>OX352308.1:30896083-32096083 GCA_947086415.1 Pammene aurita
ACCACAACTTCGAGAGGAACCTGCTGCGCTGCGCCTGGTCACCGGACGGCTCCAAGGTATTACATCTGGGACCTGCGCGCCTTCGCGCCCACCGAGCGCTGCGTGAAGCTGCTCGCCGGACACCACCACAACTTCGAGAGGAACCTGCTGCGCTGCGCCTGGTCACCGGACGGCTCCAAGGTATTACATCTGGGACCTGCGCGCCTTCGCGCCCACCGAGCGCTGCGTGAAGCTGCTCGCCGGACACCACCACAACTTCGAGAGGAACCTGCTGCGCTGCGCCTGGTCACCGGACGGCTCCAAGGTAATTACATCTGGGACCTGCGCGCCTTCGCGCCCACCGAGCGCTGCGTGAAGCTGCTCGCCGGACACCACCACAACTTCGAGAGGAACCTGCTGCGCTGCGCCTGGTCACCGGACGGCTCCAAGGTATTACATCTGGGACCTGCGCGCCTTCGCGCCCACCGAGCGCTGCGTGAAAGCTGCTCGCCGGACACCACACAACTTCGAGAGGAACCTGCTGCGCTGCGCCTGGTCACCGGACGGCTCCAAGGTATTACATCTGGGACCTGCGCGCCTTCGCGCCCACCGAGCGCTGCGTGAAGCTGCTCGCCGGACACCACCACAACTTCGAGAGGAACCTGCTGCGCTGCGCCTGGTCACCGGACGGCTCCAAGGTATTACATCTGGGACCTGCGCGCCTTCGCGCCCCACCGAGCGCTGCGTGAAGCTGCTCGCCGGACACCACCACAACTTCGAGAGGAACCTCCTGCGCTGCGCCTGGTCACCGGACGGCTCCAAGGTATTACATCTGGGACCTGCGCGCCTTCGCGCCCATCGAGCGCTGCGTGAAGCTGCTCGCCGGACACCACCACAACTTCGAGAGGAACCTCCTGCGCTGCGCCTGGTCACCGGACGGCTCCAAGGTATTACATCTGGGACCTGCGCGCCTTCGCGCCCACCGAGCGCTGCGTGAAGCTGCTCGCCGGACACCACCACAACTTCGAGAGGAACCTGCTTGCGCTGCGCCTGGTCACCGGACGGCTCCAAGGTATTGCATCTGGGACCTGCGCGCCTTCGCGCCCACCGAGCGCTTGCGTGAAGCTGCTCGCCGGACACCACCACAACTTCGAGAGGAACCTGCTGCGCTGCGCCTGGTCACCGGACGGCTCCAAGGTATTACATCTGGGACCTGCGCGCCTTCGCGCCCACCGAGCGCTGCGTGAAGCTGCTCGCCGGACACCACCACAACTTCGAGAGGAACCTGCCTGCGCTGCGCCTGGTCACCGGACGGCTCCAAGGTATTACATCTGGGACCTGCGCGCCTTCGCGCCCACCGAGCGCTGCGTGAAGCTGCTCGCCGGACACCACCACAACTTCGAGAGGAACTTCCTGCGCTGCGCCTGGTCACCGGACGGCCTCCAAGGTATTGCATCTGGACCTGCGCGCCTTCGCGCCCACCGAGCGCTGCGTGAAGCTGCTCGCCGGACACCACCACAACTTCGAGAGGAACCTGCTGCGCTGCGCCTGGTCACCGGACGGCTCCAAGGTATTACATCTGGGACCTGCGCGCCTTCGCGCCCACCGAGCGCTGCGTGAAGCTGCTCGCCGGACACCACCACAACTTCGAGAGGAACCTGCTGCGCTGCGCCTGGTCACCGGACGGCTCCAAGGTATTACATCTGGGACCTGCGCGCCTTCGCGCCCACCGAGCGCTGCGTGAAGCTGCTCGCCGGACACCACCACAACTTCGAGAGGAACCTTCCTGCGCTGCGCCTGGTCACCGGACGGCTCCAAGGTATTACATCTGGGACCTGCGCGCCTTCGCGCCCACCGAGCGCTGCGTGAAGCTGCTCGCCGGACACCACCACAACTTCGAGAGGAACCTCCTGCGCTTGCGCCTGGTCCACCGGACGGCTCCAAGGTATTACATCTGGGACCTGCGCGCCTTCGCGCCCACCGAGCGCTGCGTGAAGCTGCTCGCCGGACACCACCACAACTTCGAGAGGAACTTCCTGCGCTGCGCCTGGTCACCGGACGGCTCCAAGGTATTACATCTGGGACCTGCGCGCCTTCGCGCCCACCGAGCGCTGCGTGAAGCTGCTCGCCGGACACCACCACAACTTCGAGAGGAACCTGCTGCGCTGCGCCTGGTCACCGGACGGCTCCAAGGTATTACATCTGGGACCTGCGCGCCTTCGCGCCCACCGAGCGCTGCGTGAAGCTGCTCGCCGGACACACCACAACTTCGAGAGGAACCTGCTGCGCTGCGCCTGGTCACCGGACGGCTCCAAGGTATTACATCTGGGACCTGCGCGCCTTCGCGCCCACCGAGCGCTGCGTGAAGCTGCTCGCCGGACACCACCACAACTTCGAGAGGAACCTGCTGCGCTGCGCCTGGTCACCGGACGGCTCCAAGGTATTACATCTGGGACCCTGCGCGCCTTCGCGCCCACCGAGCGCTGCGTGAAGCTGCTCGCCGGACACCACCACAACTTCGAGAGGAACCTGCTGCGCTGCGCCTGGTCACCGGACGGCTCCAAGGTATTACATCTGGGACCTGCGCGCCTTCGCGCCCACCGAGCGCTGCGTGAAGCTGCTCGCCGGACACCACCACAACTTCGAGAGGAACCTGCTGCGCTGCGCCTGGTCACCGGACGGCTCCAAGGTATTACATCTGGGACCTGCGCGCCTTCGCGCCCACCGAGCGCTGCGTGAAGCTGCTCGCCGGACACCACCACAACTTCGAGAGGAACCTGCTGCGCTGCGCCTGGTCACCGGACGGCTCCAAGGTATTACATCTGGGACCTGCGCGCCTTCGCGCCCACCGAGCG
Source organism: Pammene aurita (assembly GCA_947086415.1). Taxonomy (NCBI): domain Eukaryota; kingdom Metazoa; phylum Arthropoda; class Insecta; order Lepidoptera; family Tortricidae; genus Pammene; species Pammene aurita. The sequence continues at coordinate 30,898,918 of OX352308.1, forward strand.
CTGCGTGAAGCTGCTCGCCGGACACCACCACAACTTCGAGAGGAACCTGCTGCGCTGCGCCTGGTCACCGGACGGCTCCAAGGTATTACATCTGGGACCTGCGCGCCTTCGCGCCCACCGAGCGCTGCGTGAAGCTGCTCGCCGGACACCACCACAACTTCGAGAGGAACCTGCTGCGCTGCGCCTGGTCACCGGACGGCTCCAAGGTATTACATCTGGGACCTGCGCGCCTTCGCGCCCACCGAGCGCTGCGTGAAGCTGCTCGCCGGACACCACCACAACTTCGAGAGGAACCTGCTGCGCTGCGCCTGGTCACCGGACGGCTCCAAGGTATTACATCTGGGACCTGCGCGCCTTCGCGCCCACCGAGCGCTGCGTGAAGCTGCTCGCCGGACACCACCACAACTTCGAGAGGAACCTGCTGCGCTGCGCCTGGTCACGGACGGCTCCAAGGTATTACATCTGGGACCTGCGCGCCTTCGCGCCCACCGAGCGCTGCGTGAAGCTGCTCGCCGGACACCACCACAACTTCGAGAGGAACCTGCTGCGCTGCGCCTGGTCACCGGACGGCTCCAAGGTATTACATCTGGGACCTGCGCGCCTTCGCGCCCACCGAGCGCTGCGTGAAGCTGCTCGCCGGACACCACCACAACTTCGAGAGGAACCTGCTGCGCTGCGCCTGGTCACCGGACGGCTCCAAGTATACATCTGGGACCTGCGCGCCTTCGCGCCCACCGAGCGCTGCGTGAAGCTGCTCGCCGGACACCACCACAACTTCGAGAGGAACCTGCTGCGCTGCGCCTGGTCACCGGACGGCTCCAAGGTATTGCATCTGGGACCTGCGCGCCTTCGCGCCCACCGAGCGCTGCGTGAAGCTGCTCGCCGGACACCACCACAACTTCGAGAGGAACCTGCTGCGCTGCGCCTGGTCACCGGACGGCTCCAAGGTATTACATCTGGACCTGCGCGCCTTCGCGCCCCACCGAGCGCTGCGTGAAGCTGCTCGCCGGACACCACCACAACTTCGAGAGGAACCTCCTGCGCTGCGCCTGGTCACCGGACGGCTCCAAGGTATTACATCTGGGACCTGCGCGCCTTCGCGCCCACCGAGCGCTGCGTGAAGCTGCTCGCCGGACACCACCACAACTTCGAGAGGAACTTCCTGCGCTGCGCCTGGTCACCGGACGGCTCCAAGGTATTGCATCTGGGACCTGCGCGCCTTCGCGCCCACCGAGCGCTGCGTGAAGCTGCTCGCCGGACACCACCACAACTTCGAGAGGAACCTGCTGCGCTGCGCCTGGTCACCGGACGGCTCCAAGGTATTACATCTGGGACCTGCGCGCCTTCGCGCCCACCGAGCGCTGCGTGAAGCTGCTCGCCGGACACCACCACAACTTCGAGAGGAACCTGCTGCGCTGCGCCTGGTCACCGGACGGCTCCAAGGTATTACATCTGGGACCTGCGCGCCTTCGCGCCCACCGAGCGCTGCGTGAAGCTGCTCGCCGGACACCACCACAACTTCGAGAGGAACCTGCTGCGCTGCGCCTGGTCACCGGACGGCTCCAAGGTATTACATCTGGGACCTGCGCGCCTTCGCGCCCACCGAGCGCTGCGTGAAGCTGCTCGCCGGACACCACACAACTTCGAGAGGAACCTGCTGCGCTGCGCCTGGTCACCGGACGGCTCCAAGGTATTACATCTGGGACCTGCGCGCCTTCGCGCCCACCGAGCGCTGCGTGAAGCTGCTCGCCGGACACCACCACAACTTCGAGAGGAACCTGCTGCGCTGCGCCTGGTCACCGGACGGCTCCAAGGTATTACATCTGGGACCTGCGCGCCTTCGCGCCCACCGAGCGCTGCGTGAAGCTGCTCGCCGGACACCACCACAACTTCGAGAGGAACCTGCTGCGCTGCGCCTGGTCACCGGACGGCCCCAAGGTATTACATCTGGGACCTGCGCGCCTTCGCGCCCACCGAGCGCTGCGTGAAGCTGCTCGCCGGACACCACCACAACTTCGAGAGGAACCTGCTGCGCTGCGCCTGGTCACCGGACGGCCCCAAGGTATTACATCTGGGACCTGCGCGCCTTCGCGCCCACCGAGCGCTGCGTGAAGCTGCTCGCCGGACACCACCACAACTTCGAGAGGAACCTGCTGCGCTGCGCCTGGTCACCGGACGGCTCCAAGGTATTACATCTGGGACCTGCGCGCCTTCGCGCCCACCGAGCGCTGCGTGAAGCTGCTCGCCGGACACCACCACAACTTCGAGAGGAACCTGCTGCGCTGCGCCTGGTCACCGGACGGCTCCAAGGTATTACATCTGGGACCTGCGCGCCTTCGCGCCCACCGAGCGCTGCGTGAAGCTGCTCGCCGGACACCACCACAACTTCGAGAGGAACCTCTGCGCTGCGCCTGGTCACCGGACGGCTCCAAGTATTACATCTGGGACCTGCGCGCCTTCGCGCCCATCGAGCGCTGCGTGAAGCTGCTCGCCGGACACCACCACAACTTCGAGAGGAACCTCCTGCGCTGCGCCTGGTCACCGGACGGCTCCAAGGTATTACATCTGGGACCTGCGCGCCTTCGCGCCCACCGAGCGCTGCGTGAAGCTGCTCGCCGGACACCACACAACTTCGAGAGGAACCTGCTGCGCTGCGCCTGGTCACCGGACGGCTCCAAGGTATTGCATCTGGGACCTGCGCGCCTTCGCGCCCACCGAGCGCTGCGTGAAGCTGCTCGCCGGACACCACCACAACTTCGAGAGGAAACCTGCTGCGCTGCGCCTGGTCACCGGACGGCTCCAAGGTATTACATCTGGGACCTGCGCGCCTTCGCGCCCACCGAGCGCTGCGTGAAGCTGCTCGCCGGACACCACCACAACTTCGAGAGGAACCTCCTGCGCTGCGCCTGGTCACCGGACGGCTCCAAGGTATTACATCTGGGACCTGCGCGCCTTCGCGCCCACCGAGCGCTGCGTGAAGCTGCTCGCCGGACACCACCACAACTTCGAGAGGAACTTCCTGCGCTGCGCCTGGTCACCGGACGGCTCCAAGGTATTGCATCTGGGACCTGCGCGCCTTCGCGCCCACCGAGCGCTGCGTGAAGCTGCTCGCCGGACACCACCACAACTTCGAGAGGAACCTGCTGCGCTGCGCCTGGTCACCGGACGGCTCCAAGGTATTACATCTGGGACCTGCGCGCCTTCGCGCCCACCGAGCGCTGCGTGAAGCTGCTCGCCGGACACCACCACAACTTCGAGAGGAACCTGCTGCGCTGCGCCTGGTCACCGGACGGCTCCAAGGTATTACATCTGGGACCTGCGCGCCTTCGCGCCCACCGAGCGCTGCGTGAAGCTGCTCGCCGGACACCACCACAACTTCGAGAGGAACCTGCTGCGCTGCGCCTGGTCACCGGACGGCTCCAAGGTATTACATCTGGGACCTGCGCGCCTTCGCGCCCACCGAGCGCTGCGTGAAGCTGCTCGCCGGACACCACCACAACTTCGAGAGGAACCTCCTGCGCTGCGCCTGGTCACCGGACGGCTCCAAGGTATTACATCTGGGACCTGCGCGCCTTCGCGCCCACCGAGCGCTGCGTGAAGCTGCTCGCCGGACACCACCACAACTTCGAGAGGAACTTCCTGCGCTGCGCCTGGTCACCGGACGGCTCCAAGGTATTGCATCTGGGACCTGCGCGCCTTCGCGCCCACCGAGCGCTGCGTGAAGCTGCTCGCCGGACACCACCACAACTTCGAGAGGAACCTGCTGCGCTGCGCCTGGTCACCGGACGGCTCCAAGGTATTACATCTGGGACCTGCGCGCCTTCGCGCCCACCGAGCGCTGCGTGAAGCTGCTCGCCGGACACCACCACAACTTCGAGAGGAACCTGCTGCGCTGCGCCTGGTCACCGGACGGCTCCAAGGTATTACATCTGGGACCTGCGCGCCTTCGCGCCCACCGAGCGCTGCGTGAAGCTGCTCGCCGGACACCACCACAACTTCGAGAGGAACCTGCTGCGCTGCGCCTGGTCACCGGACGGCTCCAAGGTATTACATCTGGGACCTGCGCGCCTTCGCGCCCACCGAGCGCTGCGTGAAGCTGCTCGCCGGACACCACCACAACTTCGAGAGGAACCTGCTGCGCTGCGCCTGGTCACCGGACGGCTCCAAGGTATTACATCTGGGACCTGCGCGCCTTCGCGCCCACCGAGCGCTGCGTGAAGCTGCTCGCCGGACACCACCACAACTTCGAGAGGAACCTGCTGCGCTGCGCCTGGTCACCGGACGGCTCCAAGGTATTACATCTGGGACCTGCGCGCCTTCGCGCCCACCGAGCGCTGCGTGAAGCTGCTCGCCGGACACCACCACAACTTCGAGAGGAACCTGCTGCGCTGCGCCTGGTCACCGGACGGCTCCAAGGTATTACATCTGGGACCTGCGCGCCTTCGCGCCCACCGAGCGCTGCGTGAAGCTGCTCGCCGGACACCACCACAACTTCGAGAGGAACCTGCTGCGCTGCGCCTGGTCACCGGACGGCTCCAAGGTATTACATCTGGGACCTGCGCGCCTTCGCGCCCACCGAGCGCTGCGTGAAGCTGCTCGCCGGACACCACCACAACTTCGAGAGGAACCTGCTGCGCTGCGCCTGGTCACCGGACGGCTCCAAGGTATTACATCTGGGACCTGCGCGCCTTCGCGCCCACCGAGCGCTGCGTGAAGCTGCTCGCCGGACACCACCACAACTTCGAGAGGAACCTGCTGCGCTGCGCCTGGTCACCGGACGGCTCCAAGGTATTACATCTGGGACCTGCGCGCCTTCGCGCCCACCGAGCGCTGCGTGAAGCTGCTCGCCGGACACCACCACAACTTCGAGAGGAACCTGCTGCGCTGCGCCTGGTCACCGGACGGCTCCAAGGTATTACATCTGGGACCTGCGCGCCTTCGCGCCCACCGAGCGCTGCGTGAAGCTGCTCGCCGGACACCACCACAACTTCGAGAGGAACCTGCTGCGCTGCGCCTGGTCACCGGACGGCTCCAAGGTATTACATTATTTTGATCATGCTAGTTTGAAGTTTTTTAGTTTTTTTTCGGGAATTATCTTTCAGTGGTTGCGCGTTAAGAGTCCGGTAACGATTTGAAAACGAAAATCGCTAATAATGAAATAACGCACATGAGGACGTTGATTCGTGCAAACTTGTCTCTTGGTTTTTTAGTATCATTATTTGCTGTGCCCTCCAAAATGATTTATATTATCTGTTTAAAGCATAAAGCCAAGTTGATTTCTACATTTAAATGTTTTTTTTTTTTTTTTTTTCTTCAATGTCAAAACGTTTATATTTATTTGTTATTAATTTATATTAGGTACAGGATAAAACTTAAATAAACTATGTAAATAAACTAAAATTAACTTACTTAAAAATACTAAAAACTAAAAATCTATTTCTAAAATGGGCCCCTGTTGCATCGTGCCGAGGAACCGCAATACTAAGGCGTTGGGCGAGGAAGCTGCCAGCTCTTTTATCCCCGGTTTTGTCGACCAACCGTTTAGCCAACTCTCTGTAAAAATTTTGTGCTGCTGGGCCCCACAGACCAAGAGTCTCGACTCCAAAAGCAACAAAGTTGTAGTTGGCGTCGAGACTCCTGTATTTGTGCCGTTTGAGGGCTTCAGCCGCCTCCGCCGCCGCGCCTACTTTCTTTGTAGTACCGTGGAGATGGGACGGCGCCAGCGTGTCCACGCAGGTAGCATCCCACACAAGCACTCGTCCCATCCTCCACGGTATCAGTGACATGCCGTCGGGTCTCTTGCCATCATCTCTGGCTATACCGGTAGGCTCTAGTATTCCGGTACGTTGACGGTGGCAAGAGACCGACGGATTATGTCGTTCAAAGCGGCGTGACGCGAAAAACGGCCCGCACTACGTTGGCAAGATAATCCGTGGTGCCCCAGCCGGTCGACATCCTTGCCACAGAGGCATTTATGTGGCGCGCATACCGGGACCCCTAAACGTAGCCCGACCGCCAACCGGAGGGTGTTTGCATCTAAATGGGTACCTGTGTTAGGCGAGGGGTAAGCATTTAACCAGTGGCCGGCCTCTTTGCAGCCCACGGCCATCAGTCGTTCGGCTCCTGTGCTATTTTCCAAAAGAGAGGTGTATGTTAGTTTACACAAAACATCATCCCAGCCCCTTTGTGATTTTGGATTAAATGGCAGATTTTGCCCCGGGCACGCAGACAGCCAGGCATTTCTAGCGTCATCCAAGTCTGAGATCTCATAGTTTGTGGGCGAAGCGCTCAGGATTTTGCCTATGAGATCACCAGAACTGTGAACAGACGATAGAAAAGCCGGCAGTGCAACACTGGAAATTTTGCGCACCCCGAGCCCGCCGTACCGGACGGGAAGGGATGCTTGGAGCCAAGATTGTTCGGTGAGCTTTAAATTTAGAATAAGTTCTAATTGGGTTTGGACTAAGGCGTCTATACGCGTTAGTAAATTTTTATGTTTCCAAAAAGGGCTGCACCGAAGCATGTACGTTAATTTTGGGACGAAAATACAGAATTTAAGAATGAAAAATGCTGAATGGGGGCTAATTTCTAGTAGACGATCGGAGCAATTTTGAAATATTGTGTTGTCTATAAAAACAGGAAGAAAATCGTCAAAAATTGGAGTCCCTAGTAGACTAAGGGTATCTTTAGTAACAGATTTAATATTTGTTGTTAAAATATTAAATTTGTTAACAGTATCTAAATGGTTTAAGGATGGTTCGTGAATGTAGAGTTCGCATTTATTGTAATTTAGATCAAGGCCGATAGAGTTAAATTTGGTTTTGAGGGTCGAGAGGTCAGAAAGTACGGTATTTATGTCTCCTCCTACGGTGCCGTCGTCCAAATACCAGACAATAAATTTTGAGGTTAAATTTTGAATGATGGGATTTATCACCAAACTAAAAATGGCCGACCCGAGGGGATCACCCTGCTGGCATCCAACTTCTGATGAGAGCTTGTGGTTGCGGTACATTAATTTAGTGGGATCTGCGTAGCAGTGTAGTAAATAATTGTAAAGTTCTGGGATATGATTTCTAATTTCAGCCAGCAGGGTGTCTCTGTTCACCGAATTGAAAGCATTTTTTACGTCTATTTTTAATAAAACTTGGCAATCATCAGTACTGAGGAAGGTGCGGAGCGTATGAACTGCGGCTTCGCACCCACCTCTTGTTCCAAAGCCTAGTTGAACCGGTTCAAACTTGCGCTGTAATTTTGATACGATGTGCCTAACTGCTATTTTGGACGCTAAGCGTCTGAGAGTAGACCCAACTGCTATCGGTCTTACACTACCGTCTTTTTTAGTGAGAGCGATCAGGTTAGCTCCATAGAGAATGGGCACTATGTCTGGATTTATACGCCCACTCAACATTAGATTTATAACATTAACATTATTTAAGGACGTGACCAATTTTGTACCGGTATCGCCGACACCATGTGCAGTGAGGTCTTTTAAATGTTGAGGGGAGATACCATCTAAACCGGCTGCAGACCCAGTTTTGAAGCTTGCAATTGCATTGGTGATATGCTTTTGTTTTATATGCAGGCAGTCTTGGATAGCAGTTGGTGGATCTAAGAAAGGAGGCGTGGAGGGGGCTGAGGGATGTTTCGAGCGCAGGGCCGAGAGAGTGTCAGGAGTGTCGGGCGATAAGGTATCACTTGAAAACAAAATGCGGGCAGCGCCTTTGAGATCTCCGTCGCTGATTTTAGCTTCAACAGCTTGTGCTAAATTAAATGACGAAGAATCGTCGTTTTTCTTGCTAATTCTTGGTATTGGTTTAGGGGTAATTCAGAAGGGATAGAACAGTTATTTTTAATTTGTTGTGTTAGTGAAATTGATATCTCTTTATCATCAGCGTGTAGAGTATGGTACGCGAAAGTTAAGAGGTTGCGCCACGTGTCAAAACTGTTTACTTCTACACATTGATCAATTAAGAAAGACAGGCGGGTAGCGACGGAAATCCTGGCGCCCCGTGGAATCCTTTTTATAACAGGAAAGTTAAGTTTGAGGTGGCTAAGTTCCAGGTGCAAGTTACGTGAATATGATGGGTTATTAATCGGAGGTGGTGTGTGGTTTGGACCAATGACCGCGGTAGCATTAAGAGACGAGCAATTTCGGTGTTTTTTTGAAAAATGTATATTAGGGCCGCGGGAACTTTGAAAGATTTTGAACATAAATGGCATTGGTGGACGGTCGAGATAGTGGGTTGGGTCGCAGCAAGCATCTATAAAATATGAATGAACTTATAAATAAAAATTACTTACTTAAAAACACTTAAAAATAAAGAAATAACTACTAAATAATACTAATTATAAAATAACACAAAACACAATATCAAATGTCTGTCACGGCAACGTTGTCAATGGCTGGCAGGAGCAGGACTGCGGTGCGCCGTCGCGGCCGGCGGCGCCCGGCGGAATCTAGGCCTTTGGCCGCCCGCCGCTGCTGCGCTGGGTTGCGGCTTATACGAGACCTTTATGGTTGGCGTAGTACACATATTACATGATTTATGAAGAGTACTAAGTTGGAGTGAAGGCACTTTGACATAAGTCAAGTCTCAAAAGATGTACATGAAAGATAAATAATCTTGTTTCCAAATATTTTTATGGTAAAATTTGTAATTTATATTTGTATTACTTTTCACATCAATTTGTGATAAAAATACGATCCAAAGATTACTATTTTGTAGCTTTTACTCTTAAAAATTATTAAAAAGATAAATTATATTTGAGAAACAGATGTTGACAACTTGACAGTTTCTTTGTTTATCGTAATATTGGCACTTCACATAAAAATGACGATAACGGTATCTATATAAAGATATTTCACATTCTATAGTTACCTTAGTATCGTAAACGTCTACTTTCCGCACAAAAGGAAAATAAAAAAGAGGGAGTACTAGCAAAACTAGTAAGTACAAATAAAGACTCGGCTGGTAATTTGGCTGCGGGAAAATAATGTTTATAAAATACTTTAATACATTCCCAAAAATACCACCTAAACTTCGGCAATTGTTCTTAAAATTGCTCTAGGTAAACATATTCTTGCTTAAGAAATACGTATGAAAATTAAAAAGAAACTGTTTCACTTATTCCATAAACGACTCAATTTCCAATGTATTTTACATACTAGTTTAATATCACTTTAATCAAAATCTTACCTTTTTTCACCTCTCCAAGCAAAAATCGCGAAACAGCTGTTAGATTACGGTGAATTATTTATAAATGAAACAGAAAACCAAGAAAGTGTTCCACTTATGTAGTTTAAAAAGAAAGTATCTTTTAAAATATGTATGCAAACTAATAGTAGTCTTATTAGTTACTGTAAAATAGTATCGAAAAGTTGAGCGAAATCGAAAAAAACTCCAGACTCTTAAAAACGTCAGGCCAACGTTCTTGTGACGCGTAATAACACTGTTGCCGAAATGTATTCTGCCGAAGAGGGCCGACTGTAGTTCGCTGTATTTGGGAATTTTCAGAATAAAGTGTACCTACCATTTACTTGGTTTGAAAAACCTAACAAATTTTGGATTATATTTCTACTCAAAATCACAAAAACTATCTTACTCCTCTGGCACAGCGACCCAAAGTGTGTCTTGGCCAACACGACTGCTCGCCACCGATCCCGTTTCTGCACAGTTTCTAGCCAGTTTCTGGAGCTAACACAGATCCGCGTCCACCGCATCCGCCCATGTATACCTAGGTCGACCGACCGGGCGACGTCCTGCCATTTTTCCCTTATACGCTCTTTTCGCCGCACGTTCACCTCCCATTCGCTCTAGATGGCCGAGCCACCTAAGCCTTTGCGCCTTTTTCACACCGATGATATGGTTTAGCGAATATTTCTTTTTGTGTATTCTCCTGCTGATATCCGGACTCTGTTGAGCCGAGGATTTTGCGGAGAATCTTCCTCTCAGCCACCAAAAGCTTACTTTCCTCCCTCAAAGTAAGTGTCCAGGGTTCACATCCGTAAGTTAAAATAGGTCTAATTACGGTCTTGTAGATTCGGATCCCAGTTTTTCTACTAAGAAGACTGGACACCAGGACTTTGTGCAGAGCTGCACCGCACCACAAGGCATTTTGAATGCGAAGGTCGATTTCCTCGTCACGGGTATTGTTGTCATTAATCCTACACCCCAAGTATTTAATTTTGGCCACCCCTTTAAACACAGTATCTCCAACATAGATCTGCAGTTTTCGTCGACTAGTCTTATTATAACGTCGCATGTGGAGATACTCAGTCTTATCGTGGTTAATACGAAGGCCTATTACTTTCAAGGCTTCAGTCTCAAGGTTCTTAGTCGCCACCTGGACCTATGCTCTATTAACACCCAATGGAGCCAGGTCATCAGCATACCCTACTACCATATGCTTTCCATTTAGCTCTAGTCCGACTTCCAAGGCTAGAACTTTTCTTATGACAACTCAAGCACTAGATTGAAAAGCATTGGCGATAGGGCATCGCCCTGTTTGAACCCCGTGACAACTGAAAAAGCATCCGTCAGATCGTCTAGCACCCGTACTTTCATGTTACTAACCCTCGTTGCAGCCTCAACCATGGTGACTAACTTGTTAGGGTTGTTGAAGTTCCTCAGTATGGCGTATAAAGTCCCTATTTATGCTATCGTACGCCTTAGCGAAGTCTACGAACACAACGTGGACACATTGCGCATATTCCCACCTTCTCTCCATAATTTGCTTAAGAAAGATTTGGTCCACAGTACTGCGATTACCATGGAAACCACACTGATAATCGCTGAGATTTTTTTCCGCGTACGGTTCCAGTCTCTTAAGGAGTACTTACGACAACACTTTATATGCAGTTAGGAACAGTGCTATACCCCGGTAGTTTGTACACTTCTTGTGTCCTTTTTTGTGAACAGGATAGATGACTGCTATGTTCTACTCAAGCGGTTGGGTCTTCGCTTGTCGAACTCTTAGTAATAACTCAAATAGCTTGGACTGCACTGTTCCTCCGCCGTACTTCCACAAAAACTATTCATAAAATAATATATTACGACCGCCTTGGAAGAGGTGGCGGTGGAGTTGCGATTTACCTTCGTTCTTACATCCCCTATTCAATTGTTAATGTATCTGCCAGTTCTTCTACTTCTGATGCCGCAGAGTATATGTTTCTCGACGTTTCCCTCTCTCATTCCAAACTTTTACTTGGCGTTTTTTATTCCCCCTCCCTTCACGTTAATTACTTTGATTCTCTTGAGAAACTTCTCGAAGACCTTATGCCTTCTTATAATCATCACATTCTTATGGGAGATCTAAATACGTGTCTTCTGAAGGATGACAGTCGATCCCGGCGCCTTAAATCCCTGGTAGATGCATGCAATCTAACTATTCTCCCTTCAGACGCCACACACTATTTTCCAAATTGCTCGCCTTCTCTTCTTGATTTAACTTTAGTTTCTTCGACTTCTCATGTGTCTAAATTTGGACAATACTCCGCGGATGCCTTCTCATATCATGATCTGCTCTATCTCTCTTACAAAATTCGTCCTCCCAAATCTAAATCAAAAATTCTTTTGCAGCGCAATTTTAGTGGATTAAATGTGGAAAAGCTTCGAGATGACGCTTTAACAATCGATTGGAGCAGTATCGCTCGAGCGGGTTCGGTAGACGATCAAGTTTCTCTCTTTAATTCGCTCCTCATACAACTTTATGACGCTCATGCTCCTGTTCGTGCAATAAAAGTCAAGCATCTCCCTGCTTCTTGGCTCACTGAGGATATTAAAGCCCTTATAGAGAGGAAGAATCAATCTAAATCTAAGTATAAGGCTAACAACTCTGAGAAAAATAAACTTAAATATCATACCCTGCGCAATCGCTGTAGCACTATATGTCGAGATGCTCAGAGGCGTCATATTCACAGTTCTGTTGAAGATGGAAATCCAGCCAAAGTGTGGAAATTTTTTGAAAGGTCTCGGAGTTGGCAAATCTCAACAGGCAACTAATTTAAACAATATTAGCGTTGACCAGCTTAACCAGCATTTTTCATCGTCCACCTGTTTCAGTGGTCCTAAGAAATCTAACTCACTTCATCATCTTTCATCACTTCCTGCCTTAGATTTCTCTTCTTTCTATTTTAGCCCTTTCTGTGAGAGTGATGTTAGGAAGGGTATATTGAATATCACTTCTAACGCCGTTGGTGTTCACTGTGTTAGCCGAAATATGATACTCCCTCTCCTTGATTTGTTTGTTCCTATTATCACCGGTATTCTGAATTTTTCCATTTCATCAAGTACTTTTCCCAGTCTGTGGAAGGATGCCAATATTATTCCTTTACCCAAAAAATCCAACCCCAGTTCCTTCTCTGACTATCGCCCCATCTCCATTCTTCCTTTCCTATCCAAAGTCCTCGAACGGCTAGTGCATCAGCAACTAACTTCCTTCCTGAATATAAATGACCTCCTAAACCCATTTCAATCTGGTTTTCGTCCGGGCCACAGTACTACCTCGGCTCTTGTCAAGGTTACCGATGACATCCGTTTGGGTATGAATGACCAGAAGCTTACAGTTCTTGCACTTCTAGATTTCAGTAATGCCTTTAACACGGTCGATTTTGACATTTTGCTCGCGTTCTTACAGTCTCTTAACATATCGGCTGCAGCGATTGACTGGTTCCGCAGCTATTTGGTTGGTCGTCGGCAAAGAATAAAACTAGATTCTTCGTGTTCTTCCTGGTGCAGCACATCAGCTGGTGTTCCACAGGGTGGTGTGCTGTCTCCTCTTTTATTTTCTATCTTCACTAATTCCATAACTCTTGATCTCTCCTCTTCGTATCACATCTATGCCGACGACCTTCAAATATATTCGCAGGGTATGCATAGCGATCTCAATTCAGTTATAGAAGCCACGAATCTTGATCTGCTCCGCATATCAAATTGGAGTCAAAATTACGGTTTAAAAGTAAACCCCCTAAAGTCACAGGTAATTGTGATGGGTAGCGCTAAGCAAATCTCCAAAATTGACTTTCTCAGGCTCCCTCCGATAGTCTTCGATGGTATCCAAATTCCTTTTTCCAACCAAGTGAAAAATCTTGGCGTAATCATGGATCGTTGTCTATCATGGGTGCCTCAGGTGAGTGAAGTGAGCAGGAAGATGTTTGCTGCCATAGGGTCTCTCAGACGGCTCCGGAATTTCCTGCCAATTGCTACTAAAATTGCGCTTGCTCAGTCGTTACTTCTCCCCATTCTTGATTATGCAGATATTTAGACCTAACCGAGGAGCAACTTAATAAGCTTGAGCGTATTCAAAATGCCTGCATTCGGTTCATTTTCGGATTACGCAAATTCGACCATGTTTCTAGTTTTCGTTCTCAACTCAAATGGCTCCCTATCCGTCACCGCCGTAACTCTCACATACTTTCTTTACTCTTTTCTATACTTTTTAACCCTGCAACTCCCCGCTACCTCAAAGAGCGTTTCTCTTATCTTAATTCTATTAGATCCTCTCAAAAATTGCTCCTAAAAGTGCCATCTTCATCTTCCAAATTTTATAATTGCTCATTTACGTTCCAGGCCGTTCGTTTGTGGAATTCTCTCCCTCTCAACATAAAACGCGCGCAATCTATTGGTAGCTTTAAATCGCAACTTAAGGAATACTATTTATCTCTTCCTTAGGTTTTTAAGTTGACACTGTTGTTTCTTACTGTGTGTATTATATATGTATATATGTACGTATATGTATGTTTATTTTGTATTTATTTAAGTATGTATATTCATATGAATGTGCTGTGTTATCTATTTCGTCTCTTTTGTTTCTATGCACCACCTACTGCTTATTGTTTTTCTCTAGTCTCCACTACCCAAAGTTTGTCTGGAAGAAATCGCTCATTAGCGATAAGACCGCCTGTTGTTACCTCTACCTAAATTTATCTAATTGTAAAATTTGTGCTTGTAACTGTATGAGGTGTGCAATAAAGAGTATTTATTATTATCATTATTCACTTTATTTCATTAATTTCTCAGATTAGGTTTTTATAATATTTTTACAAAAGTAAAATATAAAAATACATCTAAAACATACAAAAACAATAAAAACATTATAAAAAACCTAACCTAGGGTGCCGCCGGCAACGGAGCAAGGCCCAGGATGCCGGTGGTCAGGGCCGCAGAGAGAGGAACCTTCGGACTATGCGCGCCGTGTCCAGGATAACCGCCTTCTGAATCTGACCCTTGATCCAACCACAACCTCGTAGCGAAAGTCTCTCTAGATGTTGGTCGAGACTCTTCGCTATGAGACCGTTCGCAGAGACAACTATCGGCACAATGATCGCCGAATCGACCTCCCACATGGCGGTTACCTCGTGAGCCAAGTCTAGGTACTTGCTGGACTTGTCCTTCTCGGCCTTCACGAGGTTCTCGTCACATGGGACGGTGATGTCGACGAGTATGGCCCGGCGTTGCGGTCGATCTATTACCACGATATCAGGCTTATTGGCTACAATAGTCCTGTCCGTGATAATAGATCGATCCCAATAGAGCATGGCACGACCATTTTCGAGAACTGGTGCAGGTGTGTACTTGTAGTACGGCACTTCGTGGTCCACAAGACCGTATAGGAGAGCAAGCTGCTGGTGTATAATCCTGGCTACGAGGTTATGTCTGTGCAAGTACTCGCCGTTAGCAAGATGAGAACAACCGGAGATGATATGCCTGAGTGACTCTCCGGGACGGCGGCATGCCCGACAAATGTCGACCGTACCGTCCTTCAGGATATATTTCCGGTAGTTATTATTATTATTATTATTATTATTGAATGTGAATTTTTGAGGTATTCCAGATTGTCAAAAAGAAAAAAGTTGATTTTTGATTGAGTGTGTCAGAGCGACGAGAGATTTTTAAAGAAAAACAGATATTCTGGTTTTGTCTGAGAGTTTTGCTTAGTTGCATCGAGTTGAAGTGCGATCTATTTCTGTAGATCTTTGCGCTCAAACATTATATAGCAAGTGCTAATAATTATTAAATACAAATTTTTAAAAACCAAATACCAAATATTATTATTATTATTTAAAAAATAGGCGGGCCACAACTGACGCATCGCCTCGCGAGGAAATTGCCGCGCGAGGCGGCTCGGCTAGTGTGGCTGCACTGTTCCTCCGCCGTACTTCCACAAAAACTATCCATAAAATAATATATTACTAAAATAGACGGGGCCACACCTGACGCATCGCCTCGCGAGGAAATTGCCGCGCGAGGCGGCTCAGCTAGTGTGTACATACGTGCCTCGCTAGAGGCATTGCGGCCGCGCGTGCGTTTGCCTCGGCACACACGTCCACACTCCACGGACCCGCCTATTATCAATTTTTTTGTCAGTTTTGTAAAATTTTACATACATTCTGTATTGATCGATTATTGACCGTCATAAGACTCATAAGATTGATAAAATTTCTATGGAAAATAGAGAAAACTATTTCTGAAATCTCCTGTTTACATGTAATTCGTGATTATAGTACCATTCAGTCATTATGTGTGTTTGTGTGTGGCGCAGGTGACGGCGGGCTCGTCGGACCGCAGCGTGCACGTGTGGGACACCACGTCGCGGCGCGTGCTGTACGCGCTGCCCGGCCACCGCGGCGCCGTCACCGACGCGCGCTTCCATCCAACCGAGCCCGTCGTGCTGTCCGCCTCCAGCGACAAGCTGCTCTACCTCGGCGAGATCGAGCCCTAACATCTATCTATCTACGATGGTAAACATCAGGCGGGCTTCAAAATAATTGAGCCGTCAATATCAAATGTGGAGTTGGAGGGGCCTATTAGGCGTGTCCACACCGGACGCACCGCCTCGCGAGGAAATTGCCGCGCGAGGCAGCTCGGCTAGTGTGCACGTGCCTCGCCCGAGGCATTGCGGCTGCGCTTGCGTTTGCCTCGGGCGAGGCACGTCAACAATAGCCGAGCCACCTCGCGCGGCAATTTCCTCGCGAGGCTGTGCGCCTGGTCTGGACACTATTTAACTAGTAGTCCGCCTCGAACTGAGAACTCGCGATTAGGCGTGGCCACACCTGACGCACCGCCCCGCGAGGAAATTGCCGCGCAATGCAGCTCGGCTAATGTGGACGTGCCTTGCCCAAGGCATTGCGGCCGCGCGTGCGTTTGTCTCGGCCGAGGCACGTCCACACTAGCCGAGCTGCCTCGCGCTGAAATTTCCTCGCTAGGCGGTGCGTCAGATACGCCTAATGAAAATTGATTAAATTGCACCACATATTCTGAATTAGTAAGTAGCAGACCGTAGTTAGTAAAATCTCATTGTAATTGGCTAATAACTCCATAAATAAATAAAAAGAGATGAGACAAAATTCATGACGGTTATGTTATAGGCCACCAGACACTGTCAATAATAATGACATTATTTCTCTACCCGTCCTTCTCATGCTTCATATACATAGAAAAGGACGGGTAGAGAAATAATGCCATTATTATCTGGTGGCCTTATGAATGTATCAGTAACTATGAATTCATAATAAATTGGGATGTTAGGACCCGGGGTATGTTGTAGGACCCGGGGTATGTCCTTAAACTACGTCCGGACTTGGGTATGTCCTTAAACTATGCCAAAAAGAGAGGTATGGGCACTGCGAATGGCATCTCGCTTAGTGTGGTAGGGCACGTTCAGTAAATGTCATCTCGCTCAAATCTGGAGCAGAGCCCGACTGGGGAAGTACCTCCACCTTACAGAAAACCACAGCCAAATAGCACTAGACCCTACTCATAGTGTTGTGTTCCTGCTGGTGAGTAAGGTTGCCAAAGAGCTCAAAGAGGACCCAGTGTGTTGACGATGAGGGACCCTCTTGTTCCTTTAGCCGTAAACACAGTGAATCCTCCTTTTTGTAAAGGGTCGGCAACGCGCATGTGACTCCTGTCGAGTTACAGGCGTCCATAGGTTACGGTAGCTGCTTACCATCAGGCAGGCCGTATGCTTGTTTGCCACCGTCGTAGTATAAAAAAAAAAAAAAAAAAAAAAAATGTTCCTTAGTTGTATTTTTTTCAAAATACAACTAATGAAACTTGTGTATGATATAATGTAAGGAAATAAAATACTTTAACTTATTATGATTTGTTTTATTTAAAATATCTAAATCAAAATGTATATGATTTTATTTTGACCAAAAGTAACCTAAGAGAAATAAAACCACAAGTTATTAAAAGAAACCAATTTATCCTTAAAAAAATTATCACAGCGCACATTCACTTATATCTAGATTTATTTACAATTCAAACACATAAAGAATGTGGTGGAGGTACTTCCGGTATGAACCCTAATTTAAAACTATCGGCCTTAAACATTTCTAAATCCTCAGGGGAAACATCATTCATATTGCTGTACACTGCTGGGTCATCTGCTGGTGTCTGTTGAAACGCATTCGTTGCTTGGCCAAATATGTTTGCCGGAGCATTAGTTTGGAAAACATTACTAGTATTCTGGGCGAAAGGAGATGGTTGCTCAAAGGGACTTTTGAATGGTGTTGAGGTAGCCGGTGCAGATCCAAAAGGACTCTGATTAGTGGCCGCTTGAGCAAAAAGAGACTTTGCTGCGTCTGGAGTACTAGCCTGTGCAAAGAGAGATTTTGCTGGGTCTGACGGACTATTAGCGTGCGCAAAAAGATATTTTGCTGGGTCTACGGGACTATTAGCCTGGGCAAATATGGACTGTGCTGTATTCTGGGCGCCAAAAACAGGTGACTGCGCTCCAAATGGAGTTTGATTTGCTGTTTGTCCAAACGGGCTTTGAATCTGTGCTTGTGCACCAAACATGCTTTGATTTGGTGCCTGAGCGCCAAAAACATTCTGTGACGCTTGAGAGAATATTGACTGTGCCGTATCTTGAACTGCAGTACGGAACACTGAAGATGCGTTGTTTGATGCCTGTCCAAAGACATTTTGTGGAGGTTGGCCAGTTGTGAACGGTGATGAGACCGTTTCACCGTTGTAAAGACTCCGAAGTATGTGAGGCGAACAGTTGAGTAGTTGTTCGTACTTGCTTCTCGCTTCTTGGGTTAAATTGTTCATGTAGGCCACCTATAAAACATAACATGAATCAAGTTGGTTACTAAGTACAATCTGTTGACAGAAAAAAAAAGTGAATATGGATATGTTTAAATGTCAAATTATTTTAAATCTCATTTAGAAATTCAATTATAACTAGGTTGCATAAAGTTTTGGAATGAACTGACTGCCTGCTAACGGCCGCCATAGGCTATGGTAGCAGGTATGCTAATGCTAATGGTAGCTTATCACATCACCAGGCAGACCATATGCTAGCTTGCCAATAAATTAAGTACAAAACAATACTCACAGCCTGGTCAACAGTATTGTTAGCTTTTGCTTCATAAATGAACAGCCTGGCCTCATCAGCTGACAAATCGGTCAAGCCCGGAAAATTGGGCTTCTTAAACGGTGCGTAGCAAGACAATGGCCACTGGCCGCCTTTCAGTGCTGACTGAACGTCATTCTGGACTTGTTGGACTAGTTGCTCATCGGTTACGCCGCCCGAAGCTTGCTTCTGAGGCTGCGGAGCTGGAGCATTCGCTGGAATAAAAAACTAATTGTATTTTGATTTCATAAAATATCAAGTAGTTAATCACATTCAAACTGATTTACATGATTCAGTGCCTCGAGGATCATCTGAGGAATACCTTGATTACTTAAAGTTGCATTAATGTTAATATTATTGTGAAATTACTGCGAACGCAAAAGATGCATACCATGGTAGCTGTATTTTGAGCCATAAACATGCTCAAAACGGCAGTTCTGTCCGTAGCGGCAATAGCCCTCTTGAAAGAATTTGCACACTACCATTTTAATAAATTCACCATTACAATAAAGCCAGCAAATAAAATTTATAAAGTGTATATCACTTTTAACTGATAGAATAACCTCTTCAACTCTTGGTTTGGTTATGATGACATTTTAGACATTTATACCATATCATAGCTATTCCAGCCTTTTTACTACAAGCGCGTAATCGTTTCATAATCGAATAAATATCTTAATCGATTCAGTTTTATCATGAGGCAACCCTCAAATTTTGACGTAACAAAATTTGACAGTATCAAGTTTTCAAATTTTCTTTATTTCCAAAGAAAATGAAGAAACTCAAACCCAGATAACATCTCACCATGCAGAAACTACAACTAACCCTGGCCATAATCAAGCCTCACGCCGTGAAGAATCCCGTGGCTCTTTCTTTCATCAGGAACGTTATAAAGAATAAGTTTATAGTCATAAAAACAAAACGGGTCTCCTTGGACAAAGAAGCCGCTGGTAAATTCTACAACGAACATGTTGGCAAGTTCTTCTATAATCGTCTAGTGACATTTATGACCAGGTAGGTACAGGATCTACAATAATTAAAAATTTAATATAACCTTAACACTCATCTGACCTCTAGTCCCTTACTTGGCACGTTTCATTGAGTAAGTGCCAGTAAAAGTGTCGGAGTGATCATATTTTAAACATGTTGACTATGGAAAGGGTTTCTATTTCACAACCTTTTGAAATAATAACCCATTTTTGTCCTGACAAGTTTTAAAAATTTCTATTAAATCTAATTCCAGCGGTAGTGTGGACCTACACATCATGGGGCACTCGAACGCCATAGAGCTCTGGCGGCGCATGCTTGGCCCCACCAGCGTGTATAAGGCACAGTTCCAGGAGCCCTACTGTCTGCGGGGCATGTTCGGTATCTCTGACACTAGGAATGTTGCTCATGGCTCAGGTAAGATCATTTAGAAACATTCCATGGGCTGTCGCATATAAACACATTTTTTCGTTTATTAGAGATTGATTGAGCGTTTTGAGTCATAGTGTTGTGTTCCTGCTGGTGAGTAAGGTTGCCAACGAGCTCAAAGAGGGACGACGAGGGACCCTTCCTTCACAGTGAATCCTCCTTTTTATAAAGGGCCGGCAACACGACCTGGTCAGTGATCGCCAGTATGGCTTTCGCCACGGTCGCTCGTCTGGTGACCTTCTAGTGTATCTCATTCACCGCTGGGCTTCAGCCATAGAGAGTCAGGGAGAGGCCTTGGCAGTCAGCCTTGATATAGCTAAGGCGTTCGATCGGGTCTGGCATCGAGGTCTTCTGTCGAAGTTGCCAGCTTACGGCCTGCCCGAGGGATTGTGCAGATGGGTTGCCAGCTTTTTGTCCGGCAGGAGCATACGAGCCGTAGTCGACGGAAGTTGCTCCGAAGCATGGGCATTAACGCTGGTGTCCCGCAAGGCTCCGTGCTATCCCCAACGCTGTTTTTGCTGCATATCAATGATATGTTGTCTATCGGCGACATTCATTGTTATGCGGACGACAGTACTGGGGATGCTTGTTACACGGGCCGTGCCAATATCCCTCGATCCGTTGTGGTAGAGAGTCGTGAAAAACTTGTGTCCGATATCGAGAATACTCTTTCTCGAGTCTCGGTGTGGGGTCAGGACAACTTAGTCAGATTCAACCCCACAAAGACACAAGTTTGCGCGTTCACCGCTAAGAAAACCCCATTTACTGTGGCCCCTCAGTTCCAAGGCACAACCCTTACAATGTCAGGGAGTATTGGGATCCTCGGTGTGGACATTTCCAGTGACGTCCAATTCCGTAGTCGCCTTGAAGCGAAGGCCAAGCTGGCATCCAAAAAGCTCGGTGTGCTCAATAGAGCGAGGCGATACTTCACTCCGGGGCAGAGACTGCTCCTATACAAGTCGCAAGTCAGACCCCACATGGAGTACTGTTGTCACCTTTGGGCGGGAGCACCTGGATACCAGCTTGGGCCCTTTGACTCGGTGCAAAGGCGCGCTGTGCGGATCGTCGACGATCCCAAACTCACGAGCGATATTGAACCTTTGAGTCTTAGGAGGGACTTTGCCTCCTTATGCGTGTTCTATCGCTTGTACAATGGGTTATGCTCTGAAGAACTGTTTGATATGATGCCCACGGCAGCTTTTTATCACCGCACCGCTCGCCGCCGGCAGGGTGTTCATCCCCACACCCTGGAGCCCAATGGGTCGCGCACAGTACGATTTAAGAGGAATTTCCTCCCACGAACGCTGCGGCTGTGGAATGAACTCCCTGCCGAGGTTTTCCCAGTGGGCTACAGTATGAGGTTCTTCAAAAAAGGAGTGTATAGGTTCCTAAAGGGTAGGCAACGCGCATGTAAATCCTCTGGGGTTGCAGGCGTCCATAGGCTACGGTAACTGCTTACCACCAGGCGGGCCGTATGCTTGTTTGCCACCGTCGTGGTATAAAAAAAAAAAAAAAATGTGACACCTCTATAATTGTAGGTGTTCATAGGCAGCGGTGGCTGCTTGCCATTAGGCCGTATGCGTGTTTGTGACAGTTGTGGTATTAAAATAAAAGGAATTTTGGTCATTTTGTATCCCTAAGTCACAAAAAACTCTTATTTATGTTAATAGACTGGTCATATGCATCGGGACAACATAGATAAATGGTCTAAAGATATTAACTATATGGTATAAGGGTTGGGAAAAAAGGTGAGATGATGATTTGAGACTCATAGCCAGTCTTATGGAGGAGAGATGCTATGGATAGATAACCAGACAAAACGTCTACAGGAAAAAGGGTATAAGTAGTTAACTCATCTCTAAAAATATTGTATTTGTATGGAACAATGGTAGACAATTTGTAGATAATTCTACAAGATGATTCTGTAAAAAAAATCTATGGTGTATGATAAAGGGTTTCTCATAGTAATCATTCCAATCTGTCCCCTCCATCTCCATTGGCATACTGCGCGCGATCATGCTGGAGACACATGGAAATAGATCAGACCTATGCCTTTTCTTTAAGTCTCATCCCACACTAGGGTCTTTCGATCGTCGACGCCGCGCGAGCGCCCGCGCAGCGGCGACGCGGCGTCGGTGCGGCGTCGACGTGGCGTTGACGCCGCGTTGTCGTCTCACCAGCGCCGACGCGGCGACGACGCGACGTCGCTAATTTGTAAGGCTAAAAGACGTCGCGTCGTTGCTGATGAGACGCCGACCGACACTGCACTAGCGTCGCGCCGGCATTGCGCGGACGCTCGCGGGGCGTCGACGCTCGAAAGACGCTAGTGTGGGTTGAGCCTTAAGTGAAAGAATTAATTGCAAATCCCACTATATAGTACATTCATTAAAAAATTTAGTATTTATAAATCCAATAACAATTTTCAGATTCCCCGCCATCAGCAGAGCGAGAGATAAAGTTCTTCTTCCCGGAGTTCTCCTTCTACCAATGGCACAACGGCCATGAGGTGCTGTACAGGAAAGGACCCATCATCTTCAACGATCACCTCTTTGAGCATGTCAGAAAACTGTAGTTAGATTGTAGACATATACGTAGGACATATTCGAACTAATAGATTATAACCAATGTTAAATTACTTTTTCTAATTTTCGATACCAGTGCCAAGTGGGATATGCGCAAAAAATTGAGTAGATGGCACTGCAGTTAAAAAAATATATCTGCATATGACAAATCCATTCACTGAAGACGTGTATGGTTATAAAAGACAGTTGGAACTAATTACATATAATCTGTTGGTTATTAGACGTGTCCGCACCTGACGCACCGATTCGCGCTAGCCGAGCTGCCTCGCGCGGCAATTTCCTCGCGAAGCGGTGCGTCAGGTGTGAACACATTAACTAAACCTTGAACGCTATACGTCATATAAAAAATGTAACTCGCTAAGATCACGGATGCAATCAAGCCAATATAAACCTTACTTGAAAGTATGAAAGTTACTTTGACAGTACGCCATAACACCTTATAGGATAGGTGTTCATGGCGGTATGGGCACGACAGGTCATAATCATGACGCTTTTAACCTTTTGGTAGGCTTGTGGTTAATCGGTATTTAGAGGGAGCGCTCCTATCTCGGTCAATCACTAGTTTCGGACTTTTAGGTCTTTTCGTTCCTTTAGTTCACGGCCAAATTGTCATACTAGGACTCTATTTATATTGGTATGGATGTTGTAGGTCATAAAATCATAACATAAGATACCATACGTTTTACTCTAAACTCGTTATTGGCTTGGCGTATGAATGAGCGCATTGACATATGTCATCGCGTCGAAAAGGTTAAGCGTCCTTGGCATTGAAAAAGTTAACTTTTCCGATTTCTGACGCCAATATGGCCGCTGTCTCTTGAGAATACTTTTTGTTTTTTGTTCATTTTCGTTGTTCAGTTCGTAATATATAGCTTCTTGTGTGGTGATCTAACGAACACGTGTGCAGGTAATGAAGAATTAGTCTCAAAACGCGTGTAACCACTGTTTGGTTCAGACATCGGTTGTCTCGGCCGGGCCGCCGTGTGTTGTTTGTAGGAAGCAGCTATCTCCCTACAAAAAGCAAGGCCTCTACCGTACAACATGCTATACATATACTAAAGTCTGGCGGAAGCCCTAGAGGCTGCCATTTCTCTTTTAAAAAAAGATAACATTATTTTATCTGACCTACTGTTGTCTGACCACATGGTATTTCGTTTGCCATAGTTTTGGCATGATCATATATTTTTGAGTGAAGACCAACATGCCAGTAGCATTTTGCCATGATTTTATCTATTTATTTTTGTGTCTATACGGGACTTTAGATTATGATTCTGACGTTACTTACCAACCGCAACTTTCGATGCTTTTGTGACAATGATAAGGTTTATTTTGATTTAATTAACGCGTATTAGTACTCCTAGACAATCTTTAATGAAATAAATCATATATATCGTTTATCATTCACTAAATTGTCACTAGACATCATTTTAAGGGGAAGTATCGCAAAGTACAAGAGATATGAATATACAGGGTGTAACAATACTGCTGGGGGGCGATTTTTGAGACTCGAGCGCTCGAATATGACATTTAAAACTCTGAATAAAACGAAGAAATTATGTTTAAAAAATAACAGCGATAGTAATTTAAAATCATAATTACTTATACTATTCATTTCATGCTTAAATAATGGCGACAAACTTGTGTACGATTATATTTGAGGTTAATTTCTTTGAATTCGAGCGCTCGATTGTCAAAAATCGGCCCCCTGATCCGTTTAAGAACATAATTGGTATCGTATTGCGACTTAGAAAAGTAGGAAAAAAAAATCTATGGGCGCAAAATTTTTTTTTTGTATGGCATACGACGTACCTGCCGACCAACCCTCCATATAAAACCATTTTTTTTTCGTGCGAAATTTTTTTTTCTTCTAATTTCCTAATTAGAATACGGTACGAATTATGCCCTTAAGTAGATCACCAGCATTTTTGATACACCTTGTATAAGTTTTTTTTTTATAAACAGCTGAACTACCAAAGTACCTGTTTAGTATTCATCATGAATATAAATATAGCTGATGTTACCAGTAAGCTAGTCAACAGATTCAATAAATTTTCGTTGCTTAAAACTGTTTTTTTTTTTTACTTTAGTGTTAAATAAATATGAACGTGTGTTTCATGAAAGTTCAAGAAAAATATTATAGTCAGGTCACATGATGCTAACAGATTCGAATGAGAGTTTCCGCGATCGAGATTTTCACTAGATGGCAGCACCGAGACGAGAACTATTTTTGACAGTAACTGTCAAAATCCACCATTAATTTTTTTTTATTAAACATGAGCCGTGGTCCGAATCACGCTCACAGCACTCACAGCGCGCCAACGGGCGGACCGAATGACGCTCACAGCGCCAACATAGATGTCGTGACGTCATTGAATGATATCACTTGACAGCGTTTACAGTGCTCACGGTCCTATGCGTAAGCACCTTGAGCACAAACGTCAAGTTGACATTTGGCATACGTTTGACACATGATTTTCATTAAATTGACGTTGATAGCGCTCACGCAGCCGTTTACGGTGGTCCGAATCAAAACACTACTTACGCGGTCTAGAGCGCGCTAATGATTCGGACCGACTATCAGCACTTTTAGCGTTGTGAGCGTTGTAAGTGTGATTCGGACCACGGCTATGATTGGTAGATTATGACAGCTAGACCTCTCGACACGGTGCTGCCATCTAGTGAAGAACTCGATCGTGGAAACCCTCATTGGTATTCGGGTTTCGTATACCCGTTTCTAAACTACACGTACCCGGGTTTTCTGACCCGTTATGCATGTACCGGGTACACGGGTACAAGTATTTAATAGCATGGTAGCTCTTCAACGGTTGAACTGATCGACTGCGGTTTTATTAAAGAATGTTTTCTAGTGATGTTTCTTGAAATGTTTTATGAAAATCGGTTCTGCCGTTGCTGCGTAAAGGCTTTTTTTTAACAGCTATTAGAATTAAAAATATGGCAGTCTGATAAAAAAGTTGAATTTGCAAAGACAAATACAAATTAGAGTATGTATAATGTATTTAAACCAAAACTGTTATAGAAACACTGTAAAACATAAAAATAAACCTCATATATTCATTACAAGGAACAATATATGTAACATAACAATTAAGTACATACAAGTTTACATACATAATTAACATACTTAGTCAAAAACAAGAATTTTAAACTGAAACTAAGGATCCTTTTTTAATTTTACGTTAAATCATTACATGAATTTTAGAATGAAGGTGCATTTAAATTATATTTTGCTGTTCCTTAAGCCGCGTAGCTAAGAAAAAAGGTCCAGAGCATAAAATGATTCTATCTCTAAAAAGTACCATGAGCATACCTATGATTATGCCACTGTATCTTTCAGAAAAAAAAATTTTTTTGATTATGTACCTATCTCAAGATTTCAAGCCTGTCAACTGTGTCAATGTTTGTTTTTATACCTAACATCTTGACTCTGAAAAACCTTATACAAGCTTAGCCTTCATTTAGTTGCGCTAATCATATTTTTTTTATTAATCTGCATTTTTTTTCTAGCGATAAAACCTAATAGTAATATATTCCTCAAACTTTTGGCAACGGTATTAGCTAATCTGCAAAGTTATTTTGCGTATTTTCACATTAGGTACTGTACCTACACTGAGGATTCCGAAAAAAAATACAAAAACAAAATGGTTTATACTAAATTTTTACTCACTCGCTAGTCTTATTTTAGCATCCTTCGTTCAGCAGAAGCAATTAGGACACCTAACTTAGGACCTGGGTTTCAGTTGACGCCGACGCTGTATACAGCGTCATATTTTATAAAAATGTCACGCTTTGTCCAGCGTCAACTGCAGATGCGAGTAGCGTCAAATTGACGCTGAAAACGTGACGCTGTACTGTAGAATTCATAATTCAGTGGCGTAATTTGACAGAACTTTACATACATTTGACAAGCGTTTTGTATGCCAGCTGTCAAATTACTCCACTGAATTATGAATTTTACCTTAAGCTCGTAGCGTCAACTGTGGACCCAGGGTAAGGAACTATTCTCCGATCTTGACGAAGACTTTGGGTCTCGAGAACACCTTGATGCCCTCCTCGAGCTTGGCCAGCTGTTTCTCGAGCTCCATCTTGCGGTTCCGCATTCGAAGCGTGTCCGTCTTTACGGGCATCTTGTTTAGTTCACTTACTAGTTCTGCAAAACCTGGAAAGTTTAATAAATACATTCAATAAATGTATTAAATTGAGTCAAAAAATGGCCTTGTGCAGTTGTGACTGTACTTGGATTTGTGTGCTTGGCTGCAGTAATTTGGACTTGTACAGTTGTGACTGTGTGTGCTTGACTGCAGTAATTTGGACTTGTGCAGTTGTGACTGTGTGTGCTTGGCTGCAGTAATTTGGACTTGTGCAGTTGTGACTGTGTGTGCTTGCTTGGCTGCAGTAATTTGGACTTGTGCAGTTGTGATTGTGTGTGCTTGGCTGCAGTAATTTGCACTTGTGCAGTTGTGAGTGTGTGTTCTTGGCTGCAGTAATTTGGATTGTGCAGTTGCGAGTGTGTGTTCTTGACTGCAGTAATTTGGACTTGTGCAGTTGCGAATGTGTGTGCTTGGCTGCAGTAATTTAGACATCATATAGCAGGGGAGGGCTCTTAGGTCTCGTGCCGTCATGATGATTCAGAGATGTGAGAGATATGTAAGTGGTTTCTTTATTTAAAAATGCATATGGAAATACACTATAGGTAATAGGTACTCGTTTCATACCCTCGTCAGGCTGGGCTCCACCTGTGTTATACTTCTGACTATTGGTACGTCCTCCAATTCGTATTTGCTAATTCAAGTTTAACTCTGTCAGATTTATAGAGGAGTCAACACACTACATATAGGATGCTAGTCATCAAGAGGGTAGACTGTATTCACAGAATAAATAATAGTATTTCATACAGAATGGTCACGCTAACGCTCCGATTGGAATTACCACACCCCGCAGCGGCCAATTGGTAGGAAACTAGTAGGTTATCAGTCAGGTTGAAGGTAAGAAATGAATACATTGAAGTATTTACTGCACAAACGTGTCGTGCACACACAAGCGCTCCAACGAGTGATGCAGTATGGCGTGTAGGCCCAGTGGGCGGTGCTGTGGTGTAGAGGACTCACTGTTTCTAAGCATCCGCAGCGTCTCCTTGCGCTCGGTGTCGGGCAGCGCCACGTGTCCGGGCGGGCACTCCTCCCCGGCGGGGCCCGCGGGGCCGGGGGAGGGGGAGGGGGAGGGGGAGGAGGCGCCGCCGCTGTCCCGGCGCGCGCGCAGGTAGGCCGGCACCACGCCACGCTGGTAGCCTGAGGAAATTCAAACTTGTAACAGAAAAAAAATTCAATCACGAAGAATGCTTGGCACCGATTCATGGTACGCTCTATGAAAGCGCGTAGTGGCTGAATCCTTAGCCATTTTGTGTGAGGTGATAAAGTACGCCATACCGAACAACTTTTATTAAATCGAGAAATATTAATACACACTTTGATGAATTATATGACAACACTAGCTTTCCGCCCGCGACTTCGTCCGCGTATAATACGGTTCCTCTTACAGAGTTATATATCATATTGTATCTTCTTAAAATATGTTTTTTGTAATAAGAACTATCTTTTGTTAATCCCCGAACCATCTTCTTAATCGATTTATACTTATAGCTATTTTGGCGAAAAAACGGGTAACGTAGACATAACAATTACAAATAAGTGTTAATATGCAAATAATAACGTAAATGTACCCTATTATTCGTGTAACTTCTTTGTAAACTATATAGTGGTGGTTTCATTTGGCGATACGATGACCAGACTATTTGGCAGAGCTCACTGCTGTGAATAGTGATGAATAGTGACAGAAATTGAACTGAAATAGTAACAATAATTCCTAGTAAATCTCAAACCAAAAAAATTGTAAATCTGTATATAAACTTTCAACCCCTTTTTAGCCCCTTAGGGAGTAAATTTTTCAAAATCACTTCTGACTACTTGTACAGATTGTAAATGTAACCCGTCCTGTAAATTACAATTTTCTATCTTCAGTCGTTACGGCCTCCCTTTAATACAAACTTTTCAACCTCGTTTCAACCCCTCTGGGGTGGAATTTTGAAAAACGCTGAAATTAGTTGTTTTTCTTTCAAGTTAGTAGCCTACTAACGAAATTTCAAGTTTGTCACAAAAAAAAATGTAATCTCTATACAAACTTTTAACCCCGTTAGAGGTAGAATTTTGAAAAACGCTGAAATTGTTTTTATTATTTTTTAATTATTAGTAAACATACGAAGTTTCAAATCTCTAACTCTAAATTTTAAATCCCATCCATACAAAGTTTCAACCTACTTTTTACCCCCTTAGGGGTTGAATTTTGAAAAACCCCTTCTTAGTGGATACTAACGTTATGAAAACTATCTATTGTGAAAAAATCAGCTCTCTAGGTCCAACGGTTTGGGCTGGGTGATGATTTAAGTGAGTCAGTCAGGACTTTTACGTTTATATATATATATATATATACAGTCGTGGCCAGATAATTAAGGACAAGATTATTTTTGCCATACAACTGCATACAAATATGACATTTTAAATTTGATAAAAATATAAATTTTGCTTATACTATTTATATTTAAAAAAATACTGAAGTATCCGTGTTTAAACAAGACTTAATATGGGCCATAAACATCTTCCATAAACTTTGAACTTTAAAAACTACAGACGAGAGATGTTTATGGCCCATATTAAGTCTTGTTTAAACACGGATACGTCAGTATTTTTTAAAGTATAAATAGCATAAGCAAAATTTTTATTTTTATCAAATTTAAAATGTCATATTCGTATGCAGTTGTATGGCAAAAATAATCTTGCCCTTAATTATCTGGCCATGACTGTGTATATATATATATATATATATATTTATTTATATATAGATTTTCTACCCCCATAAAACATGACCAGGCCAACTTATTTTTGAAATTTCAGGGTTGGTCTCATAAAATTTGTTTAATATGGCCTATCTAATCAGCTTACACAATATAAATAAATAATAATAAATAATATTATAGGACAATCTTACACAAACCGACCTAGTCCCACAGTCAGCTCAATAAGGCTTGTGTTGTGGGTACTAGACGACGATATCTATAATAAATAGATATAGATAAATACTTAAATATATAGATAACATCCATAACTCAGGTACAAATATCTGTGTTAAACACAAATAAATGCCTTGACCAGGATTTGAACCCGGGGCCTCCTGCTTCATTAGTTAGAGCTTTATAGGACAACACCAATATTTTTGACATTAAAGCATGAGCCTTGGCACACTTGTTACTTAGGTGGACTAGAGTTGAAAACGCCCGGGAGCCGAGGGCGGACGCACCGCTGGTGGGGGTGGGGAGGGGGTGAAGTTTCGTTCCGCCGCGCGTTCTTTCGGTCCTACTATCATCTTATTTATAGATACTATGGCATGTTTGGTATCGTTTTCGGATAAATTGAGGATGGCCAATCATTTTTTGTGACATTAATAACATCTTTTCATAGAAAAACATGAAATACAGGCAAAAGTCAAAAAATCTCAGTAAAAAAAAAACTTTCTGCAATGATTACGTAAAAACATGCAACGATAAAAAAAAGTTTAGAACAGTGACTCGTCCAAATATTATTACTTCATAAAATGAGGACCCCAAAAACAAATTTTATAATTGCTTGATTGTGTAATGTAAATACTAGCTTCATTGTATATTACTTAGTTAATAGCTGTGTTGACGTTCGTTAGCGTGTGTGTTATATTATATTTTGAATTGTGAATAATCTAACCGTTTTAAGATCTCAATTGACTGGTTCAAAATAAAACTAACAAGTCACAGATCTGATCATATATTATTGTTAATCTGATTATATATACTGAAATTCGTACATATATTTATGTGTAACATGTTCCATCACAAGCACACAACTCGGTGCACTTAAATTTTTGTTGAAAACACCTGCATCTAGCAGCTCATTTCTTTTTGCATCTGCACCTAATAATTTCCATGCAGGCTTCGGCAGCTACTGGCAAGCTAGTTCATGTAGGTTCCCATCTCTCATTAACTTTCGTCCATCCCCAATCAGATGAACTTGGAATATTTTGGATCGGTGACATTTGACCCCATACATGAACTGCTTGAATAACTGCCCGCAGGAAATGCTGGTGCAGTGCAGCATTCGTTGGTGGAATATTTTCCAACTGGCGGTCTTTTTTCGTGAACAACTGCTTTCGGCATTCGTTCACAGCCGAAACTGAGCTGGATCTAAAACAAAAATGTTAAATTTATCACAACTACTTACCTACCCTCTAAATTACTCATAGTTTTATGAATAAAGTAAATATTACCTATCATACATGACGACAACAAACTTTTCCACAAACGCCATTGCATCTTCAATTCTGCCGTAGTATGCTGCCAAGAATCCTTCTGTGGCACTAGGGAGTGCATTCCAGGCTTCGAATGCACTCTTTTTTCCTTTTCCGTTAAAAAAAGAAACTGTGTCACAACCTGTGAAGGCGTGGAAGAGAGGAAGAACTTTTTTTTTGGGGCCCTGTAAAAAAAAATATGTTTAAATAATTTAACCCAGTCGTAACGTATACAATAAAGATATATTATTTATGACTGTTTTTACCGAGCGCGTTGGCTACTTCTTTACAGCAAAGGTACTGCTGGTGTTTCCCAGTATCAATGTGTACCCATAGTTCCTCTAGCTGAGGTATTTGTTGCACTGTTGCGACAGCTAATACCACAACATCCGTATCAACAGTACGAATCATGATGCGTGGGGAACCTTGGCTTACACAGCGTCAGCTACGTGCACCATCATTCTCGAGTCGGCTTCTTCATGATTACACGGAGCTAAACCTTGGGTGTTCCTGAAGCTGTAAGCCAAGGTTACACACGGATCATGATTCGTACCGTTGATACGGATGTTGTGGTATTAGCTGTCGCAACTGTGCAACAAACACCTCAGCTAGAGGAACTATGGGTACACATTGGTACTTGGAAACACCAGCAGTACCTTTGCTGTAAAGAAATAGCCAACGCGCTCGGTAAAAACAGTCATAAATAATATATCTTTATTGTATACGTTACGACTGGGTTAAATTATTCAAACATATTTTCTTTTACAGGGCCCCAAAAAGCAAAAGTTCCTACTCTGTTCCACGCCTTCACAGGTTGTGACACAGTTTCTTTTTTTAACGGAAAAGGAAAAAAGAGTGCATTCGAAGCCTGGAATGCACTCCCTAGTGCCACAGAAGGATTCCTGGCAGCATACTACGGCAGAATTGAAGATGCAATGGCGATTGTGGAAAAGTTTGTTGTCGTCATGTATGATAGGTAATATTTACTTTATTCATAAAACTATGAGTAATTTAGAGGGTAGGTAAGTAGTTGTGATAAATTTAACATTTTTGTTTTAGATCCAGCTCAGTTTCGGCTGTGAACGAATGCCGAAAGCAGTTGTTCACGAAAAAAGACCGCCAGTTGGAAAATATTCCACCAATGAATGCTGCACTGCACCAGCATTTCCTGCGGGCAGTTATTCAAGCAGTTCATGTATGGGGTCAAATGTCACCGATCGAAAATATTCCAAGTTCATCTGATTGGGGATGGACGAAAGTTAATGAGAGATGGGAACCTACATGGACTAGCTTGCCAGTAGCTGCCGAAGCCTGCATGGAAATTATTAGGTGCAGATGCAAAAAGAAATGAGCTGCTAGATGCAGGTGTTTTCAACAAAAATTTAAGTGCACCGAGTTGTGTGCTTGTGATGGAACATGTTACACATAAATATATGTACGAATTTCAGTATATATAATCAGATTAACAATAATATATGATCAGATCTGTGACTTGTTAGTTTTATTTTGAACCAGTCAATTGAGATCATAAAACGGTTATACATAGGCAGGGTCACTACCAAATGGGCTAAGAGGCCGTTAGGCCGTTAGATATAACAGAGTTGAAAAAACATCCTGTATTGTGTAAACACGAGGAACATATATTCTACACTTCTGAATAAGAAATTAATAAATTGTAATTCCTATGGTCAAGGAAATTGTAAATAGAAATAACTGTTTTTACTGACTTCATGTTAAAAGTATAGTAGTATACACTCAATTTAATTGACTTATTTAATGACTAAAAGTAAGATGCTAAACTTCTAACAGTTACAAAAGACATCTTACCTGCAGGTAGATATGGGTCCTTATTGTCTTTGTCCTTCCGTTCCAAGATTGCATTTAACCGACTGCGATTTCGTTCTGTGTCAATATTTATTTCGTCGCTTCCCTTACATGCCTTAGGAGATGTAGCGCTTCGATTGTGGAGACCTGAGTCCCCGCTCGCTTTTAACTTTGCATCCATATCCTCTTTCTTAGGGTATATCATTGTCAGTTTAGTGCATTCCAGCTGCTGGGCTAAATTAGACTCAATCGTCTGGCAGCCTATATCACGTAGGCATCCAGATGAATCCGTGGACTTGCCATCCTCGTCTTCTGTTTCCTCATCCTTGACTTGTTTGGCTCGCTTGTCCTTTCTTTGTAAGAACTCTGCCATGTCACCTTTCTTTATCCGAACATCGGTGAGTTTCTTCCGAGGGTTGCCTATGGTTTTGCCAAGTGCGAAGGTTTTGCCGCTCTTGTTGGATGGTGATGATTTGACCTTGTTGAGGGCAACGGGCGAAAGTTTAGTGATCCGTGGCGGGACGCTCGTAAGACCCTGTTGTGACTCTTTGGGCGACTTGCCCTGAATATATTTCAGCTGTTTCATGTTTTCCCTGATGAAGTTTTTTTTCTGCTCCTTTTCTGTAAAAATTGCAGCTTAATTTAGTAAAAAACTAATTGTAGTTGATTAATGCCAATATGTGACCAATCGAGTAGGTACGAGAAACGGATATTTATTTACAAAATACAATATTTTACTTTTAGATTCTAGGAATGTTACAAACTTAGTTTAAACGCAGAAACAACAGGTCGTACCGTACTTACTTGGTTCGGGAAATATACCCTTTAGAGTATACATTTTGAACAATTACAACAAAAGTTCAGAAACAAAATACACACACATTATTTAACGTACACTGTACTCAGTACACTTCCTAATTATTGTAAACGTTCATATTCTACACTTTCAGATATTATTTTACGAATATTCAATGGATTTGGTGAAAAATTTACGCTTGGTTTTTGTCAACTTCAAACTTATTCAAACATCTGTCACCTCAGCCGTTTGCTTATGACCCAAACAGTGTCTGGCCACCTGCGCCGTTTTTGAGGTTTTTACTTTTTAATTTAGCTTTATGGTTTAAGGTGTTTCATACGATGCACAAACAAAAACAAACATTGAATAAAATACGCTTTTTTATGTTTTCGAATTACAATCAGTTCAAGTGCTCCGTTATTGAGATTAATGCCTAGGTGAATAATCCTGCCTAAATAAAGTTATCTTGCCCACTTTGCCTTGATACCTTAACAACCGTTGTTAGTAATTTTTTTAAAGTACCTATATACTTCATAAAAGGTAATTAGGCCTAGTATCATAATGAGCGAACTACCTAAGAAAATATACAGTCAGCAGCAGAAGTAGCTGTCAAACGTGAAAATCCTCGCCAGAAAAATTTTTTTTTCTTCGAATCGATTCTGTAATACGAAGCTTGATTTGTGATTTGGATTAAATCTTTTATCATAAAAGTAATGATACTAAAGTAAAACTATACTTAACTACCTACATGTAAAATTATATTCCACTTTTTTGTAAACTAGACGAAGTAGAACATTTTTTACAGCCAAAAACAATACATAATAGTAGTTTATGTAACTGTTACATAATAAGGCCTAATAAGGTACAGTTGCATACACTGCTTTATCTACACACATATTATAAAACCTAAATGGCGTGTTCGGAAACCATTAGAATGACCGCCATTGCACCGCCATGACATGGCCATGACCAACTCGATTGTGCCGGCGGTCGGGGAGTAAGGCGGATTTTCATTACTTTACCGAAGGTAATAAATTTTCATACGTTTTTACCACACTGTCACAGATTATACACTGATGTTACATTACTGGTTGCAATAATGGTGGTTATTACATACACTATACAGTTTCCGAACGCGGAATAAGAATTTATGATATTGGTGTAGATAAAGGTATTTTAACGGAGCTCTTCACCCACTGAAAACAATAAACGAAATGCGTGAGATTTTTGAAATTGGTTTTTATAGACTGATACGATTTTGCTAATTTTTGACTTAATATTTTAGCGGGGGGGAAATAGACCCAAAGCCTCTCCAGGAATAATAGAGCTTTATGCTGACTGTACATGTGAAATTCCATGTAATCAAGTAGGTCGACCTAGGTTAGGTCGAGGTAGGTTATGAAACTAAGCTTGGTAAACTTTTCCTGAAAACTTTTTATATTTTTGTCAATGTCAAGCTTCAAGTCGGCTTAATTTTTTACAAAGCTTTGTAAAACATCTGTTTGAATATAGCTCGAATACTACGATGCCGCAGAGCGTATCCACGCCGGTTGTACTGAATAAATACTTCGTGACTCGCCTTGGGCGGAAGCTGACTGGGGATGATCAAAAAGTGCTCATTGCACTGCCAAGAGAAGTTATCCCTGAACGGACATGGTACTAAACTAAGACGCACATAAAGAGTTAGAGGCCCACCCTTTTCCTTTCCCTTCCTTACTCGTAAAAGTGCGTTTACTGTGGAAAAGTTGATCCTTCAACCCGTTATTTACCTACGCTTGTATTTAGGGTAGGCGTGGTTATCTACAGAAGCACTTGCCCTAATTGACTATCATGTACTTATATAGAAAAACCTTCGCTAAGAACTTTAGGTATGATAACGATAAACCACTCATAACACAGTAACGCCTGATAGAATACACCAAGCAATGTTGCGAACTCCAATTATTATTTTTTGTTAGGCGATTAGGTATATTTATAAACATGAGCATTCCATTTTAATGCTGCTATTACCAATCAATCATCAAGTATATCATATACTAGCTTTTGCCCGCGGCTTCGCCCGCGTACTAAAAGTACTAAAAAAGAACGTAACGCATTGTAACGCACGAAAAGAACATGTCGCGGGGACTGTGCGTTGATAGATCACTATGTCAGTCAGTCAGTCAGTCAGTCACCTTTGAGTTATATATAATATATATATTATATAGATAGATGAACTCAGGCTATAAAATATAATGATTTTGAACAAGTCGAAGGTTCATAACATTTACGTTAATACTCATTAGAGTGGTTAACTAACACGAGACTCACGAGAGATAATGATACCTTTACCTATGGTAGCGAACAGTCTAATAGATAGGTACAGTCAAACAGAGTGACTCTAAGAAATGTTTAGGCCCTTATTTTATATTTTGCCCTTTTGTTGTATGAGATTTGACATATACCATAAACAAAGAAATTGCCAGTTACCTTCCCCATTAAGGCAAAACGGTTCTAAAATCTTTCGCTATATTTAATTTTGGTACTAAGTACTTAAATCACTGTTAGTACGATACCGAATGCACCTGTTAATATAAGTGTAGTGTTAGGAAATTAGCACTTTGGCATATAAATTGTTATTTTAAAGTCACCCACTGCATTTTAAAGTCACCGTTCGTCGTTCCAACCGTCATGCAATGGCCCCATTTTCTGACGCATATTCTGACACCATTGTTTCTAATCTCGTCGACATAGAGACTAAAATTGTTGAACACCCTAAACGCAGGGCTGAGGTGCTACAAAAAGAAGACACAGAGCAGATGATCCTAGAAATACGCGAGGAGCTCGTCGACGAGGCACTGCGGATCGGTTACGAGAGATACATGGAGCGACAAACAGGGCCCTTCGTTGCGCACTGCGCCGCTCAGGCTTGGCTGAAGCTCATAGACTGGTACTTGAAATCTTCATCCTCTTAGCTTTCTACAGAAGCGCTGGCAGCCTGACGGTAAGACGTCTGACTTTCAACCCGGAGATCTCGGGTTCAAACTCCGGCTTGTATGCCACAAATATATGTGACACGCTCTTATTTGTAGGGCCATAAGAGCGTGTCATATATTTTTGCGGCCTTCGTGTAAGAGATACTATTGCCGGTAACTGTACCACTGTACGAAATATTATTTGATATTCACCAGTCACTTTTTGGTGAAGAAAAACATCGAGAGGAAACCAGACCTAATCCCAATAAGGCCTAGTTTCCCCTTTTGGAAGGTCAAATAGCAATCGCTTTCGTAAAAAGTAGTGCCTCACGTAGGCTCAATAAAGCCGTAGCAGAAAAAGCTAGGAGGATCACCATCCTCCGGGCATTTTTGCTATGAGTCAATTGAGCCTGGGGTCCGCTTAGCAATCTAATCCCATAAATTGCCGTAGGAACTAGTTTTGATAAAAGCGACTGCTATTTGACCTTCCAACAGGGGAAATTAGGATTTAGTGGGATTTGTTACCTACATATGGTTTCCTCACGGTGTTTTCTCTTACCTAAAAACGACAGGTAACTATCAAATCATATTTACATTTATGTGTTCTGGTCTTCATCAGGCACTTCTACAAACACGATCCCGGCGAAGATCCATCAGCGCACCCCCCTTGCTTCATTCCGAAACGCATTGAGTCCTGGACCCCTGACCAGATGCCAGAGCCCTCACCGAAGGACTCGTGGGGAAAGGAGGATCTGAACGTAGTCGAGGAGGTTTTAGAGGAGACCCTGAGGAAGTGGCCGAGCTCACAGTCAATAGATTTGCCGGTTGTGGAAGAAATCTCAAGGGAGTGCTGGTAAGGTTTCGAAACTTTCTCCTGATACTATGTTAATCTAACAAATTCTTCAAGTAGCCACTAAACCGCTTGAAAATACATACTACGGTACGAGTATAGGTAATAAAGGGCATTCGAAGGCGTAAAGGTGGGCACGGACTTGAGGCAGCCTCAGGTTGAGGCACGCACGGCTTGCCTGTTTGCTCAAATACGTACGCGCCTCACGCGCCGTGCGCGAGCAGCATCGCGTACGTATTTGAGCAAACAGGCAAGCCGTGCGTGCCTCATCCTGAGGCTGCCTCAAGTCCGACCCACCTTTATATGTACCGCGAGACGGATGCTCACATCTTCCTATCCTATCCCAGTCCATCTTATCTCAAATACACATCTTATTTTAGGTTTGAGGTCAGGTATAAATGGTCGATGAAATAAGTCAGATACATTTGCAAGGACTTGAAGAACCAGCTTAAGTAGAAGAAGAGCTTAGAGATCGTTTAGAACCTTTATAGCTAGTTTTAGGTTTCTTATACTGTCCACTTCTATTGCGGTTGGCTCTATTTAGGAGTTTTCTGATTTTTACCAGGTTTCCAGGCAAAGTGCTGTTGCCAGGATACATGGACGACGAAAGTTATTATGACACAATTACGTTCGTGAGTAATCCATATCCATACTAATATTATAAATGGGAAAGTGTGTGTGTTTGTTTGTTTGTCCGTCTTTCACGGCAAAACGGGGCGACGAATTGACGTGATTTTTTAAGTGGAGATAGTTGAAGGGATGGAGAGTGACATAGGCAACTTTTTGTGTCTTTCTAACCCCCCACTTCCCTAAAATGGGGGGTGGAAGTTTGTATGGAGCATTCCGGGGGGCAAAGGGGAACCGTGTTACCCCGAATTTAACGCGAGCGAAGCCGCGGGCAAAAGCTAGCTATTTAAATAAAAATATAAATGTTCCTATTAAGTTCTCTCAAATCTAGCCTATTATCAGAATAGTCTGGTTCTGTCCAATAATTTATTATTATTTTGAAGGCATGACATTTAAAAATTCTACAGGAGATTTTACTTAATATGGTTGCCCAAACCAAGACCCTGCTCTAACCTATCATAAATGACTAATAATGATATTTTTGAAAAAGGGAGGCAAACAGTAATAATTTGTAGCTTTATAAAAGACGATCTTAGACGACTTTATACATATATAACCTAGATTTCTTCTCAGGACGAGAGCGCATCTTCGGACATGGCGACTGAGAGCGAACTTCTGCAAAAGGTTACCAATTACTCTCCAGCAGAAACCTCCATCAAGGTATTTACCGTCTCAGTTTTGTCTTCTAATATGGAATAAAAGCAAATTGGGTCAAAGGTTCTTATACCTTATGGAACAATTGCACCTACACCTATACCACGCATCGTAAATAAGTGTGGCATAAGAGTCCTACCTTGAGGCCGAGAGATATTTCCTAGCAAGTACTTAAAGGAAAAGCGCACTCACGGTAGAAGGACCTTTAGCTATATGAGGACCCGGTATGACCTTAAACAAAGCCCATAACAGAGGTATGGGCACTGCGAGTATCATCTCAGTAAGTGTGTTAGGGCACAGCTCAGCGAGTGTCATCTCGCTCAAATCTGGAGCAAAAGCCAGACTAGAGAAGTACTCTTCACCTTACAGAAAACTACAGACAAATAGCACTAGACTCATAGTGTTGTGTTCCTGCCGGTGATTAAGGTCGCCAAAGAGCTCAAAGAGGATGCAGGTGTGGACTGCAGTGCTTCCGCTGATGATTGGTAGAGCTCCATATTTTTGTAGGCGACTATACAGTACCTATATACTTGTTCATCACCAGGAATCCGCAACAGCGCTGACCCTCGCCTCCCAAAAAGGCACGACTCCTGACACCGAACTCCAGAGCTCCCTCCAAGGAGGAGGGGACTCGACCCCTCACCACGCCAAGAGCAAGAGCTTCCATCCCTTCAGGTACAATCGCCTGCCGTTATATCTCACACAATGTAGGCCGCATAAATATGTGACACAATCTTTCGTACCAAAAGGGTAAAAATCCTTATGATACGACTCTATCTGTCCATTTGCTCCGAAACTACTGAACCGATTCTGCTGATTTCTTTTTAAGTTGGCAACCCTCTTGGTCGTGGGTACGTGTAACGTAAATTACTTTTTAAACATGGAGGAGACTAGGGGGGGGGGGGGGAATAGAAAGTTTAAAAAAAATGTTGAAAACTAAATGATGTATCAAATTAAAGTTGTTGTAAGAATTTAAAAAATTATTTATTATTAATTCGTTTTAAAAGTTATTAAGGGCAAAAATAAGTATTTTTTCAAAACAACAGTACATCAAAACTTAAAAATACATATAAGTGCGTTGTTCTATAAGAAAACATATCAAACCAAGGTTAGATTAACCAACAATAGGTTATAGTTTAAGAAAAATACCAAAGAAAAAAGATGAGTCCAAATCTGACTATTTGAAAATGAATTACATACAAGTTTGATATACTTTCTTACCTGAACTGTGTCTTCTACATAAATTTCCAAATTATAATGATCCATCAACTTAACAAACACATTCCTCGCAACGCATCCCCGCTCATCTCTGGTGAAAACGGAGCCTTATCTCGTAAGCAGCTGAGCCTAAAATTGTGAAAAAAATAACCCTCGGAGCGCGAGTCCAACTCGCACTTGCACTTGGTCGGGTTTTTGTGCAGAGCTATTGCTATTAGAGCGTGTCACATATTTTTGCTGCCTTCGGCGTGCAACATATTATTGCAGCTGACTTTACAGTCGACGCAAGAGATATGATTACACTTTTGCACTTTATTCCTTTACTGGCGACCCGTCCCGGCTTCGCACGGGATAAAAAATGATTATTGCGGGTTATCCCTAAGAGATAGACATATACCATCGCGGACTTGTTTTTAGATGTACAATACTGTGGTAAATTATTTTGATCTATCTCTTAGGACTCAGCCAGCGTTTGCAATGTAAGCGCAAAAAATGGGTTTATTTACGACATCACATTATAGACCGTAAGCCACGAACAAAGATGACCAATCGCGTCCCGTTCGATAACTCGTATAATGATTAAAGGCGACTTGTGACGGAGCCTCGTGAGCGTCAGCTGTCGCTCCGTCGGTGGGTTGAGGAACGGCAGCCATTCAAACACGTAAAAAAATTAAATAAATTCAGTCATCGCGTCCCGCTTGAAACTTTGTCAGACGATAGATTATAAGCTATTTAAAGCATAAAAATCGTCAGCCGGCTCTATCGCGGTGGAAAGACCGTTAGCTGGTCAGGTGAACATGTAAAAAAAATTTTTTTTTGATCGCGTCCCATGTGTATTTTTGTCAGATGGTAAAGCATGAAAAATCGTCAGCCGGCTGTATCGCGGTGGAAACACCGTCAGCTGATACCCTGAAGGCCGTAACGCTGGAGCCACTCGGTAGTATATATCGCCTATTAAATGCACCAGTTCTCCATTTCATCACTAAAGTGATTAGATGTGATATATAATGAAGCCATGTAACCATCAGCTACCGCTCCGTTGGGGGGTTGAGGAGCGACAGCCAACCAAACACGTAAAAAAATTAAATAAATTCAGTCATCGCGTCCCGCTTCAAACTTTGTCAGACGATAGATTATAAGCTATTTAAAGCATAAACAATCGTCAGCCGGCTCTATCGCGGTGGAAAGACCGTCAGCTGGTCAGGTGAACAAGTAAAAAAAATTTTTTTTTCAGTCATCGCGTCCCATGTGTATCTTTGTCAGATGGTAGTTCATATGCTATTATAAAGTTATAAAATCGTCAGCCGGCTGTATCGCGGTGGAAAGACCGTCAGCTGATACCCTGAAGGCCGAAACGCTGGAGCCACTCGGTAGCATATATCGCCTATTAAACGCACCAGTTCTCCATTTCATCACTAAAGTGATTAAATGTGATATATAATGAAGCCATGTAACCATCAGCTACCGCTCCGTTGGGGGGTTGAGGAGCGTCAGCCAACCAAACACGTAAAAAAATTTAATAAATTCAGTCATCGCGTCCCGCTTGAAACTTTGTCAGACGATAGATTATAAGCTATTTAAAGCATAAAAAATCGTCAGCCGGCTCTATCGCGGTGGAAAGACCGTCAGCTGGTCAAGTGAACATATAAAAAACAATTTTTTTTTTCAGTCATCGCGTCCCATGTGTATCTTTGTCAGATGGTAGTTCATATGCTATTATAAAGTTATAAAATCGTCTGCCGGCTGTATCGCGGTGGAAAGACCGTCAGCTGATACCCTGAAGACCGAAACGCTGGAGCCACTCGGTAGCATATATCGCCTATTAAAATGCACCAGCCCTTCATTTCATCACAAAAGTGATTAAATGTGATATATAATGAAGCCATGTAACCGTCAGCTATCGCTCCGTTGTGGGGTTGAGGAGCGACAGACAACCAAACACGTAAAAAAATTATGATGCCCTGAAGGCCGTAACGCCTGGAGCCACTCGGTAGTATATGTCGCAAATTCAAATGCACCAGCTATCCATTTTATCACAAAAGTGGGTGAGGCCACAATGTAAAAATATACTTTAAAAAAAAATCTTTATATGTTCACGACTCCAGCTGA
This sequence comes from Pammene aurita, assembly GCA_947086415.1. Classification (NCBI taxonomy): domain Eukaryota; kingdom Metazoa; phylum Arthropoda; class Insecta; order Lepidoptera; family Tortricidae; genus Pammene; species Pammene aurita. The sequence goes on from OX352308.1 coordinate 30,940,693, forward strand.
CGGTTATTCCACCGCGATACGGCCGCTGACGATTTGTTTTATTCACAGTGGCATATTAACTATCATCAGAGAAATTTTCCATTTGAATCTGAATGTTGATTTTATTTTTACGTGTGTGGGTGGCTGCCATTCCTCTAACCCCAAACGGAGCGGTCGTTGACGGTCACAAGACTTCATTATAAATCAGCCTTAGCCACTTATGTGATCAAATGGATAGCTGGTGCCTTTGAATTTGCGACATATACTGCCGAGTGGCTCCAGGCGTTACGGCATTCAGGGCATCAGCTGACGATCTTTCCACCGCGATACAGCCAGCTGACGGTTTGATATCTTCATAATATCATATGAACTACCATCTGGCAAAGTTATACATGGGACGCGATGACTGAAAATATTTTTTTTTTTACATGTTCACGTGACCAGCTGACGGTCTTTCCACCGCGATACAGCCGGCTGACGATTTTTCATGCTTTTTATAGCTTTTAATCTATGGACTGACAAAATTTCAACCGGGACGCGATGGCTAAATTTATTTAATTTTTTTACGTGTTTGGTTGGCTGTCGCTCCTCAACCCCCCAATGGAGGGGTAGCTGACGATTACATGGCGTCATTATATATCACCTTTAATCACTTTTGTGATGAAATGGAGAGCTGGTGCATTTTAGTAGGCGATATATGCTACCGTGTGGCTCCAGCGTTACGGCCTTCAGGGCATCAGCTGACGGTCTTTCCACCGCGATACAGCCGGCTGACGATTTTATATCTTCATAATAGCATATGAACTACCATCTGACAAATTTATACATGGGACGCGATGACTGAAAATATTTTTTTTTACATGTTCTGCATGTTCACGTGACCAGCTGACGGTCTTTCCACCGCGATAGAGCCGGCTGACGATTTTTTATGCTTTAAATAGCTTATAATCTAGCGTCTGACAAAGTTTCAAGCGGGACGCGATGACTGAATTTATTTAATTTTTTACGTATTTGGATGGCTACCGTTCCTCAACCCACCGACGGATCGGCAGCTGACGCTCACGAGGCTCCATAACACGTCGCCCTTAATCATTATACGAGTTATCTAACGGGATGCGATGACTGACGGTATTTGCGCCTGGCTTACGGTCCATTAGAAACCTCTAAAATCATCTGTGTTTCTGTACTATATTATGCATGTATTATACATATAAACCTTCCTCTTGAATCACTCTATCTATTAAAAAAACCGCATCAAAATCCGTTGCTTAGTTTTAAAGATCTAAGCATACATAGGGACAAACAGCGGAGCAGCTTTGTTTTATACTATGTAGTGAAGTGATAATAAGATTAAAAAGTGTAAACATATTTTTGACGTTGACTTTACAGTCAGCGGCAAAAGGGCACAAGTGGCACAGCTACGACCACACAGGACACACTCCGGGGTCGGGGCGACGCGGGTACACCCAAGGCCAGCTTGCGCTCCCACAACGCGGAGATAAACCGGTGGGTTTTTAATACGCCATGGGACCTAATAACTAGAAAGATTATAACAGTGTATTCCTGATCATATTTAGGTACTAAAATGTCATAATGGTTTCAGAGTTAATACCAAAAAAAAAAAAATGTTTTTTATCACTCCGCGGAAAACACCTTTTTGATGGCGTTGTTGTCACTATTGGGCATAGTTTACACGTCCTTATTGAAAGATATCAAAGTGATAAGGAACACTTTGTAGAACCTAAATTTTACAAAAAAAATGTACCAATTTGTTTTAGGCGATCATTTTATTAAAACATTGAGTTTTCATGTGCGAAAAACAGTCAAAACATTTTTAAAAAGGAAAAAAAAATTTTTTTGGCGAAATTTACCTAAAGCCACGTAATATTTTTTACTTCTTTTGGTCTTAGAAATGCGTGGTTAAGATCTTTCGGGTTACACGGTGTATATCCTTTTTTATAAAATAAGTTTCTTTCAACAATTTCATTTTTAATAAGTACAAGCTTTTAACGCCAGGTGTACTTTTCTACTGCTCAACGAGATGATTCTAATAAACTCAAACACAATGAGCTTCCATTATTTTATCGCAGAGTTCTAAAGACGACCTTCGGTCTCCAACATCAGATTGAACGATTTGGCTGAGACCATGGAGGATTTGAGTACTATGCTCGATGACCTCAGTAAAGCCTCCGAGCAAGTTGGTCTAAAGATGAACATGGATAAGACGAAGATCATGTCAAATACCCATGTAGCACCAACTCCCGTTACAATCGGAGACTTTACACTCGAAGTTGTGGACGATTATATATACTTAGGACATACTGTCCAGTTAGGTAGATCCAACTTCGAGAAAGAGGTCAATCGACGAATCCGACTCGGTTGGGCAGCGTTCGGGAAGCTATGGCGCATCTTTTTGTCCAATATTCTGCAGTGTCTCAAGACGAAAGTCTTTGACCAGTGTGTGTTGCCAGTGATGACATATGGTACTGAAACGTGGTCGCTTACAATGGGCCTCATAAGAAAGCTCGAAGTCACCCAAAGGGCAATGGAGAGGGCTATGGTTGGAGTCTCTCTGCGTGATCGCTTCAGAAATGAGGCCATCCGCAGCAGAACCAAAGTAACCGATATAGCCCTCCGAATCGTTAAACTAAAGTGGCAGTGGGCGGGGCACATTGCTCGTAGAACCGATGGCCGTTGGGGCGGAAAGGTTCTCGAGTGGCGACCACAAACCGGAAGGCGCAGCGTGGGTAGACCCCCCGCAAGGTGGACTGATGACCTGGTGAAGGTCGCGGGAGTCCGCTGGTTGCGGGTGGCGCAGGACCGGTCATTGTGGCACTCTTTGGGGGAGGCCTATGTCCAGCAGTGGACGTCTTTCGGCTGATATGATGATGATGATGATGATTGAACGATCATTGGGTATCATATCATAATACTCGTATTGTGTTGCTATCCAAAGGCGTTTCGTAAAACACTCGAGGAGTTTTTTTCATGTACGAGGCCTAGTGTGCCCGAGAACCGGTCCGCGACACGCTCGTTGCGGCCGCTGACCAGGTTGGGCACAAATGTGTCAGTCCACGAGGTCTTTGTCAATATTATTACTATTAGTACTTCCTAAAACTACACAATATGCGCTATCTTCTTGTGAAAGAATTAAATGTCCTTGTAAATCGACAAGTACAACTCGAACTGACCCACGTTGGACTTGGTTTTTCATCCTCTCCCCCCTCAATTTTCAGTATATTTATGTGATGATGATGAAGAACGAGCATGCAAATAGCCATTTACACCGGCTGGTCGGTTATCGATCCGTCAGAGTAGGAAGCTGGAAAAAAATGAGGGGGGGAGATGAACAACAAAGTCCAACGTTGGTCAGTTCGGCTAGCACAGGGTCCACAACACGTAGGGAGCTTAAATACCGCGAGCCATCCGATTGCCTCTCGGACATTGAAACTACGCGCCATTGCTAACTTTATGAGTTAAAGTCTAAACTTTGACAGAAATATTACCGTTAGTTTTGTGTGCAGGTCTAGACACTCGCTGCCGCCTCTGACGGACTCGCGATCCAAGCCATCGGTCATCTCAGACTGCCGGCTGAGAAGCCTCAGGTACGTCTAAAACTGTTTAAATACCATCGCTTATAATTAACATATTTGACTTGAACTTCGAGGTTTATTCCCAAAAAAATGGATACAAGCTTTTAATCTTGTTGACGAGACGAAAAACTAAAGGTGTCACGAGTAGTCGTGGCCACAGTGCCAAGAACAAGTATAAGTGTTATGGCTACAGATGTGCAAGTTGCGAAAACTTTCAAAATAATAGGAATAATTCTTGAAAATTTCATAAGAAATATAGGAAATTGGAAATTTAAGAAATAGAAAGTTTCAAAACCCATAAAAAAATGCGCGAATTTTCCTAAAATTTCATATGTGGAAAATTTCATAATTTTGGAAACTTTCAAAGTAACCTTCACGCTTTCAAGTATGGTTTATATTGGCTCACTTGCGTCCGGGATCTTGGCGTGTGAGTGACTTTTTGGTATAGCTTTCAAACGCTTAATGCGGCTGTAGGTACTTTCCTTTCAACAATCACGATTGTGTTTATCTATCACAGAGTTCATATTTATAACCAATTCTTCATTAGACCAGCCTGACGTGATGCTATATATTGCATTGTCATCCAACCACATAAAACTTCAAGTTAATCCGACCACTAAAAGTAGGTTTTTAACTTACAAGATTTCACCCAAATAAAATAAGGCAAGTTAAATAAAAGCTTGCAAACAATCCCGACTGTAAAAAATCTTAGTTCTTCACTCTTAAAATTAAGTTGAATGAATATGAACATTGTTTGCTAAGCAATACACCTCACGTTTGAGCATCCCGATTTCGAGCTACTAATACTACCATACAGAATCGGCCCTCGATCTGCTGTACGTTGTATTAGCTAGCTGATAGTACAATTTACATTTTCAACCGACTTCAAGATTTCGAAGGGAGATTAATTCGTCGGGATCTTTGTTTTTTTGCAATTTTTAGGGTTCCGTAGTCAACTAGGAACCCTTATAGTTTCGCCATGTCTGCCCGTCCGTCCGTCCGTCCGTCCGCGGATATTCTCAGTGACCGTTAGCACTAGAAAGCTGAAATTTGGTACTAATATGTATATCAATCACGGCGACAAAGTGGTAAAATAAAAAGTGGAAATTTTTTTTTAATTAGGGTACCTCCCCTATACGTAAAGTGGGGAGTGATTTTTTTTTTCATTTCAACCCTAACGTGTGATATATTATTGGATAGGTATTTAAAAATGAATAGGTGTTTCCTAAAATCATTTTTCGATAATGTAAATATTTTCGGAAATAATCGCTCCAGAAGTAAAAAAATATGCGTCCCCCCCCCTCTAACTTTTGAACCATAAGTTTTAAAAATATGAAAAAAATCTCAAAAGTAGAACTTTATAAAAACTTTCTAGAAAAATTATTTTGAACTTGATAGGATGAATAGTTTTTGAAAAAGAAATACAAAATAATTTCTGAACTAAGTTTGTAATTTAACCGTATAAGCAGGTGTTTATTGTACCTGTAATTTCTACAAAATTACAATGGAATGACGTGCTTTCAAATAAAGTAAAAACGGTGAAAATCGGTTCACGCAATAAAGAATCTTCTATACATATAATAAAGCTGAAGAGGGTCGAAAGTCTGTACATGGAAGATAATCGAAAAAAAGTTGGCTGGGGATACTTAGAATCGATAACAGAACACGTTCCAACAATTTTTAGAATTTTTGTCTGTTTATCTGTTTATCTGTTTGTCTGTTTATTTGACCGCGCATCACGTGAAAACGGCTGAACGGATTTTGATGAAATTTTGTACAGAGATAGCTTGAGTCCCAGGAAAGGATAATATATAGTTTTAATCCCGAAAATCAACCCTGGTGGGGGTGAAAATGGGGTTGAAAGTTTGTATGGAGAATTTTTAACCGATGAAACGATTTAGATATAAATGAGTATGGAGATAATTTGAGTCTCGAGAAACGTCATAGGATAGTTTTCAAACCCTTGTGGGGGTGAAAAGGGGGTTGGAAGTTGGTATGAGGATTTTTTTACCGCTGAACTGATTTAGATGAAAATTGGTATATAGATAGTATGGGTCTCAAGAAAGGACAAAGGATAGTTTTCACCCCGAAAATCAACCCTAAAGGGGTGAAAGGGAGTGGGAAATTTGTAGGTATAGGGAATTATTAACCGTAGAATCGATTTAGATAAAATTTGGTATGGAGATAATTTGAGCTCTGGACAAGGAAATAAAATAGTTTTATCTCGGTTATCCCTTAAGCGGATGCAAAAGGGGTGGAAGTTAACATGGGGAAGAAACAACCAATAACCGCTGTACGTATTTAGATGAAATTTGGTATTGAAATAGTTTATAATTTGTTGGTCAAGGTGTTCATATTTATTAACCCGTCGATGCTTTAAATTTACCTTAACCCGCTCTTAAGAAATATTTGAAAATGTCATTAATGTCAAAGGGTTATTGCAGGTTCGAGGACTATTATATGACGGACAAAGATGCATGGCCCAAACCAGAAACTACTACAAAATCATCTAACATTTATAGGACACCGTTTAGGTAGGGAAATATATCAAACGTTTTGTGAAGCAGTCAGATTAGGATTTATTTTTCTTTATAATTAAACAGTAGGTACATTATCTGTCTCTCAAGCTGTTTTGATATGTCTTCTTGAAGAACTACGTATTATTTTGTATCTTTGAGATCTAATAATGTATTACTGTTTTGAAAAAAATAAGTCCCGTCGAGTTTCTTTTCGGTCATAATACTTCTCGGGCCAGAGGTGTAGGGTTAGAACCGGTGGTAGTTTTGGAACGAAGTTCCTTATCGGACGGTTCGCGGATGGGGGCTAGGCGAAAAAAAGTCACGTGACCGTCACGAATAAGCGTCACGTCACGAAAACGCGACACCCATAAGATTGAGAAACATAGAATAAAGTGAAGTGAAGTGAAGTGTAATGAAAAGTGAAAGTGAGAAGTGACAAAGTGAAAAAAGTCCAGAACCTAAAAGTAAAAAGTGTCAAAAGTGTCGAAAATGTCAAAAATGTCAAAATTTCATAATTTAAAAAATATTCAAAAATTTCAAAAAATTCAAAAAAATTCAAAAATTTCTTCAAAAATTTCAAAAATTTCAAAAATTTCAAAAATTTCAAAAATTTCAAAAATTTCAAAAATTCAAAAATTTCAAAAATTTCAAAAATTCAAAAAAGAGACTTCTCGAAAAAGTCGAAAATAAAATAACATAACTTCGTTCCAACCAAGTGTTCCACACCATTCACGTATTTTGTTCTCTGACGTTCATTAGTGCATTGTAATGTGCTTACATTGAAGAATAAATATCTTGATCTACATTAATATCATAAATCCTCTATTCCGCGTTCGGAAACCGTATGTAATTACCACCATTATTGCAACCAGTAACGTAACGTCAGTGTATTATCTGTGACAGTGTGGTAAACACGTATGAAAATTAACGTAATGAAAATTGTAGCCACTACACTCGATTGAGTTAAATTTTTAAATGTGCATGGGTCATGGTGCAACCGCGCCTGTTTTTACCTTTCATGCTTAGACTGATTTGACGGGAGGATCGATTTGGATGATATTTGCCGTATCGTCCGATATTACTGTATCGTCCGATATACACCTACTACTCTATGTTGTTTATATCATGCCAAAAAAAAATATAAGGACAAAAAAAGGATTGATTTTTGAGTGTACTTTTATTTAGTGGTAATTGTTAAATATTTTATCAGGACTACTGTCCTCCAGCGTATCCATCTGTCAACTTTACTTCAAGTTCCGCCTCCAGGGTAGCAGGAGAGAAATTAGGGGTGAATTAGCCGCTTACTGACACAGACCGAATTCCACGCGGGCGGAGCCGCGGGCACAGCTAGTTATCCCATAAAAATCATCTTCCATACTTTATGCTCGCGCGCAATAGTTTACTTTATTTGCCGATAGATGTCGCTGTACGTGGAACTCTCATATCATATCCTACATGGCGGTGTTATTAACTCTTAAGTGGGGACACTTACTGTGACGGACGGAAAACTACGGAACCCTACAGTGAGCGTGGCCCGACACGCTCTTGGCCGGTTTTTTATAAATATGTTCACCGATTATTCGGAGACGGCTGCACCGATTTGGAAAATTCTTTTTTTGTTTCAAAGAGTGTACTTCACAGTTCACAGTTGTCATAAGGTCAGGATCTAATGATGGGATCCTGGAGAAATCGAGGGAAGTTTTCAAATATTATAGGCACACCTATAGTGATTTCAGTATTTTTTATAGTAGCTCGGGCATTTGGTCTTGGAAAGGTGGAGGCTAAGTGAATGCGGTTCTTTTTTGTTATTTATTTATCGTATGGCTACATGTCACTGGATATAGATAGGCATTTCTTCCCTGGGATAGCAGTAGTGGGAAAGCACACGATAATGAAAATCCAGTGAGTGCTGCGAGGTCCAGATGGGACAGTGCAGCTGCCAAGTTTGTCAAACTCAAACTCATGCTCAAACATTTATTCAGTAAGTAGGCCACAAGGGCACTTTTACACGTCAAAGTAAAAGAGAGAGAAAAAAATCAAACTACACCGGTTCTAACCCTACACCTCTGACCCGAGAAGAATTATGTCCGGCAAGAAACTCGGCGGGACTTATTTTTTCAAAACAACAGTACATCAAAACTAAACAATACATATAGTGCGTTGTTCTATAAGAAAACATATCAAACCAAGGTTAGATTAACCAACAATAGGTTATAGTTTAAGAAAAATACCAAAGAAAAAAGATGAGTCCAAATCTGACTATTGAAAATAAATTACATACAAGTTTGATATACTTTCTTACCTGAACTGTGTCTTCTACATAAATTTCCAAATTATAATAATCCATCATCAACAGTTAGAAACAAACTTTGAATTTAAATAATATAAAAAAAAGTACTTAAGTGATTCTAGTATACAATAAACATACTATTTCTAAATTATACTTAGAGATGTATAAGGTCTCCAAGTGTCTTGAATAAAAAAATATGGATAATCAAGCACCGAATGTTGTGTCTAAAGCCAATTACTTCAATTGTTACTCTTTTAGCACCACCCAGGGATCACGTGTAGGGTTGTCGAAGGTGTTTCCTACGGACGCAGAGTAACATTGATTTTTTTTGTTTAAAATTATTCATGTTACGCGTGTTTATTCTAGATTGGATACCCAATACGAAGTATCTTCAGAGAAGATAGATTCGGCGCCGAAGGTTAACGCCAAGAGAAAGTAACAAGATATTATGTTTCATCGCTGTATTTATTTTTATTAATCGTTCTTTATGAGCAACATAATAAATATAGATTTACACTAGCTGTGTACTTTGTAAATGCGTGAACCTGAATACATTTTATTAAATAATAATATAGACGGAGAGCTGGCCACGATATATGACATCAGATATATGACGTCAGATATGACACAATAATTAGAGCAATGAAACCCTTTTAGTTAGTTTGCTGTACCATGCTTGTTTCTAGATCCGGACATCTGGCAGCTGTAAAGTGGTGGAGGTCAAAGAATGCAAATAACTTGAAGAAAACAAATCTTAGAGTGTTGATGCATGTTATGGGAAATTATGTAATTAATTAGATTATAACATAGCCAGAAGTTACTGTTGGGGGAAAGTAGTGCCAAATGAAGTATAATGCAATTTATAGTTTGTCGCCTATTGTATTTGTTTCTACAATAATACACAATGTTTTTTGTTCTCATGTTAAAATATAGGTCCAGCCCTCTATTAATGACAAAACTTCGGCAGTTTTTACCTATTTTACTTTTGTATTGTATTACTTTTTTACAACTGAAAAATTTTGTTGGTCTGTCACTCTGACCTCCACCCATTAAAAGCTGTCAGATGCCCGGACTATCAATAAGGATGGTAAAGCAATCTAACTAGTCAGGTTTTATTGCTGGCATTATTGTGTCATATCTGACGAGGCCAGGTCTTAGTCCAATAGAAGCATGAGCTTATTCTAGCTCAAATACAGTCAGCAAACCAAACGGGTGAGTGTTCAAAATAACCTTCACACAATTTTATTTTCTTAACGATGAAGTCTTGCTGAGATCATTTTGAAAACCTCACCTGCTTAGCTAGTGGTGAAATATCTCGACCCAATTCAGCCATTGCAAATGCATATAATTATGGAACATAGATGTCTACGAATACAGATCATACGGTACTAATAGAACTGTTAATGCACTTTTGACGTCAATCACCGTACTATACAGGGTGGAATTGGGCTCAATTTAGTTAAAGGAAATATTCTATTATTTTTCCTAAAAAGTAAAACTGCGTTCACAAATTTATTTAAAAAAATCACTTTTTTCATACTAGTAATATGAAAAATCTTTTTTTGATTTTATAATTGGAAGATAAATGGTAAATTTCACCGCGTCGAGCAGATTCAAACTTGCGACCTTTCAGAATACTGGTGACCGGTTTCGCGTTTCTGCTTAGTACACAATTTAAGCTTTTTTATTTATTTATGGCTTCTTTTGTGCCCTGAACTTTGTTAGAACTAAGAAGTTTTTTATCCCTGTTGGAAATAGGATCGATCAGCATCAATAAAAAAATCAAAATAGTTTTTGGTAAAAATGACACAATAAGATAACAATATTTGTAGGTAAATGCAGTTACGTCCCTTCTTTTAAATAGATGAATATTTCCTTTACGTAAAATAAGCTTTTTCAAGGATTTAAGGTAGTTTCCCTGCAAAGTTTTTTTCTACACAGTACAGATAGATAGATAGATAGATCGATTTATTTATTTCTTGTAGAAAACCACACAGTATTTTACATCATAAAATAAAATGGATTCACTAAAAGATCGTCACTTACAATACAATAAAAAAATAATCAATCAAAAAAATGTACAGAATAAAAAAATGTCAGTGGTAAAATATAAAGAATGTCAACAGGGATTTTGTGCATGTATACATGTCTAGAGATCCTAGGTAGTAGTAGTAGTAAAAAATAAAAGAAAAATGTCAAAACCTAAAACAAAGTCAATCAATTAAAAATAACAATATAAACAAAAATTACATAAAATACTTTTAAATTAACTTAATAATTAACATTTTGCATTTCTTTTGAATTCTGCAGTGAATTCTTCGACATACAAATTTCTTTGGCAGTGTTATAGCTCCCCGTCTAAATTATTATATAAAACAAACGTTCTGGATTCATCGGTAGGATGTCAACAAGGCGACCCCCTCGGCCCAGCAATTTTCAGTCTCGCCATACATCCCATCATTAATAGACGGAGAATTGGCCACGTCAGATGTGACACAATAATGAGAGCAACGAAACCCCTCTAGTTAGTTTGCTATACTATGCTTATTTCTAGATCTGGACATCTGGCAGCTGTAAAGTGGTGGATGTCAAAGAATGCAAATAACTCGAAGAAAATAAATCCTAGAGTTCTGGGTTTGATGCAATATTGTGGGAAATTATGTAATTGATTAGATTATATCATATCCAGAAGTTTCCGTTGGGGGATTGTAGTGCCAAATTATGTATAATGCAATTTTTAGTTAGTCGCCTACTGTTTTTGTTTCCGCAATAATAGACAATGGTTTTTAATCTAATGTTAAAATATAGGCCCTGTCCTCTATAAATTTGGCTGTCCTCTATAAACACAACTTTGGCAGTTTTTACCTATTTTGATATTCCTTTTTTCCAACTTAAAAACTTTGTTGGTCTGTCACTCTGACCTCCACCCATTAAAAGCTGCCAGATGCCCGGATCTAGCAATAAGGATGGTAAAGCAGTCAAACAAGACAGGTTTCATTGCTCTTATTATTGTGACATATCTGACGTGGCCAGCTCTTAGACCATAAGGAACTAAATTCTAAATTAAACGTGTGGTATCTGGATGACGGGACCCTCGGCGGTGAAGCGACTTCTGTTCTCGAAGATTTTAAAAAGATAATATAACTTGAAAACAATTGGCCTCTCCCTAAATTTTTCCAAATGCGAACTATTTATTACCGATTCCTGTCCAAACAAGAAAAATACAATAGACCTTTTTAATAATCTAGCTCCTGGTATCAAAATTATAAATAAAGAATCACTTCACCTTGGCTGTTCCGTCTTGGACCAGTCATTTGAAATCTTTGGAGATTCTAAAATTCAAAATTTTAAAGCAACATCACATCGTTTATCAAAAATTAACATTCACTCCGCTTATTCAATCATAAAACATTGCCCATTTGTGCCAAAATTTACATACATTCTCCGCGGATCACATCTTTGGAAATACCCTGATTTGGTTTCAAAATTAGATACATTAGTCGTAGAAACACTGACATATCTTTTGACGACAGAACTTGGACCCAGGCTAGCTTACCTATTAGGTTCGGTGACCTGGGTATCCGCAAAATCTCCTGCGTGGCGTTACCTGCGTTCTTGTCCTCGGTGCATGGTGCTCAAAGCCTCATAGGAAAAATACTGGCCCCTTCCATTGGGTCCCTGGAGGCTGCACACTGCTCCAAGGCCAAGAACGTTTGGTCTATAACCTGCCCGAACACCGACTCACCTGACCATCCCTGCTCGCAGAGGCAATGGGACGGGCCGCTCTGTCGACTAGTACGGAAAAATCTCTTAGATACGTCACCTAGTCCGACAGACCGCGCTCGTCTCCTCGCTACTGCAGAGTGGGAGTCTGGTCTCTGGTTAACAGCTCTACCGTCTCCCAATATTGGAACACTGTTAGATAACACCACCTTTCGCCTCGCAACCTGCTTACGTTTGGGGGCACCAACAAACCAACCTCATCGCTGTCAATGCGGCGTCATGGTGGACAGTCTAGGCCACCACGGTCTTTCTTGCGTCCGAAGTGCTGGGAGGATCCCCCGCCACGCCAGCATTAACGACGTCATCCGAAGGGCCCTTGTCAGCGCCAAACTGCCGGCAGTCCTGGAACCTAGCGGTTTGGCCAGGGACGACGGCAAGAGGCCCGACGGCATGACACTGGTGCCTTGGAGTATGGGACGGCCGCTAGTTTGGGACGCTACTTGCGTTGATACCTTGGCACCGTCCCGTATTTCAGGCACCAAAATCAATGCTGGCGCCGCGGCATCCTCGGCCGAAGACCTCAAGCGCCGCAAGTATGTTGCTCTAGGACAGTGGTGGGCAAACTTTTTTCATGGGGGGCCAGAAAGCTTGAGAAATTTCGGAGGAGGGCCAGAATTGCAGCAAAACTGAAAATTTTACGGTTTTATATAAAAGTGCAATTATGCTGCAATTCCGGCCTTCCTTTTGAAACTTCTCAAGCTTTTTTTTACCGCAAAAAAAAATATATATAAGAATATATTTATTTCAAATGAATCATATAGACGGAGAGCTAGCCACGTCAGATATGACACAATAATGAGAGCGACGAAACCCCTCTTGTTAGTTTGCTATACTATGCTTATTTCTAGATCCGGACATCTGGCAGCTGTAAAGTGGTGGAGGTCAATGAATGCAAATAACTTAAAGAATACAAATCCTAGAGTTCTGGTTTTGATGCAGTATTATGAAAAATTATATAAATAAGTAGATCATATCATTGCCAAAAGTTTATTATGGGGGAAAGTAGTCCAAAACGACGTATAATGTAATTCAGAGTTTGTCGCCTACTGTTTCTGTTTCCGAAATATTACGCAATGTTTTTAGTTCTAATGTTAAAATATAGGCCCCGTCCTCTATAAGTAAGATAACTTCGGCCGTTTTTACATATTTTGGTATTACTTTTTTTCAATTCAAAAACTTTGCTAGTTTGTCACTCTGACATCCACCCATTAAAAGCTGCCAGATGCCCGGATCTAGCAATAAGGATAGTATTGCAATCTTACAAGATGGGTTTCATTGCTCTCATTATTGTGTCATATCTGACGTGGCCAGCTCTTAGACCAATATATAAGAATCAAAATTATAGAATTCCGGAAATTTTGATTTTTATTTATTTGAAGGCCCTGGTGTGTGAGACATATGAAATTGTGTTTTTTTTTGCCATTATATCGTCGAATGAAGGTTCGAGTTGCGACGAAGTAATTTTCAGCAGTGAGAAAAGGTTAAGTCGGTTTCTGATTGAGTTTTTTTGCAATTTCATGGTGAAAAATGTCTGTTCGCACACATACGACCCATAGCCATAATATTCTGGGCGTGAGCAATCATCTTCGGGTATTGAGCTTTCGGCAGTTTCCTATAAAAATATAGCTTAGTTGTATTTAAGAACAGTTGTTTTAAATGGGTGCTACACTGCATTTCGATAATTTCCAATTGCAACTCTGCAGAGACGTTCTCGGGATCTACGTTACACGGCATCGTTTCTGTAACTGCTGACTGAAATGTTTCAGTTTGTTCTCACTCACTGGTGCCTCTCACGGCGCTATACCCTCTCCGTTCCCCGCGATCCGCCCTCGACACAATACATACATGAACGCGGGTAAACTGATTCTTATACTTATTCATCTATCTATCTATATGTATTCAAATATTTTACTTCATAACGGGTGAATCCTCAAAATATAATCATCGCGGGCCATATACAAATGTATCCGCGGCGGGCCGGATAAAATGGTTTCGCGGGCCGGAGTTGGCCCGCGGGCCGTACTTTGCCCACCACCGCTCTAGGAAGTAGCTACATATTTGCGGCGTTTGGGGTTGAAACTTTGGGGCCGTGGGGACCAAGCGCGCGCCGACTATACAAAGATCTATCGGCGCGCCTAATAGAAGCCTCTGGTGACCAGAGGGCTGGCTACTATTTTGCACAACGTATAGCTATCGCCATTCAACGTGGCAATACGGGCCAGCCTTCTGGGCACCCTGCCCGTTGACAGCGATCTGGGCCAAATTTTTTATCTCTAGTTTTAAGTTGTTTAGTGTTTATTATATGTTTACTGTTATGTGTTGTTGTGTTGAAATAAAAAGTAATTCTTCGACAGAATATAAATTCCTAGACAATAAAAGTTCCTTTAGTCGGTGTTCAAATTTATTATCGGAAGTTTCATTTCTGAGAGTTGCGGGTAGACTTTCATAAAATTCCGGGCCTATTACACGCGGGCACTTGTCGAGTAAAGCAAGTCGACGCTGGACGGGCTGTAGTCGCCCGGTCTGGCGGGTTATTCTGCCGGGCATATTTATACTCTTAAATGAATTTATATTTCGACGCGTGAACATTATAATTTCATAGACATACAGTGAGTAATGTGTCAGTATTTTGTATTTTTTGAATAACTCTCGACATGGGTACCTTAGGTGTACACCAGCTAATGTTCGTACGGCTCGTTTTTGTAATAAAAACACTCTTTTCGAGTCTGTCGAGTTCCCATACGAAATAATACCGTATGACAACCGAAAAAAAATATGCGTAGTAAATTTGATGCAGTGCGTCACTAGATAAAATCGGTTTTAATTTGATTAACGCAAAAATAGCACTGCCCAGCCTGGCACAAAGATTTTTAACGTGCTCTTTCCAGTTCAGGTTTACGTCAATTGTAAATCCAAGGAACTGGCATGAATCACAGCTTGGCATCGGACTCTGAATTAGCGGGATGCCTGTGTTCCCTCCGGCTGAGAACAACATTACGTTGGACTTCGTGACGTTGAGGATGAGCCCGTTCGCCGAGAACCACTCGTGAAGTTGGTTGCATGTCAGCGTTATTTTTAGTTCGAGCTGTAAGTACGTAGGTGCATTTACTATTACAGTGGTGTCATCGGCAAACGTACTGCCACCCCCTCAGAAATGGTAGCAGGAAGGTCGTTTATGAACATCAAGAACAGGGTATTCCCGAGCGACGAACCCTGTGGTATTCCTAGCTCAAGAGAACCTACCCCAGACTTCATACTTTTACCTTCAATTTTTACCTCCACCGTTTGCTGCCTATTCTTAAGAAACGTTGTGAATAGTTTTTGAACGTTGTTTTTGATTCCATACCGCCCTATCTTTTTTATCAAGAGTTCATGACTAATCACATCGAACGCTTTGGATAAGTCACAGAATACCCCTGCTACTTTATTTTTTATATCCAACGCTGTTGATATACAATCGTGAATCTGTAACGCAGCTGTAGTGGGGGACCTATTTTTTCTATATGCAAATTGTCTGTCTGTTAGTAAGTCATTTGTCTCGACATGTTGCATTAGGGATTGTGATAATATAAAGCTTGTCCCAGTAAAAAATGTCGTTAGTTTACGCAGCGTTGGTATATCAGGTTTCAATGAAAATGGTTGTAACTGGCTGGTTATATGTTAAATGCATCTCGGTTCTTTATTTAATATTAGAAAAAAATCTGTCACAGTCACATTTTCAAAGATCTCGTCTCCACAAGAAAAACTTCATGAGAAAATATTGTACAAATATGTCCAATATTAAGGCATTTTCACGAAAAAAGTGGCAATGGAGCTAAACACGTCTGTTAGAACTGTGCAAAGGGTCCTAAAATAATTCAGAGAGACTGGCGGTATTCGACGGCGTCCTGGAAGTGGTCGGAAGACCGGGTAAAATATTGAGAAGAGTATCATAGCTGCTTTGCTGAAAAAACGTACATCATCTGTAAGAGATTTAGCTAAAAATTTTAAAACGTCTAAATCCACTGTGCAACGAGTAAAGAAAAATAATTCTATAAAGACTTTCAAACAAACTAAAGTGCCTAATAGAAATTCGAAACAAGAAACTGACGCTAAAACGAGATCCAGAAAACTGTATTCAAAATTAACGACAAAAAAATACTGTATTGTGATGGACGACGAACATATTGCAAGCTTGAGTTTAAATCACTGCCGGGACATCATTTTTATTCGGGTACCGATAGAAAAACTATCAATGACGAGTACAATGTCATAAAAACGGATAAATTTGCGAAGAAGGTTCTTGTGTGGCAAGCGATCTGTTCTTGCGGCAAACGCAGCACTCCATACTTTGCTAAAGGAACTATGAAAGGCGATATATACCTTAAAGAGTGCATGGAAAAGCGATTATTGCCGTTTTTTAAGCGACACAAGAAGCCAGTTCTGTTTTGGCCTGATCTGGCCACGTGCCACTATTTTAAAAATGTGATAAAATGGTACACAGCCAATAATGTCGAATTTGTGGAAAAATACCAAAATCCTCCTAACTGTCCTGAATTACGACCTATAGAAAAATATTGGGCTCGTATGAAGCAGAAGCTCTTAAAACATAAAACTAACGCCACATCAGTTGAAAACTTCAAGCGAAAATGGAATGCAGCTTCAAAACTAATCACAGACACTGATGTACAAAACCTGATGGCAGGTATCAAAAGAAAATTACGAAGTTTCTGGATGAATAAAGAATACATAACAAAAATACGTTTTGTTTACTACATTTCTAATAAACTGTTGTCAAAAATTTGGTAACTTTTTATTGCTTACATTATTTCATACTAACTAATAAACGACATTTTTTTCTGGGACAAGCTTTAGATTCGATTAATTTTGAAATATTTGGTACAATCGTGATCGGTCTATAATTGTCAACGGCACACTTTTCTCCCTTACCCTTATAAACTGGACACACTCGGGTACTCTTCAGAACATCGGGGTATATACCGCATGTAAACATAGTGTTTATCAATTTTACTAATTTAACTCGCGATGACCGGCCAGACACACTCGAGTATGTTCAGAGACATGTCATAAATGTCTACGGTAGCACGGCTTTTTAGCATCAATTTCAAAGTACGGTTTAAATCTGTAAGTGTAACCGTTGACAAGACTAGACCGGGTACGTCGGTATTTTTTAAATAACGATCTAGGTACAGTGCTGAGTAAAATTTTTTGTCATTGTATAATTTGTACTTTTTGGCTATTGTAAGAAAATGCTGGTTTAGGTGATCTGGTATTTTGCGTGGAGGTACTTCAGTTCCGTATTCATCCTGTAGTGACATTTGATGTTGTAAGGGTGTTTTTGATGTTTCGTTATTGACCACACGCCACATTTCCTTTGACTGGTTTTTACTACTTATTATACGGTTGGCATAATAATCTCTACATATATACATATAATCCCTACTTATCTATGGCGTACCAATATAGTTTTAATATACAAAATATATTGTATGTACATTTCACATGTCTATATTGTGTTACCTACTGTATACTTTTCTGATTAATAAATAAAAAAAAAGGAATATTTAAACACAATTTAATTTCACTAAAAATAAAAAAACAGAAAAACACGTATTTCAGTCCTCAACCTCAGGGACGGATGGACCAAAATAAAACATTTCTACTGATACATTATTTACGCACATTCATTTTTAACGTTCGATGCAACCTCTCCGGAACACCGTTACTGACAGGGGTTTGCCATTAGGGAGTGTTTTGAGCGATGTCGGGAAATCGAACCGGTGACCCGAGCGAATCTTTTCCTTTACATTATGCCTTTGATTAAATATTAAGACCGCTCGAGTTCAGTTTTTACGAAGGATGGTTTGAAGTAGCTGACAAATTAAGAATTTACGAGAACGGGATGTGTGTGATGAAGTTTAGATGTGACGTAGTTGAGAAACAAAAAACCGGCCAAATGCGTGTAGGACCAGGCATAACGGAGGGTTTCGTACATTTTTTTGTTCTATTGTTAAAATATAGACCCTGTCCTTTATAACTGAGACAACTTCGGCAGTTTTTACCTATTTTGGTATTACTATTTTCCAATTCAAAAATTTTGCTAGCCTGACACTCTGACCTCCACCCATTAAAAGCTGCCAGATGCCCGGATCTAGCAAAATAGATAGTATAGCAATCTAACTAGATGGGTTTTTGTTGTTCTCATTTCATTTTCTTTATTGCCATAAATTGTATGTATACATAAGAGGTGAAGTATATGTTGATTTATTTATTCATTATTGTGTCATAATCTGACGTAGCCAGCTCTCAGTCCAAAACGCTTCCATTGATAGCATTCACTATCGCTTTCGGAAAACCTAGCATCTACGCCAAAGTATTTAGTTTGTAAGGCCATTACCCCTCCTGGGTCGACGCACGTGCAAAGCGACAAAGAAGTTATGAATAAAAGCTTTCTTTAATACATGAGGAATGACAGCCATGTTTAATGCACGTGGTCAATGTATAGGGTTGCCAACAATGGACGTGGGAATACGGGGTCGACACGGGAGCAATAGAATGTCCTGTCATATTCATTGAACAACCCTATTCTTGCAGTTTGGTAATACCTATAGAGAAATGGTTGGCGGTGTGATGCGCTGTGGTGTGACATCTAATGCTCATTGTCTTAATCTTTTTAAACAATTTTTTCATCATCCTGTCCAGGTCGATTTCGACCATGGCGACTGGTTTACGCTGGCTAATGAGAGCGACGTTCGTGGGCTCTCAGGTGACTGACGTAGCCAATTTTAGCACAAAATGTACGGCCACATTTACTGCAGGTCAGCACCCCTCCGATAAAATTATAGTATATGGCCGCAGGTGGCTGGGCCTTCAACTCGTCACGCTTCGCGTCGAGTTCTACTCGTCTCTGGTCTCTGAAGGCTTGCACTTTTTTCCGCACAGTATGCCTCCACTTTGGCTGGTCTTGCGCTAAAGTCTCCCAGTGCAATTGCTCAATGATCAATGACACATCTCCGCAAGGACTGCATTGGTAGACGTATGAAACGTTTTTAAAAACAGTTTTTTTTAGGACTAGCTTTTGCCCGCGGCTTCGCTCGCGTTATGTTCGGGGTAACAAACCATACAAACTTCCATCCCCCATTTTAGGGAAGTGGGGGGTTAGAAAGAGACAAAGAGTAGCCTATGTTACTCTCCATCCCTTCAACTATCTCCACCTAAAAAATCACGTCAAGTCGTCGCCCCGTTTTGCCGTGAAAGACGGACAAACAAACAAACACACACATACACTTTCCCATTTATAATATTAGTATGGAGTATGGATATGGATTCCCAGATTTCCCAGCGAGATAAAAACTTGCCAATAAAAAAAAACTGTACTAAAAAAGTACCTACAATTTTCCTATTTCTTACGGCCCTAATATTAGGGGAAATGAGGGTCGGTGTCCTCGGCGTCATGCTGACCTGACCGTACCCAACGCCATCTGGCCAGCTGTATGCTAAACGCGGTTCACGGCAGAACGATGAATGCATTCATCTGGATTTCAAGTGGAAATTTTAAATTTTTATGCATTGAAATGTTGAAAGTACGTCATCCGTATCAGCCGAATTCTTGCTACTTGGGTTGGGGCACGCGACTTCGTTTTTGGCACTTATAGGTAACTGCTTTTGACCGCGGCTCCGCTCGCGTTAAATTTGGGGTAACAAACCATACAAACTTCCACCCCCCATTTTAGTGAAGTGGGGGGTTAGAAAGAGACAAAAAGTAGCCTATGTCACTCTCTATCCCTTCAACTATCTCCACTTAAAAAATCACGTCAACTCGTCGCCCCATTTTGCCGTGAAAGACGGACAAACAAACACACACATACACTTTCCCATTTATAATATTAGTATGGATGTGTGAAAAGATATCGTAATTTGATCGAGCCATGTCGAGCAAAATTCGACTGTAATTACGTGAGTGACCTGTTTTAAATATCGAACGAATAAATCGAACGAACGGAGCATAAGCGAAGTGAAGTTCTTACAGACAACTTCGGACACAAAGGAACTGTCAGCTGGCTCCCTGAGGTCTGTGCGTTTCGATGGCTTTTTGATTTTGAATAGTTATTCCGCGATAACTTTAGCAACGTTTTTCTGATCTTTATGAAATTTGTTGGGGTTTTAGCGGAGATAAATATAATTTGAAGATTCATATATGCGCAGGATCGATTAAGGGGTTATGGAGCTAAAATTCGCGAAATAATCATCGTAAGGGTCGTGTTATATTGGTCAACTAGTTTGCAAGGACATCGCGAGTTCTTAGTTTGAGGCGGACTACTAGTTTAAAATATAATGCATTTGTGATAAACATTATTATTGGGTAGCCTATTGGGTACCTATGTTAGTTTTCGCCCACTTATATCGATTTTGCCAACTATGTGATGCAAAAAGAATATCTTGAAGTATCCGAGAATCCTCAGCGTCAACCAGTTCTTACCTTGAAGTGTCCCACCTTCGTCAGCCGATTTACTCGGCACGCATCCAGCCGGCCCAGGCCTGTCACGTAGTCGTATTCCGACCACAGAACCCCAGCATCAGCTGGTTCCCCGCAGAGTTTGTTGACGTCTCGAAGTAGGTTTAGTCTGCATAGTCTGAGAATTCTCAGCGTCAACTATGTCTTAACTTGAAGTGTCCAACCTCCGCCAATACTCAGCACACAGCCAGCCATCTCAGCCCCGACTATCACGAAGTCGTATTCCGATCATAGAACCCCAGCAGCAGCTGGTTTCCCGTAGTTTGTTGGCGCCTCGAAGTAGGTATGAGTCTGCATACTCCGAGAATCCTCAGCGTCAACTAGTTCTTGAAGTGTCCAACCTCCGTCAACTGAGTCGACCGAGTCGAGTCGGCCCAGGCAAGTGTAAGTCATTTGTTCAGGACTTGCTGGTCGTCATCCAAGATTAAGAGGGCGTGTTGGAGGTTTAATTGTGTCAACCATAAACCTTCTTCGTTTAATCCTGGCCGACACCGCATAGACTCTGTCTGTAGACATTGTTGTTATTCCTTCGGTTTTGTTTTCTTGTGCTGGTGTAATCTCTGCTTTGTACATAATCTTTTACTATGAATGTGTGTGTTTAATTTATCCAAATTTTATCACTTTGCAAAAACAAAATGTACAACTGTCGTTATAAATGACATATTTTCAGATTTCCAAGTTTATGCTGGCGACACATACACACAGCTTGCAAATTCGGTACACAGTTGGCGTGGTCAGGTCAGGACAGACTATAAGTAGGTAGTTTTTTCTCCATTAATTATTTTTAAATGAAACGTATTTATCGGCAGTGTTAAGTGTTAAATGTTAATTAAATGAATACCAACAAAAAAAAAATTAGGGACAAAAACTTTCATATGTCCTTCCTAGGTATATTTCTTGTGAACATTTACAGAGATTTCCAAGTTTTTGGCAACTTTTCGCAACATGCACTTCAGTAAAACAACGTACCTAAGCATTTCCCACTCGTATTGCAGTCATAATGACGTCACACGTCACTTCAATTGGTATTTAATCGGAGGAAATCCGGGCGGCTAATTAAATTAGATCGGTAAATTGGTTTTGACAGATTTGTTAGAGATTTGACGTTAATTTTGTTTGATGGCGATCATTCGGGGATATAAGTACCCTCAACTGCTATAATGTGTGCGAAAATATATTATCTAAACATTAAGCATAATTAATTACATGATCAAACGAACTTACCTGAAGTGAAGTTCGATCATAATTATCCTGTCTTCGCCGAAGAGATTTAATTTTTCACTTTACTATGTAGTAGCCCCAGCTACGCGCATACCTACTCGCACAAGTTTTAGAGAGAGAGAGAAAAAAATTAAACCCGTTCCTTTCCCCCTCTACTACCCCACCCGGCAAGCCTGCCCATCGCCAACCTCATTCTTTTTAGAGCATCAAAGTACTCGTAGTAAACAATGACAACATTGATACTCCGGGAAGAAGGGTACAATTATGACCTTCATGGGCAGGGTGGGTAATTAAATCTCTTCGGCGAAGACAGGATAATTATGATCGAACTTCACTTCAGGTAAGTTCGTTTGATCATGTAATTATCCTGTCTTCGTCCTCCGAGATTTAATTTTTCACTTTACTATGTAGATGTTTAGAGAATGATCAATGTTGTAAGGGTAATAAACGAATAAATGGATAATTTTTTAGATCTATTTATTTTGTTCTAACATAGAATTATAATGTTATAACAATTCAAGGTAACATTGTTTAAATCATCAAAACCTTAGTTATACTTTAGTAATCAACACGATTTTTGCTTTTAGATATGTATTAAGCTTGCACATAATAAGATGCTACTGTACTATCGGATCAAGCAAGCTTGTCTGATTATTAATTATGGGCCTATTATAAAAAATCGCGAAGACAGCTGACTGTTCAGTCCAACCAGCTGACTTTCGAATGACATCGACACTTACGCCGGCACGCGAGGCAGCTGAAGTTGATGCGTGTCTCGTGCTGTGGGCGGTAAAAACAGAAGTGTCGATGCCACTCTCTGTTAGAGTCTGCTTTATCCAGCGCGCTAGACTTTGTGATGAAGCAGACTTGTGAGGTTTCTTATACGTGAGTATAAGACGCTGTTCAGAATTTGATCGTAGAGGTGATGTTATTAAGACATATTTTTGTAAAGCAGAAGCTGGACAAATACCAGGTCGAGACCGGAAGAAAGGTAAATGTAGAATTGGTTGAGCTTTGCCAATTGCCGAAGTTTTAATCAAATCTGTGATAGTTATGATGATTTTATCTTCAAACATTTTGATATTAGATATTTTTATTAAAGCCAACGTTTGCATCCTCTGCCCTGTTGTGAGAGCTAGCAACATAACTATTTTTTTAGATAACTGTTCTAAATTTATTTCATTATTATCCATTTTTTCTAAGTGATTTAGGACGACGTTGACGTCCCATGTAGAAGTATAACGTGGAAACGTTGGTTTTAACCGAAAAATTCCTTTAAAAAATCGTTTTAGGCTTAAATCATTAGTCATTTTATTTGTTGATATCAAAGAAATAGCTGCTCGATGATTGTTTAAAGTGCCATACGACGAGCCTCTTCGAAAACAATTTGTAAGAAACTCTAGTAAAAATGGTAAATTGAAATTATAAAAATCAATATTTTTCTGGCGACAAAATTCCCACCATAACTTAAGGCTCGTCGTATACTGGGCTCTCGTCTTTTCTGAAATGGACGAGAGCATGACTTCTAATGCCGTTTCCGGTACGCATTGTCTACGGAACCCTTCCCGGATAACACACACGCTACCAGGGAAAGATGGTGGTGTAACGGGTGTGTTTGCCTGAAAGGAGAAGAAAGAAGTTTTTTACTTGGTGGAAATATTATAGCTTTCTCGACACACAGAGACATATAGAATGGGTACCATGGTTGAGATGGCCATTGCGGTACAACCACTATTCCGGTGGCTTTGTCTGAAACGATCTTTTTCGAGGTTTTTAAAATTAGAGCAAAGGGAGGAAATGCGTAAAAATAGTATTGATGCCAGTTAATTGTAAACGCATCAATGTTATAGGTGAACGGGTCCTTTTTCCAAGACACGTACAAATCGCACTTTGCATTTATACGAGAGGCGAATAAATCTATGTGCGGTTTCCCAAACTGAAGCTCTATCTTAGCGTATTCTTGTGAACCTAATTCCCACTCCGTATCGATATTCAATTTTCTAGATTCACTGTCGGCTTCGACATTAAGTGAAGAACGAATATACGAAGCAAAAATGAAGATTTTTCTTTCCTCACACCACTTCCAAATTTGCCTAGTTATCTTATTCAAATGTGGATACTGGACCCCGCCCATTCTATTAATATAAGAAATTGCCGTTGTGTTATCCACACGCAATAGGATACTACAGTCTCTTATATTATTGGCGTAGGTCATAAGTCCGAAATAGGCTGCTAACAGCTCTAAGTAATTTATATGGTTTATACGTTCTGTGGCGGACCAATGGCCACCGGTTTTATTATTACCACATGCTGCACCCCATCCTGTTGTTGAAGCATCCGTGTAGATTTCAAGTTCATAGTTTTGATCTCTGATTGGGTTATTGGCAAATAAAATGTTTTTCTCCCACCAGAGAAGATCATCATGTAAATTTTCTGCCACTTCCATGTACGACTCGTAATTTTCATTATTATTAAGTAAGGCTAAATACTTAGCTCTCTCCAGAGACTTTGTATGAAGCCATCCATATACAATTGCTGGACACGCCGCGGTAATGGAGCCTAAAATGCGGGCAAAATCCCGAATACGCATTCTTTTCAATTTGAGTAAAGTTTTTATTTGTTGCAATATTGTTTGCCGTTTTGCGTCTGGCAATTGTATAGACATTGCATTAGAATTTAATAAGAATCCTAAAAATTTGCAGGTAGTTTGGGGGACCAGATTAGATTTCTCGTAATTAATAATGAAACCTAGTTTTGATAAGCAATTAATCGTCATTTTTGCGTTTTTTAGGCAATCTGATGCGGAATTTCCAAAACACAATATATCATCTAAATACCTAACTGAGACTAAGCCTTGGGATCTCAATGATGCAGCAACAGGTTGTAAAATTTTCGTAAATATGTAGGGCGCTGAACAAATTCCAAATGGGAGACAGGTAAATTCAAATAATTGGTCTTTTAAATAAAATCGTAAAAACTTTGTATGACTTTTATGTATAGGCACTAAAAAATATGCTTCCTTAAGATCTATATTAATCATGTGACAACCCAATGACATTAGCTTAGTAGCTGTTCTTATGTCTTCTGAAGTGTTCTGCGTAAACATACTTATTTAATTTTTTTAAATTAAGTATAAATCGTTTGCTGCCATCACTCTTAGGGATTAAGAAAATATCAGATATAAATTGACCTGCTACGGGGTTACAATGCTTTATGGCGCCAATTTGCAATAAATGTTGTATTTCATTCTCCATATCAGCTAGTTCATTTGAAGTAAACGATCGTCGTGGATAATCAATAATATTTTGAACAGGTTTCTCAATGAAAGGAATCTTATAACCTGACACAGTGGACAGTACAACATCATCATTTGTAATTAATTTCCATTCATTAAGAAAATATTTCAAGCGGGCTGCATGTACCTGACACTGCGCATTTAGGTCCGGCGACTGGTCGAGGAGCGTTGCGCTGGAGGAGGCGCCCGGCGTGTTGGCGGCGGGGGTGGAGGCTGGCGGCGACTCTGCGGAGGGGGCGGCGGCGGAGCTGCACGTCTCCGACCTGTGTACTGGTACGCGGGGGCCGGGAATGCTGCTCTCGGTCCACCGAATCGGTGTTGATACGCATGCCCCCCTCGTTGATATCGCGTTCCTCGGGATGTCGATGGACCTCTTGCATTTAAATTCGATGTTGTTGATGGCGGTTGAATCAATTGGCCTGTCTTTTTAATGCCGCGGGAGTCTTTCACTAATTCACCCAGTTTATCTCCAAAAAGCAGGGTGTCCCTTTTCCTATCTTTGAAGGGTTCTGTTAAGGATTTATCTATTAGCGGCATAATGACTGAGCGGCGGGTATCGATTTCTACAAAATGTGAATCCGCTAACATAATGCCCGCGTCATTTAGTGTACGAATCGCATCCGGGATATCTGGATTTCGTTTAAGAAGGCCGGTCAGTGCCTTGCCTAGCGCAGACAGCGCCTTTCCAAGCTGGTCTTGCTTAGCTAGCAGCCTTTTATCCCTTAGTTTGCATTGTTCGGCCAACATGACTCCGATTTCCGGGTTCAGAGACGGGCTCTTGGCAAGGGGAACATTTTTCGGAAACGGGTATTTTTTCAGTAGTTCTTCCTTCTTCTCCTTTTTGAGGCCTTCTAGCAAAATTTTTTGAAATCTCGCCGCTACGTCAGGCTGTAGGTCATCGCCGAATTCGACGGGGTCCGATTCTACATTTCCTAATTCTTGTAACAGACTCGGATCGAAGTCGTCTGTTACTGCGTTCTCCTTGCCATCCTCACTTACCGTGGAGTAGGGGCTGGCGCCTGCAGTGGTATCAGTGATTGCACTTGCGTCATCAAATACGATATGTCGGTCCGAATTTTCGTAACCCACATCGTGTTGTTCATCATTGTTAGTGTTAGCCGTCACACTATCTGTTTCGTTAGGTGTCTGGTAACCATCATATATAGCCTCATTGTAATCGGTATGTTCTGAAATCCGAGCGAGAACATAGGTTAGATAGTCAAATTGAGGGTAGATGCCCACTGAATGCAGTGGGTTAAAAAAGTTATCCGAAGAATGCTACGGATAAAAATAGCCTATTTCCGATGAATGCAACGGAAATAAGTACAAGTACGCCTTATCACCCGTATTTAGCAACAAATAAATTAATTTAAAGGATTCCATATTCGATGAATGCAACGAATATGTGGGTAGGCATATTAGTTTTATGCGTAGTTTTCCCGATGAATGCAACGGGAATATTATATTACGCTTTGTAAGGCCACCGATAACTACAAACTAATATTAACACAACAAATATTATCCGAAGAATACAACGGATATATATATATTTAGCTTATTTCCGATGAATGCAATGGAAAAGCTTCGGAAAAAAGAGGATTTAATCACCTTCGTTTTGTACATCCAGTTGATTTGTGGCTATATTTTGTGAATTTTCAGCACGTCGTTAACGTTTAGCGTCAATTTTTTGTTGGTACATTTTTAATTTTCTCATCCATCTTTCTTCTTGAGACTCGTCGTGCGATCGCTTAGACATAATTTCTTTACTTCACTAATTTCACTATACACTGAGTTGCACTTGTGCGAACGCCGCGCGCGCACGGACAAGAATGAGGTTGGCGATGGGCAGGCTTGCCGGGTGGGGTAGTAGAGGGGGAAAGGAACGGGTTTAATTTTTTTCTCTCTCTCTCTAAAACTTGTGCGAGTAGGTATGCGCGTAGCTGGGGCTACTACATAGTAAAGTGAAAAATTAAATCTCGGAGGACGAAGACAGGATAATTACAAATTACCTAGTAGTGTTTATAAAAAGTACTAAGTATGTATTATTAGTAAACTCAATAGCTGCTAGTCAGTTGTTAGACTTTATAAATATGTTAGCTTATGAGTTTTATGCAATGTTGTCTACCTATATCCAAAATTGTTTGGATGCGGTGTTTACCTATAAGTAATTGTGACATCATTTCCTAAAAAGGTTAGCTTGTAAGTTTTTGGACAATGTATCGACGTCAACAATTGTTGGTGACCCTTAATTAAATAAAAACCGGCCAAGTGCGAGTCGGACTCCCGCACCGAGGGTTCCGTACAAATCTGTAGGTATATAGGGGTAGTAACTTTAAAATATTTTTATTATATGATGTAACTAAAAATTTACGGTTTTCGCAATTTTTCCTTTATCTGTGCTATAAGACCATGCTTCGTACCAAATTTCAAGATTCTGAGTTCACGGGAAGTACCCTGTAGGTTTTGATTCCCTTGCGAGCGAAAATTTGCGGTTTATACCGTACTTTACTCTATCTTGTTGGCGTTGGCTTAGAATTCTGATTTTTTCACAGCTCCAAGGGACAGTAGACCTGAGTATTTCATATAAATTTCAGCTTGATACCTCCACGCGTTCCTGAGAAAAATGGTCTTGACAGGCAGACAGACAGACAGACAGACAGACGGACAACAAAGTGATCCTATAAGGGTTCCGTATTTTCCTTTCGAGGTACGGAACCCTAAAAAAATAAACAAAAAAGAACCGACTTCACCTAGCATCCACCTTTCCAACAGCAAATGCTCGAGCTGCTGTAAAAAATACTTAAAATAGGTGCTTATAATAGTTGAAGAGTTCCCATGAGTTCTCCAGGATCCCATCATCAGATCCTGACCTGGTTACAATGGGACCAACTCTGAAGTATACTTTTTCAAACAAAAAAGGATTTATCCAAATCGGTCACGCCGACTTCGAATAATCGGTGAACATACATAAAAAAATTAGCAAAAAAACAATTAAAGATCCCGACGAATTGATAACCTCCTCCTTCGAAATCTTAAAGTCGGTTGAAAAGATAAATTTGCCTACGATCTTATTCCTGAGATGGCCGCCTTTCTCCCATCTCAGGAATAAGATCGTAGGCAAATTTATCTTTTCAACCGACTTTATAAATAACTGTTTGGTGAAGAAAACCATGTTTTTCAAGCCAGGCAAAGTTGAGCATCGTAGGAAAAGTTGTAGCAGTTGACGTTAATAACAAGCTGAGAGAAAAGCCGTCATCATTTTGAACTCTATAAACTGTGTTCGTGAGTTATTATCTGAGCTCTAATAGTCTGGCGATAAGACATCCGACTTTCAATCCCGATAAACCCCGGTTCTAATAATGTTTTTTTGAACTTATATCCCAAAATATCATTTGGTATTTATTTAATAGTCGCTTTCTGGTAAATAAAAATATCTTGAGGAAAAACTGACTGAAACGTGACGTGGTATTTTTTTGTACTATTCATTTATGCACATTAAAGATCACGGGATGGAATCTGGTATTAATGTTATGCATTATCCTCGTCTCTGCATAATCTGGACGTATTATACGGGTCAGGGGACCCGGCCTGGAGTGACTGACCCATGACTTTGTGCTGAGATCAATGTGAACTACTGTGTCCTGCCTTTTTGACCCACCGAACTAAGTATGTACTGCAATGAAATTAGGTTTTTTTTTAAATTCTACTACTACCCTATAAACTAAGGGGTAGAATTTTAGGGTTCTCTAGTAATTGAATTGCAATCGAATATTTTGAATACATAATAACACATAGTTGTTTATTTCAAACCACATTTTACTTGTAGTATGGGGCTTTAAACCCTTTTATACATTGAAATTTGACTCCGTCGTTTCGAGGACGTCATTATCTCTCCCCACTCCACGACGAAAAGACGCTCTTTATTATTTTAAAGTGAAGGGGAAATACGCATTTTATCCACATGGGAGGAAAGTAATTTGAAGAAAGTTTTGACTTGTTTCTTCGAGTTATCTGGCAGGATTGACTTTAAAGAGATGATTTTGAATTATACAATTTTGAAAGCATTAATTTGGCTTCGATTTTTAATATTTTACAACTTGTATTTTTCTCGTGGTGGTATGGTGAAAAGTGAAAAGTGTTGTATTATACTCGGCAGCAAAGTTGGTTCCTTCAATCTCTCTTGCCTCGGGTGAGGCCCCCGAGGCAAGATAGATTGAAGGAACTCTCCCTCGCACGCTCAAGATTCCATTTTTTGAACCACTCGAGTACACACTCGTGGCTCAATTTCAATTTCGCTTGCTCGGGTCTCAATATAAGCACGAGAGGTTAAACAACAACTTTGCTCATTTGTATAATAAGTAACTATTGTGGTCCTAGAGTAAAACTGTAAAATAAATAGTGACGATATATATCACTGGTATTTTTATTTAAGTGATTTAAATAAATACTATATAAATTTCCCGGCTGTACTTACTTGAGTTTAGTAACTAGGCGAGACATGTTTCGGAGAGCTTAGGTCTCCATCCTCAAGCACTAAGAGTAAGCTCTCCGAAACAATGTCGCACGCAGTGACTAAATAGTTAAATATGTAAATTTAAACTTTCGTGAGACATACTGTCACTATTAGTGCTTGAAGATGGAGACCTAAGCTCTCCGAAACATGTCGCGCGAAGTGACTAAAATGACGTGATTGTAACCGTTATATTTTATAGTTAAATATGTACTATGTAGTGAGTAAAGCTGGGATGATCCAAAGATCATGCGTAAAAATGGACCAATAACCAACAGAGCTGAGAGTTATCTTATTTAACACTAGTAGTCCGCCTTGAACTGAGAACTCGCGATTTTCTTGCAAACGAGTTGACTAATATAACAAGACCCTAATGATGATTTTTTCGAACCTTCTAGCTCCATAACCCCTTGAACGATCATGTTCATGAACGAACTCTCAAATTGTATTGAGCTCTACCACAACCCCAACTAATTTCATATAGATCAGAAGAACGTTACGAAAGTTATCATGCGACAACTATTCAAAATCAAAAAGCCATCAGTTCCGTTATTTCCAAAGTTGTCTGTAAGAACTCCTATTCGCTTACGCTCCGCTCGTTCGATAATTTCGTTATAAATATGGACACTTGGTTGAATTCCATTGCAGAACTGAGTGACAGTACAGCAATGAGTGAGTATTACCATACCCCCTCTATACCTAATAATCCTAATATACCAAGTGATCGAAGCACAATGCCTCGGGCAACTACGACCTCGTAAATAAGGGGTAGGGAAGGGGGGGTGGGGGCACAAAACGTCAGGAAATTGGAACGCCATTCAACTGATGACGGGTCTATGATGTGGAGACGTAGGAAGAACGAGAAAAGATATTATCTAAATTACTGGGATTTTAGTTCAGACAAAGACAGATGGCAGCATGCGCCATTAAGGGTCCGGTACGATTTGAAAACGAAAATCGCTAATAATGAAATCACGCACATGAATCGCATTTGATAAGATAGTTTGAAGTCTTGTTATTGCAAAAAAGTTCTTTGGGTCTATATTTATTAATATTTAATACACTAAAACTGAATTCTTACAGAGCTTGTTTAGTGAGGAGGTTGATTCGTGCAATCTTGTCGCTTGATTAATATATTTTTTTATGGCCCCTAATATGTTTCATATTATCGGATTAAATCATGAAGTACAGTTTATTTCTGTATTTATATTTTTGTGAAATGCTTTAATACATTCCCAAAACTATCAACCAACCTTCGGCTCGGCAGTTTTACATAAAACATTCTCCCTTAAAAATTATATATGAAAATAAAAAAACTGTTATACTTATTTCTCAGACGACAAATTTTCCAACGTATTTATGTATTTGATGCACTATTATAACTTAATTTTAATCAATAAAAACCTTACTCTTTTCACCTCTCCACGCAAAAATCGCGAAATAGGTTAGATTAGGGTGAATTACTTATAAAAGTTGTAAATGAAACAAGAAAATAAAAAAGCCTTGCACTTATAAAAAAACGAACGAAAATAAACGTACTTTCAAAATATGTTTACAAACTAAATAATAGAACTTTCGTTAGTTACTGCAAAATAGTATCAAAAAGTTGAGCGAATTCGAAGAAAATAGTTTACCGGACTCTTAATTTTATTAATCAAGAGCATAAATAGAAAATAATGCATTTAAAACCTACCAGTTTTTTATACCCCGATGGTAAGCAGTTACCGTAGCTTATGGACGCCTACAACTCCAGAAGATTCACATGCGCGGTGCATTTATTGTGAATGATTTATATTAGAAAACGGTGAATGCCTTATTCACATTACCTAGATAGTCAATAAGACAAGAAAATGCACCATTATAATTCAGATTATTGAAAAGTATAGGTAGAAATAAATAAATAAATATGATAGGACAATCATACACAAACCGACCTAGTCCCACAGTAAGCTCAATAAGGCTTGTGTTGTGGGTACGACAATATATATATATATATATACATAGAAATACATAGAAAACACACAAATAAATGCCCTTACCAGGATTCGAACCAGGAACCTCTTGCTTCGTAGGCAGAAAAGTTAAGTAAATCCTATCTTGTTGTACACAACAATACTGCAAATAATAAATTAGGTATTTGACATTGACAACTACTACTTAGAAAACCTCCTCCTAACGCGCAGTTGCAGGTGTCCATAGGCTACGATGACCGCCATCAAGCGAGCTGTAAGTATGCTTGTTTGCCACCGATGTGTTACAAAAATAAAAAAATAAAACATTGAAAAAAAGGGTGTAAGTACATATAACAATTCATAACCACGTTACGCTCTTTAACATTAATGAAAAAAACCCAAATTTTAATCACCATATAATCCACAAAAGCTGTTTCTAACCAAATTTACGACTTACAAGGACATTAAAGGGAGCATTTCAGCCAAATGACCAACACGGTGTATGTATATACACGTGTAGTGAGGTGTTATGGCTTGGAACACGGAATTAAGATAAATGACAAGTGTTTTTTTACGAAGGGAGTGTCTGTGGCAGCCCTATTCTGGGCAATCCGCCATTATTGAATTATTGTTTTATACTTTTGATAGGCACGTTTAGAAATTGCGTCAGATACCTAATGAAAGAAAATGTATTTTGTAAGTATTTGTGTATAACGGAGTATTAACGACGGGATCGATGTTACTCTGCGTCCGTAGGAAACACCTTAGATAACTCTACACGTGATCCCTGGGTGGTGCTAAAAGAGTAACAAACCTCACAGCTGCCACTGTCCCATCTGCACCTCACCGCACTCACTGGATTTTCCTTATCATCTGCTTTCCCACTACTACTAACCCAGGAAAAAATGCCTATCTATATCCAGTAACATTAATTAGCCATACGATAAATACATAAGAAGGTAGTATGGACTTCCACGAAGAACCACTTGTTCAAAGCGTGATGTAGTTCTGTATTTTTGATATATTGTTGGGACTAGTTAAGCCTATTTATGTCTTTATTTGCTACAACTAGTTACTTACTTGTGCTGGCTGAGCAATACATTAAAAACTACAGATTTTTTTATATTTTTCTTTTTATTTTACAAATCATTGTCAATTTATTTTGATAAACATCACACAGTATTACATGTCAAAACATTAACAATACAATATATACTAAATAATTACAACTAGATACCAACTTAAAACTAACTTATAATCCATACATTTTAATTATCTAAATTCACAAGGCAGACAAATATCACTAAAAACTTAACTAGAAACCTAATTTAACCACCCAGACCCCAGATGTCCCCCAAATCACTCCCCTCGGGAAGGGTGCCCATAACACTGGCTACATTTCCCCTCTGGATGGCGATGCCCAATCTTTGGCCGAGAAATGAGCCAGCCCTATGGTCACCTGTTGCTTCCACCAACCTCTTCTTAAGCTCCTTAAAAAGCTTAAGGGCACCTGGGCCCCACGGACCAAGGGTTTCTACCGCAAAAGCAGAAAAAGCCATGCTGTTAGGAAGCCCAGCATATTTGCGCCGCTTTAACCTCTCCGCTGATGACGCTGCTCCACCCGCCCTGACAGTCGTGATGGCCAAATGGGATGGCGCGAGGGTATCCACACACGTGGCATCCCAAACAAGCGGCCGTCCCAATTGCCACGGTATAAGCGTCATTCCATCGGGCCTTTTGCCATCGTCACGCGCCAAACCGGGTGGCTCCAAAGCCGCCGGCACCCCCACGCTGGCAAAAGCCCGACGGATCACATCATTGAGGCTGGCGTGACGGGATATACGGCCAGCGCTTCTGCGGCAGGAGAGTCCGTGACTTCCTAGAGAGTCCACCTCAGCACCGCAATTGCAAAGGTGGGGGACAACTATATCAGCACCCAGACGAAGCCCGACAGCCAACCTAATTGAATTATTGTCCAAGAGTGTGGCGCAGCTCCTGGACGGGAACGCGTGCAGCCAGAACCCTGACTCCCTCTCTGCCGAGGCCAGCAGACGAGCCCTCTCTACTGTCGAATTAGCGGAGCCCAGCAGATCGAACTGTACCTTGCGACACAAAGGCTCATCCCACACCCTCTGGACGCTCCTCTGAGTAGGCAACTCCTCCCTCGGGCAGGCCAAGCTCCAAGCATTTTCCGCCTCCGACAAGTACGCCACCTCGAAATCACACCGTGATGGATTAAGAATTTTCCCTACGAGGGGAAGCGTACTGTGCACGGACGACAGAAAAGCGGGAAGGGCGACACTAGAGACCCGTCGAATACCCAGGCCACCAAATCGAATCGGCAACGTTGCGTGCAAAAACTGTCGATGATCCATATGGATGTTGAGGATTTTCTGGATATTGAAGTGAATTATACCATCTATCCTTTCACACAACTGGGGAAACTTCCAAAAGGGACTGCAACGCATCGCATAAGTAAACTTTGGAACCAAAAGGCAAAATCGGAGGATGAAAAAGGCCATGTGCGCGCAGACTCGGAGTAAACAGTCCGCATGCTGGGAGAAACGATGGATTAAACCGTCAACAAAATCAGGAACCGACTCCTCAAAAACCGGGGCACCAAGCAGATGTAAAAAACTCGAGTCCTTAATATTAATGCCTGGACAGGTGCTCTCGAAATCCTCTATCACCTGGGACCTGTTTCCCTTATCGGAGTTCACAAACAACTCGCACTTGCTCATATTCAGTTCCAGGCCTATCTCACGAAACTTAGTAAATAAACAAGTTAAGTCATTGAGAACCGACCCCGACTCACCTCCAAGGCTGCCATCGTCAAGGTACCACAAGTTAAAATTACAGTTAAGCGAAGAGATAATAGGGTGAATCGCTAGACTGAAAATGGCAGGCCCCAGAGGATCGCCTTGTTGACAACCGACCGCGGACGGTATGTTATGCTCTCCGTACATAAGGTCTGAAGGGCAGCTGTAGCATTGCCACAAATAGGGATACAAACTGGGAACATTTTTTTGTACCTCCCTCAACAACGCGCCGCGACTTATAGAGTTGAAAGCGTTTTTGATATCCACCTTAACAAGTACGTGATCCTTATTGCTACTCAAGAAAGTACGGCAGGCATGGACAGCTGCCTCACATCCGCCTTTAGAGCCGAAGCCAAGCTGAATCGGCTGAAACATTGTCTCCAAATCCTTAACAACGCTCCTGCAACCAACCTTAGATGCCAGTCTCCTAAAGGTGGAACCTATGGCGATAGGACGTATACCACCGTCCTTTTTTCGCAACGCACAGAGGTTCGCTCCATACAAAGTAGGGACTACCTCCGCGTTTACCCTGCCTGCAAGCATAAGATTTACAAGGCGAGTAATGCTCGTCAGCAGATCATCGTTTCTGCCACCAGGAACACCCAGCAAGAGATCCTTCAGGTGCTGAGGCGTTAATCCGTCAAGGCCACCGGATGAGCCACTCCTAAAGGACATAACGGCGGCCATGACGTCATCTTCGCTAACTTGCAAGCAGGGTACAGCAGGGTGGGGCGGATCAGGGTAGTTAAGTGTTAAGGGGGCTGGCGGGTGTTTACCTAGCAAGGATGCGAGGGTTTCAGGCGTATTAGGCGCTACCGAGTCGCTGGAAAAGAGAATTCTTGCAGCACCCTTAAGGTCACCATCGTTGAATTTTGCCTCCACGACTTTGACTACGTCCCGTGGTTTGGACACACGTTCCCCACTGTCCTGCGATGCGTCGATGTTGCCTGCACGAGCACAATTTGATTTTATCTTTGAAGTAAGAGAACGACGAGGATCTCTCTTTGACACATGCAGTGTATTGAATACGAATAGGAAGAGGCTTTCCCAACTGGAACGGTCGTTCTTATTAACGCAATTGTCAATGGTCTTTCTGAGGCCGGTTGCGACAGTATACCTTGCACCTCTGGGGATTCGTTTGACGACCGGAAAAGCTTTCTTATGGTTGATTAGCACCGAAGAAAGAGCACCTGGGGTATGATGAGAGGTCCCAGGAGTCGGAGACTGAGGAACAGAGACATGGAAAGAGATAGCAGGAGTTGGTGACTGCGGAACAGAGACGCAAGGGGAGGCATTATGAGATGGTGACTGAGAAATAGGGACGTTGTGAGAGGTAATAGGAATGGGCAGCAAGGATTGGCTGCCTGTCGATTTGTGGGCCTTGTCCAAGTGGATTTGTAAGCCCCGCTGCCCTTTAAAAAATTTTGGTTGAGGACAGTATGGGCATTGCACAAGCGGGGATTGACTGATCTGTTGGCTGTCGGGACGAGCAGGAGAATTCGACATTTAAACGGACTAAATATAACACACACGAATTGACAAAAAAAAGGAAGTTAAAATTAATTAAATTAATTAATTACAAAAAGATTCAGGTCACGTATGGTATAAAACAGGGTGTCTAAGTAGGTATGAAAATTTACGTTAACATACAATTAAATAGAATAAAACTAACACAAAGATAAAATTTAAATACGTTGCCATATGTCAAAACAATTAAATCAAAAACATCTAAAAGAATGCAGTAAAAATAATAATAAAGTCAAATATTATTAAAAATACAAATTTGAACGAAAGAAAATTTAAAATTAAAAGTCCAATATAACCAAAACCTGAAAACAAATCTTCACACAGATACAGTAGCCTAGGTAGGTACTTAATTAACCACTAAAACTAGTTATCACTTAAGTTATTTTCAAATTATAAGTTTTATAATTATTTTACATGTTTTTAAAGTGGGGCATTCCACTCATACAATAGTATGTTATTCAATCAAATACAAACATTGAAAACATTGAGAAAATAATCAAACCAGCAGGACTTGAAAGGGGGGGGGGGGGGAAGTCAGGGTATGGTCTTGGTGGGAATCGCTGTATGTGAGAACAGCATTGCCTACAAAATGCCAAGAGACCGTTTGCTGTGTTAGTGGCGGGACACCGAATTTGAGCAGAACCCTGGCCAGTCGGAGTCACCCACGTCCCCGCAGTCCCTCCCGGGAACTGCTGCAACTGCGCAAGCGCGCGGCCGCCACCTCGAAGTGCAGCTGAGCTGAGGGTGCAGGGCGAAAGGCGAATCTTCTGCGCCTCAAAACAGAATCAATCTCACTAGGGAGGAAACCCGAAACAAAACCGAGCACGCCTATAGGCTCTAAGGTGGCAGCCCCGCCAGTAGGCTAAGGTATAGTGGGCTAATCACTCGCTTACCTGAAACCCAAACTGATTACTGAAACTGAAATACTGCGAAACCGGACCGATCATACTACAACGACCTTTGGCATGAAAATACGGACACGAATTGCTTGTTGGAACGTGCGAACACTAAGCGAGGATAGACGACTAGCTCAAGCAGAAGCAGAAATGCTAAGATACAAACTGCAGATACTCGGTCTCAATGAAGTGCGCAGAAATGGATTCGGGGAACTGAGAACGTCCAGAGGCCTTACATTCCTTTACTCCGGGAAGGAAGATGAAGAAGACGTGCGTGAAAACGGCGTGGGATTCCTCCTTTCTGACGCTGCGAAGAAGAGCCTGCTGGACTGGAAACCCATCTCAGAGCGAATCATCACAGCCCGGTTTAACAGCAAAGCCCGCAAGATAACTGTTGTTCAGTGCTACGCACCCACAAATCTGGCATCAGAAGAAAACAAAGACGATTTCTGTAGTGCACTTAACCTGACTTTAAAGAACATTCGCAAACAGGACATAGTCATCGTTATGGGGGACCTAAATGCCAAAGTTGGCACTGATAACGGCGGCTGTCAAAGACACATGGGCACACACGGCTTGGGAGCCCGGAACGAAAACGGAGAGAGATTCTTGGAGTTCTGCCAGGACAACGACCTCACCATCGGAGGCAATTTATTCATTCATGGAGCCCACCATAAGTACACATGGAACTCACCCGATGGAGTCACCAAGAACCAAATCGACCACCTTGCCATCAGCTCCAAATGGCGCACATCACTGCTCGACGTCCGCAATCGTCGTGGTGCGGATATTGACAGCGATCACCACCTAGTCGTAGCCGAAGTGCGGCTCAAAGTAGCCGTAGCTCGAGCTGCCAGCGCGAACACCAGGGTAGGCAAACGATTTGATGTCAACAAGCTGCGGGACCCAGACGTAGGCGACGCCTTTAGGCTGGAGCTGCGTAATCGCTTCTCCGTCTTAGAAACGGACTCTACTACTTCTGTCGGAGTGTAATCACATCAAAATGGCCTATACAGAGACCAGCTCCGTCGTTCTTGGACACAAAACACACACACGTGAGGACTGGATGTCACAGAGAACCTGGAACCTTATTAAAGAAAGGCGCCAACTCCATCTTCAACTCCTGGTAACCAGCAACGTGGGAATGCGCGAAGACCTAAGGCTGCAATACAGACACATACGCAGAAAAATTTACCGCAGTACTCGTCACAACCGGCGAGTATGGGCTGATACTGTTGCGGACTCCGCCCAACGCGCTGCCAACTCCGGCAATCTCAGGGAGATGTACAAGGCAACGAAGACCTTGGCCGGTAATCGGAACCAGAGGAAGAAGAAGCCCTTGAAAGACAAGAGAGGCCAGTTGATTGTGACATCAGAGGGGCAGCTTCAACGCTGGCGGGAGCACTTTGAGGAGATATTCCGAGTCCCGAACGACCCCGTTACTACAGACACACCTACTGCCAGCTCGCTCGCACAAAGGCTGGACATTGATGTGTCTCCCCCTACAGGAGAGGAAGTAGTGAAGGCTATCCGTTCAAGAATGGGAAAGCCCCAGGAGTCGACCTCATCACAGCGGAAATGCTTAAAGCTGATGTCCCTACCGCTGCGAACGTGCTGATGCCCCTACTACGGAACATCTGGGCAGCCGAAGAGTTACCCGACGACTGGAACAAAGGCCGTTACCGCTTACCGTTAGGCTTATTACCGTTCCAAAAAAGGGAGATCTCAGTGAATGTGGCAATTGGAGAGGCATCACTTTGCTCTCGATTCCTTCTAAGGTGCTCTGCAAGATCATCCTGGACAGGTTGTCGAGGGCCGTCGAACCTCTTCTTCGCAAAGAGCAGGCTGGCTTCCGACCCAACCGATCGTGTACCGACCAGATCAACACTTTGCGCATAATACTCGAACAGGCATCAGAATGGCAGAGGGAAATGTACTTGACCTTTGTGGATTTCGAAAAAGCCTTCGACACGCTGCGGTGGAGCTGTATCTGGGACCGGCTGCGTGAAATTGGAGTCCCCGAGAAGATCACGAACTTGATTAAGGCCATCTACAGGAAGTATTCTTGTAGGGTGACTCACGACGGCCTCGTCTCGGAGGACATACCGGTACATGCGGGTGTTCGTCAGGGGTGTCTCCTTTCACCTCTCCTCTTCCTTGTCGTCCTCGATGGCATCATGAACTACACCACCAACAGCAAGCGCCGCGGCATAGAGTGGGGACTGTCCAACGTCTTGGAAGATTTGGACTATGCCGATGACCTATGCCTATTGAGCCACTCGCGCATCGACATGCAAGCCAAACTGGACGACTTACGGCGAGAGGCTTTGGAGGCGGGACTAAAGATTAACACCCGGAAGACCCAGGAAATGAGGTGCGGAGTGACGAGCTCGTTGCCGTTGCTCATCGGCACGGAGGGGGTGGAGAGGGTCCACAAGTTTACATACCTCGGTAATGTAGTGTCGGAAGCAGGAGGGACCGAAGAGGACATCGCTTCGAGAATCGCCAAGGGGAAAGCAACCTTCGCACAGCTCCGTCCGGTATGGCAATCGCGGAAACTGACTAGGAGAGTTAAGCTCAAGATATTCCGGTCCAATGTGAGAACCGTATTGCTGTACGGATGTGAGACGTGGAAGGTCACTAACGACATCTCGCGTCGGCTCCAAGTCTTCATCAACCGCTGTCTTCGCCGATCCTCGGTGTATACTGGCCCGAGAAAATCTCCAACGTAGATCTGTGGGAGCGCTGCGGTGAGACTCCGATCGACCAGCAGATCAAACGCCGCAAGTGGAACTGGATCGGCCACACGCTCTGAAGGGACCCCGATCACATCCCGAGGCAAGCCCTAGACTGGAATCCCCAAGGAAAGCGGAAACGTGACCGCCCTAAGCAATCCTGGCGGCGGACGATCATCGCAGAGGCGGCGACCATTGGCAGTACGTGGAGCGAAATGAAGCGCGAAGCTCAAGACCGAACGGGATGGCGGAGCACTGTGGATGCCCTCTGCCCTATCTAGGGGACATAGGATCATAAGTCAAGTAAGTCAAGACTTGAACTTGCATCGATACGCCTTACCGGGGCTCGATCGCTTTACCAATTAAGCTATGGGTCAAGTTACTAAGTTGACGAAATTCTCAATGCCTTCAATCATCTTTTTGCATTTATAAAACGACGGTAAGGCGTATCGATGCAAATTCAAGTCTTGCTGGACTGATTATTTTTTCAATGTTCCCAATGTTTGTATTTGATTGAATAACATACTATTGTATGTGTGGAATGCCCCACTTTAAAAACGTGTAAAATAATTATGAGTTGAAAGCAGCGCCATCTATTATTTCCGTTGTGACACTTGCAATAGGGTCGGCGGGAAGGGTATCTAACTCTAGTAGTTAGCACCTAGATGTCGCTTACGGCTGCTATAAAGTCGATGTAGATCAAAAATAAATGCAAAAAGATGATTGAAGGCCTTGAGAATTTCGTCAACTTAGTAACTTGACCCATAGCTTAATTGGTAAAGCGATCGAGCCCCGGTAAGGCGTATCGATGCAAGTTCAATTCTTGCTGGGTTTGGTTATTGTTTCAATGTTTTCAATGTTTGTATTTGATTGAATAACATACAATTATAAGTTTTATTAATAAGGTTGCCTTGGCGATTTTAAAGGCCCTTTAATTTGCCACAATTTGAAACTGAATTCGACTGTCTACTTTAATATTTTACAAGACACGGCTTCTTATATATTTGATAAACTAAAAAATATTACAATAAACTTGCGCGCGAACGCCGCGAACTCCCAAAAAACTGCAGATACATTGACAAGAGACCACAGAAAAATTAAAATTGAATACTAGACATTGAAATGGCCCTATTTTATGAAATAGTTTTCCATTTTTTCACAAACAAAGGTGACTTGAGAAACACAATGCGAATCCGAATCTCGAAGTGAATGCTGGCATATAACTTTTAAGTCTCTTGCGTGAAGTATATTTAAAGGATCAGCCCCATCTGTTCATGTATTGTCGTTTCTTACAACTAGTCTAATAGGTTTATTTGTTTATGGGACGATATATTATAGTTTTACTATCTTTTTGCCTACCGCTGAATATCCAGAATAAGCGCGCTTTGTTATTAGATTAACAAGCCATTAGCCTGGTTTGTCTGTCTAAATGTGTTGCTGATTGGTGAGGGTAGTCACTTCACATGTTTAGACGCCATTTTGTTTTCGATTCTATGTTTTGTTTTCCAATGTTTTTTTCCTATATTGGTCATAACTCATAACCGACACTACTTAAAAATACTGCCCATTGCCGTGTTTTCAACGTGAACTTTGCAGTAGGCCAAGTTGTAGCAGTTGACGGTATTTCTATATATTTACATATAATTAATATTTATTAAATAACAAACATACAAATAATTACAAATGGCTATAAACTAAAACTTAAATACTTATAAACAAAATAATTAACTCTAAAATAAAACTATACTAAAACTAAGGTATATTTAAATACGGCTCCTGCGGCATGGTACCGAAGATGCTGGCAGCATTTCCTCGCTGGATCGCGAGACTAATTCGTTGACCCAGATAGCTGCCAACTCTTCGGTCTCCTGTGGCATCTCTGAGTCTCTTCGACAGGTCTTTGAAGAGACTCAGAGCGCTAGAGCCCCACGGACCAAGGGTCTCGACGCCGAATGGGGCAAAAATATATTCGACGCCAAGACCACTATATTTTCCCACCTTAGCTTTTTCGGCCGCCTCTGCCGCTGCCGCTGCCCTCAGGATGGTTCGGTGGAGATGTGACGGGGCCAGTGTGTCTACGCAGGTTGCATCCCACACCAGCACCCGTCCCATACTCCACGGAATCAAAGTCATACCGTCCGGTCTCCTGCCGTCAGTTCTAGAGATGCCGGCTGGCTCTAAAAGAGCCGGCACATTAACTGATGCAAGAGACCGGCGGATGATGTCATTAAGGGCAGCATGTCTTGAGAAGCGGCCCGCGCTTCTTTGGCAGGAAAGTCCGTGGTGGCCCAGGTAGTTCACTTTGCAGTTAGTTTAGAAGTCAGAGAAATATGAATATGATGCAAATGATGTGAAACAATACTGCATATTGACAACTCAAGTGAAAAGAATGAGGGTTTTCGCGATCGAGATTCTCACTAGATGGCAGCACCGTGACGCGAGATCTTTTTGACAGCAGCTGTCAAAATCCACCAATAAAAAAAAAGAGTAAACATGATTGGTGGATTATGACAGCTAGACCTCTCGCCACGGTGCTGCCGTCTAGTGAAAAACTCGACCGCGGAAACCTTCATTGATAAAAATTATTCTTATGCGTAATA
The DNA here is from genome assembly GCA_947086415.1 of Pammene aurita. Classification (NCBI taxonomy): domain Eukaryota; kingdom Metazoa; phylum Arthropoda; class Insecta; order Lepidoptera; family Tortricidae; genus Pammene; species Pammene aurita. Next base: position 30,982,927 of record OX352308.1, read on the forward strand.
AAAGCCAATTGAACAATTTTGGTGGAAGGTGACTTTTAAGGCCAAACTACAGGAAACAAATACACATATTTGTATCGATAAAAATGATAAGATACCGTATAGAAAGTTGGAATTATTGTCAACAAATTAGCAACGACAAATGGTGACTTTAAGCAAGTATATCACAGTCACTCATAGGATATTTTACAAATATACCCACCTAAAGTAGCTAACTCTCAATTTATGCTGTTGCTTGGCATAGCTAGGCAAATAGGCTCATTGTGGAGTCACCTTCAACAGGTCAGTAGCCGCATTATGCAGATATATCTAAATTCCAGAATCAATTCTTAGACAGCCAGCATAAAAAACCTTAACAAAATTATAAAAGTGCTTTCTATCGAGTTAAAAACCTACCTAAGAACCGTCGCTGATGTAGGTTTGTATCTTTGTTGAAACTGCAAGCGAATCGGACACGCCGTTTTGGAGATAACAGCTAGGGATTGCAACACGGGTTTTTATAACATAAAAAAAACCAGGTTTTCGGGTACTACCCTGGGTTTTTCATACAAATAAAAACCCGTGTTGCATTCCTGCACAAATAAACTAACAAACGGCCTGTCCGTGTCAAGTGATTTGCATTCACTGGTCTTCACCAACGGCACCGAAGAACAGCTGCCAGATGTCCGGGTCTAGAAATAAGGATAGTAAGCTAAACACTCGTAGAGGGGTTTTGCTGCGCTCGTTATTGTGTCACAGTTTCCGGGGCTGGCTCTCCGACAAAAAAAAAATTTTGACCAATAATAAATAATACAAAAAAGATTAAAAAAGTAAATACTACTTAAATTACGATGTTCTCAAAAGAAAGAAATATAAATCATTAATTTGCTTAAACATGGTAAAATATATAAGTATAGATATCATGATTGATGTCATTTTGTATCGCATGTTTAGCCAACATATGGCATGCAAATTAAAACCTAAATCGTTTGTTACACTTAATTTACAATATGTCAAAAAAAAACAATTTATGTCAAGATAATCATTCAAATTCATAATCTGTTAAGTTAATTAATTAAATTCGTGCATGTCGCAAGCAATGAATATAAATCCAAGCTATACCTACCTTTAATATACACCGTGAGTCCATATAACTAGACAGATTCTAACGGTGTATTCCGGATCATATTTAGATACTAAAATGTCCTATAAACTTTTCTGGAATACGCCTAGTTTCAGAGTTAATACCAATTTAAAAAAAATACACTTTTTATTATAACTCATCACAAAACGCCTTTCTAATGGCGTTGTTGCCACTATTGGACATAGTTTACACGTCCTTATTGACAGATATCAAAGTGACAAGGAAAACTTTGCAGAAACTAAATTTTTACAAAAAAAAATGTACCAATTTGTTTTAGGCGATAATTTTATTAATAACATTTGCTTTTCATGTGCAATAAACATTCAAAAAATGGACAAAAAAAGAAAAAAAAATTTTTTTGGCCAAATTCACCTAGTCACATTATATTTTTTCCTTCTTTTGGTCTTAGAAATTCGTGGTTAAGATCTGTCGGGTTATTCCAGCCCACGGTGTATAGTCAAATGTGTGTAATATAAAGCAACATAAAAAGTTCTTACTCGTAAGGGGTCGTCCAGAAATCATGTGTTTAACGCACCCCCGCCCCCCCACCTCCTGCCACAAGATCACGTGATAATTGTGTTTCAATGTTGGTGCGATGTATGTTTTTATTAAGTAAATACGCAAATAAAAAATAGAGCGGATTATTTGATCTGATAAAATTTTTGGCTTTCCCGCTTTGGAAAAAAATTACACGTTTTACCCCTAATTTAAAAGAACCTGTCAAAATTACATCAGTGAGCTTTGGTTAATGGTGCTTCACATCTTCACACTACAAAGTCGAGGCCAAGAAATAGTAGTCGAATTCTACATGCCTTACATAACTCAGCTTATACAGAACCCAGCTAAGCAACATCTCCTAGAAATACACTGTAGAAAAACTGCCATCAGGTACCAGGGTCTTGCATAATGGGGGTGCTGACCCGCTGAAGGTGACTTTGCACTGACCGGCATTTGCCAAGCCTTGCTGATAGCATATTCAATAGGATAATAATAGGATTTATAGGATATATAATTCAAAGCAATTTTTTTTTTAATTTTTATAGACTACTATTATACTTACCTATGTAAGACACATAATATTATAGGTATCTACGTAGGAATGTGAAATTTACTAGACGGGGTAATGTGTCACTTTCTATTCGATCATATAAGTACTCACTACAAACAAGAACTCACTTTTCAGAGAATAGAGACGAAATACAATTTTCCTCATTTTGTGCATTCCTACTTACAAATTTATTATTAAATTTAAAACATTGCTACAAAAACCCTGAAGATTTCCACCTTCGAACAACGAAATTTCCACCTTCATTCAATACTCCTACAGTCTATTTTTCAGTAGCAATATGTTATAATGTTGTTGACAGTCATCTAAGCGCATTTGTGAGTTAAAGAGGACCCAACGCAAGGATACCGCCGAAGTCAAACACCGACTAAACGATATGGAACATTTAAATGTATTCTAATAGTGGATTTGTTTACGGTGTTACTGTGCAACATTTCCATTGTTTTTTTACATTAAACTTTGAATCTTTCGTTTACAGGCACTTTTTGTATATCTACTACGTGCCGTATTTTAATTTTAAAATACGTTAATAATATATTAATAATTTTAAACAAAAAAGAACCTACTTCACTCAGACTCCACCTTTTTAAAAGCAAATGCTCGAGCTGCTGTACAAAATACTCAAGTCACTATAGGTGTGCCTATTATAGTTGAAGTGTTCCCTCGATTTCTCCAGGATCCCATCATCAAATCTTGACCTGGTTACAATGGGGCCAACTGTGAAGTAATTTCAAAGAATAAAAATAATTTTCCTAATCGGTCGATCAAAAATCTTGGTGGCTTCACTTCTTAAATCCATCCTGGGGTTCTAAGGAATAATCATGCTGAAGGAAATCTGTTGTTCACGAAAAGCCGTATTTTTATAGCTACGTACAACTACCACTACTAGTTAAAAAAAGGACCGACTTCACTTAGACGCCCAACTTTCCAAAAGCCCGAGTTACTAAATAATACTTAAATCACTATAGGTGTGCCTATAATATTTGAAGAGTTCCCTCAATTTCTCCAGGATCCCATCATCAAATCCTAACCTGATGACAAATCGACTAACTGTAAAGTATACTCTTTCAAACAAAAAAAGATTTTTCCAAATCGGTCCAGCCGTATTAGAATCATCGGTGAACATACATAAAAAAAGTGCAAAAACAAAGATCCAGACGAATTGAGAAGCTCCTTCGAAATCTTGAAGTCGGTTGAAAATTGCCTAGTTTTTTGCAGCATCAGTATTTTTCCTGCAGCCAAGAAATAATAAATAACCAGCAAACGCCTTTTCGCACGGCAAGCTTGATTTTACCTATAAAACTTCTGGTTACAAATACTAAGAAAGACGTAAGTGACCTTCCGCTTGAAGTGGTTACGCCTTTTTGGAATTAGTGGTAGTTTATTATTTTCCTTGAACATTTTCTTTTGCAGGAAGTTTCCGTAACTTCTCTTTACTAATGTAAGTAGCTTGTTATAAATGTGTGGGTGGGATTTTTGTTACATAAATGTTTACTTGCGAGTATGAAAATTGGCCATTGGTTTTGTGATGTCATAATTCATAATTCATTTATTGCATCCATGGTAGCTGTGTGTACAAACACAGGGTTACATAATACATAACAGGTTACTCATGGACCCTGATAGGGCACGGCAATATTATAGTCTTATATCTAATTGAAATAAGGCAAGAGATAACGTTACTATGTCAAATATAGGTTAACTACATAAGAATGGGTTAATGAGTCTTAAATAGTGGTACAGTCAGCTGCAGAGAAAAGACATTGCATACAAACTTTGTATGCAGCGTGGGCCTTTTTATCTGCAGCTGACCTATAGCGCAAATGACAAGGTACGTAAGGTTAAGTAAGGTATATGTGACAGTCTACACAAAAAGGTCCCATTTTTTTCGGAAGGCGCTTACGTCGTACTTTGTATAGATTCAATATGGTATTTAAGCAATAAAAGCGCAAGCGCCGGCCGCCCTTTTGATGTAGACTATCACATATTATTATAGATAACAATTCACCTGTACAACAAACAGGCCAGCAAGGAGCTGAATGTAAAATTCAGGGCCAAATCTCGTCGCCATAACTTCCTTCCGAAGTATCTTGGAGTCACTCTGGAGAGAAGCCTCAATTACAGGGAGCACCTGAGCAGCCTGTCGGTAAAACTGAAGACCCGGAACAGCATTATTCAGAAGCTCACTGGTACCACCTGGGGTGCCAAGGGAGCCACATTCCCAACAACTGCGCTTTCACTAGTGTACTTGTCCGCTGAGTACTGCTCAGCAGTATGGCTGTTCAGCCACATACCTCCAGCATACGTCCAGCCTCAAAGCCACTCCCACTCACTGGCTACCAGCGCTCAGTCATACCTCCCGTCTAACTACCGACGGTAAACGTGCCTGAATCGTGAAACAACGAAGATCCGCGCGAACACTGACTTGCCCATCCATCAAGACCTCGACACGCTTAAGGCCCTCAAACTAAAGTCCAGAAAACCCCCTGACAAATCAGGGCGTCGTGGAACTTCAAAAAGTTCCACGACCACGACTCAGGACCACAAGCAAACCCGATACAATCATGGATAGCTGAATGGGAGGCCAGGTCACTACCTCAGAACTTGTTTGAGCTCGCAGGAGCTCGACAAGTAGGGTTTGAGGAGTGCCGACGAATATGTCGTATTTTTTAAACCGGATCAGAACAGGCGTCGGAAATTGCGCATCTTTATGGTAGAAATAGGAATGGTGTGAGTCTGCAGAATGCCAGATCAGACGGTACACCACATTATATTTGAATGTCCCATCACCAAGTTTAGTGGGAAACCGGTGGACCTCAAATTGCTTACGACGGATACAATTGCACACCTAGATTCTAATATTTTAAAAATTGAAGTAAATAAATGTCCAAGTTCCTGAAAGTTTTCTCAAATATTGTTTTATTTATATAAGATATCAACAGCACTTCCAAAACTTTTTCAAAGCAAAAAGAAGGAAGGGAAGGAAGGTTTAAAATATTCTGGAAATGGAAAGTTTTAAGCCCCATAAAAAAAGCCGACTTCACAAGCGATTTAATTTTGGACACAACTTTGCTGTCTTTAAATTTTAATTATGCTCTGTCAATTTTAATTATGCACAGTAGAGATCAATATAATGAATGACACCTCACACGTCGTCATTCGTCAAATGATGTTAGGCCGGAGGGAGGGAGGGCTTCGGCAGTTGGCTAGAAATAAAAAAAATAATTGACTGAAAAAGTCCCATACAAGAAGGGGAAAACATTCCAAAATGGTTGGTCGTCATCAGACTTCAAGATTTCGAAGGAGGAGGTTGTCAATACTTCGGGATCTTTGTTTTTGCTATATTTTTTTTATGAATGTTCACCGATTATTCGAATACGGCTTGACCGATTTAGAAATTTTTTTTTTGTTTGAAAGAGTATACGCCCCAGTTGGTCCCATTGTAACTGTAAAACTGTAAATCTGGTGACTGGATCCTGGAGAAATCGAGGGAACTCTTCAAATATTGTACGCACACCTATAGTGATTTGTTTTTTTTTACAGTAGCTCGGGCATTTCCTTTTGGAAAGGTGTAGTCTACAGTGAAGTCGGTTTTTTTTGTTTAAAATTATTTTTAAACGACTTCAATTTCATAGAAGGAGGAGGTTCTGTATTCGGTTTGGGCTTTTTTAGGGTTCCGTAGTCAACTAGGAACCCTTATAGTTTCGCCATGTCTGCCCGTCCGTCCGTCCGTCCGTCCGTCCGTCCGCGGATAATCTCAGTGACCGTTAGCACTAGAAAGCTGAAATTTGGTACTAATATGTATATCAATCACCCCGACAAAGTGGTAAAATAAAAAGTGGATTTTTTTTTTATTAGGGTACCTCCCCTATACGTAAAGTGGGGAGTGATTTTTTTTTTCATTTCAACCCTAACGTGTGATATATTGTTGGATAGGTATTTAAAAATGAATAGGGGTTTACTAAAATCATTTTTCGATAATGTAAATATTTTCGGAAATAATCGCTCCAGAAGTAAAAAAATATGCGTCCCCCCCCTCTAACTTTTGAACCATAAGTTTTAAAAATATGAAAAAAATCTCAAAAGTAGAACTTTATAAAATCTTTCTAGGAAAATTATTTTGAACTTGATAGGATGAATAGTTTTTGAAAAAAAATTACAAAATAATTTCTGAACTAAGTTTGTAATTTAACCGTATAAGCAGGTGTTTATTGTACCTGTAATTTCTACAAAATTACAATGAAATGACGTGCTTTCAAATAAAGTAAAAACGGTGAAAATCGGTTCACGCAATAAATAATTATTCCATAAAAATCATCTTCCATACTTTAAGCTCGCGCGCAATAGTTTACTTAATTTGCCGATAGATGTCGCTGTACGTGGAACTCTCATATCATATCCTACATGGCGGTGTTATTAACTCTTAAGTGGGGACACTTACTGTGACGGACGGAAAACTACGGAACCCTACACTGAGCGTGGCCCGACACGCTCTTGGCCGGTTTTATTTTTATGTATATTCACCGATTACTCCGAGACGCGTGGTCCGATTTAAATAATTCTTTTTTTGTTTGAAAGGGTCTACTTCCAAGGTGGTCCCATATTAATCTGATGCTGTTCTGATGATGGGATCTATGAGGCATTGAGGGAACTCCTCCATTTTTAACGACATATGTATGGTGATTTCTTAAGCAACTCGAAGATTTTCTCTCGGAAACCACCAATTTGATGAAGTGGTTTTGATGATAATGATGATGTTTTTTTTTAATGTTCAGCGATTACTCCGAGACCCGTAGTCCGATTTGAGGATTTTTTTTTAGTTTGAGAGGAACTACCTCTAAGATGGTTCCACATTAATCTGGTGCTGTTCTGATGATGGGATCCATGAGGAATTGAGGGAACTCCTCAATTTTTAAAGGCACATGTATGGTGATTTGGTTGTTTTTTTAAGCAACTCAAGCATTTCCTCTCGAAAACCACTAATTTGATGGAGTGGACCTGATGATGAAGACCACATATTTATATGTGGAACTTTCCTTACATTGAGTGGGTAACTTTCTCTTATATACCTTCACCGATTATTGCGAGATCCGTTGTCCGATTATGATAATTATATAACCACTAAAAATGGAAAAATAAAACAAAAAAAAAGATAAACCGACTTCAAAAAGGATAAAATAAATTAATATATTATTTATATGCGTTACAAACTGATATGTTTGAAGTCGGTGCCAAGCCGAAAAGTTACAATACCGGTCAAATTAGCTTCAAGTCTGAAAATCACAAAACATATTATCGATACCTACTTATATTGCAATGGTGAATTTGAATCTATCTGTTACATTTTCACGTCTAAACCACTAATCCAATTTTGATAAAATGTGGTACCCATGTCTATATACTCTGATACACGTCTACTTTGTCAATAATCAAGAAAAAGACGGCAAATAAAAAAAATGTATGGTTGACCTTCGATAGAAAATTTTAAATATCGCGCCTTTTTCTACTGAAAAGGTGGGTCCCACACACCCAGTGTGTCTGAGTATAGAAAGATCAATCTAGCCATTGAATTCCTTTACACTTAGATATTACACCTTAAGTGAAGTAGGATAAATAATTCAAACCGAAGCACGGGCTCCGTTCGAGATATGGTTAGTCCGAAATCTAGTAAAAAAGTTTATTAAGAAACATCATAAGACGCATGATTATACTTTCTTTCTGTACTTGAATGAAAACCTACGTGCAGTCAATACCGTATTAGAATAGTTATATAGTCTGAAGAACAAATTCACTGAACAAATACGCCTCGTTCATAGTAACTGTTGTGATTTTCAGACTTGAAGCTGATTTGACCGGTATTGTAACTTTTTGGCTTGGCACCGACTTCAAACATATCAGTTTGTAACGCATATAAATAATATATTAATTTATTTTATCCTTTTTGAAGTCGGTTTATCTTTTTTTTGTAAAAAGTTTTTATTATGAGTATGTTAGAAGTCCTTAATCCCAATGTTGCCTAGTTTCCTCTCTGGATTGGAAGGTGAAATAGCATTATCTTTCGTAAAAACTAGTGTTTACGACAATTCATGGGTATAGCTTGCTGAGTGGACCTAAGTGCGCTTTCACATTATCCGATCCGATATCGGATGTAGGATGTAGGCAGTGGCGTAACTATAGGTAGCATGGGTGGCACTCGGTGCGGATAATGTAGTGTCACCCCAAAAATCACAGCGAATCCTCCTTTATTAATTATATTATTAGGGTTGACGACGCGCATGGGACACCTCTGGAGTTGCGGGCGTATACAAGGTACCTCACGAAATACACAGGCCACATAGATGATTTTAAGAAGCTAACTGAGGATGCGGTTGCCTACTTGAGCAGGACAAAATTTTAATCTTAGATTCTTTCTATTTAAATTTTAAGTTTTAATTTGTTATATCCAGTGACATTGTAATAAGCCATACGATAAATTGAAAATTCGAATAACCGGGTTCGGTTATTTATTCAATGCTATTTTTACCTAAAATTGTGTCACAAAAGGTTGTAAAACTACGCATAGCTTTTCGTCTGGAACTATGATTTCTATACTCTATAATAATTTTAGGTTTCTCTTCTATTACTCTATTTTGGCGAGTGATTAGCAGCAAGTATGACTAAATTTTCGATCATAACCGACAGCTGGTTATCAAATTTCATCGGTTATTGCATTCCCTAGTTACATACAAAAAAAATTGCGACCAAAAAGTTTTGCTCCTTCTCTTTCTTAATCGCAATACGATATCAATTATGCCCTTAAACGGGTCACCAATATTCTTGTTACACCCTGTATACTGGCTACGATAGCTGCTTACTATCAGGCGGGCCGTATGCTTGTTTTCCATCTTTGTGCTATAGAAAAAAAATGTAAGCCACTCATAACTACTGCATTATCATAATCTTGATTACCACATAATGCCTTAACTGAACCATCGTTTAAAAGTTGTTGTAAAAAATATTGTAACTATAAATTTATTATTCTCGTGACACCTATTAAGCTCACCGTGAAACCAAATAAAAAATCCTAAAATCTTTCTAAATGAAAAAGCTACGCCACTGGATGTAGGACCGACATCCGATATCCGATACTATGGATGGTACAAGGAGGATCGATCTCTCTTATAGGAAAACGGTCGAAAAATTGTCCAGCGGTAAGCACTAAACAATAGTTCCAAATATCTCCGGGTGGCGCTAGGTATAGTTCAGCATTTGAAATGAATTACCGATATTTAATACTTATATGACATTCTAAATAAAATTAATATTCAGAGTGTTTTTCTTCTCCGCAAATAATTATTTTGTAAATATGTATGGATTTGATTTTTTAATATCAAAATAATTTAATCAAATTTAATATCACTGTGCATCAGTTTATCGCCTTTTGACGGACATTTTTGTAACATAGAGATTTATATCCTTCTTGTACCATCCATATCCGATCCGACACTGTCGGACCGACATATATAAACGGAGGTTCTATAGACGTTACAATTTATCAGGCCTCTACAGACAAGAGCGACATGACGGGGCAACAAAGTGAGATGGAACTATTAATATACCTACGAGTAGAATGAGACAAAAAAATTCAAAGCAGTTACCGCTCATAATATAAATAATAAATAAATATTATAGGACAATCTTATGTGTAATATGTGATCGTAAAATAGTGCTGTCTTATAAAATTTAAATGATATAAATACTTAATTGTTACTAGTAGTCCGCCTCGAATTGAAAAAACGCTACTGCGACTGACAAAAAATCGGTTTGCAAGATTTTACCAAATAACTTGAAAACTGCGTCTTTTTGCATACACCCATAATATATCATAGTCAATGCTTTCCAGTAAATTCAATAATACATATACGTGCAAAAATCATTCTATAAGATTTTTTTAAACCTATAGGATGGATTTTCTTTTTGGATTATTGAGGGTAGGTACTAGAACCCGTGCTACTACGCGAAAATAGTCTTAGGAAACCTTCCTTGAATTTTTAATTAATAAAGATTTACATATTTTGGGAAAAACATACAGGGTGCGAGAAAAACGTCATATTTGTCGAACTTTTTTTTTGACATGAAAAAGTGTAATATTATTCACATTTTGCTATCTCGCCAATCAGTCCTGTTATGTTTAAGGACCATAATGATGTATGTATGAAAACATTACAGTAACAGCATTCAAAATACGTTACGGTTAGAGAGACGGGGTTTAATTGTGGCAAATAATAGTTATTAACTTATTAATTTCTCCATAGTAAATGTAAGGAAAAAGTTTTCTTTAATTCGTGGCTTTTTATGACCTACATTACTGTAAGTAGTACTCCTAGGTAACTATTGATACTGGATAGGAATAGTATCGATTGACATAAAAAAATAGCATGTGAAAAATAAAAGTTTACATTTTCATAGAAATTGTATGGGAAAAGTTTTCTTCGATCTGTGGCTTTTATAGCCAAAATTGTTGTTTGGTCCCATACAAGCTTCTGATTCTGGATAGGAATGGAATCGATTGGCATTCAAAAAAAGTTTGGCAAAAAATTACCTTTTTCTCGCAACATGTACCTATGTATGTTTTTTCCAAAATCTGTAAACACCAATCTTCATTAATTTGATATCAAGGGAAGATCTTTTGAGACCATTTTTGCGTAGCAGCACGGGATCTGGTAGCTGTCTTCACTGACCCAAAAAGAAAATCCATCGTGTATATATTCATGTAAGTATGTTATTTATTCATGGACTATCTACATCTACATTATGTATTTCTACTTACTTTATACATCATATTATTATTATATTTCGATTTCATGGCTGTTTGTGTTCTAAAAAAATCGCATTAAAATTTGGTGTACGACAATTTCGAGCATTCGAAATTCAAAATCCGCGCCGGCGGCATCACGCACACTACAGCAAATGTATACCACCTCTTGCACGCAACAAGTAAAGATTATCGGTCCGACAGCTATCGGGGTTCCGACAAGCCCAACGATATCGGAAGTGCATCGCCGATATCGGATGTCGGAGGGCCCCGGTTAGAAAGGCAGCTGCTAGAGAGTGCCTTTATGACGCCAAGTCCGCCTTTTTGTGTGAACGTATTGTTTTAGTAATAAAGTTTAGTTAAATGATTGAAAAAATACAAAAGTACACATATTTACTCCCCTGTAGTCCTATCCTACATCCGATATCGGATAGGATGATGTGAAAGCTCTCTTAGGCTCAAAATTAAGCTATACATAAATGGCGGTACAAACGCCAGAAGAATGATGATGATTTATATGAGAAGTCCCATCCCCAGCTCAACACAAGGTATCTATCGTCATCCATCAACGGCGCAAACATCATCCGTCTTATTCGATATCTTAATGTCTTTGTCTATTGGTCTGAGAGGGTTAGGGTTCACGTGGTGTTATACAAACATAAGTACCGTACAAGAGGGTTAAATGGCAAAATTTTGAGTCTGAAACATTGATAAAACTATATTTGATATCCATGTGAAACGTTTTTTATTTTTACGCACTTTTATTTAAGAGGCACACGTTTTTTATCGATTTTTGACCAGTTTTGTAGTAGATATCCAACATTTACACTACAGATAGAATTATATGGCAAACAGCTAGCGGTTCTTGAATCTTTTATCTCTATTTGTAGAGGCGGATTTCAAAATATTTTATAGCCCTTATATTTTAATGTTTTTTTTTTAAATATGGTCTAATAACACACTTTTATCGATATTCTAATGCTGTAAAGACTTACATACTTACATGAAATCTACATATTCTTCTTTAACATATCTAAAAATTGAGAAGAGGTTTTAATTTTAAACTAATTAACACAAAAGTTTTTAGCAGAAAACCACTTTTTTGGCCTAAAATTGTTCGACTTTGACTTTGAAATGTCTGGAAGTATATTAAAGTAAAGTGGAGTACTATATTGTTGAAGGCCGTTACTAATAAAATTAAGCTATAAAAATCATAAGAAAAGTAAGGAATTCAGATCAAAGGGCATTAGCGCCAGGGAGCTCCTGAAATATAGGGGTCTACCCCGTATATTTATATTCCTCCAATATTCAAATACAATATAATATAAGTTAAATTTTCAACCACTTCCCCGTGTCTGATTGAGCTGGCTTAGTATGCTTCCTTAATTTACATGACAATGCTATCTACTAGGTACAGTCAGGAATAGGAATAAGTGACTACTCACTGTACCTACGTACATATAAAAAAAAAATTTTGAGAGATACTTTTGGCCCCCGGGCCCCGGTTAATGGGGGCTTATTTGTTGCAATTTGCAACTGCACTGTAGTCTTAGTTCCTCGAATTAATACCTCGAATTAAAAGTCAGCCTGTATAGATAAAGGGCATCCAGCTTCATCATTTTATCCAATAACAGAGAACGAATATACTTTTTTGAAGAGGTGTCCTAAATGACTTCGTGGTTGGTGATTTATAGAAATCGATGGGTTTCTATCTGGTTTTCACTAAATATTGTGTAATGTGACTAATGTGTGTTTTACGATAATATATTTTGAAAGTAGCACACACAAGGCACAGCCGCAATTAATAAAAGTTGAATTGGTGTTAGGGTAGCCCAGACTGCTATGAACAGTGTTGATTTAATCAGACGTCTGTGTTACCGGACAAACACCTGAGCGGCCGGATCGGACTGGATCCGGCACCGTCCGGTAAACAGTCTTTGTGCACATACGGTCGCATTCAGGACGTTTTGATGAAAGCTCGTGATATTCTAGTTTGTGACATGGAAATACTTCGCGACAAGTGAAGAAGAAGAAAGAATAGAATTTTGGAAGAGATCCCTTAAGGGATAAGTCCGCCTTTGTACAAATATTATGTAGTCTTGCTGTTGTATTTTTCTTTGTTGTACAATAAAGTATTATAATACTTTGAAATATGAAGTAAATAACAAATAAAATATTATTTGGTAAAATAAGTAATTGGCGTTTACTTATTTTACCAACTAATATTTTATTTGCCCAGATTATAAGTCCCACATTATTCGTTCCACTTCAATCACGTTGTTAGAAAAAATTGTAAGCTTGTATCAGCAATATCAACTTTTTCCAGTTTAAATAAGAAACGTTAACGAATTAAATATTAGGCCGCTATTACTCATTAATTTGGGAGCCATGATATTTCCACAATATCCCAGAGGTAATCATGATTACTCGGGTGAGTGGGACTGGGAACCAATTACTAATCTCTTCGGTTGAGTTCAAATTAAATTCAAAGGAAGAATTTAACTAGAGACCGCACACGCACCGCACTATATATACATAAGTATATACCGATAAAAGCACTTCTACAGCAAAAAATAAATTAATTTACCATTGTTTTCCTTAGCCGATACAACGTTCTAAGAAAAATATCGGGTTTTGGCTCACATTGGTCCAATGTTGGTCCAATGTGTGACCAATGTGTGACCAATGTGAGACTAATGTGAGACCAATGTTGAATGAAAATCTGTTCGAATAGCAAATGTCAATGTCGTTATAGCGTTGAGTTGAGTTGGGATGAGTTGGGTTGGAGTTGTGTCTGTCCAGTCTGTGTGTTTATTTTTCGAATCGCGGCCCTGTTTGTGACCCTCCACTGTATAATGGCGTGGAGGGTAACAAAAAAAAGGTGAGACTATAACAAGGACCAACGATAATAGCACCTTCTCTGTCGTACCTATTGAAAGTGTAATAAGACCATCCCGTTTGATCTTGGTATTGTTCTTACCATATACGCAGTTGAGTCTGACCGCAAACATTTAAAAAGACCCATTTCTGGACAATCAAAACATTCAAAACATATCTTTTGATGAAAAAGAAAAATACAGAAATTCAGCGTCTGCTACAGAATTCTAAGTGAAAATATAAGAAAAATGATAAGATATCGAAATATAAATTCTTATTCCGTCCTATCTCTGGGAATCGTCAAGTGCGCGTCTTTAGAAAAAAGTTCCCGATTGATAAAAGGCCCGAAAAGGGCCCTGACGGATACGCACAATTTCCGAGGATAAAAATGTATTTTCGGTCCCAAATCACTAACATCCTCCCAACCACTCACCCAAAATTTCCCGCCAAGTAATTTTAAACTGTAGGCTCCTTCTGCTAAGGTTCAATTCTGAGAATTAAACATCTATAAGACACGATGTTGTGTAGGGTATTAGAAATGTACGTTTTATATAAATTCCATTTGTACGGAAGGATGTTTATTATAATGTAGGAATGTAAGTATAAAGTATACTATTGTGTTGTTAGGAGTTGGAAATAAACTGCTCTTTCGGCGAGGTCGGGGAGATTGAAACGGGGGTGGGTTGACGCAATGTCGAGGACAGGTGTCAGGAAGCGTGAAGTTACTAATATTATCCATGTTTTATACTGGTGGCAAACAAGCCTACGGCCCGCCTGATGGTAAGCAGCTACCGTAACCTATTGAGGTCTGCAACTCCAAAGGTCACATGCGCGTTGGCGGCACTTTAGAAAAGAGGGTTCGCTGTGTTGACGGCTAAAGAGCCAAGGGGGTCCCCCGTCACCAACATCCTGATTCCTTTTACTTAGAGTTCTATGGGTCCCTGTTGCCAGTGACGATCCGAATCCCTTAGTTTTTTAGGGTTTCGTACCCAAAGGTTAAAAACGGGACCCTATTACTAAGAATCCGCTGTCCGTCAGTCACCAGGCTGTCTCATTAACTGTGATAGTTAGACAGTTTAAATTTTTAAAGAAGATGTATTTTTAAACAGTTATAAACAGAATGAAATTAATATTTAAGGGGGCTCCCATACAACAGACATGATTTTTTTGCCGTTTTTATAGATAATGGTACGGAATCCTCCGTGAGCGAGTCCGACTCGCACTTGGCCGGTTTTTTATGACTTATTACACCTATCTACAGCATCAAGTTGGTATCCCACATTTACTTGTACTTCAAAATTCACAGTGTGAGACATATATGGCTTCAATTGTCTAGACGTACATTTTGTGTACATTTTTCTTAATATTTTCAGTTTCGTAACTAAATTAATGGTGTGGCTTAATTCCGTTGACGAAATTCAGAACAAGTTGCTCAATAAACGTTCCGAAATTACTTCGGAACTCGCATAATTAGAACTTAAATGTTCTTGCCACTCCCTCCGAAATTTCTAACGATTATAAAGTTATAACAATGCGTTCAATATATTCAATTACTTACCTATATCCTGTTCTTGTATTTTGAAAATTAAAAATAAGTAAGTGTATAAAATATTTATTAAATTTAGTTTAAAAATTTAGCACATTACAATGCACTTATATATGTAAACTAGGTAACCACACTTTTTCCTATACACCTCAGCCCCGAAAATATTTTTAGTGCTCAGCAGTTAGAAACTCAGTAGGATACAAACACTACGATCAAACGGTTCTTATTTTAGTGGTGTAATTTTATTATCGATAGTTATTCCGAGGATAAAGCACAAAGTTTGAAAGAAAGAAAGAAGATTTGAAGAGGGGAGGTAAATATAAAGAATACCTGCTGAAATAAAAGTAGTGGTATAAAACTACGAGGGGTGATCAAAAAGTAATGATAATATTTGATAATTACTCATATGATCTCGCGAAGTTATTTATTTATTTATTTATTTTATTATTCAAATAAGTTACACAGCATTACAGTAATAAAACCAAGGCACTGTGAACTACAAAAATATACGGAAAAATATTAAAAACCAGTTTATTTAGGCGACGTAACTGCGTGGCTCCGTTGCGCCGTCTGATTTGGTGTAGGATTTGGTAGAGTGCCCCAGAACCGCCGAAACACGACACCCTTCGGCCAGAAGTCTGCACTCGCGATTGTGTCCTGCAACGGCCGCGACACGCTCCACAAACGACCTGAAGTGCACGTAATGGCGGGACCGCAGCTGGTGCACCCTCAACGAGAAGCCAGTCTTCCGGCGGACGTACTCCACCACATCGTCGGCCACGGCGGAGTAATGCAAGCGCGACACGTAGAGCGCCTTACTCCGTGTCGCAATCCGAGAATTAGCCGGCTCGGCAGTGCCACACAGAGTCTTGCGGGGCGCCCTGCGCGCCTTGCTTTTCCTTTCCACCAGTGTGAATCCCTCCTTATCCATATTGGTGCGGGAGGAGTTATTACTTATTAGGATTCCGTAGTCAACTAAGAACCCTTATAGTTTCGCCATGTCTGCCCGTCCGTCCGTCCGTCCGCGGATAATCTCAGTGACCGTTAGCACTAGAAAGCTGAAATTTGGTACTAATATGTATATCAATCACGCCGACAAAGTGGTAAAATAAAAAGTGGAAAAAAATGTTTTCTTAGGGTACCTCCCCTATACGTAAAGTGGGGAGTGATTTTTTTTTTCATTTCAACCCTAACGTCTGATAGTTATATTGTTGGATATACAGGGTGTTTGGTCCATCGTTGGCCAAATTAAAATGGCGGATAGGTGGGGTCGTTCCCTATCTCACTACGCTTTCCAAAAATTTTTTTGACCGACGTGCATTTTTTTTTAAATTTTTTTGTTGTTTTGAAAAGAAAATCAGGACCAACTCGTTTAAAATTAAATTTTGATAAAAAATAAGTGCTAGAGACATGCAATTGTTATTGCATCGTGATGTGCAACGTTGAACTGCTTTATTAAAGTGAAAATTTTGGACACCTAACGCTTAGTTTATTTTTTATTGGCCCTCGAAGGTTTTACAGCATGTAAAAATTTTGCCAAAGGTCAACTTTGATTTGCAATGAAAAAATAAATAAAAAAGATTACGTTCTTAAAATTCTTTTACTAAATTGTGTGTTTTATCTTCTTTCTAATGATGTAAAATAATCCCGGAAAACCTTTCATAACCTTGATTTTTCCGCGGTTATTGTAACGGACGCGACAGGCAAATCATCATTGCCCAAACATTGACGCCTCTTTTTTGAAATCCCGTAAGTAACAAGCGGGTTTGTTTTCTCGATGACCGATGAGGTTTGCAGGTTATTAAGATTTAAAACTTATCTTACGTTAATTTGGCCTTGGAGTTGAAGGTCAACTTTCACATTTCAGCGTGATAAGATAAGGAAGTGTTTTTGAAAACAACACGTGCAAAGCCGGTAAAGACTGCTATCTCCCTCTTACACAGCACAATACGTGCAGTTGTCTCTCTCTTTCATGGGTTAGACGTCAAACTGCTCTACCAAAGGCCAGCAGTAGGGCTAGATAAGACTGTGGGATCAGATTAGACTTTAGTCGTTATTTGACTGTCTCCGGTGGCCAACCCATTTCCAATCCTGATGTTGTTTTTTGTTGAGTTTTATTAGTGTTATTGTTAATCTCTGTTCTGTTTACTTCGTTTATTCGAGAATGGCAACATTTACGAATGAAGAATACGCGGATATTTTGATGGCGTATGGTAAAGCTGATGGTGTTGCACGAGCAGCGCAAAGATTCTACCAGGAACGATTCCCTAACAGACGCTTACAACACCGGAACGTGTTTCAAAACACTTACCAACGCTTACGGGAAACTGGAAATTTGAACGTGAATGAACCAAGAGGGATTGTGGTGCGACACAATGTTGAAGTTGATAACCGGATTTTGGCAATGATTGAGGAAGACCCGACTAGAAGCATAAGAGATGTAGCTGCATTACTCGAACTTTCTATCTGGAAAGTGTGGAAAGTTCTTCGCCAAAATAACCAGCACGCATTTCACTACACTCCCGTACAAGGTTTTGAACGTTTGAACTGAATTTCATACATTTTAACATGATGTTTGATAACCGTAATTAAAAACTGTAACCCGCCGCAGCGAGCACGTCTGTTTTTTCACGCTTTTTATGCAGGTAGAGGCCGTAAACCGTGAAGAAACAGGCTTGCTCATGTCATTTGTACCTAACAATCATTAAACATGTAGGAACAGGTTCTTATTCGATTTTTGTTTCTTTTCAGGTCTTGAAGATAACGACTTTGGGAATCGTGTTCAGTTTTGCCGTTTATTGCTGCACACAGATTTAGAAGACCGTGACTTTTTAAAAAGCATTCTGTGGACAGACGAGTCAAAATTTACAAGAGAAGGAATTTTCAATGTGCACAACCTCCACCACTGGTCACCTAAAAATGAAAACCCACGCCAAAAAAGACATAGGGGGTTTCAGAGAAGATACTGTGTCAATGTCTGGGCAGGAGTTATTGGCGATCAAGTCATCGGGCCACATTTCCTGCCAGACAATTTGAATGAAGACAACTATCTTCATTTTCTACAAAATGATTTACCTAATTTGCTGGAGAATGTGCCGCACTTTAACGAGGATAGGCATATCATCTTCCAACAAGACGGATGTCCGGCCCATTGGAGGATAACAGTCAGGGAGCACCTTGACAACGCTTTCCCTAATTCATGGATTGGGAGAGATGGCCCTATTCCATGTCCTCCACGTTCTCCTGACCTAACTCCGTTGGACTTTTACATCTGGGGACGGGCGAAGGAACTTGTTTACAAAACGGAGGTGGAATCGCGGGAAGATTTGTCTCAACGAATATTGGCGGTCTTCGAGGTGATCAAAGCAGAAGTTCGATTGCGAATAACAACAGTGGAAATAAGAAAAAGGTGCTATGCATGCATTCGCAACGGAGGTCGCCAGTTTGAATTAAATTTGTAAAAATAACACGTGTAATAAAAATTTAAAAAGAAAATGTCTTTTTTTTAACCTGCATGTCGATACTTTTCTGATGCTTCCATACAAGAACCGGGGAAAAATTTATTTCAGGAAAGGTTCAGGATTAATGTACCATAAGATGGTTAAATCACGTCTCAAGTCTAATCTGATGTCACTACCTAAGTAAAGTGTAGTCTTCTTATCTAGCCCTACTGCTGGCCTTTGATAGATCAGTTTGACGTCTAACCCATGAAAGAGAGAGACAACTGCACGTATTGTGCTGTGTAAGAGGGAGATAGCAGTCTTTACCGGCTTTGCACGTGTTGTTTTCAAAAACACTTCCTTATCTTATCACGCTGAAATGTGAAAGTTGACCTTCAACTCCAAGGCCAAATTAACGTAAGATAAGTTTTAAATCTTAATAACCTACAAACCTCATCGGTCATCGAGAAAACAAACCCGCTTGTTACGGGATTTCAAAAAAGAGGCGTCAATGTTTGGGCAATGATGATTTGCCTGTCGCGTCCGTTACAATAACCGCGGAAAAATCAAGTTTATGAAAGGTTTTCCGGGATTATTTTACATCATTAGAAAGAGGATAAAACACACAATTTAGTAAAAGAATTTTAACAACGTAATCTTTTTTATTTATTTTTTCATTGCAAATCAAAGTTGACCTTTGGCAAAATTTTTACATGCTGTAAAACCTTCGAGGGCCAATAAAAAATAAACTAAGCGTTAGGTGTCCGAAATTTTCACTTTAATAAAGCAGTGCAACGTTGCACATCACGATGCAATAACAATTGCATGTCTCTAGCACTTCTTTTTTATCAAAATTTAATTTTAAACGAGTTGGTCCTGATTTTCTTTTCAAAACAACAAAAAAATTTAAAAAAAAAATGCACGTCGGTCAAAAAAATTTTTGGAAAGCGTAGTGAGATAGGGAACGACCCCACCTATCCGCCATTTTAATTTGGCCAACGATGGACCAAACACCCTGTATTATTGTTGAAGGTATTTAAAAATGAATAGGGGCTTACCAAGATCATTTTTTGAAAATGTAAATATTTTCGGAAATAATCGCTCCAGAAGTAAAAAATATGTGCCCCCCCCTCTAACTTTTGAACCATAAGTTTTAAAAATATGAAAAAAATCTCAAAAGTAGAACTTTATAAAAACTTTCTAGGAAATTTATTTTGAACTTGACAGGTTGAATAGTTTTTGGAAAAAAAATACTAAATAATTTCTGAATTAAGTTTGTAATTTAACCGCATAAGCAGGTGTTTATTGTACCTGTAATTTTTACAAAATTACAATGAAATGACGTGCTTTCAAATAAAGTAAAAACGGTGAAAATCGGTTCACGCAATAAAGAATTATGCCATAAAAATCATCTTCCATACTTTAAGCTCGAGCGCAATAGTTTACTTTATTTGCCGATAGATGTCGCTGTACGTGGAACGCTCATATCATATCCTACCTACATGACGGTGTTATTTTAACTCTTAAGTGGGGACACTTACTGTGACGGACGGAAAACTACGGAACCCTAATACACTGAGCGTGGCCCGACACGCTCTTGGCCGGTTTTTTAATATTAGATAACCTATTTATTGGTTTATGTTTATGTCCATACATTATTCAATACAATGCTGTCATCTAGCTCAAATAAATAAATAAATAAAAATGTTATGTCACAATTTAGCTTGTTTTTACTTCATCGCCAGTATAGCGATAAGTTGCTGATTTATTGAAAAGTTTTTAAAATCGAAGTATAAGCCTTAGACTTAGCCTTGATTATGCAATAGGCAACTTACACGTTCAAGCGTCAAGTAGGTACTGAGTAATAATAAATTGGTAATCTGCGAGAACCGAGGAACATAACCATCAAAAAAATTTAATTGCGTTTTATTCGACAGGATGTTTGGCTATTTTATATTTTTATTTCTTTATTTATGGTTTTTGTCTATAAAAATTACTAGTTTAAAGCTTAAACAAAAACATCTTTTAAGAGCAAAAACTAACAACTTTAACTTAAGCAGGGCACTTGTGCCTTGAAATTCAATTTCACGAGTATCAAATACGGGGGCCTCGACGCCAATTACAACTTTGTTGCATTTGGCGTTGAGACTCTCGGTCCGTGGGGTCCCGCAGCTCAAAAGCTTTACCGCCAGGTCGCTAAACGGCTGGTCGAAGTCACAGGGCACAAACGAGCTGACAGCTTCCTCGCTCAACGCATAAGTATTGCAATTCAGCGAGGAAATGCTGCCAGCGTCCTCGGCACGATGCCACAGGGGCCCATTTTAGAGATAGATTTTTAGTTTTTAGTATTTTTAAGTAAGTTAATTTTAGGTTATTTACACAGTTTATTTAAGTTTTCTTCTGTACCTATCTTGTACCTGAAATAAATATTGCACCGTTGTATATAAACATAATTGTTTGTATTACTCATCATCAAACACTTAAGAGCCATGCTCTTGTCGGTGCAACTCAAAGTGGGCTCTCCATTTGCTTCGGTCCCAGGCCTCCTCTTTGATCTCTTGGTACGACCTGACCTTAACATTATTTTTAATTTGGTCTATATAATTAATTCTAGGTCTTCCCCTTCCTCGCCTTCCTTCCATTTTTCCTTCAACTATCTTCTGTATAAAGTTGTCATGTCGTATGAGGTGGCCCATCATCCTCCCTCTTCTCGACTCTATGCTATCCATCAACTGCCTCTTTTCCTCCACTCTATTACTATTGTATTACTATTGAGTGTTATTTCACGAGTGTATATTTTGCGCTACGTCATCATAACAAATGTAAATTTAAAATGTAAGTACAATTTTTTTCCACTGCAGTAGTAAAATTTTTAACAACAAAGTTCCTAATCGTCATAAAAATACAAGCGATTTTTACTGAAATTTCGACATCTCTTACACTACTGTCTTTGTTTATTTATTACATGAAAACAACTTAATCAAATTATATATTTTATAATTTATTAAAATTATTAATAAGAAGTGACATAACATGCCCAATAATCAAAACTATATATCAAAACTTATCATAATATTGCTACATCATATCAATTCACTTTTGGATCAGCCCTCGTAATTCACGTATCGATATTTACCAACCAAGACTTTTTTGACCGTTATATTACCAATTGGCCCCAAAAACGCCCTATTTACACGAAACCCTATGAATCCCATATTCCACAAAACACCAAACTCAAAGCAACATCAAAGTCCGTGAAAAATACTCATTTCATATTTTCCTTTATTCCCAAACCATGAATAAAAATTGGTCCTTTTATTTAAAAGGGCTCTCCTATCAAAGTGATTGCCGGACTTGGGGCAATTCAATTTTGGCCCATTGTGCCCTAATAATTTGTATGGAGCCCTCACGGGTTAGAAACACAAAGGGAGGACCATTTGTTATAAAGCCAACGGGTGTTATTCTAGTCGCCATACGAGTCCATCGCTATGATGATTTATATTTACTAGTACGTTAAGTAAGATATACTTCAGTTTATAGAAAAAAGAGTCAAGAGTCTAAAAACTAAATTGTAATTTGTATTGATAAGATTCAAGTCAGGTTTTCTAGAGTCATCTGTAAAGACTAGAAAACTCTTTAGAAAAGGTGACGTCTGCAGCAAATCCAAAAAGTTAATTGGGCTTCTGGTATTTTATTTATAAGCAGCTCAACTTCGATTACTTACATAAAAAAATCCCTTGCCTATTCTGCGACACTTGGCCTATCATGGTCTGCATAGATCTAAATTGGTGCTTAAATGGTCTGGGTACGCAGTGTAATGCGTAATTTAATGCCATATCTCTCACATTTGCATGCTGTATAACAGTAATACATGACGACCTGTAAATAGATATATAAGACCACATAAAGTATTATGTATTACGCATGATCTGCAATGCAATAAATATTCATTTTTATTTTCATACTAGCCTTTTCCCGCGGCTTCGCCCGCGTACTATAAGTACTCAAAAAGGATACGATACCCATGTTGATTTACAGACTTTGTGACCACATTTGCCTCTTTTAGGGGTTGAATTTTCAAAAAACCTGAAATACGTGTTTACTTATTTATCGTTAGGAATACTCCTGTGAAGTTTCGAATAAAATAGTCTAACAAATCTTGATTCGCCATACAAACTTTGAACCCCCATTTTACCCCCTTAGGGGGTGAATTTTGAAAAATCCTTTCTTAGTGCATCCCTAGACCTAATAATGAACCTACATGCCAGATTTGGAATCTCTAGAACCAGCGGTTTGGGCTGTGCGTTGATATGTCAGTCAGTCAGTCAGTCAATCAGTCAGTCAGTTTCTTCTTTTATATATTTAGATATCAATCGAAAGACCCAAGTACGAATCCTGGCTCGGGCCCTGCAGTGTTAGATCACTTTTTCTTAAGTATACAAGGTGTAAAAAAATTCTGGTGATCCTTTTATGTAAGGGCATAATTGGTATCGTATTCTAATTATGATAAATAAATATAATTTTTAAGAAAAAAAAACCGACTTCAATCGGGGAAAGCCGGTAATAGTAGTTTATGCAACAGTTGTATAAGAGGGGTCAAAAAAGGTGAGTGGCGTGGGTAACAATTTGAGCCGTAGGCGAAAATTGTTAAGAAAAACGCCACGAACATTTTTTTACCTACTTATACGACGTTGCATACAATACTTTTTCTACGAATACACTTACTTTTATATAAAATGCGAAATTGAAATCTTCATGGATATCGCAGTTATTTTGTCAACATAATCAACAATCATTTAAGTTTTACCTTTTAAAACACTATTTTTCAATAATACTAACATTACTAACACAAATATCGTCGTTATTTGATCAATTATTAAAGAGCTACAGAGATTAGTAAAAATACCTAAATTACTTTCAAAGTTTGCAATTCGCCCCAACAAACGAACGGGAAACGTAAAAAACTACGAAGTAGGTCTGTGGTTCTTATATTTTTTTCTTTTTTAAAGTTTTTTTTTCTGTTTACAATTTAATTTTGTATTAAGCAGAACGTCTGCTAACGATACTACAATGCTTAGAAAAAATGGAAAAGTAGAAAAATCCACTGCCTCAGGCGAGACTCGAACTCGCGACTCTGGGATACATGCCCATCGCTCTGACCAACTGAGCTACAGAGACACACCTGATGGCTGCGAATTTCTCCACTATATCCCATATGCGTCTTAGGGGGCCATCAGGTGTGTCTCAGTAGCTCAGTTGGTCAGAGCGATGGGCATGTATCCCAGAGTCGCGAGTTCAAGTCTCGCCTGAGGCAGTGGATTTTTCTACTTTTCCATTTTTTCTAAGCATTGTAGTTTACAATTTGACTCGCCTATCGCATGGGAACAGGGTAAGATTCGAGTGATGTAAAACTGAAACTCATTGGAGTCAATGGCTCCGACAAAAGGTGGTGGACGTGAATTGATAGTAGGCCTTCGATAAACTAATGTTCAGCTATGATTAGTTTGGCTTGCTTCAAATATATTCTGATATATGTATTGTTTCATTCCATACTTTCAGCAGCAATAGTAGCTTTTATTACCGATCTCTACAGATTATATTTATTTAAGAATCCGGTTATGTTTTTTATTTTATTTATTATATGATTTTAACGGCCTCCTAGCCTAGTTGGTCACTACCAACTTGGCTATAGGGCCGTTAAAATCATCACTACCCTGCCTATGAAGCAGGAGGTCCCGGGTTGGAATCCTGGTCAGGGCATTTATTTGTGGGTTTATTACAGATATTTTTGTTCCTGTTCTGTTATAACTCCACATCCATATGTTTTCTATGTATTTAAGTATTATTATTTATTATTTATTTATTATATCGTCGTTCAGTACCCACAACACAAGCTTTATTGAGCTTACTGGGGGACTAGGTTGATTTGTGTAAGATTGTCCTATAATAATAATATTTTTTTCACTCAACTTTTCGATACTATTTAACTGTAACTTATAAGACTGCTGTTTGAATACATATTTTTAAAGATAGTTTCTTTTTAATTGCATAAGTGGAACACTTTTTGATTTTATCTTTCATTTACGAGTATAATGGTCTAAGAGCTGGCCACGTCCGATGTGACACAATAATGAGAGCAATGAAACCTGTCTAGTTAGACTGCTTTACCATCCTTATTACTAGATCCGGGCATCTGGCAGCTTTTAATGGGTGGATGTTAGAGTGACAGACCAACAAAGTTTTTAAGTTGGAAAATTGTATAACCAAAATAGGTAAAAAATGCCAAAGTTGTGTAATTTATAGAGGACAGGGCCTATATTTTAACATTGGATTAAAAAC
Organism: Pammene aurita; assembly: GCA_947086415.1. Taxonomy (NCBI): domain Eukaryota; kingdom Metazoa; phylum Arthropoda; class Insecta; order Lepidoptera; family Tortricidae; genus Pammene; species Pammene aurita. Next base: position 31,008,109 of record OX352308.1, read on the forward strand.
TATTGTCTATTATTGCGGAAACAAAAACAGTAGGCGACTAACTAAAAATTGCATTTTACATCATTTGGCACTACTTTCCCCCAACAGAACCTTCTGGATATGATATAACCTAATTAATTACATAATTTCCCATAATATTTCATTAAACCCAGAACTCTAGGATTTGTTTTCTTCAAGTTATTTGCATTCTTTGACCTCCACCACTTTACAGCTGCCAGATGTCCGGATCGAGAAATAAACATAGTATAGCAAACTAACTACATGGGTTTCGTTGCTCTCATTATTGTGTCATATCTGACGTGGCCAGCTCTCCGTCTATAAGTAATTCACCTTAATCTGACAGCTGTTTCGCGATGTTTGCTTTGAGAGGTGAGAAAAGTAAGAAAATACGTCGTTTAAGGAATAAGTGGGACCGTTTTTTTTTTATTTTCATACATATTTTCTAAGCAAGAGTATGTTTACCTGGAGCGATTTTAAGAAAAATTGCCGAAGTTTAGGTAGTGTTTTTGGGAATGTATTAAAGTATTTCATAAAAATTTAAATATTGAAATAAAGGCTTTATGCTTTAATCAGGTAATATCAAACGTATTGGAGAGCATGACAAATAATTATAAAAAATCAAGCGACAAGTTTGCACAAATCAACGTCCTCACTAAACAAGCTCTACAAGAATTGATTTTCCGGGTATTAAATAATAATAAATGTGTACCAAAAGTATTTTTTACTATAACAAGACTTCAAACTATCTTATCAAATACAATTCATGTACGTTATTTCGTTATTAGCGATTTTCGTTTTCAAATCGTTACCGGAGTCTGAATTTATCTACACAACTGTAGCAAATACTAACCCTACAGGATGCTTTTTGCCGTTAATGTAATTACAAACACGTAATTATTCTAATACATGCATTATTAAGTAATTTTTTGTTGTTATAGTTTTCAGATTTTTTGCTTTGCACCTACTCATACGATCATTTTTGACTACACTTCCGCTACTGCCTCAAGGTTGTCTGGAAAAGATCGCTCGCGATAAGACCGCCTGCTGACTGCCTCTAATTTTAATCTGTGTACTTGTACTGTTCTATTTTATTGAGGTGTGCAATAATAGTACATTATGATACAAGCGTGCTAAGTTGATCATTACATACGAAGCGATATTGTGCGCAGGAACGCAAGTGAGTCCTACTCTAATTTAATTGACTCTAATTTTATTTTTTTAGAATGCAAACTCTTAAAGAGAAAAAAATGTAATACCCGACTAAATTACAACGATTCGTCTGCGTACATACAACTTGGTACTAGAGTACAAACGTCACTTGATCGGATTATTAAATTATTGCACTAGTTCGATAATTATTGTGAAATGCACGCGTGTTTAATATATAGGATTATGAGCCTAGAAGCGGTGGAATAAAAACTTCGTTACGAGCAAGTGTGTTGAAAACTTTTTCTAAATACTTCTACGGTGGCAAACTAGCATACGGCCCGCCTGATGGCCAGCAGTTACCGTAGCCTATGGGCGCCTGCAACCCCAGAGGATTTACTTGCTCGTTGCATACATGCATGCTGCATTTATATTTATATGTAGCCACTAAATTGTATAAAATCCACTCCAAATAAACCCGCTCAGGGAAAACTTCCGGATTATGTTTTTATACTTTTTTAATTTCCTCCACCCACGACAGCCCACAGTATTCACACCACGCAGAAGAGTCGTAACGGCTATTAGAAACCCTATTCAATTTTATATCGTATTGCCACACAGTAAGATCTAAATTCATACTCGGTTCAATGTACTTACGGCTCTTACTTGGTGGGGAAGTACAGTTCTCTTTTCGCAGATTATCTAATTTTAGCTTGAATCTAATTAAAATGGACAAACAACTGAGGGGTTGGGCTTTTATTATGACAATAACTGTAGCTTACATTTTTTAATCAAAGAAATTACTAATTTTTAAACTTCTGACTTAAAGGCTGCGTCTCCATCAGAGATGAGCGAGGATGCGTTGTAAGGAATGTGTTTTTAAGACCCAATCTTAGAGCTGCGCTGTGCGAGGATAAAAAATGAAGTGATTCTATTGGTGCTTAACAAACACATTCCTCGCAACGCATCTCCGCTCATCTCTGGTGGAAACGCAGCCTAAATAACGTTCGAGTAATCGTCGCTGTCCCAGTACTTGTCATCTTTAAACTTTAGTCTTATGCAATAAAGGTGGCAGCCGGGTATTGGGCATAAGCGTGTCGAGCACTGGGACATCTGATTTAGTTATCTACTGCTATACAACTGAGATTCATACTCTTGTTTGTCACAAAACAGAAAGCTTAATTTTGGTCATTAAAAAATAAGTTATAAAATCCAAAAAAATATTCAACTTAAAACTACATTACACAAACATACACTGACCCTAAACTTACAAACTACAGCATTACAAGCAAACAAAACCCCAATCATTAATAACAAGAAGCCGAACCTAAACTAAATTAAATATACACGAAATTATAAAATTATAAATACTAATGAATGTGGTAACAGACTTTGGACTTCTTACATACCTAAAGTTCTAAACAGCTTTCCCAAAGAACTTATAGAAAATTAAGATAAAGAACCTAAGAATATTAAAAGTATTGTTAAAAAAGCACTGATAAATAACAATATAAATGGTAAAATAGATTAATATGTTTTAATTAAAAGTAATTTATATTAAAAGGGGTTGCAATCCCAAATTATAAGCTTGGTAATACAATCTTAAATGTAAAAGATTAATATAATTCATAATAATAAACAGTTTAAACTTTAAACTTTTTTTTATTCAAATAAACCACCCCGCATCATCATTAACTATAATATTCATTTATAAAATAACTAAACATTATTATTAACTTGCCACTCGCCTACCGTTTTCAGCTGTCGGGTCATATAGGGTGGTATTTGAAGAGGGCCTTAATACTACGCCAGCTAATCATTTTGATTCCGCACCCTTTGTGTCGACATGCGTGATAACAAGTAGTTCCCTCGCAATATCGATCAGATATACGATAAAGCCTGACCAGAAATATATGATCATTGTCAAGTGGGCGCTATTATTCTCATTTATAAGGCAACAGTTCAGTATAGTCAATTAGTAATATGTTTTCTGCCAACAAACTGCTGTGCAGTTTGGCAGATAGGTGAAATTGATTAAATGTATCTCTTTTTGTGAAAATAAAGAAATAAAAAACTTTATGTTAAAAAAAAAGTATATTATTCTCAATGGTATAATGTCAGCTCTGATGTTAATGTGGAAATGTTTCGTAGCAAAATAGCTTTGTTTCCAGCAGAAGCAGAGAGTTTTATTTCCAGTTGTTTATTAGATACATTATTTACAATGTTTCACTCTTGACTAGTAGTTTTGGGCATTTTTGGTCAATTACTTCATATATTATAGTTATCATACATATATTAGTTATATTACTGGTTAGGCTTTCTATATACTTGTACCTGTGTACATACAGTCACGTTTGTAAATGTAGATACATTTAATGTGACAAAAATATGTAGCCACGACTCTATTACCAAGGCGTAAAGTCGTGAATACATGTCTTTATCACAATGAATGTATCCATATTTTACTACTTACGCTTACTTATTTGATTCTACGGGCCGCAATGGTAAGCAATTTTTTTTCTATTTACTTTTACACTAAATCGAAAATATTAAGCATTGAGCGAAACTTGCGTTGCAAGTGTTAGTAGGGTTTTGGTAGTATCGCGGTGAGCCGTGCGGCATTCAATCTGGAGGTTTCGAGTTCAAACTAATGAGTTTTCCGGAATTTATGTACGAAATATCATCGGATATTTACGGGAGCGACTGGAAAGAGTTTTCTAACAATCCAAGTCGAGTTAGCCGTCTCAGAAACAATGACATAATATGAGACTACTAAATGAAAATTTATTGGTTAAAATGGTATAATTCATTGAAATCCTTTCATATTAATTGATATTATTCTTCTTCTTTCGTGTCGACGGTTCCTATAATATGGATGCTCAGAAGGCAGCGGTGTTGACAGCCCTGGTCGTCGCGTCCTTCAGGTCATGTTCCGAGCAGGAGTACGGGCATGCGGGGCACGCCAGCAGGTGCGCCATTGTTTGTGTTGCTGTGTCGCAGGCGCATTGGGTGGAGTGGTTACGAAGTAGTCCTCATGCGACTATGTTCTGCCTGCAGCGACCAACTTGGGACCTGAGCCTGTTCAGAGCCTTTCAAAAGGGCCATGGTTCTTTGTGGCCGGGCGGTAGCTGTTCCGAGACTGATACATATGTGTCGGGCGGTACAATTGATATTGTACGTGCTAATGTGTAAGTTTGAATGTTTGCATGTTTATATTTTCCGATTATACAACGGAAAGAGGGCTTAGGTTACTTTAAACCAGAATCCATTATATAAATAATGTTATCTAAATAATTTTAAACAAAAAAGAACCGACTTCACTTTAGCATCCACCTTTCCAAAAGTAAATGCTCGAGCTGCTGTAAAAAATACTCAAATCACTATAAAAATACTCAAATACCTATAATAGTTGAAGAGTTCCCTCGATTTCTCCAGGATCCCATCATCAGATCCTGACCTGGTTACAACGGGAACAACTGTGAAGTATACTCTTTCAAAAAAAAATGTTCCAAATCGGTCTAGCCGTCTTATAAAAAAAAAATAGCAAAAAAAACAATGATCCCGACGAATTGATAACCTCCTCCTTCGAAATCTTGAAGTCGGTTGAAAAGAACCGATTTCACTTAGACTCCACATTTCCAAAAGTAAATGCCCGAGCTAGCGTAAAAAATACTTAAATCGCTATAGGTTTGCCTCTAATATTTGAAGAGTTCCTGACATGGTGACAATGGAACCAACTGTGAGGTATACTGTCTTAATGTTTTTTGCGAATTGAATATTTTATATATATATATATAGGTATATATTTATTTAGTTATTTATTTATGAACGTCTGATATTATATGTGTATAGTAATGTTTATTATATTATTATGTATGTAGTTTAAGTATTTGTATGGTACATGAATGTACCTATATATTTATTAGTGTTTACCTGCAGCTTTATATGTGTTTTGGAACTTTTTATTTGTATCTTTTGTGCATAGTTTGTCTTTCACCATTTGTATTTAATCCTTTCTCATTTTCTCATGGGTTGGCTGGAAGAGATCCCTATCAGGGATAAGCTCGCCTTTGTGCATATCTTTTATACATGCTACTGTTGTATTATGTTATACCTACTTGTTTATGTGCAATAAAGTGATACATACATACATATACTCGTAACCTTTCAAACGAAAAAAGAATTTTCCAAATCGGTCCAGCCGTCTTCGAATAATCGGTGAACATACCTACATAAAAAAAAACCGGTCAAGAGCGTGTCGGGCCACGCTCGGTGTAGGGTTCCGTAGTTTTCCGTCCGTCACAGTAAGTGTCCCCATTTAAGATTTAAAAAAAATATTCGAAAGCACGTCATTTCATTGTGATTTTGTAGAAATTACAGGTACAATAAACACCTGCTTATACGGTTAAATTACAAACTAAGTTCAGAAATTATTTTGTAATTATTTTCCAATAACTATTCAACCTATCAAGTTCAAAATAATTTTCCTAAAAAGTTTTTATAAAGTTCTACTTTTGAGATTTTTTTCATATTTTTTAAACTTATGGTTCATAAGTTAGAGGGGGGAAAATATTTACATTATCAAAAAATGATTTTAGTAAGCCCCTATTCATTTTTAAATACCTATCCAACAATATATCAGACGTTAGGGTTGAAATGAAAAAAAAAATCACTCCCCACTTTACGTATAGAGGAGGTACCCTAATGAAACATTTTTTTCCACTTTTTATTTTACCACTTTGTCGGCGTGATTGAGATACATATTAGTACCAAATTTCAGCTTTCTAGTTCTAACGGTCACTGAGATTATCCGCGGACGGACGGACGGATCGACAGACATGGCGAAACTATAAGGGTTCCTAGTTGACTACGGAACCCTAAAAAGATCCCGACGAATTGTAAAGAATCTGGTTCTATAAGGGAAAACCTATAATTGGTTTTCTAGTTTTATTGTATTTCTACAAATAAAACAAATAATTTGTACTGTTGGTTTTCCATACAATAAATAATAAATAATGAATTGAGAAATTCTTTGAAATCTTAAAGTCGGCTGAAAAGTAAAACAAGGGTTCAAAGTACGTAGCTAGAACGGGCGCGGGCGGGGTGAGACGGGGTTGGCAATTTCAATTCAATCATGAATATCATGATTTCGTTACTTTATGAGTTCTATGTGGACAAAGTAGCCGGAGATAGCTAGTTAATATTTAAATTAAAATTTGCTACGAACATGCTACGAACCGCTACGCCGTAGTGGCTAAGCATTGCAATGCGCTGAGCTACGCCACGCGCCATTTTGACTATAGTTACCCGCCAAATTGTACTTAATATAGCAATCACTGTGTTATATACACAACTTGAATATCTTAATAAAATACTTTATTCCATTGACTTTAAGACCATTTCAGCTTGTCTCGTATTTAATAAGTTGGCAGTCCTTGACACACATATTTCTAAGTTACTTTAACGACCTCGTATTCAAATTATTACGCCAAAGTAAAATCAACCGTGCCTGAAGGGAATTAAATTTTTTATTTATCGAAAAGTTAGAAAGTTGTAAGAGTGTTTTATATTTTTGAGAAAATTAATTTGCTCCATTTCACGCTTGGAGTAATTCTGTTTGTTTTTAACCCGGAAATTTCATGTTATGAGAGTTTTAATGGAGTTTTATGTAAGGACCTTTAAATATTTTAACATTTCGTCCTAATTACACAAGATTATGCACGAATTTAAATACTTAATGCGTTTATTTTGTGAGAATATGGGTCACCTAAAACGATGTTTAATTTATTTTTAGATGAAATAGCATACTAAGTATTAGATTAATATGCGGGTATACTAATTATGTTGACGAATAATGTTATTAACTTATTAAATAGATTTTGCTTATTAAAAGAGCTGGCAGCTTCCTCACCCAACGCCTAAGTATTGCGGTCCAGCGAGGAAATGCTGCCAGCATCCTCGGTACCATGCCACAGGGGACGGGGGCCAACACAGTTAACATCGTTATTCATTCTGTCATTCATGTATATCATATTCGCTTGTTTTCCTGGCATTAAAGCCTTGTATAGTTCATTATGAACACCTTGTCCGCTTAGTTACTTGTGCTGCTGACTGTACCATTTTATATATTATATACGACGATGGTGGCAAACAAGCACACGGCCTGCCTGATGGTAAGCACAGCTACCGTAGCCTGCAACTCCAGAGGTGTCTCACGCGCGTTGCCGACCCTTTACAAAAAGGAGGATTCACTGTGTTGACGGCAAAAGGAACAAGAGGTTCCCTCATCGTCAACACACTGGGTCCTCTTTGAGTTCTTTGGCAACCTTACTCACCAGCAGGAACACAACACTGTGAGTAGGGTCTAGTGCTATTTTTTTTATTTTATTTATTTATTTATATATTCAAATAACAACTTAGATTTTGTACATGTATATTTGGCTGTGGTTTTCTGTAAGGTGGAGGTACTTCCCCAGTCGGGCTCTGCTCCAGGTTTGACCGAGATGACATTCGCTGTGCTGTGCCCTACCACACATAGCGAGATGACATTCGCAGTACCCATACCTCTCTTTTGGACGTAGTTTAAGGACATAACCCGGATATCCAAGGGTTTTGGTGAGTTACAAATTAAGTAATAGAAGTAGCCGAGAGATCTTAGCCTTTTACCAAATGAAAGTCATAATATTCAACTACCCGTGGTCAAAAAATTTATCTAGAAAAACCATCCTAATTAAAACCAAGTAAGAACTATATTACCTTAGCTAGGCATCCTGGTCATTTTGCACTTTGCCATGCGATAACAACCTTTATGTGAATGGAATAAGAACCACATTATCTCATGGTTGGTTTCCGTTGGAGTTATTCTAGTCACGCCAACAGAAGCCGTGTCGTAAACCTAGCAATATTTTTCTACGCATTCCTGTAAATGAAATGAGATGAATAGATACGGGACATGAAAAAACTTTAGGCGACTAACTATTAATTGCATTATACATCATTTGGCACTACTTTCCCCCAACAGAAACTTCTGGCTATGACATAATCTAATTAATTACATAATTTCTCATAATATTACATCAAACCCAGAACTCTAGGATTTGTTTTCTTCGAGCTGTTTGCATTATTTGGCCTCCACCACTTTACAGTTGCCAGATGTCCGGATCTAGAAATAAGTGGGATGAAGCAGGTAGCTGTAGATATGCTGACTTGCATTTAGTTATTTTTTTTAGCGTACTATTCGCCAACAAACTGTCCTCAGTTTGGCGAAAAAAAAGATGTATAGTAGGTATACAAAAAAGATGTACCTACCAAAAAAAACCTACCGTTTAAGTTTTATCTTGAAAAAAAAAAGCATAGTATAGCAAACTAACTAGAGGGGTTTCATTGCACTCATTATTGTGTTATATCTGACGTGGCCATATCTCCGTCTATACTGTCCTGCGTGTACTCAAATAAATCTACTTATTAAAATTAATAGTATTCTTACTATGCTATTTGCTGTCATTGATTGAAACTCTTTAGTGACGTTTGGAATGATATGCTGACGCTAGGGATTGCAATTCCGAAATTTTATATATTAAATGGGAAATACCAGTATTGGCCATAAAAAAAACCGGTATTTTTATATGAAAAAAACCGGAATTAGGCCATACAAAAAATAGCGATATTTTTATATGGGAAGTACCGGTATTGGGTCATACAAAAAAAACGATAGTGGGAAATACCGCTATTGGGCCACAAAAAAAAATACCGTTACTAAATTCCCCAGCTGACGCATCTAACTGCACAGCATCGTCACATTCGTCAGTTATGAGTCGGCTGACGGATGCCAATATCACGTCGCCATTTTCTTCGTTCTTTCACTGCTGTTGCTCCAAACGAGGTATATTCAGGCCTCCCTTAAGTCATATAGATGTATGTATTTGTACACTGTTGTAGAACCTTCGATTTCTTTCTTCAATTATATTATATATCATTGGTTATTGACTATTTTTGATTGAAAGGCGTCGATCACCGCGCTTTGTACAGTCACCGGCAATAGTATCTTCCCACACGAAGGCCGCGTCACATATTTTTGCGGCCTTCGTGTAGGAACAACAATACTGTACAGTCGCCATCAAATATATCGGAGCAGCCAAGTTATTCACTCAAAATATGCACTTTATTGCCTTGAAAATAGAGGCGTAGTGCCGATATATCTGATGGCGGCTGTACCTAATACTTTTCACTTTCTATAACATTACGTCAAACATCTGCGAAAAAATAGACGTCGTGTCGTAAGGGTGTAAAGGACAAGGCAAAGGACCGACATTAATGGCAATCGTTCTATCAATAAAAGTCGTAATAGTTACAGGGCATTTCTGGGTCGTGATCCCGGATCACTTTTTCAGACTCTGTAATGTAACTGATCATGTAGTATTTGATCAAAACAGAATCATTGAATTTTTTAATTCTTACAGGTTAAATTATTTCAGAAAAGAAAAGTACAAAAGGAATTAATGCCATAGGGCATTCTCTACCAGTCAACCTTAAACTAAACTTAAACTAAATATTACATGGTTGTGACCATGTAATATTTAGTTTTGACACACTATTGACTTTTGACATACACTTGATACGTTGTGTGAGAAGATACATTACGTCACATTCAGTAGGGATGATGATTAGTTGATTACACCACTAATAGTTCAATCATTCTAGATTCGAATGTATGGAAAAAAGATCCCGAAACCTTTGCGGGGGTGCGGGGGGTGACCTTTACGCGGGAAAGGGAACGGAGGGTTACTGAAAAGTAACTTCGGTCTATGACGTACACATCCCAATTCACAAAAGTTGCCCTTTAATTATGCCAATTTTTTAGCTAAATTTCATAAATTATAAGTGTTCATGGAAAATAATAGTTAGTATATTAGAAATTATTGGGTCATTTTTGTGTCACTTAAGAATCAACAGTACTCACGATACTAAGTATAATTAAGTAAATAAAAACTCTGAATGCGATCAAAATTTAACTTTGCCACTATTTCTCAAAACGCCCTAAAGTCACTATCTTCGCGTATCATAACTTTACCATGATCCACCATAAATTTACACTAATAAGTTCCTTAATATAACTGATACGTCGCCACATGGTAGCGCCGTAACGTCGACTCGTAAAAGTTTACGATGTTGCCAACCGCGCGAGCTAATGACGGCATCTTGCGAACCAGTGGATGTTTCTGCCACAGTACGCATACAATTTTAAAGGTTTTAAGGGAAATTGTTTCTCGGTTACGTACTTCAAGTTCAACATAGTAACACTACACATACCGTCAACTGCTACAATTTTGCCTACGATGCTAAACTTTGCCTGGCTTGAAAAACATAGTCTTCTTCAGTTTCTATTTATATATGGTCTGAGTTATGGATGTTTTCTATGTATTTAAGTATTTATCTATATCTGTCTATTATATATATCGTCGTCTAGTACCCACAACACAAGCCTTATTTACTGTGGGACTAGGTCGGGTTGTGTAAGGTTGTCCTATAATATTTATTTATTTCCTGAGGTGGGAGAAAGGCGGCCATTATAAGGAATGAAATATATATTCGGTAGGGATAGATAGATATTGTTTTTGAACCAGGCAAAGTTGAGCATCGTAGGCAAAGTTGTAGCAGTTGACGGTACCTAATGTTATTACGACATTGACATATATGTCACGAGGCACAAATTCAAACTAAATTAGTCTAAAATATGGCACGTGACAGTTAACAAAGCTTCTGTATTTACCTATACTGTCAACTTGTCACTAGTTTAACTTTTTTCCGTATTCGTACTATTCATGTTCCTATATTTGGTAGTCATGCTCATATTGGTCTGGTTTGGCGAATCGCTAGGTCATTTGTCAATAGTTTTTTTTTTGGCTTTGATTCGACTCCACTTTACTCGGCTCACTCTGTCAATGGAGATTGACCGACAACCGAGCTCATAGATAACGCGGTCGTAATTAATAGTTGTGCTTGATGACTAAAGGGGGATTAAACTTCCAAATATCGAAGCATGTAAACATACAAACTTTCGTTCGTATTTATACCATAATACATATTATAGTTGTCCCACTGTTCCAACATTATTGACTGCGGTAACAAGATATGGTAAGAGCTGGTGCCTTACACCAAGGGAAATTAACTTGGCGATGCGAGCCGCCGCCAAGTATCTTTAAAACTTAGGAGAATCAGCGGCTGATATTACTTGGCTTCGGTTTTAATGAGACATTAATGAGCGTCCCTGGAAGGAGAAATTGAAATAAATTACATTTGATTTCTATGGAAGCCTGGCGGTGACGTGCAAATTTCAATCCAAAAATTTCGGGTTCATACCATTGAGTTTTTCGGGACTTTATGTACGTATTATTTGATATTTACCAGTGGCTTGCCGGTGAAAAAAAAATATAGTGAGGAACCCGGACCTAATCTTAAAAAAGGCCTAGTTTCCCCTCTGGGTAGGAAGGTTAGATGGCAGTAGCTTTCGTTAAAACTAGTGCTTACGCAATTAATGCAATTATAGGTTGTCTAGCGGCCCCCAGGCTTATTTGCGGCGTGACAAAAGCCAGGATAAACATATGTATCTACCGACTTCTAAAAATAAATTTTCTAGAGAATCATAGAGAGCCTTAGCGTATCCACCTATCCACCTATTTTTCAGAATTAGCGTAGGTATGACATTTTGTTTTTACGAACGCCGCTGTAGCTTTTGCTTTTTCAACCAGAAACTTTTTTTTTTGCCAGAAACTATGATGAGATTTTTAACAATAAGCATGTGTTAGTGTAATATTCTAGTATGTAGTTTATTGGCTAAATATAAAAAGTATTATCATGACTGATCTGAGTTAATAATTATATTGTCCTTAGTTTTCTAAATATATTCACCGCTCATTTGACAAATTTGTAAACACACAGACACGGTAACTCAAATAGTTGTGTTAAATGGTAGACGAGGGTAGACGTAGTGAATAATCATTGACCTGTTCGATAATCTTCATAAGATTAATAATTGGAATCCAAGTGTCTGGTTTTAGATTCCTTAAATATTTATTTCAATATTATGTTCTTGTTGTTTATATTTTCTAAGTGCTTACTTATAACCTGATTGTAACCTTTGAATAAAAAAGTGACCAACATGGATACTTGTCTATCCTCAATCTTAGTGACTTTTTTACCTTTTAATTTAACACATGCATATTTTGTAAATCTTGTTGGAATAAAGCCCATTTTAGCTTGTTTTCTTGAGATAGGCGGATCCCAATCGTAAAAACGTAACCAATACGATACGTGAGAGCTCACTGATACGAGTTACGTTTCAACTTTGTACCAACTAAGTTGAAAACCCAATTTATTCGTATTTCTACTCTATAGAGTTGCAAAAGAGTTTAAATTTGGGAAATAATATGTGTGATTTGATCCATTTTTGTAATTTTGAACCACTATTTCAGTAATAATTCACTTGTCAAAGTTCTATATAGTCAAAAGATGAAACGCAATTAAATTCATCAATTTGTTTGTAAAACGCAGGTTCAAATTTAGTTACAATTTTATGAGTCGCGTATCACTATTTCTGCTATGAGGCAAAAGATGATTTAATATATAAATAGTACAGTCAGCATGAATACTTTAGTAGTGAATAAAACAGTGCGTCACACTTATCTGCCATCCTCTAATAGCGACATACGCACGGACTTGTCCGCAGGATCTATCCCGCGGAGATCTCCGAAGGACAAAAAAAAAGATAATAAAAAATGAAATATATTTATTCTTCAATTTAGGCACATTAAAATGCACTTATTAAATTCAGAGAGAAAAAAAAAACTACCACCGGTTCTGACCCTACACCTCTGACCCTAGAAGTATTATGACCGGCAAGAAACTAACTCGGCGGGACTTCTTTTTTCAAGACAGTTAATACATTAGATCTTAAAGATACACAATAATGCGTAGTTATATAAGAAGACATATCAAAACAGCTTGAGAGACAGACAATGTACCTATTGTTTAATTGAAAAGAAACAAAGAAAAAAGTATAAACTCCAAATCTGACTGCTTCACAAAACGTTTGATATGCTTTCCTATCCAAAAAACCAACACAAAAGTAATGGCGCTACTTAAATCTGTCCGCATCAGACACATCCGTCCCCACTTCTCGCCACACATTGACGGATTTGTTCTTCGGACATATCTGCCAGATAGATTGGTGAACAAATCAGTAAATAGGGGTCAGTCTGTACATACAGTACAATACAATACAAATATTCTTTATTGCACACCTCAATAAAATAGAACAGTACAGTAGGTACATCTTCGAGCAACAATTTAAAGGAGGTAACAGACTCAAACAAGATTTACTGAAAATATGGCTCGTGAAAATTTACACCGCCAGACTCAACCTCTGGGCAAAGAAGGACTCCGCCCTGTAGTCCCCCGAGACGCCTATGAGACGTTCCGACACCTTTTTAACAAACTGTTAATTTAAATAATAACTATTAATTTAAACATAGAGGCAAAAATAAACGCGTTTGAAATGTGTCTCTACCGAAGAATGCTAAAAATATCACGGAGAGACTAACCAATGCAGAAGTTTTGCAAATAATGAAGAAGACATTTGTACTTTCGGAAACAGTAAAGAAAAGAAGAATCTCATATTTTGGACATATTTACGTTAACACTAAATATCAAATTGCAAGGAAAATAATAGAAGGCAAAATAGAGGGCAAAAGAAGTAGAGCAAGAAGGAAGCTAACCTGGATGGATAATATTAAAAACTGGACTCATATTATGGTCTAAGAGCTGGCCACGTCAGATATGACACAATAATGAAAGCAATGAAACCCATTTAGTAAGATTGCAATACTATCCTTATTGCTAGATCCGGGAATTTGGTAGCTTTTAATGGGTGGATGTCAGAGTGACAGACTAGCAAAGTTTTTGAATGGGAAAATAGTAATACCAAAATAGGTAAAAACGACCGAAGCTATCTTATTTATAGACGACGGGGCCTATATTTTAACATTAGAACAAAAAACATTGCGTAATATTTCGGAAACAGAAACAGTAGGCGACAAACTACGAATTACATTATACGTCGTTTTGGACTACTTTCCCCCAACAGAAACTTTTGGCAATGATCTAATTATTTATATAATTTTTCATAATACTGCATCAAAACCAGAACTCTAGGATTTGTATTCTTAAAGTGGTTTGCATTCTTTGACCTCCACCACTTTACAGCTGCCAGGTGTCCGGATCAAGAAATAAGCATAGTATAGCAAACTAACGAGAGGGGTTTCGTCGCTCTCATTATTGTGTCATATCTGACGTGGCTAGCTCGCCGTCTATTAAAGACGCTACCAACCTGAGCATAATAGGAATAAATAATAAATAAATAAATATTATGGGACAATCTTACACAAATCAACCTAGTCCCACAGTAAACTCAATAAGGCTTGTGATGTGGGTACTAGACGACGATATATGTAATAGATATATACATATAAATACTTAAATACATAGAAAACATCCATAACTCAGGAACAAATATCCGTGATAAACACACAAATAAATGCCCTGACCAGGATTCGAACCCGGGACCTCCTGCTTCATAGGCAGGCTCACTACCGACTAGGCTAGGAGGCCGTTTAAATAAGTTCCGAGAGATGGTCGCCGACGTCCGATGAGGACATGGCACAAGAAGAAGAAGATTAATTTAAACATGTAATACTAGAACATGTTCTTCTAATCTACAACACAGCTATACCTACCTACACAACATTGAGTATTACTCAGTGCAAGGAAACTATAGAAGCAATAGTCTCCATTTCTTTTATCCGGTTGAAGAAGAACGTTGTCGTCGTTGTCGGTTGTCGAAGAGACAACACGTTTAAAAAAACGTGTTGTCTCTATGCAGAGTGGTTTCATTTGATGAAAATAGCATAGTAACCTTGAATTTCGCTTCAGCGACAGCAGTGATGAATAAAGCTATAGAAATCTTACTAGCTCTTAAGTAATACCCGCACAATATACCGGGTGTTGCCTGTAACATGAGTAAATAATTAAAACGTAGATTCTACTTCTCAAAGTATACAATGTTTGTTCAGCGACTTTGAAAAATAAATTGTGGTTTAATTTTTAGTACACTATAAAGTTTATTCGAACACGCAATGTAATATAATTGCGAAATTGATTATGTCTGTAGGGTGAAAAGACTGACAAGCAATGTCAATTAGAAGGGTTTTGACGTACATTGAAAAAACTATTTAATTTGGTTTAAAAAAGAGACAATCTAAAGACTACCTATTTTTTTAAAGTTGTTGAACAAATGTTGAATTGTTTAAGCAGTAGAATCTATGCAGTAGCAGTAGTATCTTTAATTCACAACTGTATAAAAATGCGGGAAATTAAATGTTGAGTAATATTCAAAGCATGGTAAGGGGATGAAGGGATAAGTCTCAAGGGAGATCAGGACTGTCGTTGGGAGTCATATTGATACTGAGGTCTCCGTCTATATTTTTTCCGTCGCTTCCTTACAGCACAGCTGTTGAGCTTCAACAAAATCACCCCCGGAGAGAATTTGCACATGGCGTCATGAAATCGCCGCATTTTGTGCTTCAATTTTGCTCCTGCATGCAACCTCCATTACTCCAAATCTCTTTGACGCATAATCCAGCCATGAATTATTAAACACGGAGATGCTTAATGGGTATCAGACCTGCTACGACGGATTAAGGCTTGGTTTTAGCAAACGTTAACAATTTGCAGCCTTAATGCAAAGGCGCAAGGTTTAGAATAGATAAGGCTTTTGAGACGGAAGACGTAGCTTGGGCGTAGAATCTTATGTAAAACATTTGTTTCGTTAATGCTGACAACGTGACAGTACAATTGTTTTATATTAGGAAATAAAAAAAAACTTGCCCGTGTCCTAGCCTAAAAAATTGCATGTGAAAAATAAAAGTTTCAATTTTCATACAAATTGTATGTCCAAAGTTTTCCTCGATTTGTGGCTTTTCCAGCCGGATTTTTTTAGGTCCCATACAAGCTTTTGATCCTTGACAGGAATGGCATCGACTGGCATTAAATTTGTCTAAAATGACCTTTTTCTTCTTCTTTTTCTTTTTCTTCTTCTTTTTCTTTTTCCTCTTCTTTTTCTTTTTCTTATTAATTAATTTGAAATCGAGGGAAAGTCTTCTAAGGCCATTTTCGCGTAGCAGCACGGGATCTGGTAGCTGCCCTCATCACTGACCCAAAAAGTAATCCATCCTATATATATCGTGTTCTAGTACCCACGACAGAAGCTTCATTGAGTTTACTATGGTCGTGGCCCGTGGGGTTAGGTCGGTTTTTATAAAGGTGCGACCACACCGCTGCTTAAAATACGGTAACGCTACGGAAACGCAGTGACGCATCGTATTCGTACCGTTTTAATCGCATGCCCTCCACACCGCTGCTCAAAATACGCTGACGGTAGGCAATCGCAAAGCAAATTTTAAGCAGCGGTGTGGTCGCACCTTAAGATTGTCCTATAACATTTATTTAACTTGTCTTTTTGTAGAAGGCCTGTACCCACAGAAAATATATGAAGCTGGAAGCAAGAAATGCTACGTTTTTTAGGGTTCCGTAGCCAAAGTGGCAAAAACGGAATCCTTATAGTTTCGTCATGTCCGTCTGTCCGTCCGTCCGTCCGTATGTCACAGCCATTTTACTCGGAAACTATAAGACGATATCTTAATAAAATTTAGTCATAAGGTGTATTTTGTATGCCGCTATTTAGTTATGTAGTGAAATTCCAGAAAAAAATATTTTCTAGGGGGGGCGCTCCATACATGTAACTAAATTAAAAAAAAAAAATCAACATAATATCATCATGTTGCACATCAATCGATAGGTCTTTAAAAATAACATTGAGGTTTTTTTCAACATTTTGTGATTAAGTCAATATTTTCAGAAATAATCGCTTCGAAAGTCGAAAAAATAGCGTCCCCCCCTGTAAATTTTGAACCGTAAGTCCAAAATATATGAAAAAATTTGAGAAGATGCGCGTTATCATAAACTTTCTACGAAAATTGTTTTGAACATTATAGGTCTAGCCATTTTTGAGTTATTTCCAAAAAACTTCAACCATTGGCATCAGTTACGACCTTTTGGCATTAGTCTGGTTCTTATTCCATTGAAGCTACGGAACCCTCCATTATGCGTGGTCCGACACGCACTTGGCCGGTTTTTTTTTAAATACCACGACGGAGGCAAACGAGCATACGGCCCGCCTGATGGAAAGCAGTTACCGTAGCCTGTAACCCCAGAAGATTCGCATGCGTGTAATTTAATTGATCAAGGATCAACAGAACTATCCAAATGACTCATGATGATCCAACTGTCAGACATTTCTAAAATACAGGATGTAACCTGTCATGGCTCCAATGGAGCTTATACATTCTACGACACTTCTCTTTCCGCACAGACTCTAGTACGATGCGTAAGTGACAATCAATATTGAAAGGGCCCTTATGGCGACCGGCGCTTACGTCTTTAACTTTTGGAAACTATATTGAATCTGTATAACGACTACAACGTATGCTATAGTTTGTTATTAAATCAAATACAAACATTGAAAACATTGAAAACATTGACAAAATAATCAACCCAGCAGGACTTGAACCTGCATCGATACGCCTTGTCGGGGCTCGATCGCGTTACCAATTAAGCTATGGGTCAAGTCTCAAGTTACTAAGTTACTCATCTTACCGTATCGTACAGTACCTAAGTCTGCCTAGCACTTCCAACTTTTTCTCTCAATTGCTCAAAGGTTAACTGGAAGAAATTCCTTAAAGGGATAAGTTCGCCTTTGTACGTATATGTTGTGTTATATGTATTTCGTTGTGTTTTCTTGTACAATAAAGTGTTTTACTACTACTACTACTACTACTACTACTAAGTTGACGAAATGTTCAATGCCTTCAATCATCTTTTTGCATTTATTTTGATCTACATCGGCTTTACAGTAGCCGTAACACACAACAACGTGTACAACGTATGCGTCGGCTGCCATAAAGACCCTTTCAATATGGATTGTCACATATTATTATCGAACGAGCGGAGCGTAAGCGAAGTGAAGTTCTTACAAACAACTCCTGGCTACTGGGACGTCTCGGCATTTTGATGGCTTTTTGGTTTTGAGAGTTAGTTCCGCGATAACTTTAGTAACAGTAAAAGTTAGAAAGTTGTAAGAGTGTTTTATATTTTTGAGAAAATTAATTTGCTCCATTTCACGCTTGGAGTAATTCTGTTTGTTTTTAACCCGGAAATTTCATGTTATGAGAGTTTTAATGGAGTTTTATGTAAGGACCTTTAAATATTTTAACATTTGGTCCTAATTACACAAGATAATGCACGAATTTAACTACTTAATGTGTTTATTTTGTGAGAATATGGGTCACCTAAAACGATGTTTAATTTATTTTTAGATGAAATAGCATACTAAGTATTAGATTAATATGCGGGTATACTAATTATGTTGACGAATAATGTTATTAACTTATAATTATTTTACATGTTTTAAAGTGGGTATTCCACTCGAGCCCCGGTAAGGCGTATCGATGTTGGTTCAAGTCCAACTGGGTTGATAATTTTTTCAATGTTTTCAATGTTTGTATTTGATTGAATAAAATGTTATTAACTCATTAAATAGTTTTTGCTTATTAAAAGAGCTGGCAGCTTCCTCACCCAACGCCTAAGTATTGCGGTCCAGCGAGGAAATGCTGCCAGCATCCTCGGTACCATGCCACAGGGGACGGGGGCCAACACAGTTAACATCGTTATTCATTCTGTCATTCATGTATATCATATTTGCTTGTTTTCCTGGCATTAAAGCCTTGTATAGTTCATTATGAACACCTTGTCCGCTTAGTTACTTGTGCTGCTGACTGTACCATTTTATATATTATATACGACGATGGTGGCAAACAAGCACACGGCCTGCCTGATGGTAAGCACAGCTACCGTAGCCTGCAACTCCAGAGGTGTCTCACGCGCGTTGCCGACCCTTTACAAAAAGGAGGATTCACTGTGTTGACGGCAAAAGGAACAAGAGGTTCCCTCATCGTCAACACACTGGGTCCTCTTTGAGTTCTTTGGCAACCTTACTCACCAGCAGGAACACAACACTGTGAGTAGGGTCTAGTGCTATTTTTTTTATTTTATTTATATATTCAAATAACAACTTAGATTTTGTACATGTATATTTGGCTGTGGTTTTCTGTAAGGTGGAGGTACTTCCCCAGTCGGGCTCTGCTCCAGGTTTGACCGAGATGACATTCGCTGTGCTGTGCCCTACCACACATAGCGAGATGACATTCGCAGTACCCATACCTCTCTTTTGGACGTAGTTTAAGGACATAACCCGGATATCCAAGGGTTTTGGTGAGTTACAAATTAAGTAATAGAAGTAGCCGAGAGATCTTAGCCTTTTACCAAATGAAAGTCATAATATTCAACTACCCGTGGTCAAAAAATTTATCTAGAAAAACCATCCTAATTAAAACCAAGTAAGAACTATATTACCTTAGCTAGGCATCCTGGTCATTTTGCACTTTGCCATGCGATAACAACCTTTATGTGAATGGAATAAGAACCACATTATCTCATGGTTGGTTTCCGTTGGAGTTATTCTAGTCACGCCAACAGAAGCCGTGTCGTAAACCTAGCAATATTTTTCTACGCATTCCTGTAAATGAAATGAGATGAATAGATACGGGACATGAAAAAACTTTAGGCGACTAACTATTAATTGCATTTTACATCATTTGGCACTACTTTCCCCCAACAGAAACTTCTGGCTAAGACATAATCTAATTAATTACATAATTTCTCATAATATTACATCAAACCCAGAACTCTAGGATTTGTTTTCTTCGAGCTGTTTGCATTATTTGGCCTCCACCACTTTACAGTTGCCAGATGCCCGGATCTAGAAATAAGTGGGATGAAGCAGGTAGCTGTAGACTTGCTGACTTGCATTTAGTTATTTTTTTTAGCGTACTATTCGCCAACAAACTGTCCTCAGTTTGGCGAAAAAAAAGATGTATAGTAGGTATACAAAAAAAGATGTATACCTACCGTTTAAGTTTTATCTTGAAAAAAAAAAGCATAGTATAGTAAACTAACTAGAGGGGTTTCATTGCACTCATTATTGTGTTATATCTGACGTGGCCATATCTCCGTCTATACTGTCCTGCGTGTACTCAAATAAATCTACTTATTAAAATTAATAGTATTCTTACTATGCTATTTGCTGTCATTGATTGAAACTCTTTAGTGACGTTTGGAATGATATGCTGACGCTAGGGATTGCAATTCCGAAATTTTATATATTAAATGGGAAATACCAGTATTGGCCATAAAAAAAACCGGTATTTTTATATGAAAAAAACCGGAATTAGGCCATACAAAAATAGCGATATTTTTATATGGGAAGTACCGGTATTGGGTCATACAAAAAAAACGATAGTGGGAAATACCGCTATTGGGCCACACAAAAAAATACCGTTACTAAATTCCCCAGCTGACGCATCTAACTGCACAGCATCGTCACATTCGTCAGTTATGAGTCGGCTGACGGATGCCAATATCACGTCGCATTTTCTTCGTTCTTTCACTGCTGTTGCTCCAAACGAGGTATATTCAGGCCTCCCTTAAGTCATATAGATGTATGTATTTGTACACTGTTGTAGAACCTTCGATTTCTTTCTTCAATTTTATATCTTTGGTTATTGACTATTTTTGATTGAAAGGCGTCGATCACCGCGCTTTGTACAGTCACCGGCAATAGTATCTTCCCACACGAAGGCCGCGTCACATATTTTTGCGGCCTTCGTGTAGGAACAACAATACTGTACAGTCGCCATCAAATATATCGGAGCAGCCAAGTTATTCACTCAAAATATGCACTTTATTGCCTTGAAAATAGAGGCGTAGTGCCGATATATCTGATGGCGGCTGTACCTAATACTTTTCACTTTCTATAACATTACGTCAAACATCTGCGAAAAAATAGACGTCGTGTCGTAAGGGTGTAAAGGACAAGGCAAAGGACCGACATTAATGGCAATCGTTCTATCAATAAAAGTCGTAATAGTTACAGGGCATTTCTGGGTCGTGATCCCGGATCACTTTTTCAGACTCTGTAATGTAACTGATCATGTAGTATTTGATCAAAACAGAATCATTTAATTTTTTAATTCTTACAGGTTAAATTATTTCAGAAAAGAAAAGTACAAAAGGAATTAATGCCATAGAGCATTCTCTACCAGTCAACCTTAAACTAAACTTAAACTAAATATTACATGGTTGTGACCATGTAATATTTAGTTTTGACACACTATTGACTTTTGACATACACTTGATACGTTGTGTCAGAAGATACATTACGTCACATTCAGTAGGGATGATGATTAGTTGATTACACCACTAATAGTTCAATCATTCTAGATTCGAATGTATGGAAAAAAGATCCCGAAACCTTTGCGGGGGTGAAGGGGGTGACCTTTACGCGGGAAAGGGAACGGAGGGTTACTGAAAAGTAACTTCGGTCTATGACGTACACATCCCAATTCACAAAAGTCGCCCTTTAATTATGCCAATTTTTTAGCTAAATTTCATAAATTATAAGTGTTCATGGAAAATAATAGTTAGTATATTAGAAATTATTGGGTCATTTTTGTGTCACTTAAGAATCAACAGTACTCACGATACTAAGTATAATTATTTAAGTAAATAAAAACTCTGAATGCGATCAAAATTTAACTTTGCCACTATTTCTCAAAACGCCCTAAAGTCACTTTCTTCGCGTATCATAACTTTACCATGATCCACCATAAATTTACACTAATAAGTTCCTTAATATAACTGATACGTCGCCACATGGTAGCGCCGTAACGTCGACTCGTAAAAGTTTACGATGTTGCCAACCGCGCGAGCTAATGACGGCATCTTGCGAACCAGTGGATGTTTCTGCCACAGTACGCATACAATTTTAAAGGTTTTAAGGCAAATTGTTTCTCGGTTACGTACTTCAAGTTCAACATAGTAACACTACACATACCGTCAACTGCTACAATTTTGCCTACGATGCTAAACTTTGCCTGGCTTGAAAAACATAGTCTTCTTCAGTTTCTATTTATATATGGTCTGAGTTATGGATGTTTTCTATGTATTTAAGTATTTATCTATATCTGTCTATTATATATATCGTCGTCTAGTACCCACAACACAAGCCTTATTTACTGTGGGACTAGGTCGGGTTGTGTAAGGTTGTCCTATAATATTTATTTATTTCCTGAGATGGGAGAAAGGCGGCCATTATAAGGAATGAAATATATATTCGGTAGGGATAGATAGATATTGTTTTTGAACCAGGCAAAGTTGAGCATCGTAGGCAAAGTTGTAGCAGTTGACGGTACCTAATGTTATTACGACATTGACATATATGTCACGAGGCACAAATTCAAACTAAATTAGTCTAAAATATGGCACGTGACAGTTAACAAAGCTTCTGTATTTACCTATACTGTCAACTTGTCACTAGTTTAACTTTTTTCCGTATTCGTACTATTCATGTTCCTATATTTGGTAGTCATGCCCATATTGGTCTGGTTTGGCGAATCGCTAGGTCATTTGTCAATAGTTTTTTTTTTGGCTTTGATTCGACTCCACTTTACTCGGCTCACTCTGTCAATGGAGATTGACCGACAACCGAGCTCATAGATAACGCGGTCGTAATTAATAGTTGTGCTTGATGACTAAAGGGGGATTAAACTTCCAAATATCGAAGCATGTAAACATACAAACTTTCGTTCGTATTTATACCATAATACATATTATAGTTGTCCCACTGTTCCAACATTATTGACTGCGGTAACAAGATATGGTAAGAGCTGGTGCCTTACACCAAGGGAAATTAACTTGGCGATGCGAGCCGCCGCCAAGTATCTTTAAAACTTAGGAGAATCAGCGGCTGATATTACTTGGCTTCGGTTTTAATGAGACATTAATGAGCGTCCCTGGAAGGAGAAATTGAAATAAATTACATTTGATTTCTATGGAAGCCTGGCGGTGACGTGCAAATTTCAATCCAAAAATTTCGGGTTCATACCATTGAGTTTTTCGGGACTTTATGTACGTATTATTTGATATTTACCAGTGGCTTGCCGGTGAAAAAAAAATATAGTGAGGAACCCGGACCTAATCTTAAAAAAGGCCTAGTTTCCCCTCTGGGTAGGAAGGTTAGATGGCAGTAGCTTTCGTTAAAACTAGTGCTTACGCAATTAATGCAATTATAGGTTGTCTAGCGGCCCCCAGGCTTATTTGCGGCGTGACAAAAGCCAGGATAAACATATGTATCTACCGACTTCTAAAAATAAATTTTCTAGAGAATCATAGAGAGCCTTAGCGTATCCACCTATCCACCTATTTTTCAGAATTAGCGTAGGTATGACATTTTGTTTTTACGAACGCCGCTGTAGCTTTTGCTTTTTCAACCAGAAACTTTTTTTTTGCCAGAAACTATGATGAGATTTTTAACAATAAGCATATGTTAGTGTAATATTCTAGTATGTAGTTTATTGGCTAAATATAAAAAGTATTATCATGACTGATCTGAGTTAATAATTATATTGTCCTTAGTTTTCTAAATATATTCACCGCTCATTTGACAAATTTGTAAACACACAGACACGGTAACTCAAATAGTTGTGTTAAATGGTAGACGAGGGTAGACGTAGTGAATAATCATTGACCTGTTCGATAATCTTCATAAGATTAATAATTGGAATCCAAGTGTCTGGTTTTAGATTCCTTAAATATTTATTTCAATATTATGTTCTTGTTGTTTATATTTTCTAAGTGCTTACTTATAACCTGATTGTAACCTTTGAATAAAAAAGTGATCAACATGGATACTTGTCTATCCTCAATCTTAGTGACTTTTTTACCTTTTAATTTAACACATGCATATTTTGTAAATCTTGTTGGAATAAAGCCCATTTTAGCTTGTTTTCTTGAGATAGGCGGATCCCAATCGTAAAAACGTAACCAATACGATACGTGAGAGCTCACTGATACGAGTTACGTTTCAACAACTGGTACTCTAAGTTGAAAACCCAATTTATTCGTATTTCTACTCTATAGAGTTGCAAAAGAGTTTAAATTTGGGAAATAATATGTGTGATTTGATCCATTTTTGTAATTTTGAACCACTATTTCAGTAATAATTCACTTGTCAAAGTTCTATATAGTCAAAAGATGAAACGCAATTAAATTCATCAATTTGTTTGTAAAACGCAGGTTCAAATTTAGTTACAATTTTATGAGTCGCGTATCACTATTTCTGCTATGAGGCAAAAGATGATTTAATGTATAAATAGTACAGTCAGCATGAATACTTTAGTAGTGAATAAAACAGTGCGTCACACTTATCTGCCATCCTCTAATAGCGACATACGCACGGACTTGTCCGCAGGATCTATCCCGCGGAGATCTCCGAAGGACAAAAAAAAAGATAATAAAAAATAAAATATATTTATTCTTCAATTTAGGCACATTATAATGCACTTATTAACTTCAGAGAGAAAAAAAAAACTACCACCGGTTCTGACCCTACACCTCTGACCCTAGAAGTATTATGACCGGCAAGAAACTAACTCGGCGCGACTTCTTTTTTCAAGACAGTTAATACATTAGATCTTAAAGATACACAATAATGCGTAGTTATATAAGAATACATATCAAAACAGCTTGAGAGACAGACAATGTACCTATTGTTTAATTGAAAAGAAACAAAGAAAAAAGTATAAACTCCAAATCTGACTGCTTCACAAAACGTTTGATATGCTTTCCTATCCAAAAAACCAACACAAAAGTAATGGCGCTACTTAAATCTGTCCGCATCAGACACATCCGTCCCCACTTCTCGCTACACATTGACGGATTTGTTCTTCGGACATATCTGCCAGATAGATTGGTGAACAAATCAGTAAATAGGGGTCAGTCTGTACATACAGTACAATACAATACAAATATTCTTTATTGCACACCTCAATAAAATAGAACAGTACAGTAGGTACATCTTCGAGCAACAATTTAAAGGAGGTAACAGACTCAAACAAGATTTACTGAAAATATGGCTCGTGAAAATTTACACCGCCAGACTCAACCTCTGGGCAAAGAAGGACTCCGCCCTGTAGTCCCCCGAGACGCCTATGAGACGTTCCGACACCTTTTTAACAAACTGTTAATTTAAATAATAACTATTAATTTAAACATAGAGGCAAAAATAAACGCGTTTGAAATGTGTCTCTACCGAAGAATGCTAAAAATATCACGGAGAGACTAACCAATGCAGAAGTTTTGCAAATAATGAAGAAGACATTTGTACTTTCGGAAACAGTAAAGAAAAGAAGAATCTCATATTTTGGACATATTTACGGTAACACTAAATATCAAATTGCAAGGAAAATAATAGAAGGCAAAATAGAGGGCAAAAGAAGTAGAGCAAGAAGGAAGCTAACCTGGATGGATAATATTAAAAACTGGACTCATATTATGGTCTAAGAGCTGGCCACGTCAGATATGACACAATAATGAAAGCAATGAAACCCATTTAGTAAGATTGCAATACTATCCTTATTGCTAGATCCGGGAATTTGGTAGCTTTTAATGGGTGGATGTCAGAGTGACAGACTAGCAAAGTTTTTGAATGGGAAAATAGTAATACCAAAATAGGTAAAAACGGCCGAGGCTATCTTATTTATAGACGACGGGGCCTATATTTTAACATTAGAACAAAAAACATTGCGTAATATTTCGGAAACAGAAACAGTTGGCGACAAACTACGAATTACATTATTCGTCGTTTTGGACTACTTTCCCCCATCAGAAACTTTTGGCAATGATATGATCTAATTATTTATATAATTTTTCATAATACTGCATCAAAACCAGAACTCTAGGATTTGTATTCTTAAAGTGGTTTGCATTCTTTGACCTCCACCACTTTACAGCTGCCAGGTGTCCGGATCAAGAAATAAGCATAGTATAGCAAACTAACGAGAGGGGTTTCGTCGCTCTCATTATTGTGTCATATCTGACGTGGCTAGCTCGCCGTCTATTAAAGACGCTACCAACCTGAGCATAATAGGAATAAATAATAAATAAATAAATATTATGGGACAATCTTACACAAATCAACCTAGTCCCACAGTAAACTCAATAAGGCTTGTGATGTGGGTACTAGACGACGATATATGTAATAGATATATACATATAAATACTTAAATACATAGAAAACATCCATAACTCAGGAACAAATATCCGTGATAAACACACAAATAAATGCCCTGACCAGGATTCGAACCCGGGACCTCCTGCTTCATAGGCAGGCTCACTACCGACTAGGCTAGGAGGCCGTTTAAATAAGTTCCGAGAGATGGTCGCCGACGTCCGATGAGGACATGGCACAAGAAGAAGAAGATTAATTTAAACATGTAATACTAGAACATGTTCTTCTAATCTACAACACAGCTATACCTACCTACACAACATTGAGTATTACTCAGTGCAAGGAAACTATAGAAGCAATAGTCTCCATTTCTTTTATCCGGTTGAAGAAGAATTTTAAACGTGTTGTCTCTATGCAGAGTGGTTTCATTTGATGAAAATAGCATAGTAACCTTGAATTTCCCTTCAGCGACAGCAGTGATGAATAAAGCTATAGAAATCTTACTAGCTCTTAAGTAATACCCGCACAATATACCGGGTGTTGCCTGTAACATGAGTAAATAATTAAAACGTAGATTCTACTTCTCAAAGTATACAATGTTTGTTCAGCGACTTTGAAAAATAAATTGTGGTTTAATTTTTAGTACACTATAAAGTTTATTCGAACACGCAATGTAATATAATTGCGAAATTGATTATGTCTGTAGGGTGAAAAGACTGACAAGCAATGTCAATTAGAAGGGTTTTGACGTACATTGAAAAAACTATTTAATTTGGTTTAAAAAAGAGACAATCTAAAGACTACCTATTTTTTTAAAGTTGTTGAACAAATGTTGAATTGTTTAAGCAGTAGAATCTATGCAGTAGCAGTAGTATCTTTAATTCACAACTGTATAAAAATGCGGGAAATTAAATGTTGAGTAATATTCAAAGCATGGTAAGGGGTTGAAGGGATAAGTCTCAAGGGAGATCAGGACTGTCGTTGGGAGTCATATTGATACTGAGGTCTCCGTCTATATTTTTTCCGTCGCTTCCTTACAACACAGCTGTTGAGCTTCAACAAAATCACCCCCGGAGAGAATTTGCACAAAGCGTCATGAAATCGCCGCATTTTGTGCTTCAATTTTGCTCCTGCATGCAACCTCCATTACTCCAAATCTCTTTGACGCATAATCCAGCCATGAATTATTAAACACGGAGATGCTTAATGGGTATCAGACCTGCTACGACGGATTAAGGCTTGGTTTTAGCAAACGTAAACAATTTGCAGCCTTAATGCAAAGGCGCAAGGTTTAGAATAGATAAGGCTTTTGAGACGGAAGACGTAGCTTGGGCGTAGAATCTTATATAAAACATTTGTTTCGTTAATGCTGACAACGTGACAGTACAATTGTTTTATATTAGGAAATAAAAAAAAACTTGCCCGTGTCCTAGCCTAAAAAATTGCATGTGAAAAATAAAAGTTTCAATTTTCATACAAATTGTATGTCCAAAGTTTTCCTCGATTTGTGGCTTTTCCAGCCGGATTTTTTTAGGTCCCATACAAGCTTTTGATCCTTGACAGGAATGGCATCGACTGGCATTAAATTTGTCTAAAATGACCTTTTTCTTCTTCTTTTTCTTTTTCTTCTTCTTTTTCTTCTTCTTTTTCTTTTTCTTATTAATTAATTTGAAATCGAGGGAAAGTCTTCTAAGGCCATTTTCGCGTAGCAGCACGGGATCTGGTAGCTGCCCTCATCACTGACCCAAAAAGTAATCCATCCTATATATATCGTGTTCTAGTGCCCACGACAGAAGCTTCATTGAGTTTACTATGGTCGTGGCCCGTGGGGTTAGGTCGGTTTTTATAAAGGTGCGACTACACCGCTGCTTAAAATACGGTAACGCTACGGAAACGCAGTGACGCATCGTATTCGTACCGTTTTAATCGCATGCCCTCCACACCGCTGCTCAAAATACGCTGACGGTAGGCAATCGCAAAGCAAATTTTAAGCAGCGGTGTGGTCGCACCTTAAGATTGTCCTATAACATTTATTTAACTTGTCTTTTTGTAGAAGGCCTGTACCCACAGAAAATATATGAAGCTGGAAGCAAGAAATGCTACGTTTTTTAGGGTTCCGTAGCCAAAGTGGCAAAAACGGAATCCTTATAGTTTCGTCATGTCCGTCTGTCCGTCCGTCCGTCCGTATGTCACAGCCATTTTACTCGGAAACTATAAGACGATATCTTAATAAAATTTAGTCATAAGGTGTATTTTGTATGCCGCTATTTAGTTAGTTATGTAGTGAAATTTCAGAAAAAAATATTTTCTAGGGGGGGCGCTCCATACATGTAACTAAATTAAAAAAAAAAATCAACATAATATCATCATGTTGCACATCAATCGATAGGTCTTTAAAAATAACATTGAGGTTTTTTCAACATTTTGTGATTAAGTCAATATTTTCAGAAATAATCGCTTCGAAAGTCGAAAAAATAGCGTCCCCCCTGTAAATTTTGAACCGTAAGTCCAAAATATATGAAAAAATTTGAGAAGATGCGCGTTATCATAAACTTTCTACGAAAATTGTTTTGAACATTATAGGTCTAGCCATTTTTGAGTTATTTCCAAAAAACTTCAACCATTGGCATCAGTTACGACCTTTTGGCATTAGTCTGGTTCTTATTCCATTGAAGCTACGGAACCCTCCATTATGCGTGGTCCGACACGCACTTGGCCGGTTTTTTTTAAATACCACGTCGGAGGCAAACGAGCATACGGCCCGCCTGATGGAAAGCAGTTACCGTAGCCTGTAACTTAATTGATCAAGGATCAACAGAACTATCCAAATGACTCATGATGATCCAACTGTCAGACATTTCTAAAATACAGGATGTAACCTGTCATGGCTCCAATAGAGCTTATACATTCTACGACACTTCTCTTTCCGCACAGACTCTAGTACGATGCGTAAGTGACAATCAATATTGAAAGGGCCCTTATGGCGACCGGCGCTTACGTCTTTAACTTTTGAAAACTATATTGAATCTGTATAACGACTACAACGTATGCTATAGTTTGTTATTAAATCAAATACAAACATTGAAAACATTGAAAACATTGACAAAATAATCAACCCAGCAGGACTTGAACCTGCATCGATACGCCTTGTCGGGGCTCGATCGCGTTACCAATTAAGCTATGGGTCAAGTCTCAAGTTACTAAGTTGACGAAATGTTCAATGCCTTCAATCATCTTTTTGCATTTATTTTGATCTACATCGGCTTTACAGTAGCCGTAATACACAACAACGTGTACAACGTATGCGTCGGCTGCCATAAAGACCCTTTCAATATGGATTGTCACATATTATTATCGAACGAGCGGAGCGTAAGCGAAGTGAAGTTCTTACAAACAACTCCTGGCTACTGGGACGTCTCGGCATTTTGATGGCTTTTTGGTTTTGAGAGTTAGTTCCGCGATAACTTTAGTAACGTTTTCTGATCTTTATGAAATTTGTTGGGGTTGTAGCAGAGATCAATATAATTTGAGAGTTCGTATATGAGCAGGATCGGTCAACGGATTATGGAGCTAGAAGGCGCGAAAAAATAATCAAATGGGTCTTGTTATATTGGTCAGCTTGTTTGCATGTAAATCGCGAGTTCTCAGTTCGAGGCGGACTACTAGTTGTATAGTCGACTTTTCAATACGGATGACAGCAAAATTAGAGTCAACTCTCAAATAATTTTGAAAAATAAATCTGGTGAGCACAAAGTCTCCGCCCTCGCTTTAACGGTGGAAGTTTATCTATGCCAGGTTGTCGGTTTATAAATAAATGGGGCGAGACGGTTTAGTTTTAATTCATCGACCAAGTTGCCCGGGCCCGGTGGCGCGCTAACTTGCCTTTGAGTAGGGATGTGCCACTACTAGGAATCAGGTAATATTCCCGGTAGATTGAGTATATATTATCAGGTGTTGGCGACTGACTGATTTGCCACCTTTTTTATACTTTTTGCAATTGTTTATTTTAAGTATACACAGCATTACAGCCTTATCACTAATACACTGCGAAACTACATAGATATCTACTATAAATTAAAATTATAATACTAACACACTTGACTGCCTATTATTCATCAGCTCGCAAAATCTCAAGCACTCATGACACAGAATCGCATTTGAAGTTGTCATTCTTCGGTAAGTCTTTCCTTGTCAACCTGATATATTGGTGTAATTATCTCTAATTCTCTATGCCTAATTTTATTAAATATCTGGTTTGTATTACTTACTTAAATCCACACACCTATACAGTCCTCCACTAGCTATCATCAGGAATTAGTTTGGTAGGAATATGATTCCCGAATATGCAGTCGCTTATACCGAAACGTTCAAGAAACTTCGCGATATAGACTTTCCGACTCAGCTTCTACTCACAACCAGTGTGATCTAATTTAGACCATAATTTCAGTGACGTTTACTGCTTATTTACAAGCTCGTCCTAATCGTATAAAACGAAAAAAATACCTATCTACAGAAATAACTATCTAAAAAAATAACTATCATAAAGTGCGATAAAAATGGTTCGCTTGCCCACTCGGTGACTGAAGAGAAGATACAGCTTCCTACTTGCTCTGCGAGTAAAACTTGCTTTTAATAATGCGATTTTCTCATTGTTTTCTAGTAGTAAAGTATGCATTTTTTAGCTACTAAGGAGCTCAAACTAGTTACTTAACAGAAATTTTCCAAAAAAATAAAAATTCCTGGGAACGGTAATATTTCCAACGCGCATCACTAGCTTGTATTGTTAGAAATTTAATTTATTTATTATCTTTTAAAGTTTGAAAGGGATTTGGGAAGAGAACAGGTTTTAAAAACTAATTAATGGCGTGTCTTAGAGATTGTTTTGGTTGAATATTTTGGACACGTCCTCGGGGTTGCTTTCATGAGTTTTTTATTTGGGATTTTCTGGTTGAGGACGTGATCTCGCATGATAGAAGTAATATATGCATGTAAAAATATACATATATTCAGAAACTCGAGTTGTTTCGAATATTCTATTTTTAATGCACCGCCAACTAAGAGACAAAGAAGAGAGATAGAAAGAGAGAGAGAGAGAGACAGAGAGGGAGTTGCAGGCATCCATAAGCTAAGGTCTTTGCTTACCATTAGGCGAGCCGTATTGAAACGATCCCCCCCTGACGAAAAGATTGTTTTTATTTTAAATATTTATTTATTTATTTACCTTACCTAACTTAAATTACCCCATTCGTTTGTTACATTCTGACGGCTTACACTTAAACTAAATTTTGGCCTGGATGTGATCGTTAGCAGCTAGGACCCGTGTTTGTAGTAACCCTAGGACCTTTTCAGAGGAGTCGCTGGTATTATCGTTGAAACGAAACAAAGGATTAGGTTTTATAATCTTTATTTCCTGTTAAAGTACACAATGAAATTATTAATTTACATCAACATTTTACACTGAATATATTCAAACGATAAGTATTTTTAAGTCAGATTTTAAGCAGAGAAGATTGAAAGCAAGAATGAGAAGCTGATTGAAGATCACTAGATCTGTAAAGGATAAGTATACGTTGTAAATTTTCATAGAATAGTAACTTGACCTCCAAGAAATCTAAACGAAATACTTCAAAGACACTAGGAAATTAGTAATTTGATGACAAAGACCAGATAAAATAATCATTTAATAATTTACTAACTGAATTATCCATCCAAGTACATAGCCTTTAATGAGTACATGAGTCTCAAGCGTGCTCCGCCTACTTGAAAACTCTAACCCCTACTCCTGCCTGGGTTGTTGTACCATCAAAACCACCCCCGAACAGAGAATTGACAGTTTTCATTCAAATAAGATACAAAATTATATTTCTAAGGCCTTCCTCATCTCAACTTCATATTCATACAAGAAAATAGTAATCATTATTTTAAGTTTAAATAGCTATGAAGAACAATAACTGAAGCATTCCAGTTCAAGCTTTAGATTAGTACGTGAGTAACAAGCTTGCTCAGCCTACTTGTTAACTCTCAACCATTGCTCTGCCTGGGTTGATGTACCTCCAAAACCAAACCAAAATACAAAATTAGATCAGTTTTTCGTTCTAGTAAAGGTAGAATTTCCATCATCAATGCCTCTCTCATCACAACCTCGTAATCATTCAAAAAATCAAATACTTAAATATTTTATATCATTTTAGTAATAGGTATTACTCGTAGAAGTAAATATGATTCAACTCAAAAGTTTTCTTGTAACTTGATAAATACACATTATTCCATGTCCAATGCTCATTTCCACTCAGAAACAAATAACATCTTCCACTCAGATATCATAAAATCATGTGAGTATGTTCTACCGTTAAAGTAAATTATTCTTAAAATAATTCATTCGCATAGCCACACAACAAAACACACATGTAAAACGGTTATTTCAAATTGACAAAGCGTAATGATTGCATAAAATACCTTTTAAATGAATATTTTCTTTCCCAAATCCTTAGATAAACCTATTCAAAATGTCATATTAAAATTTATATTAATTAATAAAGTGATCTATGGTTCTCATACCAAACCGAAGTCTTGAATCTGCTTGCTCGCAGCCTCGAATACCCGGAGACTCGTAGCTCTGCCGCAGAACAGCAACGGACAGCCGCAGTACTGTAGCTCAGCTCCGAAAGCAGCCGATGTGAGGCTTCGAAGACGCCTACAGCTCAGCTTCCACCGACAGCTTGAACCCGTAGAGTTTCCTTCTTCAAGACGGCTTCTAGCTCCAGTCCCCAGCTCCTCTGCTTCGCTCCAGGCTTCAGTCTTCAGGTCCTTTTCTTCTTCTTGGGAGTTGTTTCCTTTTCTGAGGTTGCTTCCTGAATGATCCTGGTCTATTTACCTGCTCGCCTTATATACTCTTCATTTTCGGTATCAATATGCAGATTGATGCTCTTTTGTCATTTTCGTCGACGAATCTGACGAAAAGAATCATAGACTACCACAGACGGCCTGGTTAAAGAATCTTTGATACGAATTTGATCCTTATTGTCATTCTACTACATACTTCCATAAGGTTCAATTTCCTTTGCGATGGACTTTGCTTGGATAATTTTAGCAATCTCTTATGTTAATAATATTGAATTAAAATTTACCAAAATTTTACATAAATCTATGATATTTGTATGAAAATGAATGTAAAACTGATTCCTTTTATCATTAAACACAATTCTTGACAATTTAAACTTGAAATAAGCTCATTTTAGATCAAAATAGAGTCAAAGATAAATACTCTATTTCTATATATAAATACTACTATATAATAAAACTCAATCAAATTTCATTGTAAATAATTTGAATATTGTTCTTTGAAAAGATTTTTGTTCAAAGTTTCCTATTAGTCATATTACCAACCTATTTTAGTTTCTAACCTAAAAATATATAAACAATGTTTTTTACAACATTTGTATGAAAAATTCCCTATATTTAAAGGAAAATTGGTCCTGTAAAAACACATAACAACTAATATCAATAGTCTGACATCCATATTAAACATTTGTTTAACATGAAACACTACTTTTAATGTTTAATTTTCATGATTTTCCCTATGTAAAAGGGTGAAATAACCTCATACAATACATTGACTCTTGTTTATAATATTATTCTTTAACAATAAAACAAAGTTCCAACTATCCCATTCATGATTTGATTAATGTATGTAGTAGATTACGATTTGGATCTCTTATAATAACATGATTTACATAAATTATGAGTTTTATTCAGTAAAACACCAGTAATTCATATATTTTATAATTTTCTTTACAATTTTCTTCTTAATATCCTTATTTAACTAAAATAAAACTCCGATGTGAGTTTACAGCTTCATATCTGCATCAAATGGACTTTAAAACAAAGGAACCTTCCACCAAAATAATATTGTATAGCTTCCCAAAGGACAATTCTCCAATAAAGCGAAATCGGAGATCCGGCGTTTCGCTACAGTATGCTTGTTTGCCACCGTCGTGGTATAAAATAATAAAGCATATTCAATATGGCCTTCCTAATCAGTAATCACCCATTACAATAGCTATGGGTAGAAAAAGCATCCTGTACGACCTGTACTCATATATAAACATAAATAAAATAATGCTATAAATAAACAAATGATCCTGGGATAACACAAAAATTACCTTCCTTGGACACGAACCCACCAGTTTCGTAGGCAACTCATAAACTTAAACCATTCCCTAAATAGACGGAGAGCTGGCCACGTCAGATATGACACAATAATGAGAGCAACACAACCCATGTAGTTAGTTTGCTATACTATGCTTATTTCAAGATCTGGACATCTGGCAGCTGTAAAGTGGTGGAAGTCAAAGAATGCAAATAACTTGAAGAAAACAAATCCTAGAGTTCTGGGTTTAATGAAATATGATGGGAAATTATGTAATTAATTAGGTTTTATCATATCCAGAAGGTTCTGTTGGAGGAAAGTAGTGCCAAATGATGTAAAATGCAATTTTTAGTTAGTCGTCTACTGTTTTTGTTTCCGCAATAATAGACAATGGTTTTTAATCTACTGTTAAAATAAAGGCCCTGTCCTCTATAAGCGACACAACTTTGGCATTTTTTACCTATTTTGGTATTACTCATTTCCAACTTAAAAACTTTGTTGGTCTGTCACTCTGACATCCACCCATTGAAAGCTGCCAGATGCCCGGATCCAGCAATAAGGATGGTAAAGCAGTCTAACTAGACAGGTTTCATTGCTCTCATTATTGTCTCACATCTGACGTGGCCAGCTCTTAGACCAAAACCAGCTCTAACCGAAAAACTACATATGAACATAGACATGTCAAATGAGAAGACGTAATCCCACGAAGATACAAATACAAATACAAATACAAATACAAATGATTTATTCGTCGAACACAGGTTATACAACATTACATTGCAGAGAGTGGAAAAACAGGGTTTGTATCACTATGTCGTGCCTATAGGGCATACGAAGTTAATTTTGAATGAATGCACACATGCACCAAATTACAATTTTATACATTAAAACAATATATTTAGTCAATTAATTTACTAGTTATTAATATTTAACATAACAAAAACAAGGAAGTAATATATCATAGGTTTCAAACATTATTAGTCATTAGAAATAAGGTTAAGAAAATAGAAAATAAAATTGTCACGGAGAGAAATTATTACATTATGTCAGTTTTTGATAGTAGGAATTAGTAATAAAAATTAATAAAGTTGATTGTCGGCAAGAAATTCGTTATTGGAGTAATAAGCCTTTTTGGTCAAGTATTCTTTGAGTGTTTTTTTAAATTTATTAATGTCACAGATTTTCCTTAAATCTTCAGGTAATTTGTTATAAATTCTAGGACCCATACCAAGAACACTGTTTGATAGAAGTGCCGTGCTTGACGGATGGGCACGGATCAAATATTGCAGACGTTCTCTCGACAAACTTTGAAATAAATTCGGATGGCATTTCACAAAGACAGCTAATTCAAAAATGTATAAACAAGGAAGAGTTAATATTTTTAAATTGAGGAAGTGTGACTTACAGGGTGTAAACCGTGGCAGATTACACACTGCTCTAACGCAATCTTTTTGTGCTATGAAAGCCAAATGCCAATCGGTTGAATTGCCCCAAAAGATTATGCCATAGCGGAGAGTAGAGGAAACAAAGGCATGATAGGCCGTTAGCACAACTGACCGGCTCGAAATTTTGTTCAGCATACGTAGCGCATAAGAGGAACTGCCTAACCTTTTACATATATTATCTATTTGACATCTCCAATTCATATTGCTGTCCAGAAACAGTCCCAGGAACTTTGTGTTATTCACCTGAGTAATTTTTTGTCCCTTATATTCGATATTTAATTCATCGTACTCAGTTATACGCTGTCTAAAGTTCATAATCATTGTTTTCCCAATATTTATTTTTAAGTTGTTATTATTGAGCCACGTAATTATATTTTGTAAAGCATTACTCATTTCGATCTCAAAGTTATTTAATCCAGTGCCAGTAAATATAGCGGTGCTATCATCCGCAAAGAGGACCATAGGATACTTGGTAGATTTGGGAAGATCGTTAATGTAAATAAGGAAAAGCAAAGGCCCTAAGATGCTCCCCTGCGGTACCCCATAAAAAGTTTCTCTTGTCTGTGACTTGTAGGTTACTTCTGCTTTTGATTTATAGCATAGTTTTGTTACTACTGTATATTGTTTTCTAAAACTGATGTATGACTCTATTAAATTCAGTATGTTGCCTCTAATTCCATACTTTTCCAGTTTGCTTAATAAAATGTTAGGGTGTACACAGTCAAACGCTTTAGTCATATCCATATATATAGCTGATGCTGGTATTCGTTTGTTCATGCTTATTATAACCTTAGAAACTAGTTCATAAATCGCTGCATTAATTGACTGGTTTTTACGAAACCCTTTTTGTTCAGAAGCAAAGAGTCCTTTTTTTTCAAAATAATCGTAAACATTTGTATAAATTACTTTCTCAAATACTTTAGACATAATTGATAACAGGGCAATCGGTCGGTAATTAGCCATGTCAAATTTGTCACCTTTTTTTAACAGTGGTATTATTTTAGATATTTTTAACTTGTTTGGAAAAACACCATTTTCAACGCACAAGTTCATTATATGACAGATTACTGGAGCAATTAAATAACCAACGCTTTTTACAATTCTAGTATCAATGTCATCATATCCGGTACACTTTGTATTTTTTAATGAATTTATTATTTTAAGGATGTCATTTGGAGTAACCGGTGGCATAAAGAATGAATTTAGTGAGTTATTAAATGCGTTTGAATTACAACGACAGATAACACTGTGATTCCATAATAAGCCACGGTCTCGTGCACACACACTCACTTTAGCCGTTTGAACCAATCACCGCTCGTCCACAAGTTGTATATGTGTGCGTGTCACGCGTAAACACGAAGAAATCGGCTTATTATCAAATCACAGTTTTGAATGGTCCGCTTCTGACAATAGGGTTTTATCCAGCACAATACGCGTCAAGTCCGGAGTTGAGAGGTTTCTCCTCAATAACTACGAGTATTTGTTCTGTTCATGGGACAATTTTGGTACATAACAGCTTTCGCAGGTGTATGGTTTCTTTGAAAGTCATCAATGAGGGTGACCGGCATTCGTTTACCAATGGGTACAGTCCAGTCCACGTCTAAAATTTTAAGAGGCTGACAATACCCGATTACCTTCAAATTGATTTTACTTAAATAGTTTTTTAGCTATACTACTTGTTTTGGTACAGTAAAAAAAAAAGTTAATATTCATTATATTTGGAAGAAATTAGTTAAGGTGCTGACAACAGCTAAATTCCCTCACTATCTTTTTCAGCGCGAGTGAAAGAGAAACACTGTGTTACGATTAGTATGAGAGCTTATTGCAAATTTTGCAAAGTGATGAATTAAAAAACTACGCATTAATTGAGAAATATAAAATAATGAAGTTTTTAGTATTAGTGTGGTGGAATTTTGTCCTTAGTTACAGACATATAAGTCATGAAACTAAAGACATACAACTGTTTAAAGCAAATTTTAAGATGTAACTTTGGGATTATTTTCTATCGAGCCGATTTCGGCCAATCGTGTATCGGAATTAACGACGTTCTTCCAAATATAACGAATAATAACATATATATTTTTTACTTTCTCAAAACAAGTAGTTATAGTTCAAAAACTGTTTGAGTAAAGTCAGTTTGAAGGTCATCGGGTGTTGTCAGCCTCTTAATTTGAAAATAGGCAGGTGCATCATGTTATAATTGACACTCTTGTATCAAACTCAAACTCAAACATTTATTCATTAAGTAGGCCACAAGGGCACTTTTACACGTCAAAGTAAAAGAGAGATAAAAAAAATCAAACTACACCGGTTCTAACCCTACGCCTCTGAACCGAGAAGAATTATGTCCGTAAGAAACTCGGCGGGACTTATTTTTTCAAAACAACAGTACATCAAAACTAAACAATACATATAAGTGCGTTGTTCTATAAGAAAACATATCAAACCAAGGTTAGATTAACACACAATAGGTTGTAGTTTAAGAAAAATCCCAAAGAAAAAAGATGAGTCCAAATCTGACTATTTGAAAATGAATTACATACAAGTTTGTTATACTTTCTTACCTGAACTGTGTCTTCTACATAAATTTCCAAATTATAATAATCCATCATCAACAGTTAGAAGCAAATTTTGAATTTAAATAAAAAAAAAGTAAGTGATTCTAGTATACAATAAACATACTATTTCCAAATTATCCTTAGAGATGTATAAGGTCTCCAAGTGTCTTGATCTATATATTCTATATAATAAAAAAAATATGGATAATTAAGCACCGAATGTTGTGTCTAAAGCCAATTAAACTAAAATTAAATATGATTAATAAAAAGTTACGTAATTGTGTGGCCCCAGTCAGCCTAAACAGACCGGTCTCCACAAACAGCACCCGTTCACGAGTATGACGCATATGTCAGCCATCGCATCCCTCAACCTTTCTTCGGGAAAGTGGCGACCCGATCAATGACGCCACCATAAGCAGAGCCTTTTAAGCGAGCATGACATGTTCAAGCTAGCGTGCTTTATTCATTAATAAAAACTAGCCACGTTTAGTCTGGTGAGAAACAATCTGTGCTCGTATTTTACATGCGTGAACTAAATTACAATATAAAAGTGACATAGAGATATACATGTCTCTAAGCGTCAGGATCATTAAATATATATCTATACATATAAATATTTGCGAATGCAAGACTTAGAGATGTATTACGTCTCTAAGTGTCCAAGTACTAAATAAAAACAAAAAAAAACAAAACGAAAACAGGACACAAGTAAAGCTGCTTCACAGAGTAATAGACCTAATAATTTTTCAATTTGTATTGTACTAACCATATCAAGCTACAGGCTTAAAAGCATCGTTATCTCAATTAATTCCTTTAAAGTATAGTACTCTCTCCTCAACAAATAGTGCTTAACATATGAATTGAATTTATTTAGTGGCAAATTCACTACATCAGCGGGGACTTTGTTATAAAAACGTGTACAGTTCCCAGCAAAAGACGTACGAACCTTACCGAGGCGGTGTCCAGGCTCAGCAATCTTATCTTTATTTCTAGTGTTATAGTTATGGATATCACTGTTGAGCTTCAATTCATGGATGTTTTTCCGCACATACATAATGTTTTCAAGTACGTATTGAGATGCTACGGTAAGAATATTTGCCTCTTCAAATTTTCCTCTTACGGATGCTCGACCGTGCATTTTATAAATGCCACGTACGGCTCGTTTTTGTAGCACAAATATGGTCCCAATATCAGCCGCTTTACCCCACAACAGAATTCCATACGACATAACACTGTGAAAGTAACTGAAGTATTTATACCAGCCTGGCAGTTTCACTGTTTGTTAGATGGCTGATTCGCCTCACGGCATAGGCTGCAGAGCTAAGTTTCCCAGCTAGGGTGGCCATATGTGGATGCCATTGTAATTTCGAGTCTAAAGTGACTCCTAAGAAAACAGTTTGATTTTCGAATTCCATTGTTTCATCATTTATTATAATCTTGCTGCTGTAAATCTGCTTGACGTTGGGAAGTGTAAATTTGATGCACTTGTTTTCTTGGCGTTCAAAAGTAGGTTATTAGCCGTAAACCAATTTACTACTGTGGAGAGTGCACTGTTAATACTATCGAAGATGTTTTCTTTTCTGTCCACTTTAAATATCAGAAATGTGTCATCAGCAAATAACACTATATCATGTTTATCTTGCACAATTTTAGGTAGGTCATTAATGTACACCAAAAACAGTAAGGGACCAAGTATTGAGCCTTGAGGCACTCCGAGTGCCACAGGGGACCCAGAAGATTGAGTTCCATTAATTACCACTCGTTGTGTTCTATCCGATAGATATGATGAGACGAGGTTAAGGGCACCAGCTTTGATCCCGTAATGGCTTAGTTTTCTCTTTAGATTTTCGTGATCAACGCAATCAAATGCCTTCGATAGGTCACAGAATATTCAAATAGCATCTTGTTTTTTTTCCCAAGCGGCAAAGATGTGCTTAAGAAGAACAGCACTAGCGTCAGTAGTCGAGCGACCTCTGGTAAAACCAAATTGATTTCTGGCGAACAACTCGTTTAGAAATAGAAATAGAAATAGAAATAGAAATAGTTTATTCGTAAACACATACATATAAAAGAAACAGAAGGAAAGAAAACATAATACAAGAAAGTGCCACGAAATGGCCTCATCTCAGCATGATGCTGGCGGTTGTCAGCGCTGATCTTCCGATGAGACCATCGGGTGAAAACAATTCACGGAAGGTAACACAAAACAAGATAAAAAAACTAAAAGCAAACAAAGAGCATTAAAAGAAACATAAAGATTATAGATATCTACTTAAATTTATATGCAAAAAGTAAAATATCGGTAAAACACAATAGAAAATGTCTGTCCGACCAAACTTGTCTTGGCCGTGTATTAGGCATAGAACGCATGCGCACTAATTATGACAGGCATGACATTGACAGTCGACATGAAAGAAAAGGAAATTATTAAAGATCAAGTATTATGCTGTTATTACATTGAAAACAATAAACATTTAGTATAAAAAATACGATGGCAATGCGACAGGAACATATTTCAGTTCAGTGGTACGTTAACAATACAATGTCTACAGGCAACTTGTTTCCAGTCTGCAGGTTTCCTGGTTAAGTTGATGGTCGAGCATGTACTTCTTAAGCTTGAATTTAAAACTATGAATACTTTGCAGGTTTCTCACTGGCGGTGGAATATTGTTCCAACATTTAGACGCTGCATATCGGAAACTTCCTCGGAAGGCGGCCGAAGAGTGGTGCGGCGTGAGCAAGTGAATCCCACATTCGCGGCGTGCACGGAGCTTAATGCAAGAGAGCTTATTAAAAAGATAAGCAGGAGATTTATACTTTAGCACACCGAAGAGCAGACAAGCCAAGTGAAGTTTACGGCGGTGTTGCATTTTAAGGATATTGTGGCTGTTCAAAAACGGGGTAACATGGGCTCTCAACGGTATATTAAAACTGAAGCGAGCACAGGCATTTTGTACACGTTGTATGAGCCTTTTTGTCCTAGCAAGGAGCCGTGGTCCAACTACTACATCCACATAGTTTAATTTGGATAACACAAGTGTTTCGGTTAAAAGTTGACACAAGTTGATTTAGAATTAGTTTCTCGAAAACTTTGCTCAGTGCCGGCAGTATTGAAATTGGTCTGAAATTGCTTGGTTCTGTTCTCGATCCTGATTTGAATAAGGGGATGACTTTGCTGTGCTTCATTATGTCTGGAAATATTCCTGTATCAATACATTTGTTAAATATATCAGCTAAATGTGGTGCAATCGATTCAACAATGGAATGTAGAACTTTAATAGATAGGCCCCAAAGATCTTCAGTTTTCTTTAAATTTAGGGATTTAAATGTTTTAATAATTAAGTTCGGAGTAACATATGAAAATTTAAAGATATCTGTAAACTCTGCTATATTTGTTTTCAGTATTGCCTCAGCGACGTCAGGCGATGAATGAAGAGACTTTGTTGCTTCTACTGGTATATTACAGAAGAACTGCTCAAAATGATTCGCAACTTCAGGGTCCGAACTCACTAAATTATTATTAATACGTAGGTTGTAGTGCGGATCTTTGATTTTACGTTTCCCAGTTTCATCGTTGATTACATGCCAAACAGTTTTTACTTTATCCTTGGAATTTTGGATCTTTCTGGACAGATAATCAGCTTTAGCAGCGGCACACAGCATCTTAAAAGATTTAGAAAAGTTCCTGACATAATCTAGGAATTCCGGACTTTTATTAATTCTCCTCAAGTCATATAAATCATAGAGTCGTCGTCTTTTCTCATGAATATCCGGTGTAGCCCAGTCGCTAAATTTCGTCTTGACCTTGCCTTGCACCTTCTTCGGAATGAAACAGGCATCAAATGTCTTTAGTTTCTTCACTTATAGGTACGTCTGTAATTAAGGACAAAATTCCACCACACTAAAACTAACTAAAAATTCATCATTTTGCAAAATTTGCAATGAGCTCCCATACTAATCGTAACACAGTGTTTCTCTTTCACGCGCGCTGAAAAAGATAGAGATGAAACTTGAAGCAAATCAAATTATTTTGTTCAATATTTTTCAAATCTGGCCTCGGACACCGGAGGGTTTGGTCACTTTTTCTGAAGTATATGACATCTATTTTCAGTTTATATATAGTAGTGTAACTACTTAAAAATTGCAAATCAAAAAATATTGAACAAAATAATTTGATTTGCTTCAAGATTCATAGATGGCAGCACCATCTCTCTCGCTATACCAGAATCACGTAAGAGATTCGGATAGGAGGTGCAAGCACGTACTGCGCATGCCCTTAGAGTATGGTCAACGGCGCCTAGCCGTTTCAAATTCAGAGATTGCATATACATGAGAAAATTTGTCAAGTTCCGCCGTGACCGGGTGGTCTAGTGGTCAGGACGTCAGCCGCGAAAGCTGAAGACGCCAGTTCAAATCTGGCCTCGGACACCGGAGGGTTTGGTCACTTTTTCTGAAGTATATGACATCTATTTTCAGTTTATATATAGTAGTGTAACTACTTAAAAATTGCAAATCAAAAATATTGAACAAAATAATTTGATTTGCTTCAAGATTCATAGATGGCAGCACCATCTCTCTCGCTATACCAGAATCACGTAAGAGATTCGGATAGAAGGTGCAAGCACGTACTGCGCATGCCCTTAGAGTATGGTCAACGGCGCCTAGCCGTTTCAAATTCAGAGATTGCATATACATGAGAAAATTTGTCAAGTTCCGCCCTGACCGGGTGGTCTAGTGGTCAGGACGTCAGCCGCGAAAGCTGAAGACGCCAGTTCAAATCTGGCCTCGGACACCGGAGGGTTTGGTCACTTTTTCTGAAGTATATGACATCTATTTTCAACATAGAGATGAAAGTTAGCTGTTGTCATCCCCTTAGTTTGAAAATAAGCAGGTGAATCCTGTTATAATGGACACACTATGTTTCCGCGTTATGGCAAAAATGCACTATATTTCGTATTATTATGATTAATCGTAAGAACGGTTTGATAATAAGTAGATTACTATCTATATTAATGGTAGTTGTTAGCTGACTCGCAAGACAGACTGGTTTGAAACTAGTAGCAGTGAAGGGAAGTTGGAAAATAATACCTCTGGTAATATGTACTCGTTTAGGGCTTCAGTCACAGTGGGGGCGTTCATTAATTACATATTAGATGTTAGGCAATTTTTCGAAGGGCCCTTGAAGATTTAGTACAATTTTGGAAATCCCTAACCCTTAAATTACACGTGAGAATTATTAAAATAAAACTCTTAGTCAAAATCCGTAAATCTGCGTTTTATTCGTTTCGAACCAGTCGCCATGGTCGAAATCGGCCTGGATAGGATGAAGGTTACTTAATGCTTTAACGACAAACTTGAGAAAAATGCCAAAGTAGGTGAAAATAATTAGACTTCCTGATGGACTCGATGGAACCACAATATCCAAAGATTGATTGATTAATGTCATTATGATGACAAATGAAGATCCTGTCTTTAATAGATTCGTAACAAATAATGATTGTAAAGTAAAATGCCGCTTCAATTGTGCGAGAAACTTTATCCCGGACATCAAACGCCACAGAACCGCTCTCATTTCCGTTGAACTTTAATGATATTTAATAGCTTTTGTACAACAGGCGCTTTAATATTATTCATAATCATAATACAGCTTCATAACATAACCTAGGTAGGTTCAAGATAGGTATCTTGAGTAGGTACGATGCGTAGATCGCAGAATATGGATGACTTATCTAACATAAAAAACGGCCAAGTGCTAGTCGGACTCGCGCCCGAAGGGTTCCGTACCAGTATCTATAAAAACAGCAAAAAAAACATGTCTGTTGTACGGGACCCCCTTTAAATATTTATTTTATTTTGTTTTTTAGTATTTGTTGTTATAGCGGCAATAGAAATACATCATCTGTGAAAATTTCAACGGTCTAACTATCACGGTTCATGAGATACAGCCTGGTGACAG
Source organism: Pammene aurita (assembly GCA_947086415.1). NCBI lineage: Eukaryota > Metazoa > Arthropoda > Insecta > Lepidoptera > Tortricidae > Pammene > Pammene aurita. Next base: position 31,052,657 of record OX352308.1, read on the forward strand.
ACGGACAGCGGAGTCTTAGTAATAGGGTCCCGTTTTACCGTTTGGGTACGGAACCCTAAAAACGATAATGTATTTATTTTCTAGCGTAATTATGCGAAAACAACGAAAAATTTACAAATGAAGGATTTCATATCTATTTGCCTTTTCTACTTACCTACTTATTGGCTTAAATAGAGACACATTTATGGTTACCTAATAGATTTTTGCATTAAAATAATCGGTAGAATCGATTTTTGTTAATATATTTATAACAAAAACAAACATGTTTTTGTGCGCGTTAAATTATTTTGAAATCAACAAGAACTTAATTGTTAATAGTGTATTTATCGTGATGTTACATTTTCGTGTTGATACTAATTTCATCTTTAAAAGTAACAAATCCTTTTGACATTTCATAAAAAGGGTAGCCGATTTGACTGGTAGTCCACTATACAGAATTCATTCTTACTTGTCTAATAATTTATACAAACATATGTCTAGACATCCTAATGTCGTTTATTTTTAATGTTATTCGTTCGTTACTCCGATTATTCAAGAAAATTTTATTAAAAAGGTAATTTTTTAACCCCCGACGCAAAAAGAGAGGGGTGTTCATAATTCATAATTCATAACATAATTCATAATTCATTTATTGCGTCATAATCATGTGTTACATAAGGTCTTACAAAAAAGCTTACTGCTAACGTTCACATGAACTGAAACTGAACTGAACTGAAAATGTTCATTCTTACTAAACTAGTACTTAGGTAACTAATGTATCTAACGATATTTCATTTATCATGCAATACATAATAACATTAATAACACAGTTACAGAATATTAAATATTATAGACATGTGTTATAAGTTTAACGTGCCTGTCTGTGTATCTGTCTGTGGTATCGTAGCTCCAAAACGGATTAGAAAATTACACTTTTGTCTCTTTCTCACGCGGGTGACGGGAGCTCATTCGCACGTCCGCATCTCACGCTGGCCGGTGCGCGACTAGCGACAGTTGTTTGAATTCACTCATATTAAGTGCTTCACTTTTGGAGCGTGCATAACCCATATGTCATTATTATATATCATAGAAGATATATAACAAGTATAACAACATTATAAGTGATAATCCCAGAGAAAAGTAAGATAATGACTCGGAGAAATGTTTGTTTACATAAATAAGAAGAGCACAGATGAATTTGGTATACCTAAACAGAATTCATCTGTACTTGTCTTTTGTAAACAAACATTTCTCCGTTATTGAGCAAGTGCCATAAATAACAACACTAATTTTCCCGCCCTTCTATTGTATTGCAGTAAAGATAATCAATTTGATGAATTTAATACTCCTCGTGTATTGTTAATTAGTTAAATTATGCTTTGAAGTGGTTTGCTCGTTTATTCTGAACAGGCGCGGGGAACTTCAATCGTTATTGTTTCGGAATTTTGGTATTTAATTAAAGGCAATTATATTTCAATCTTATTAAATAACAGTACAGTCGACCAATTTGATACCTAGGGTACTATTCAGAACGCATCCGAAGTGACGTCACGGACGGCCGTTTGCTTCCAAGGCAGTCTTAATACGTGACGGGGCCCTAGGGCACTTTGAGAATCAGGGGCCCTCAGGCGCTCAATTAGGGACAATGTTGACTGTAAAAAAAACTTTCGGGGCCCCCCTGAGGATGGGGGCCCTGAGCACGTGCCCCGTGTGCCCTTATAGATAAGACGGCTCTGTTTGCTTCCGAAATTTGAAGATCGGCAACGAATCGGAATAACCACAATCACTTCAAATCCGTTGAACGACCAACACGTATACCAAGCTGTAAATTAGACCATAGTTCTAGAAATAAAACACTGTATATAAGTTTAAAAACAAGTCTTCATTGAAGATCCACTTAGGCATCCCTGCAGCAGCTAGAACAGGAGCCTAGGCCTCAACAGGTACTATAGAACCTTGTAATAATAGCTAGTTTAGAATAGAATAGAATATAGTTTATTCGTAGACACACACACATACATAATACATTGTGAAAGAAGTAGAAAAAAGAGATAGTGCTACGAAATGGCCTCATCTCAGCATGGTACTAGCGATTGCTAGCGCTGATCTTCCGATGTGACCATCATGATGAGTTTAGCAGGTGTAATGGGCCGCCGTCCGGACCCGTTCAAATAATTATAATTGTTAAATTATATTTTAGGTTTACTTTATATTTTTAAGGACCACAAACTGCTTGGTTATAGTGTATATCAGCCTTTATACTTCTACTGCTGTCTTTGCCTTAGAAGAATTAACACTCTCAGAATTTAAAATTTAAAGTCACTGACATTGGAATTTGTTTGAAATAACTGTCAATATTATCAAGGCAGTAAAAGATCGCGTTGGAATGAAAAAATATTCTATTATATGCAATTATGTGAGTTCACTGAAGTGCAAGAATGTGCAGCATAAAACAGCAGCTTAGGAAAGCCGGATGTGAAACCACTAGGATACGCATGTGCAGTAGGGATTGCAGTCAGACTTCAGCCACAAGAAAGTTAAGTATCTTTATTCTTATATCTTTATATTATATTTTCTCTACCTTCTCTCTAGAACCTAATGTTTAAAGTACTATAATGTCCCGCTTTACCATAGTTATTTTATTTGATGTGTTTGTGTGTATCCAATGTTAAAGGCCCTCCCTGTGTCCCTAACTTCATTCCTTACTGACCTTTAAGTGCGAGAGTAGACTTTCTGCGAAACCGGTATTTCAGACTTTGTAACTAGGCAAGACAGCTATAGTTAGTCAGCAGTAGGATCATGGTTCATGAGGATGCTACTTATAACCTTTATATACTTATTTGATAATAACAGCATTTCACAGCAACAAGGTATTCATCTATTGTACCCATCAATGCTAGGTTTTATGACATACAAATAGATAAAAGGACTGAGTAAAGATAACTGGACACACTGACCGTACCCTCCCTACCTTAAGCTCATTGTTCTATACTTACTCGGACTAACTGACATCGTACAAAGAAAATATTCATGAAAATATTCCCATATAGGTCTAGGGATACTTAATGACCGTTTGGTCATACAATCTTTAAAAAACAGGAGGTTGATGAGAACAGGCGGAGCGCGGGCGAGCTTTCTTTACTGTGTTGACCTGGGATACTTTAGGACACAACGTAGAGGAATAGACGATCACTGGCCAGGCTCACAAGGTTTCATTACAACGACATAAAGTAACTGGCGATAACATAGGTTAAGCTAGACGGGCTTCAGTCCTTAGAGATCATGACACAGGGCAATAGTTACGTTCATACTAGGGCATGCCATACCGGTAAGTTTTGTATGGCTAATACCGGAGTTCCGGGCCCATACAAAAAACACCAACGATGCATGCCGTAGCTCATACATATCCATGAGCAACTGCTTTAATGCCAAGGATATACAGGGGCTCAGGAATCCAATAAATGTTTTGTCTTGAATTTCTCCGAAAAAGATATTCCCCGGTTTCTGAAATACTTACCGTAAAATTAAAATGCTTTAGATTAAGGCCACAGGGAAGGTTTTTGCCTAAGAGAAACTTAACGGCTTCCTAGCCCAGTTGGTAGTGACCCTGCCTACGAAGCAGGAGGTCCCGGGTTAGAATCCTGGTAAGAGCATTTATCTGTGTGTTTATCACGGATATTTGTTCATGAGTTATGGATGTTTTCTATGTATTTAAGTGTTTATCCATATTTATCTATTTTATCCCGTCGTCTAGTAATAACACAAGCCTTATTGAGCTTACTGTGGGACTAGATATTTGTATAAGATTGACCCATCATATTTATTAATTTATTACTTACTTAATTTTTGAAAAAAAAAAGCTTCTTGGGTCTATACGGTTTTCGTACACATTATAAACAATTCACCTACGGTAGCTAGAAATGTATTAATTTTAACCAATTTAATAAGCACATATCGCTTATAGTTAGGCATTAACAAATTAAAAACGTGGACATGTTGCTAAAACATGTTGCATCGCCCGCTCTGGGCGAATGTTTGATACATAACACTTATGTACCTAGCTACCTAACAACGTACCATACACGAATCCAAGTACAGTACAAATAAAGTGTCAGCAAAGGGCCCCTTTGACAAGTTCATTTAGGGGTCTCGGACTAAAGCGTGTAAACACGCGAGGTAAACACAGGTGTCCGTAACAGTGCGTTTTACCCTGCTTACACGCGCACCCGGTTATCTCTGCGGTTGACTGCCCCTTTTACTGGTAAGTGTCCTTTTGTGTCGAGTTGACATCTGTAGCTATTGACACTCACTTAGTTGTTGTTTTTTTTATTTTCAACCGACTTCAAGATTTCGAAGGAGGAGGTTATCAATTCGTCGGGATCTTTGTTTTTGCTATATTTTTTTATGTATGTTCAATTGTTCACCGATTATTCGAAGACGTCAAGACCGATTTGGAAAATTCCTGTTTTTGTTTGAAAGGGTATACTTCACAGTTAGTCCCATTATCACCAGGTTAGGATCTGATGATGGGATCCTGGAGAATTCGAGGGAACTCTTCAACACAATTATTAGTAACAGTAACAAGTATTATAGGCACACCTGCAATGTAGTGATTTAAGTATTTTTTACAGTAGTTAGGCCGTTTGCTTTTGGAAAGGTATACTTCACAGTTAGTCCCATTATCACCAGGTTAGGATCTGATGATGGGATCCTGGAGAATTCGAGGGAACTCTTCAACACAATTACTAGTAACAGTAACAAGTATTATAGGCACACCTGCAATGTAGTGATTTAAGTATTTTTTACAGTAGTTCGGCCGTTTGCTTTTGGAAAGGTATACTTCACAGTTAGTCCCATTATCACCAGGTTAGGATCTGATGATGGGATCCTGGAGAATTCGAGGGAACTCTTCAACACAATTATTAGTAACAGTAACAAGTATTATAGGCACACCTGTAGTGATTTAAGTATTTTTTACAGTAGCTCGGGCGTTTGCTAAGTTAACTTGGTTCTTTTTTGTTTAAAATTATTGATTTTTTTATCATGGCGTTGGTATCTTGGCGGCAAGATATCCGGCTTTAAACCTGTAGCTCTCGGATTCAAACCCTGGCTCGTACCACTGAGTTTTTCGAGGCTATACAGGGTGTACGAAAATAGTGGTGATCCGTTTAAGGCCATTATTAGTATCATATTGGGACTAAAAAGAAAATATTTTTTTTTGTATGGGACACGTTTACATATTAGAATACGTTACCAATTATAAACGGATCACCAGTATTTTAGTTACACCTTATATTTGATACTAGCTGTACCCGCGGCTTCGCCCTCGTGTGTGGGAGATTTTGTCATTTTCATTTACTATCCAGGCCATTAGTGTAGAATGTACGCGTTCTACATATAAATATCTATCTAAATTTATTAGTTCATCCGTGATAAAGATAACTGACTAAAAGGCGTGCGTTGAGACCTGCGAATGCTAATGGCCGAGTTCCTGCAGGAGAATATTCTTAGAACAGAGGGTCATACGCTGAAGGTACTGGCGCGAGGTAGCGTGTGAGTGCAACGTCCCAGTGAAAACTGCTTTTGCAGCAGCAGGCCAAAATCTAATAAGGCCAAAGGCAGCAAGAATTGTTTCAGCAGGAGTATAAAAGGGTCCCCACAAAACTCAATGGTCAAGTGTTTTGGTGAACCCGAACGCCGAACCCGTGATACGGTAAGCGGCAATATCGCGAAAGCCATAGGGCGAGTACCGCGCAGGACCCAGGCCCGGAGGATCGCAGCGAGAATTGCTTCAGCAGAAGCAGCATGTTAGGGACCGGACATACTTCAATGGCGAAGTGTCTTAGCGAACTCGAGGGCGGCGGACACGTGGGTGAGTGGAAATGTATGTGAAAATCAAAGGCTGAGTACCGCGTAAGGTTCGGGCTCGGAACATCGCAGCGAGAACTTCTTCAACATCTACATGACAGGGACCGGACATAACTTAAAGGCGAAGTGTCTTAGACTCTTAGTGCACCCGAGGGCTGTCGCTCGAGGGTGGGCGGCAATGTCTGACAAAGCCATAGGCCGAGTACCGCGTAGGCCCAGGCTCGGAGCGTCGTAGCGAGAATTTCTTCAGCAGCAGTGTGACAGCTAGCAGCTAGTAAAGCTAGATTCATGATTACCCTTTTTATTGCAATCAGCTGTTAAAGCGAGATAAAACGAAAGTGTTGCTCTCAAAAACGGTGCAATTTTTGCTGTCGGGTAAATCGAAATTGATAAATCTTAACTACCTGTTTTATTTGTTTTTACGTATATTGTAAGTAGGTTTCATGTATTGATAAATAGATTATTTTTACGTTGAGAATAAAGTACCTCCAGGTATTAATGGATCACAATATATGTGCGGATACTTACAATTTCCAAAACGAAGTAACACGTTACAAAAATATTTAACCCGCAATCCCTAATTTGGGAAAGCATTTAAAAATCCATGGTTTGAACCTCGGCGGAACGCAACAGACCGAATCGCTTAATTTAATCTAAAGACGTCCTTAAATAATGTTTGTATACAGGGTACCTATACAGCGCCATCTGTGACCACTTTTGAGAACTCATTTTTTTTTTTTTAATTATGTTTTTAATAAGCAGAATAAAAACTACCCTATATGTTGCTCCGGGGTATAAATTCTTACTATACAAAATTTCGTAAAATTCTGTGCAGTAGTTTTTACGTAGTGCGCGGACAAATTCACAGACAGACAGACAAGAATTCCAAAAATCAATGAAATGTATTCAGTCAACGATTCTAAGCCCCCCGAATAAGTTTTTCTAAGATATCTTCAATGTACATTTTTTTTCTCCTTACGCGTTTATTATATGTAGTATAGATTTTCCAGTCGTTTTTCGTCGAAGAAAAATATCGTGGGGAAACGGGACCTAATCCCAATGTCATAGTTTCGCCTCTGGGTTGGAAGGTCACAGTAATTTTTACTTTTTTCAAATGACTCTTAATTCTCCCTATGCCTTACAGAATTCAACCCGGATGGAGTACCCGTGTCTGTCATTCCCGATACAAAAAAGTGCCGATTTTTGCGGGGGAGAGGATCGTTATGTATGGCTATTCATAACGTACAAATAGCTACGTCAGATAAACGTCAGTCCTACATGTGTCCACTGGTCATATGTTTTCGGCAGAGGGGAACGCCTGTCAATGGCGACTCCGGTTGGTTGAATTCTCAAAGCCCTATGCTGTGAGCTAGTTAACCACCACATTGGCAGCGACTATAATGCAGTGTTATCTATCAATAACACGGCTGCTTTGACTTTCTCAGGCGCCGGCGCCGCCGCTCATTAGAAAGGCATATATTTACCGAATCGACGAAACGATGTAACCGCCACTTTTTCCCTATGCATACAGTTGCGGCCAGACGGCATACAACAACAGCCCTCTGCCGCGAGACCTTGGCAGAAAACACGGATTTTAAACCGTGTAGCCAGTGGTTGGTACCCAATTCTACATACCTTTAAACTCCCTTGGTGGCTAGGCGTGCTCTGCCAACCGTTGGCAGAAGCGGGTGGTTGGTTGTCAGCCATGTAGCTGCTCGCTTCAACCACTCGCTCCAACCAAGGTCACGTGGCAGAATCTGCAGCTATCTGCCATCTGGCCACAACTTACGGCTACCAGGGGCCGTTTTCAAACATTAAAATACGTTTAGACATAATCCAACTTCAATGCAACTCCAATGCATTAACTATACACAATACAGCTAGCGCCTACACGTCTGAATCAGAAATATCAGAATTTGTTTGAAAATTATTTCGATGCAACTTTAGAGTTTGACTTTTGAGTTTAGAAGTTGTATTAGTACAACTTCAATATTGGTTGATTAGTTAAGTATTGTGTGTTTGAGTTATGTTTGAGATAGATTGTGTTTTCAACCGACTTCGAGATTTCGAAGGAGGATTTTATCAATTCGTCGGGATCTTTGTTTTTACTATTTTTTTATGTATGTTCACCGATTCTTCGAAGACGGCTGGACAGATTTGTAAAATTATTTTTTTGTTTGAAAGAGTATACTTCACAGTTGGTGCCATTGTACCCAGGTCAGGATCTCATGATGGGATCCTGGAGAAATCGAGGGAACTCTTCAACTTTTATAGGCACACCTATAGAGATTTGAGTATTTGTACAGCAGCTCGAGCATTTGCTTTCGGAAAGGTGGATGCTAAGTGAAGTCGTTTCTTTTTTGTTTAAAATTATGAATGTATTGTTTTTGTATTTTAAAATTAGAACACGGCACCAGGGAAGCTGTACTTGCAACTATACAGGATGTAACAAAAATGCTGGTGATCCGCATAAGCGTATAATTAGTATCGTATTCTTATTATAAAAAAATAGGAAAAAAATTTTTTCACGCAAAAAGAAATTTTTTTTTTGCGTAATTTTTTTTTTTTTTTTTTCATAGTCGCAATACGATACCAATTATGCCCTTAAACGGATCACCACAATCTAAATCTAAATGTTATCGTCATTGTTAAAATTTAGTGGTATGAAAAGTTGAAAGTTACGTATACTTAAGTGATGACAGCAGCTACGCTGCCACATTTAACGTTGATCAGTTTGTTAATTGTCTGTGGCGCAAGCCGCCCTTATGCCTTTTGGCCTTTAGCTTGAATGAAGAATTGAGTTCATTAAAAATACCAAAGCTAATGCATCACTTGAGGTCTTAGAGCGTTTTCACAGTGTCCGATCCGATATCGGATGACCCAAGGAAAAAATAAGCTGCTAGAGAGTACCCTATGGCATTAGGTCCGCCTTTTTGCGTTAGTGCTTTCTTTTGAGCATTGGACATTATGGTATTTTAAGAAAACATATAGAAATACACTAATTTTAATTTTGTTTTCTTCATGGTTCTATCCGACATCCGATATCGGATCGGATAACGTGAAAGCGCACATGAAGGCGATTATTTTTTCTCTTAAGTCTAACTCACGCTTGACCGTAGACTAATAAAAAAAACAATTCCTGTTATTTTTAATTTCGAGTTCAAATATTGAGACGATATTTTCACCTGCTTTTCTCATCGGACCGTAAAGAAAACATCATAGAGTATTAAGGTCTACCTTCCTGCAATCTGTATATTTAGGGAAAACTCTGCAGGGAGTACTTCACCTGACCTTATGACCAAAATTGTCCCGGAAATGGGTTTAAATTATTATTTTATGCAAAGAGGCAAGCAAGGACCAGCGCATTCAAAACAAACAATAACCTTATCTCATTTCGACAATGTTTGGTTTATTTATTTGTAACCTGCAGAATGTTCTATCGATTGCAGAGCGTAAGAGTCAAACAGTGGCAGAAAACTGAATTTTACACTCTCTTCTCTCAGTCAGTCAGTCCGGAGGTCACAGTATCTTTGCAGATGATAGTTGCAGCGTCTAGGTGGTATTTTAAGATAGGTATGGGCACTGCGAATGGCATCTCGCTAATTGTGGTAGGGCACGTTCAGCGAATGTCATCTCGCTCAAATCTGGAGCAGAGCCCGTCAGAGGAAGTACCTCCACCTTACAGAAAACCACAGTCAAATAGCACTAGACCCTACTCATAGTGTTGTGTTCCTGCTGGTGAGTAAGGTTGCCAAAGAGCTCAAAGAGGACCCAGTGTGTTGACGATGAGGGACCTTCTTGTTCCTTTAGCCGTCAACACAGTGAATCCTCCTTTTTGTAAAGGGTCGGCAACGCGCATGTGACTCCTTTGGAGTTGCAGGCGTCCATAGGTTATGGTAGCTGCTTACCATCAGGCGGGCCGTATGCTTGTTTGCCACCGTCGTGGTATAAAAAAAAAGTTAATCTACAGCCTACATCGAGTCTCTCTCTCTATGGCTGTGGTTTTCTGTAAGGTCCAGGTACTCAATCGGGCTCTACTTCATCAGATTTGAGCGAGATGACGTATGCCGAAGAACCGATGGCCGTTGGGGAAAACTGGTTCTTGAGGGGAGACCGTATGACAGCACACGCAGTGCTTGGCGTCAGGTCGCCAGGCAGCAAGGTGGGGCGACGATATCCGTAAGGTGGTGGGTACAGATTGGAAGAGGAGAGCTGAAGATCGAGCTCAGGGGACTGATACAGGCTAATAATGATGATGATGAGCGAGATGACATTCACTGAGCTGTGACTATACAAAGCGAGATGATATATGCAGTCTTTTGGACGTCGTAGTTTAAAGACATACTCGGGCCCAAATTTTTTGTTACTTGAATATTTCAAAAAAAGAGTTTCAAACTCACAGAATTTGTATCTCTCCTCTCTTTGCAGAGCCTCCGTTATATTTGAAGAATATTAAAGTTCCAAGTTTCAGGATTCTGCCTTCAACGTCTTTGTTGTCTTACGCTTTTCTGTATGTATTCTACCAGGGGCCGTATTCTCACTTTAAAACACGTTTAGACACAATTCAACTTCAATACAACTCCAAATTAACTACGCAATACAGAGCGCCTAAACGTCTGAATCAGAGATAGGTATATGAATTTGCTTGAAAATTACTCCGATACAACTTCAATATTGGTCGATTATTAAATTATTTAATTAATTTGTTTTATTCGCCTCTTGCCAAAATACGAGATACGAGTGGAACACACGGCCTAAAACAAAAAACAAACAGGGCCCGTGCAAGCCTAACACAATATAATTAAAATATTCACGTGTCGGTGCAGGGGTCTGCTGTTCATGTTTGTGCAAAGGCGTGTATCACACCGACGCATTTCTAAGTGTAGGTACGGCATAGAATTAATGATATTAGAAAAACAGACCAAGTGCGAGTCGGACTCGCGCACGAAAGGTTCCGTACCATTATCTGTAAAAACGGCAAAAAAATCATGTATGTTGGATGGCAGCCCTCTTAAATATTCATTTCATTCTGTTTTTTAATATTTGTTGTTATAGCGGCAACAAAAATACATCATCTGTGTTTAATTTTTAATACTGCATGTCCCAAGATATTTGAATTAGCTGTGGTTACCTATAATTAGATAAACATCTATCTGTTATCAACTTAAGCTATGAATTAATTAAGCATGATGTATATTATCTGTTGGTGATCCTAAAAAAAAACTGTGGAAATTTCAACTGTCTAACTATCACGGTTCATGAGAATACAAGTACAGCCTAGCGATAGACGGACAGCGGAGTCTTAGTAATAGAGTCCCGTTTTTAGGGTTCCGTAGTCAACTAGGAACCCTTATAGTTTCGCCATGTCTGCCCGTCCGTCCGTCCGTCCGCGGATAATCTCAGTGACCGTTAGCACTAGAAAGCTAAAATTTGGTACTAATATGTATATCAATCACGCCGACAAAGTGGTAAAATAAAAAGTGGAAAAAAATGTTTTATTAGGGTACCTCCCCTATACGTAAAGTGGGGAGTGATTTTTTTTTTCATTTTAACCCTAACGTATGATATATTGTTGGATAGGTATTTAAAAATGAATAGGGGTTTACTAAAATAATTTTTTGATATTGTACATATTTTCGGAAATAATCGCTCCAGAAATAAAAAAAAATGTGTCCCCCCCTCTAACTTTTGAACCATAAGTTTTAAAAATATGAAAAAAATCTCAAAAGTAGAACTTTATAAAAACTTTCTAGGAAAATTATTTTGAACTTGATAGGTTGAATAGTTGTTGAAAAAAAAATACAAAATAATTTCTGAACTAAGTTTGTAATTTAACCGTATAAGCAGGTATTTATTGTACCTGTAATTTCTACAAAATTACTATGAAATGACGTGATTTCAAATAAAGTAAAAACGGTGAAAATCGGTTCACGCAATAAAGAATTATCCCATAAAAATCATCTTCCATACTTTAAGCTCGCGAGCAATAGTTTACTTAATTTGCCGATAGATGTCGCTGTACGTGGAACGCTCATATCATATCCTACATGGCGGTGTTATTTTAACTCTTAAGTGGGGACACTTACCGTGACGGACGGAAAACTACGGAACCCTACAGTGAGCGTGGCCCGACACGCTTTTGGCCGGTTTTTACCCTTTGGGCTATAAAATCTGGCATGACAATTCCGGTTATATTTAAAAAAACTTGTAGATTCTATCGCAAATGACTATAACTAGACCTCCATATTCGTAGCGTTCACGCTTTTCTGTAGTCTTGTTTACGCTATATGACTAGCAATTTCCTTACGATGATCCTCTGTCTACGGCAAGTCGGCCTGCGTGACGCCTTTTACAGATACAGATACAGATATTTTATTGGTAAAATTAAAATTTTACAGGTCAGGTTTGTCAGGTTACTGTGTAACTTATTGTGTGCTGATTGCGTTTCTTGATATTATGCTAGGTACTTCAATGGTGTACGGCCTCAGAGTCGAGCAACCAGAGACGCGTTCGGCGGCGCGATTAGCGTTGATCAGACTTGAGCAGTGTCCACACTATCCATAGAGGTCACTGCCATACGTTTCCATTTGTTTGATATAGACGCGTCAACAATCGCTCGTCAACAGTCGTCAATGGAAGAGGAAGAATACCACTATGGCAGAGGAAAACATACTGCACTAACCCCAAATAGAAGTGACAAAGGCAAGCCTATGACAGGGGGGTGTCACTACGCAGTTTAGGTACATTTGGCCGGCGCGCCTCCCGTGCAGGCGTATGACTGAGGGCTGCCGCTCGGCTCGCACGATAGTCGTGTCACGTGGCGCTCGCGCAAAATTGAAAATACACAATAGCTTCGAAACCTAAACCTCGATCTATTCCGTATAAAAGATATAATATTAGTTGCCCAGAAAAAAATATTAGGAACTGACCGACATATTTTCAAAGGAACACGGTTGTGGCATACTTAGTTCCGTGAGCATCAGACATACTTACTATCTCCTGATAAAAAAAATATGTTTACAGACTCAAAGTTTGTAATTTATCTTAAAAATAAGAAATCAGTAGGTATAGGTACAAAAACTTGTTAAATGCCAACCCCGTGCCGACACTCACAGCTTGGTCATAAAACTGCGGCGCGCAAAGAAGATTCATGGTTCGTGCGCGGTTATAAGTTTCAATTTTGCTTGCAAGCGGCGAGTATAGGTATAATTTTATACCTAAATCAGACTTTTGTGAAGGAGTGAATTTTCTGTACAGTAGTACTATTAGTTATTCTGTGCCTATGATGACAAATGATCGTAAACGTTGTAAGGCTGCTCTCCACCATGGGACATCCTGGGCTATCGTGGAGACGTAGCTACGTTAGAGTGCGGCAGGGAGCATACGATATTGCGATCTCCTTCCGTCGTATAGCTGCATCCCTTACACTAATGGCCATGATGGTCCATGCTGCGAGCAGTTCGTATGCTAACAAAAAATATAACAAATCAAATAATTATAATCAATATTTTGATTGATTATTTTTAAGTCAAGAGAGAAAGAAAGAAAATACATTTATTTTAACGCCACAAAATTAAACATGCACATTGAGACGTTACAATAGGATCCTTACCCAGCGTAATGCCGCAGCAAGCCGTGGCGCTGGTTTTCAGTGGGGAACTACTTAATCTAAAAACACTACTTCTTATGTTTGTCTGCCGCGAATGCAGTAAACGCTATAAATATCCTTATGACAGAGAGTAGTCATTTTGCCTTAGGATCCACATAGGATCGGAAAATCAAGATTGTTATTCTTCTTCTTCTACCGTAGCGTTATCCCGGCTATTGCCAGGTTCTGCTTTCGTGCTCGCTTTTCTCCACTTTGCGCGGTCCTGGGCGTCTTCTTTTCCGAGCCCGTTTTCGCTCATGCCGGCCTCCACGACATTCAGCCATCGCTTCTTTGGTCTTCCGCGACCGCGTCGAGGGCCGTCCAGGGTCAGGATTGGTCGTCAGAATCAAAAGAGATTACGTTACGGTGTAACAGCACCCCATACAGGCAAAGTTTACGAAGCACATTATTCATGACATGGCTGCCATTACCATTCGCCATGCTAAAACAACGTTAGTACCTTAAGTTATACTAACAAGAGAACAAAGCGGTACTCGAACCATGGCCACATAACGAAACCACGTATAAGGCCATTTGAGTCTCGGCATTAAAATTTAATTTTTTGTGGTCTCTCGTCAATGTATCTGCAGTTTTTTGGGAGTTCGCGCGCAAGTGGATTGTAATATTTTTTAGTTTTCAAAGATATAATTTAATGTATTGCTCAGCCAGCACAAGTAACTAGTTCTAGCAAATAAAGATGTAAATAGCCTTAACTAGTCCCAACAATATATCAAAAATCTAGAACTGATTGTTTAATTTCATGGGCCTATAAAGTCCGTGACCGTACTTTTTACTGGTAGCGGCGCGAAAAAATCACACAGTGTCACACAGCCTCTGTTATTAGACGCAGAGCTGGCCACGTCAGATATGACATAATAATGAGAGCAACGAAACCCCTCTAGTCAGTTTACTATACTATGCTTATTTCTAGTTAGCTCCAGACATTACTAGTCAGCTGTAAAGTGGAGCTCAAAATATGCAAATAATTTGAAGACACGAAATCTTAGAATTCTGGGTTTGATGCAATATTATGGGAAATTATGTAATTAATAAGATTATATCATAGCCCGAAGTTTCTGTTGGGGGAAAGTAGTGCCAAATGACGTATAATGCAATTTATAGTTTGTCGCCTGCTGTTTTAATTTCCGCAATAATACACAATGTTTTTTGTTCTCATGTTAAAATATAGGCCCTGCCTATTAATGACACAACGTGGGCAGTTTTTACCTGTTTTGGTATTATTTTTTTCCAACTGAAAAATTTTCTTGGTCTGTCACTCTGACCTCCACCCATTAAAAGCTGCCAGATGCCCGGATCTATCAATAAGGATGGTAAATCAATCTAACTAGTCAAGTTTCATTGCTCTTATTATTGTGTCATATCATATCTGATCTGACGTGGCCAGCTCTTAGTCCATATATCTACTTAGCCTATTATGACTATTCGAATATATAAGATATTTTGTTATTTATTTAACTTTAATTTAATATTTAACACAATTTGTGTCAAAAGTGGCGATAGGCTTAAGAATTAACTTCATGTCTAATGGATCCCATCAAAAACATTACATGTACAAAAATGCCAGTCTCGCCACGCAGTTCTCCTTTTGCAAAAAGTATTGAGATCTAATGTAAAAGCAAGCCGGTGTGCCGGAGTTTACTAACAACATGTCATTGTGATCCTTTGAATATAAGGTGTCTATATTTTTATAGTAAATCTAAATAGAATGACGCTGGCCAAGTGGGGTTGAAAATGGCCCGAATGGCGTCGGTATGGTCGTGCCTTTGTCGTTTGTTTTGCTCGACATATATCGATAAAGAGATGGCTTGACGTTTCAAACTCAAACTCAAACATTTATTCAGTAAGTAGGCCACAAGGGCACTTTTACACGTCAGATAGTTCAAAGCAATCAAAGTAAAAGAGAAAAAAAAACAAACTACACCGGTTCTAACCCTACACCTCTGACCCGAGAAGAATTATGACCGGGAAGAAACTCGGCGGGACTTATTTTTTCAAAACAATAGTACATAAAAACTTACAAATACATATAAATGCGTTGTTCTATAAGAAAACATATCAAACCAAGGTGAGAACAATCAAATAGGTTATAGTTTATGAAAAATACCAAAGAAAAAAGACGATTATGTCACGACTCCAAATCTGACTATTTGAAAATAAATTTTACACTAGTTTGATATACTTTTAATTATTTTACTTGTTTTTAAAGTGGGTATTCCACTCATACATTAGTATGTTATTTAATCAAATACACACATTGAAACATTGAAAAAATTATCAACCCAGTTTGACTTGAACAAACATCGATACGCCTTACCGGGGCTAAAAGCGATATCGAGCCCCGGTAAGGCGTATCGATGTTTGTTCAAGTCAAACTGGGTTGATTATTTTTTCAATGTTTCAATGTTTGTATTTGATATACTTTCTTACCTGAACTGTGTCTTCTACTTAAATTTTCAAATTATAACAATCCAAATATGTTTCTAACAACAGTTAGAAACATATTTTGAAATCTATCTATACATATAATAAAGCTGAAGAGGGTCGAAAGTCTGTACATGGAAGATAATCGAAAAAAAGTTGGCTGGGGATACTTAGAATCGATAACAGAACACTTTCCAACAATTTTTAGAATTTTTGTCTGTTTATCTGTTTGTCTGTTTATTTGACCGCGCATCACGTGAAAACGGCTGAACGCATTTTGATGAAATTTTATATAGATATAGTTTGAGTTCTGGGAAAGGATAATACTGAAAATACTGAAAAAAAATAATGGAAGTGACGCCTGAAAGGTACTTTCAATAAAAACTATCTATACATATAATAAAGCTGAAGAGGGTCGAAAGTCTGTTCATGGAATATTATTCGAAAAAAAGTTGGCAGGAGATACTTAGAATCGATAACAGAACACGTTCCAATTTTTAATTCGTTAACGGCTGAACGGATAATGATGAAATTTTGTGTAGAGATAGTTTGAGTCCCAGGAAAGGACAAAGAATAGTTTTCATCCCGAAAATCAACCCTGGAAGGGGTGAAAGGGGGTTGAAAGTTTGTATGTTGAAAGTTGGTATTGAAATAATTTGTAATTTTTTGGTCAAGGTGTTCATATTTATAACCCGTCGATGCTTTAAATTTACCTTTACCCGCTCTTAAGAAATATTTGAAAAAGTCATGAATATCAAAGGGTTATTGCAGGTTCGAGGACTATATATGACGGACAAAGATGCATGGCCCAAACCAAAAAACTACTACAAAATCATCTAACATTTATAGGACACAGGTTATAGGACACATTTATAGGTTTAGGTAGGAAAACATATCAAACGTTTTGTGAAGCGGTCAGATTAGGATTTATTTTTCTTTATAATTAAACAATAGGTACATTATCTGTCTCTCAAGCTGTTTTGATATGTCTTCTTGAAGAACTACGCATTATTTTGTATCTTTAAGATCTAATAATGTATTGAAACTGTTTTGAAAAAAATAAGTCCCGTCGAATTTCTTTTCGGTCATAATACTTCTTGGGCCAGAGGTGTAGGGTTAGAACCGGTGGTAGTTTTGGAACGAAGTTCCTTATCGGACGGTTCGCGGATGGGGGCCTAGGCGAAAAAAAGTCACGTGACCGTCACGAAAAAGCGTCACGTCACTAAAATGCGACACCCATACGATTGAGAAACATGTAAAATGGAATTAAATTTGCATGGGTCATGGACCCCCCCCCCTCCAAGTGCACCTCAAATAGAAAAAAATCATTTCTGCATTTGTGACCCCCCGCCTGTTCTTACCTTTCATGCTTTGACTGATTTGACGGGAGGATCGATTTGGATGATATTTGCCGTGGACATGAACGTATAAATACAAAAGTGGTCCTGTATCGTCCGATATACACCTACTACTCTCTATGTCGTTTAAATCATGCCAAAAAAATATATAATAAAAAAAAAGTATTCATTTATGAGTGTAGTTTCATTTAGTGGTAATTGTAAAATATTTTATTAGGACTACTGTCCTCTAGCGTATCCATCTGTCAACTTTACTTCAAGTTCCGCCTTCAGGGTAGTGGGAGAGAAATTAGGGGTGAATTAGTCGCTTACTGACACAGACCGAATTCCACGCGGGCGGAGCCGCGGGCACAGCTAGTTAAATAATAAAAATAAAAATTGTGATACAGAGTATACAAAAACCATACTATTTCCAAATTATGCTTAGAGATGTACCAAGTGTCTTGATCTAATATCTGTATATTCTATACTAGCTGTGCCCGCGGCTCCGCCCGCGTGGAATTAGGTCTGTGTCAGTAAGCGGCTAATTCACCCCTAATTCCTCTCCCGCTACCCTGGAGGCGGAACTTGAAGTAAAGTTGACAGATGACGCTAGAGGACAGTAGTCCTAATAAAATATTTTACAATTACCACTTAATGAAACTAACTACACTGAAACAAAAATGAATACCTTTTTTTAGGCATGATTTAAACGACATAGAGTAGTAGGTGTATATCGGACGATACAGGACCACTTTTGTATTTATACGTTCATGTCCACGGCTAATATCATCCAAATCGATCCTCCCGTCAAATCAGTCTAAGCATGAAAGGTAAGAACAGGCGCTGTTGAAATTTGGGGGGGGGGGGGGGGGTCACAAATGCAGAAATGATTTTTTTCTATTTGAGGTGCACTTGGAGGGGGGAGGGGGTCCATGGCCCATGCAAGTTTAACTCGAGTGTATTGGCTACCCCCCCCCCCCCTTTTAGACGTTGAATTTGAGCATGATGAGATGAGAACCGGCCAAGAGCATGTCGGGCGATGCTCAGTGTAGTTTCGTAGAGGCCACCCTGTTACAAAACATCCGTTCAAAAGGTCGTTTATTAAGGGATATTTGATAGATAGATAAACACTTTATTATTTGGCGACGCTTACGTCATTTTACTATTCGGCACTTCCTTTCACTATGCGTTTTTGACTGATAATTCAAAAACGGCTGAACCGATTTTATTCAATATAGTTTTTATTGAAAGTTCTTATCAGGCCTCACCAAATTTCAGCTTTCTAGTGCGAACGGTAACTGAGCTAGACCGCGGACAGACGGACACGGACATGGCGAAACTATAAGGGTTCCTAGTTGACTACGGAACCCTAAAAAGAGATAAATAGTAGTTTATGTAACTGTTACGTAATAAGGCCTAATTATGTACAGAAGCATACACTGCTTTAGCTGCTAGGAACGAAGTTATGTTATTTCATTTTTGAATTTTATTTGGGAATTTTTTTTTGTATTTTTTTGAAATTGTTGAAATTTAAAAAAATTATTTGAAATTTTTGAAATATTTGCCATTTTTTACTTTTAGGTTCTCGACTTTTTTCAGTTTTTTCACTTTTATCACTTTGTCACTTCTCACTTTAACTTTTCACTACACTTCATTCACTTCACTTTATTCTATTTTATATATTTTTTATTTCATTCCATTTTACATGTTTCTCAATCGTATGGGTGTCGCGTTTTCGTGACGTGACGCTTTTTCGTGACGGTGACGTGATTTTTTTTCGCCTAGCCTCCCATCCGCGAACCGTCCGATACGGAACTTCGTTCCAAAACTACCACCGGTTCTAACCCTACACCTCTGGCCCAAGAAGTATTATGACATTTATGACCGAAAAGAAACTCGACGGGACTTATTTTTTTCAAAACAGTAAGTAATACATTATTAGATCTTAAAGATACAAAATAATGCGTAGTTCTTCAAGAAGACATATCAAAACAGCTTGAGAGACAGATAATGTACCCATTGTTTAATTATAAAGAAAAATAAATCCTAATCTGACTGCTTCACAAAACGTTTGATATGTTTTCCTACCTAAACGGTGTCCTATAAATGTTAGATGATTTTGTAGTAGTTTTTTTGGTTTGGGCCATGCATCTTTGTCCGTCATATATAGTCCTCGAACCTGGAATAACCCTTTGACATTCATGACATTTTCAAATATTTCTTAAGAGCGGGTAAAGGTAAATTTAAAGCATCGACGGGTATGTTATAAATATGAACACCTTGACCAAAAAATTACAAATTATTTCAATACCAAATTTCATCTAAATACGAACAGCGGTTATTGGTTGTTTCTTCCCCATGTAAACTTCCACCCCTTTTGCATCCGCTTAAGGGATAATTTCCGAGATAAAACTATTTTATTTCCTTTTCCAGAGCTCAAATTATCTCCATACCAAATTTTATCTAAATCGATTCTGCGGTTAATAATTCCCTATACAAATTTCCAACTCCCTTTTCACCCCTTTAGGGTTGATTTTGGGGTAAAAACTATCCTTTGTCCTTTCTCGAGACCCATACTATCTCCATACACATTTCCATCTAAATCAGTTCAGCGGTAAAAAATTCGTCATACCAACTTCCAACCCCCTTTTCACCCCCACAAGGGTTTGAAAACTATCCTATGACGTTTCTCGAGACTCAAATTATCTCCATACTCATTTCTATCTAAATCGTTTCAGCGGTTATAAATTCTCCATACAAACTTTCAACCCCATTTTCACCCCCACCAGGGTTGGTTTTCGGGATTAAAACTATATATTATCCTTTCCCGGGACTCAAACTATCTCTATGCAAAATTTCATCAAAATCCGTTCAGCCGTTTTCACGTGATGCGCGGTCAAATAAACAGACAAACAGATAAACAGACAAACAGACAAAAATTCTAAAAATTGTTGTAACGTGTTCTGTTATCGATGCTAAGTATCCCCAGCCAACTTTTTTTCGATTATCTTCCATGTACAGACTTTCGACCCTCTTCAGCTTTATTATATGTATAGATAATAAAAAAAAATGAATAAACAAGCACCAAATCTTGTGTCTAAAGCCAATTAAACTAAAATTAAATACGATTTATAAAAAGTTACGTTATTGTGTAGCCCCAGTTAGCTTAAACAGACCGGTCTCCACAAACAGCACCAGTCCAAGAGTATGACGCATCTCTCAGCCATCGCCTCCCTCAACCTTTCTTCGGGAAAGTGGCGACCCGATCAACGACGCCACCATAAGCAGAGACTTTTAAGCGAGCATGACATGTTCAAGCTGGCGGGCTTTATTGATTAATAAAAACTAGGCATGTTTGGTCTAGTGAGAAACAATATTCTGTGCTTGAATGTTACATGCGTGAACTGAATTACAATATAAAAGTGACATAGAGATGTACATGTCTTGTTCAAATGCCAATATGATGACAAAACACAAACACAATCATTTTGATAGCATTCCGTAACAAATATCTAGACACGCGGCAGCGTGTCAAGCCAAGTTCAAGCAAAGGAACTGGCTAGCCAGCGCCGAGTGTATATTACACGAACCACTTGGTGCCACTTTTGACCCTTCTATAACTCAAAACCTCTTTAACGTAAACACATAAAACTACGTGTGTTTAATTATATCCATAATAAGGACATCTAGAAGCCCAAATTTCATGAAGCTAGCTCAAACGGTTATAAAGATATGAAGGTCAAAAAGTCGTAAATTTTAGCACTGACTGACTGACATATAGTACCTAAATCTTACCTACTTCCAGATGACCTAGAAGGATGAAATTTAGAATCCAGCTCGCTAATTGTGTGTAAGCGTAGGAAAAAATCTAAAAATAAAAAAAAGTTAAAAAATAGGGGGGGTCCCCATACATTTATTTTTTAATTGTATCGTTGGAACCGTTATTATATTTGCTATATAACAGAAATAAAAAAATAAAGTTTAGTCAAAAAATAAGTGGTGTCCCCATACAAAAAACTTGTAATACGCGCTAAGGACTTAGTCTGGACAGCGCTTTTCTCGACATAGGCACTTCGATATTTAGCAGAGGACAGGCCTACGTTTCACTCTCCAGAGTTAAAACACTAGACGGAGTACACCTTATTAATCTAGACCCTAGTCAAATTAAGGCACAAGATAGTTCTACGAGTATAGTAGAATATAACCGCCTGAGATCGTTATATCGCCCGGACTTGGCTAATTTAAGCATAAACAGGAAGCGTATTAAAAAGGTAGCAGATAATGAATGGGCAATGCGCACTATTATCTCTAACATTCAAGAGAATGTAGACAATAGCATAAAAAAGAAAACTTGTTCATAATGTGATTTTGTTCCTATAAATACATATTTGGATTTTGCATAGAACTTGGCACTCATTTAGATCTCCACTTTTTGCGGCGAAGCCCACAGCCAAGCATCATTTTTGTACTTATTGAACTTGGCTCACCTTTTTTACATTTATGTTTTTGATGGGATTAATTTTTACTGTTCCTAGTATGGTGGGTTTCGTATTCAATAACTATAATAATATCATTGGAAGGAGAATGTATTTGATCCGAGGCGGACGTTTATCTCTGTACCCAAATAATGTGTTTTTCGTGTAAGGACGGTGTGATTTTCAAGGAGCGAGATATTAACCAGCATTTATGTTTAGTATGGGATTAATTTTTACAGTTCCCAGTATGGTGGGTTTCGTAATCAATAACTATAATAATATCATTGGAAGTAGAATGTATTTGATCCGAGGCGGACGCCGCGCCGACATTCAATTTCCGACTAATATCGGGATGGATTCCGGCGAGGGAGTGCCTAAGTGCTGTCGCTAACTACTACAGTACCTACTGTTCTATCATGCTGGGTGACAGTAACGAGAGAAAGATTTTTCGGATTATTACACAAAACAAAACTATACCTATTCGTAGAAATCTCTAAACAAAGCTAGGGAGCTCAAAGAGCTCAAAATATCATTTTATTTTGCCTTGTATGTTTTCAAAAACGTTTCTGTACCCAAATTATGTGTTTTTCGTGTAACGACGGCGTGTTTTTCAAGGAGCGAGATATTAACCAGTATTTATCATTCCAATAAGGCAATATTGAATAATAGTAGCTTTTGCCCGCGATTTGGTCCGCTTAGAACATTTTCTAATTATAGATAAAGTTGAGTCCCCCCCCCCCTAAAAATGTACATAAAAAATCTTGTTGGCTCCACTTCTAAAATCCATCCAGGAATAATCATGCCGAAGGAAATCTCTTGTTCACGAAAAGCCATATTTTTACTGCTACAACTGCCACTAGAAGCAATCGTTTGCTTAAGCGTGAAAAGGTAACAGACAGACAGACAGACAGTTACTTTAGTATTTGACATTGGTCGGGATAAAAGGTGAACTCAGGGCCGAGGATTTTTGAAAATATGGATACATTTAATGTGACAAACATGTTGCCACGACTCTATTACCAAGGCGTAAAAAGTCTTGGACACAATGTGACACCTTTGCAGGAGTCGCTGGCTTCCATAGGCTGCTTACCATCAGGCGGCCCGCGTGCTTGTTTGTCACCATCGTGGCGTAAAACATATGTGATTACTTTTATTATGTTATATCTTAGCACTTTATCAGAGTGTTTTAACCTGAAATAAAAGCAATATCGGTGATTTCGCAACGCTTCGATTAAGAGTAATAAGTTGTGGTGATATTTACCCGCGACCTTTCTCTGGCGCCGTGTTATGGCAACCGGCTTGGACAAGGGCGTCTGCACACGATGCTATTTTAAATAAAATATCTGGGGAATAATCTTACATAAGAGAGCTTGTCGGTTTATTTATTTAATCGTATATGGCAAAATACAGAAGCATAATTCTCATATAGAACATAACCTAACCTAACTTAGAGTTTCCAGTGTTCCCTAGTTTTGACACAGCTTTCACTTCACTTGGTAATTTCGCGGACAACTCAACTTAATTCAAGGTACTTAAATACATTTTTTTAATGAAACAAGTAGCAAACGAGCAGACGAGCCGCCTGATGGGAAGCGGTCAACGTCGCCCATGGACATAAGCAACATCAGGAGCCGCCTATGCGTTGCCGACCTTTGAGAGCCCTGTACGCCCGCTTCTTGAAGAACCCCATGTCAAAGCGCAATGGAAACAAACACATTTGATTGGAGATAAGGTATATCGCTCTAATGTTAGTTAACATGTACCCAAAACGCGAAAGTTTTTAATTTTACATAGAAAACATCCATACTCGTCAACAAAATATTCGTAATAAGTATATGTTTAAGGTTGATAATACTAGCGTAATTATACCCAATTTTCCTCTGACAACGACCGTGCCAAATAGAACGGACAAGGACTTTAATTGTTTAACCATTTAGAGTTCACTTTAAATAATTGGACCTATCATAGATAGAGTCGTCATCATATCGTCGGGGCTCAATGTTACTCTGCGTTCGTAGGAAACACCTTAGACAACCCTACACGTGATCCCTGGGTGGTGCTAAAAGAGTAACAAACATGGGAGCTGCACTATCCCATCTGGACCTCGCAGCACTCGCTGGATTTTCTTTATCATCTGCTTTCCCACTACTACTACCCCAGGGAAGAAATGCCTATTTATATCCAGTGACATGTAGCCATACGATAAATAAATCATATCGTATGGCTTTATTTCACTGCGATCTTTATAAATCCGTTATATTTCGACTGTGAGATTTTTCAACCAGTCCTCTGCTGTTGGGGTAAGGTGGTGGTGAAGTTTCTCATGTCACAGAGTAAGAATTAAACAAAAGAAAATAGCTGGAACCGTAAATGGCTGTTAACCAAAAACAATTAATGTCCCACTATATACACATCCAAGTACATTGGTCTCTTCTGGTCATTAACCTTTCTAATATTGCAGCTGATCGTATGTAGTTGCCCTAACAGCAAGCAATAGATCAACGAGTAGCCTCCGGCGTGCCCTTTGCTCGCTTCTGATTGGTGCGATTGTTCGGAAACCAACATGGCGTCCGAACCACAGACTATATAATAATGCCATAAGCTATCCTATCTGACAATGACAACGTGTTTCATGTTTTAAAAGGGAAAAGTCTCTTATAAAAAAATAAATAATTGTTTGCTAAATAAAGCTGTGAATCTAGTGAAAACGGGTATAAGTCAAAATGGCTCAGCAAAATTAACTATAAAACTTTCGTGAGACTCTAACATATTAAAGAATATTTATAACGGGTTACTCACGTCATTTCACAAACAACATACTACAACATGTCAAGCAAAAATCGACTTAAATTACGTGAGTAACCCGTTATGAATATTGTTTAATATGGCTTAGCAGTCTAAAAGGGCCAAGTCCTATAAAATGTTACAGCACTTGTTTCACTAAGTCAATTTAACTTGTACAGTCACTAGGGCCACATAAATGTTGTTCTGATTGGTTAAGTAGTCTAAGAAGGTATGAATTTATCACAAACCTAAATCATATGTCGATAGAGCCGTACTGCCCTACTAAGCTATCTCATACGGTATATGTTTGCATTCAACTTTTTTCTGAAATAGCGCCATACGGCTTAGCAAGGCAGCGCCCGGCGAACAGCAGTTTTACGAGTGGTCTAGTTCATATGTCTGTGGTCAAACTTTAACGCTCCGTCAGTGATGCCCATTAATTTATTGCGGATGTGGCCAAAGGGCTGACTTATGACAGTTGAATGGTTAGCAAAGGTTATAAGATCGAATTTTGAACGGTGACTAGGAACTATTCCTGTCAGTGAGACCGTGATAATTAAACAGTACTCTAAGACAATCTTTTAATGACCATAATTATATACACTGATGGATAGCGTTGTCTATAATAATAGGTGAAATAATTATAAGGTAGAATTAGGTAAGTTATTCACCGAGCCGCTTCGGGGCGTCTTCGCAACTTAGGCAAAAATGCTTTTCAACCGACTTCAAGATTTCGAAGAAGGAGGTTCTCAGTTCGTCAGGATTTTTGTTTTTTTTAATGTATGCTCACAGATTATTCGAAGACGGCTAGACCGATTTGGAAAATTATTGTTTTGTTTGAAAGATGCTTCACAGTTGGTCTCATTGTAATCAGGTCAGGATCTGATGATGGGGTCCTGGAGAAATCGAGGGGCACTCTTCAACTATTATAGGCACAACTATAATTGTGATTTTAGTATTTTTTACAGCAGTTCGCGCATTTGCTTTCGGAATGATGGAGGGAGGCTAAGTGAAGTCGGTTCTTTTTTTGTTCAAAATTATTTTATTCTGCATAGCCGGCTGTTTCCTCAACATGGTGCATTTCTCTTTTTCTTTGTCAATCATTTTTTTTAAGACAAAAATGGACACAAAGAGAAAAATAATGAATAAAAAAACAAGCAAAAACAAAGATCCCGACAAATTGATAACCTCCTCCTTCGAAATCTTGAAGTCGGTTGAAAAGGCAGATTTGAACCTGTTCCAGATGATTGAATGAGCTAAAATTTAGCATACCAGCGAAACGTGGATGTCAATACAATATTCTTGTACCATCGAGCATAAGAACTCTGTGATAAGACAATGGAAGCTCATTGAGTTAAGGTTTGTTGGGATCATTTCGTTAAGCGGTATGGCTTTTGCAAGAAATGTACAGTCGGCGTTATTACAGGGTAAAAACGGGACCCATTACTAAGACTCCTATGTCCGTCTGTCACCAGGCTGTATCTTATGAACCGTGATAGTTAGACAGTTGAAATTTTCACAGATGATGTATTTCTGTTGCCGCTATAACAACAAATACTAAAAAACAGGATAAAATAAATATTTAAGGGGGCTCCCATACAACAGACCTGTTATTTTGCCGTTTTTATAGATAATAGTACGGAACCCTTCGTGCGCGAGTCCGACTCGCACTTTGCCGGTTTTTTTATTAAATAACATTGTTTTGACAAACGCATATTTATTTTTCAATCTTTTAAAATAATGTAATGTTTGGTAAGACAAACGTAGTTTATTTGCCACGGGAAAAGACAAACATTATTGTCACGCCAATACAATTGTTTGACTTATTCCCGATGTTTGTCTTACCCCACCTTACCTTAATACGAGTACCTAGGTTATATAACATGTGAGGGTCAAGAGGTCTATTGCAACTCACAGAGCCGCTTGTTATTAAGAAAGTAAGAGCGTGGTTACACTGTAAGATATAAGACCAAAATGTGGAGTCAAAGAATTCTCATGTGGCACCTAATGGACGGGTCAAGATCGAAAGGCTCCCAACCAAAACGAAGGGAAGATGAAATCATATCTACAGTAGGACCACTCTGAACAAGGGTGGCAAGGGATAGGAGATACTGGAAGGAGCTGGAGGAGGCCTTTGCACATAGGCACACTGAACTAAGAGACTTCATTTAACATAGAAACACATTTATTTGCAAACAGTATGTTCAGAATAAAAAAATATAAAAATAAAATAAAAATAACTTTATTAAACCAACAACAAATGGTACATAAGGTAAGGTACAGTACTTTACTTACTAATTATTTAAGCTATATTTGAGTGTGACAATGCCCATCACTCCCCGTACTAGTTAAAAACTGTATTATACGGTCGCGGTGGAGTGAGATTAATCGTCCACTATCATAACATAAGGAACAACTTTATATGTGTATAGGTTCTTAAGAGTTAGACTATAAGCAGAATACAATTACATTAACACCAAAAAGCACTAATGCGTAAATTTAAGTTTAGTGATTAATGAAAACTAATAAAACGTAGCAGAGGGTATTTAGAAATAAAGCGCATTACGACTGCAGCTCCAAGAGTACCTAGGTAACTAAGTGCTAAGTTCACGTAAACAATAAAGGGCTATATAAATAAATAAGGGCGTGGTTAGGTCATTTTGATCACCTTAACCGCTCAGCTGCTTTTGCTGCTGTTTAATCCCTACATGAAGTTACCATTATCAATTGCAAAAGAAAACCGATGGAAAGATTTCCTTACTCACTGTAATTTACAAATTGTTTTCCATCTCAAATTACGTTTTTGTCTTCGCAAATCTTAATGTATATCTTGCTTTCTTTTACCCATAAAGATTAGTGTTTTTTGGGGCATTCTTCTTTTTTTTGGACACAAATTTTATACAGTTGTGACTAAAATGAACGTCAATAAATAACTAAATCTATATTTGGGGACAATATTAAACCAATGAACCAAGCCACAAGCCCAGCAAATCTTGTATTAGACAATTATGTACAAACTTATTTACTTAAATAAAAGTTTATATAGATACATAAAAGACACGGTGTACTGCCTTTTCGCCTAATTTCATTTCAAAAACAACTTAATTATCGCATAGTGCTTCGCATAGTTTTATTTGGCCGTATTTTCATTTGGCATAGGTTAGTATGCCAAATAAAAATATGGTAAACATAGGTACTTATGCGAAATTATATTATGCCATCTGATGATTCTGCCAAATGAAACAATGGAAAAATAGTTCGGAATGTGATAATTTGCCATAAAATTTTCGGCCACACCAACAACAAGATACATGTATAGTAAATATTCGTGATAAACTCAAAATAAATGCTCTTTTAGGGCTTGAAGCCAAGGCCACCTGCCTCGTAGATAGCAACTATATTACTGGGGCCGATAACTAATATTAATAAATCTTTTACCAACGAAATTCCTTTTAATTTGTTGAAATAACACTATAAAATAGAACTTTGATATATTTGTTGAATACGTATCATATTTCTCTCACTAAACAAAGAGGGTCATAAAAAAGTGGAATGCCCCTTGAGTAATCGCCGGGAACCGACAATCTCCTATTGTCTGCTAAGTGCGTAGATAAAAGTCTGGCTAATGGATACTGTTACTGAGCCAGAAAGTCTTATAAACGTTAAAAGGGCGCTGTTATGTAACATAATGGCAAAAAATAGTATATTTGGCGTTGAACTAAGGAAATACTTAAGTGCCATTTAGATCATAAACAAACAGCCTACCTGATCTTGAGATGATGCAGCCAATGGGCGCCTGTAACTCCAGAGGTGTCACATGCGCGTTGCCAACCCTTTAATATAAAGGAGGATTCACTGTGTTGACGACTAAAGGAACAAGAGGGTCCCTTGTCGTCAACACACTGGGTCCTCTTTGAACCCTCTGGCGTCCTGACTCACTCGGCAGTACACAATACTATGAGTAGGGTTTAGTGCTATTTGGCTGTGGTTTTCTGTAATATGGAGAAAGAAAGAAAGAAAGAAAAACATTTATTCATGACAAACACAGGTAACACAAAAAAAATAGGATATAAAATAGGCGTCACATAGTTTGTCACAAAAGGGCCACAACTCAGCATGAAGCTGGCGAAGCCAGCGCTGATCTTCCGTTGTAGCCCAGGTGTGCCACAGTGCGTCAACGATGCGGCTATACTAGCCTACAATTTTGGTTTTCTAATATAAATGTTATAAGAGACTCTATTTCTTAAATGATCCTGCATACCACACTTAAATTATTCTTAATCTATGGTACAAAACTTGCAAAACAAACACAAACTGCCAATAAAAAAAAAAGAAAAAGAAATAAAACTTAAAACGTCACTGTCAAGAGGTACTTCCCGACTCAGACTCTGTTCCAGATTTTATTTTTATTTTTTTATTTATTTATTAAGAAACAAACAGTCTTATAAAATCATATCTGTAAATTATCTAAAAGCTATTTATACTATATAGACCTATAGTTTCCTGTATTTCTAACAGTAAATAAATTATAAACATTTCGCTATGAAAAGCATTGAAAAGTTAACTTACAAGAAAAAAAAACTACTTAGATACAATTGAATATACTCGTAGTTTCCACAACTACTCTAAACAACTACCTTAATGAAGAATTAACAAGTTTTTTAAATAATTCTAACGAACTGCCAAATAAATCTACCTGTTCACATCTTTCATCATACAACCTGCATGCGCGCTTAATGTATGAGTGCCGTGCATACTTAGTTCTGCTTCCTTCGACACTAAATAACATTTTACTACGACAACTGCGTTCTGCTCTGCGAGGTACCCGAAAACGTATGTTATGTAATAGTTCGGGGGCGTCTACCAGATTATTAATAATTTTGAATAAAAATGACAAATCAGTACATGAGCGCCTTAATGAAAGTGGTTGAAGATTGTGTTTTGTAATTGAGGTTGTGTAACTTTGATAGTTTCCACATATTCGGAGTTCAAGAGCCTTAATAAATAATTTTTGTACCCTTTCAATTCTATTTTTATGTACCTTATAGTAAGGGTTCCATACTACAGATGCAAACTCCAAGCGGCTTCTGACATAACTATTGTACAATATTTTATAAGTTAGAGGTCTTCGAAAAGGTTTAGCGGCACGGAGAACAAAACCCAGTTGTTTAAATGCTTTGTTTAAGATGTTATCAATATGAGGAGTAAATGTTAATTTAGTGTCCATTATTACCCCTAAGTCACGTATATTGGTCTGCCGCGTTAAAGTACTGCCACACAGCCTGTAATCATGTAATATGGGATCCCTTTTTCTAGTAAATGTTATCACGGAGCATTTCTCACTATTTACAAACAGACTGTTTCCAGCACAGTAACTCTCAAACCTTAACAAATCATCTTGGAGTAAAAGACAGTCAGCATGTGTCTTAATGACTCGAAATATTTTCGTGTCATCGGCATACATAAGGGCTTTTGAATTTGAGAAATACTCCGTTACATCATTTATATACAAAATGAATAAGAGAGGGCCCAAATGTGATCCTTGTGGGACGCCTGATGTGGCCTGTTTGAAAGGTGATGAGAAACCTTCGAGTACTACCGCTTGTGATCTATTTTCTATATATGACTTAATCCAACGGAAAAGGTCGCCGTGTATACCAAGGTTCCATAGTTTTAACAAAAGATTTGATCGATATGATATTCGCCGAGCTGAGCCCTACCAAACAATACAAAGCGAAATGACATTCGCAGTGGCCGTATAGTTAGTGTCCTCTCTTAATATTGTATGTTACTTGAAAATTTATCTCTGATGGCCTGGCGATAAGACGTCAGACTTTCAATCCGAAGGTCGCGGGTTCAAACCCCGGCTCGTACCACTGAGTTTTTCGGAACTTATATTCGGAATATCATTTGATATTTACCAGTCGCTTTTCGGTGAATGAAAGCATTGTGAGGAAACCGGATCTAATTCCAATAAGGCCTAATTTGCCCTATGGGTTGGAAGGTCAGATGGCAGTCGCTTTCGTAAAAACTAGTGCCTACGCCAATTCCTGGGATTAGGTTGCCGAGCGGACCCCAGGCTCAATGGAGCAAAAAGCTGAAACAACGGTAGGAGGAAGAGAGAAACTTGAATTGTATCTCTATTCCGGTGTCCGAGGCTAGATACACACCAGACACCGGAGGGTTTGGTCACTTTTTCTGAAGTATATGACATCTATTTTCAGTTTATGTATAAAAGTGTAATTACTTAAAAATTGCAAATCAAAAAATATTGAACAAAATAATTTGATTTGCTTCAAGATTCATAGATGGTAGCACCATCTCTCTCGCTATACAATAATCACGTAAGTGATTCGGATAGGAGGTGCAAGCACGTACTGCGCATGCCCTTAGAGTATGGTCAACGGGCGCCTAGCCGTTTCAAGTTCAGAGATTGCATATACATGAGAAAATTTGTCAAGTTCCGCCGTGACCGGGTGGTCTAGTTGTATCTCTATTATTGTTTGAATCTAAATGTGTTTCCAAATCTTATCAAAGACCACCCAGCTACTTTGGAATTATGAAACTCATTAACATACCGCCGGGAGTTAATAGATTTTCGCTTTTAATTAGGTACCTACTGGTATATTCATGCTTTTAAAGACAGCAGATTCGATCGATAATAATCTTCTAAGACCCTCAAGGCCCTTAATGATCATACATAACTTGGTCAACACATATTGATTTTCGTTTCTTTTACCTGATTTTATGTTATTTGGGAATATTGAATTCAAGTAGGTAGATGCTTAATGCAGGTATCCAGTAGCGATCCAACTGTGATATACACGTGTCACAGGCCATGTCGAATAGAGGTCCTGTATAGGTTCTATATATAATATAGAATGTACCTAAACAGTCTTACAAAAGCAGAATCAAGTCAACAAAAACATTTTCGTTTCGTCCATCATCGCTTATTGTAAACAGATCTTCCCTTCCTTCTCAAACCAATAAAAACAGAAGATAAAACATTGTTATACCTTAAAACTAACATCACCTTGCGAAAACAGAGCTCCCCCAATGTTTACCTATTAATATTATTTATTAGTTGTTTTGCCGAAACTTACCTTCCGTATCCCATTAGGATAGTTGGGAAAAAGAGCAGAAAGTTACTTTCACTGGTTACTAGGCGAATAACATCGCTAATAACTTTTGGTGTATAAATCCACCCAAGTCTCTTACGTTGCTTAAGCAAATCTGAACCTTAAACTTAAGCGAATGAGGGTAGTTTTTCCTTCTAAGTTCAAGGGATTTCGCTCTTTTTTCTTCAGATGGTGAAGTAGGAAGTTTGCAGCTACGTTGTGAAGCGTACGTCGAAGAGGTTAGTGTGAAATAAGCGCTTTTGTTATAGTTTTAGATATCTTTAACATAAGACGGTAAATAGCTGTGTTGTAAATAAGTAGGACAATGAAAGACTCTACTTTTTCCTAGCGTTTGTCCCAGCTTTTTGCTCAATTGAGCCTGGGGTCCGCTCGGCAACCTAATCCCAGGACAATTCCTGGGATTAGGTTGCCGATACACCAATGTGTAGGCACTAGTTTTTACGAAAGCGACTACCATCTGACCTTCCAACCCAGAGGGGAAACTAGGGATTGTTGGGATTAGGTCCGGTTTCCTCACGATGTTTTCCTTCATCGAAAAGCGACTGGTAAATATCAAATGATATAAGTAGGACAATAACAGTAACTTTCCAAAAATATGGTGTGAAAACGGGGTTGGAATCGTATCGACTTCAACTAGAACTACGGGCAGAGGTTCGTAAACACATATGTACTTACGTAGCCGTACCTATTACTATTTTACAAATTACAAATCTTTCTGTCATTTCGTATAAATTACTTGTTACTTTTTATCAACAAGATTTCTCTTAACAGTACTTACCGTAAAATCGTCAGTTTTCTCATGACATTCAAACCTCGATAACATTTTAGTTTTACATCTGTAAACTGACTGGTATATACAGGGCGACTTTTAATTCGACCTATTCCTTGAAAGGGGTTATTCTTTAGCTCATTTACAATGTTTTTAGCCCAATCAACTAGGGGTCAAAAATTAATGGTTTTCGAGTTATACGAGTTTTAAGTTTTTTTTGTAAAAACGCCACCTAGCGACCTAAGAATGGCAATAAAAAAGAAATTACATGCGACAGGGTGATAATTTCTTATTTATCTTATAGCCAGTAAACGTAGCAATACTTAAGACAAAAAAAAACCGTTAAAAAATAATTCAAGTCTTTACGGATAAAAGGTTATAAATCAAAAGTTATGTTTTATTTTTTGTTTATTTAAAATCAAAGACGATCACTCAAAAAAAATTGTAAGGTAGTTCATGTAAAAATTCCATAAATAAATTCCGTAACTCATAAGCTTTTCAAAAAGGTAAAAATGTAGGCATAATTTTATTTAACTATCAAAAATAATAACAATAACAGAACAGGTAGCGAGCGTACTGAGCGTATGACCCGCAATCGGTTTGTTTGTGCAACTTTCGTTCTTATCTTAATCCTTCGTTATCTTGAGAGGTTCAAGTTCAGTGCATGTTCTTGTTATGATGCTATTAATTAATGAGAGTAATAATAATAAAAGGAAGTATTCGGAAGTGTTCGTGATTTACCGAGGCTTCATTGTCGGTATTTATTTAGTAATCAAATCAGTAACTTCCAACTATCCTTCCGATTCGGACATTTCGTTGACAGTTTATTTATCAACTGGCGGCTTACCAATTTGAAGAATACGCAGATATCCTGTTTTGTTACGGATTCGCTGATGGTGACGCTGCTGCAGCACGGAGAGAATATGAACAACGATTCCCAAATCGCCGTTTACCTGATGTCAGCGTGTTTGGTACGACTTACCGTCGTGTTCGAGAAACGGGATCGGTTCAACGACGGCAAGCAGATGCTGGAAGACCTGCAGTTCATAATCCTGAAGCAGAAGAACAAATACTGGACTTGTTCCGGGCCAACGCCACTACATCAACCAGATTTGTGGCTAACCAGCTTGGGATATCACAATGGAAAGTTTGGTTCACGCTCCACTCAGCAAGACTGTATCCATACAATTACACTCCGGTTCACGCCATCCAGGAGGGAGATCCTGCTAGGAGGATGGATTTCTGCAGATTTTTACTCAATGCTGACATTGAAGATCCAGAGTACCTGAAGAATATCTTGTGGACCGATGAGTCCAACTTCGACCGCGATGGTATCACAAACTACCACAACTTGCATTTTTGGGCCCCAAAAGGTGAAAATCCAAGAAAATCCAAGGAAGGAGCTCACCAGCAGAGATTTTCTTTAAACGTGTGGATGGGGATTGTGCACGATAAGTTGATCGGGCCATTTTTTCTGCCTGCACGTTTATCCGGTATCGCTTACGAACATTTTTTAAAGGAAGAACTGCCCATACTGCTGGAGGATGTGCCGCTTGGAACAAGGATGGCCATGGTTTACCAACACGACGGCTGCCCAGCTCATTACTACCGGGACGTGCGACAGTGGTTGAACATTAACTATCCAGAGAAATGGATTGGGCGAGGGGGCCCGATTCCTTGGCCAGCACGTAGTCCAGATTTGACTCCATGTGACTTTTACATTTGGGGTCACATGAAGGCATTAGTGTACGACAGACCAATACGAAATGTCGAACACTTGAGAGAAAGAATTGTAGAGGCTGCTGAGACCATGAGAGAAAACATGTCGACGCGAATATCAGTCACTGATTTACGCAAAAGGCTTTATGCTTGTATACGAAACGAGGGAAAACAGTTCGAACAAGACTTGTAATTTATTAAATTAATAATTGATTTGTAATTTTTGTTTTTTATTTTATGACTAATTTTGTACTTTTTATTGCTTTTATTATGGTCTTGCTGCTTTTATTATGATACTAAATTATCTGTCTGTTATTATTAAGATTACAAGTAGCTATTTAAAGTTAAAAGTAAAAACAGTTGTTTAATTTTTTCAATGTTTATTACTAACAACAAATCCATTTGTGGCCATAAAAACACACAAACAAACCAGAAAGTGGTTAGGTTTTCTTAATTATTATTACTTTCTTTAATTAATAACTTACGAACATGTCCGGAATGCTTACCAAAGGGAAGACTGAACTTGGACCTCTCAAGATAACGAAGGATTAAGACAAGAACGAAAGTTGCACAAACAAACCACTGAGCATATGACCCGCAATCGGTTTGTTTGTACAACTTTCGTTCTTATCTTAATCCTTCGTTATCAAGAACTTATCAAGTTATCAAGATAACGAAGGATTAAGATAAGAACGAAAGTTGCACAAACAAACCGATTGCGGGTCATACGCTCAGTACGCTCGCTACCTGTTCTGTTATTGTTATTATTTTTGATAGTTAAATAAAATTATGCCTACATTTTTACCTTTTTGAAAAGCTTATGAGTTACGGAATTTATTTATGGAATTTTTACATGAACTACCATACAATTTTTTTTAGTGATCGTCTTTGATTTTAAATAAACAAAAAATAAAACATAACTTTTGATTTATAACCTTTTATCCGTAAAGACTTGAATTATTTTTTAACGTTTTTTTTTGTCTTAAGTATTGCTACGTTTACTGGCTATAAGATAAATAAGAAATTATCACCCTATCGCATGTAATTTCTTTTTTATTGCCATTCTTAGGTCGCTAGGTGGCGTTTTTACAAAAAAAACTTAAAACTCGTATAACTCGAAAACCATTAATTTTTGACCCCTAGTTGATTGGGCTAAAAACATTGTAAATGAGCTAAAGAATAACCCCTTTCAAGGAATAGGTCGAATTGAAAGTCACCCTGTATAATAAATGTTCCAGACGTTTGTATTTTAGTTTTTTTATGATTTTGGGTAGTTCCATTTCATAACTTTACCGATAAACACAAAATCTCTCCTCGCCCCGTAGTACCTCGTAGTTGGGGTAAGATGGGATTTCATACAAAGGTCATTTTGGAACATTGTTGGATCGTTTTTTTTTCTTATGAATATCACCATAGATCCATTTGTAATAAGATGCGAATACATTATTTAGGTAGCAGTAGCCTTTAAAAACTATCTCACTCCCCTGGCATCCCTTCTCTCCCCATTAGTAACCCAACTCTCCACGCAATCCCTACTCACCTAGTCCGTCATTTGTTGTTATTTTTTGGTGCAGCAAAGTTTAAATAAACAAGTAAATAGTCTAATCTTTGAGTAAAGTATATACTTCTAATGAATAATTACATCTCTAGCAAGCTGGGTTCTCCCGCTGTAAACATTATTTTGTGTTACGAGCCGTAAAGAGGACATCAAAGGGGGACTTAAGGCCTGCGGCGACGCACCTGTCTTGACAATGCGGTGAAACAAACAACTGGAAAACGACTGGAAATGCGGAAATGTAACTAGGACGGGATTCAGAAATTCACATAAATTTCACTTATTTCTTTTTCTACTCGTAACCGATGGCCATTTATAACGTGTTAAGGTCGGAAGTGCCAATGAAACAACGTTAACTGCGCTTTATACTATACTAAATTTCAAAACAATACAACTAGATGCTAACTTACTTATACTAAACTAAAACTTAGTTGGACGCCAAGAGGAGTTTAAACGCTAAGGTTTAGGATTCCAGGGGGCTTAGCCAAGATGACAATCGTTTGCAGAAAACGATTCGTCATTGTCATCTCGGCTACAACAGGTGCGGATCCAGGATTTCGTTCAGGGGGGGCACTTTCCTTCACAAGAAATCACGCGGTGCGCACCTATGGGCCGCGTAGTGTACGAGGTTTGCGTTCAAGGGGGGGGGGGGGGGGGGGGAATTGCCCCTGTTGCCCCCGCGCCTGGGCTACAGGACCTGCTTATCCGTAGTTGCGCCGGCTAGCGTATATAACGCTTCTTAAATATGGGTGGTTGTTAAACCCACATCACGGACTACTAGCGCATACTTTTCGATGGAGCTTTTATGATCGCATATTTAAGCATCGCCGACGATGCTGAAATGGATTTTTATACAATATTACAGTACATTAAGGTGCCTGCCCGGCGACGCCGCTGCTGCCGGGGGGTACCGGCACAATCCACCGGGAGATTAAAGTTACTCAATTATATAGAGGAGGTTGTAAGGCATTCGACGAACTCAATTTTTACCGGATTGCCTATTTTGAGCACTCGTAGAAAAAGTATTGTATTATATAATAGTGACATAATTAAGCTTTTCAATCTCGTACCTTACTTACTCAGCTCAGCAAGCTTCGTGGCCTAAACGCGGTACTCGACTGAAAACGTCTTCATTATGTGACGATTATTTTTTAAAATTTTTCTGTTTTTTTTTTTTTTCTTTCTGTATAAGAATAATCTTTATTAATGTTATTTACAATACTTATCTGTTTTAATACAAAAAAAATACGGCCCAAACGGAAATGAAAAAATCTATTTTTAAATCGGTAAATTGTGTAAATACATAGTACCTAAATACACTTTTTTTAAGTCTATCCAGACCTAACTAGATCCGGACGCCGGGCAGTAATGTTATTTGTTGGTGGACCTTGGAGGCCAGAAATAGTACATTGTGGACAAAGTACTATTTCTGTTAGCTTGCAATATTCTTACCGGTATCACACTTGCAAAAAAAAGTTACTAAAATTTCCATAACTCCCTAGGGACTCACTTTTCGATAACTCCCGCTACGCATGCGAGCATTGGTACGCTTTGTGGGAAAGCGCGATGATAAAGTATCAACGAGCTTAGTACAGATTAAATTATCTATATACTTTTTAGTTTTTTTTTTTAACTCTACATACGTTTATAGAGAGAATAAGCGCTTTCAATACATTTTCGGTATAATTTTGGTTCATAAGCAAATTTTAGAATAAAGCCCCTAAAACATAGATATGCAAAGGGCGCTGTCGTGTTCTTGCTCACGGATAATTGTTTGCGGACGTGGGAATTCCGCCTTTTCCGGGATGAAAGACTTGTTTGTGAACGTCGAATTAAGAGGGTAGATTGCGATACAGAGGACAGTTTACTTTTGTCAATTAAAACATCTTCATTAACTATCTGCACTCAAAATTACATAATGGGGAATGGAACTGTCAAACTGATATTTCCAATATTGGTTCTTAGAAAAGCTAAATTTGTATGGCGCGAAGTAGATTTTATTTAATTTCGCGAAAATGACTCAATGTTTTGTCTCGAACAGCTCTGAAATTGAAGTTCACTTATTTATAAAATATACAAAATGCTGTATATTAACGCCATAGGGAAGATTTTTGTCTAAGAACAGTTTTTGACTGCATACTAGTTAAGGACCATTCATCTTCTGTATCTTTCTCTCATTGTATGTGTCTCTTTTTCTTATTGTATGGAATCTGGAACAGTGCCCTCTATAAAAAAAATCATCGGCCTGCCCCATTGAAAATAAAAACCAAAAAAACATACTTAAAACATTAAAAAACCGGCCAAGTGCGAGTCGGACTCGCGCACCTAGGGTTACGTACAAAACTGTAGGTATAGAGGGGTAGTAACTTTAAAATTATTAAAAATATTTTTGTTATATGATGTAACTAAAAATTTTTCCTTTATCTGTGCTATAAGACGTTGCTTCGTACCTAAGGATGATTAAGACATGGATAGACAATGCCTATACAAAATCGCGTTCCTCGAACCTTCAGGCTATACGTCTGTTTTCGGTACTTAGTGCTACAGCGCCATCTGTTGAGTCTGGAGTAGAGTTATTCTGTCAGCGTTAATCGCCGAACAAAATATTAGAAACTAGAATTTATTTATTTAATAGTAATTGCCCAAAATAAGATGGTACAAATGGCGGACTTAATGCCATAAGGCATTCTCTACCAGTCAACCAATGGGCTTAACAGAAAGGGTAAGTAGGAATTTAGTGTTTGTGGTGACCAATAGATGACGCTAGTGCTTTAGCCTGAAATAAGGGAACGCGATTTCGTATAGGCATTGTCTATTCATGTCTTAATCATCCTTGCATCGTACCAAATTTCAAGATTCTGAGTTCACGGGATTTGCGGAAATTTTCGGCATAAACGGCTGTATCTTTTGATTGTGTTGGCTTAAGTTTGATTTTTTCACAGCTCCAAGGGACAGTAGACCTGAGTATTTGATATATATTTCAGCTTGATACCTCCACGCGTTCCTGAGAAAAAGGATCTTGAAAAACGGACGGACGGACGACAAAGTGATCCTATAAGGGTTCCGTTTTTTCTTTTCGAGGTACGGAGCCCTAAAAACACCAAAAGAGTCATGACTTACCAATCTTTCAGAGCCCTGTATGCTCGCTTCTTGAAGATTCCATATCATACTCATACCTAAGAAACATTCCAGAAACAGAGAAGAGCTTGCGTATTTTGAACAAACTTACCTATAGGTAGACCAAGACGAATCGAAAGCGCAAGGCGGTTTCAAATCAAGTTTAATTTTTGTCACGACATGGCGACTGCCACAGGCCACAGCGGGTAGGTCAAGCCCAACGCGGGACGGTGATTGGCTGTCAGTGGTCGGTGATGTTACGAATTTGTCAAAAACGCTTCAAATGATACATTACACCGTGCGATGCGAGTGGCCTCGGTCTACTCTAATACACTTATCACTAAGCAATAAAGTGCAAAAATGTTTTGTACGAACTCAGCTAAACCATCAAATCACATAGGTTTAACAATTTTCCATAAAAATGTTGTACGTATATAATGTCCGCGCTCGGTGGTTAAAACACGGAACCGTCATAACCAAACTTTATTTTTAACAAACTCCGAAATAAAGCTCCTAAATGTCAGCCATTAATTATAATACGACACGGGAGCTTTTCGAAGCTTGCACCGAATAAGCTAAAAAGCTTAATGTTTTAACCAACTCCGAGAGGACTATTCGAAAAAAATTGTCTGCATTGTTTGATTTTAATATGATATTGAACAGATAGTTGACAGGTATAGTTATACCTGTCAACAGTTGACAGTTGACAGGTATAGTTACACCTGTCAACTGTGACGATTCTCTTAGTCAGATCATTATTTTATTGGTGTCTTTATTTTTTTCTACTCGACGACTATAATGCTTGAATTGAAACTTTATAGACCGAACTACTAGCGCATAGACTAGTGAAGACAT
This sequence comes from Pammene aurita, assembly GCA_947086415.1. NCBI lineage: Eukaryota > Metazoa > Arthropoda > Insecta > Lepidoptera > Tortricidae > Pammene > Pammene aurita. The sequence goes on from OX352308.1 coordinate 31,092,347, forward strand.
TGGTAGATAAGCAAACTAAAGAAAAATGTAACAAACACTACAACCAACTTTTTCAAATCTGTAACATTTTACCTGTCCACGAAAAACTTAAATACTTGTTAGCTATCGACCAATACATATGTCCTAAATTTAAGATATTAAAAACTTACAACCGATATCTAAGAGTATCAAATAGAAAAAGGTATGTCGAACCGCAAGCGTGTAATAATAAGGCCGAAGAACAAGACAGTTTCTGATACCGCGTATTTTTAACGTTTTACCCTCCGAACACGAGTTCTTGTCCAAAACATTGTTTAAGAGAAAAATCAAGGGTTTGTTATTAAATAGTTACTCAAATGTAAGTTAGTGATAGCACAAGTATATTAAATTTAACTCAATATGTATCTGCAGTGACGACGGGTTACTTAGTACCTAAGGAAGTGTCCATACAAAGTGACCCGTTTTCACAGTGCTTGGATGTAAGTAGTAGTTAAGTTAGATAATGTAAGGAAATATATGTACAATGGGTGTATTCCATTCGCCAACAAACTGTTTCGCAGTTTGGCGAAGTTTTGTAGTATTTTTAAGTATTTTTATTACTGAGCAATAAATAAAAAAAATTAAAAAAATACTTTTTGTTTTAGCTTTTATGGTTGCAAATTTTAGCATCGTCGACTATGGTGAAATGGATTTTCATACAATATTACACAACGGAGTTGTAAGACAATAGCCGAACTTAATTCTTACCGGCCTGCCTATTTTGAGCACTCGTAGAAAAAGTATTGTATACAATAGTGACATAATTAAGCTTTTCAATCTCGTACCTTACTAACACGGTACTCGACTGTTACGATTGTATAAAGTACTATAGTGTTGTCAGGAACACTATGTTCTCTAGATGTCTTTTCAACCGACTTCAAGATTTCGAAGGAGGAGGTTATCAATTCGTCGGTATCTTTGTTTTTGCTATTTTTTTTTTTAATATCAAAATATTGTACGCCAAATGCACTGTATGTAACAGAATATCATTTACAATATTCACTTCCATACAATAAATTATTTGTATTTTCAACCGACTTCAAGATTTCGAAGGAGGAGGTTATCAATTCGTCGGTATCTATGTTTTTGCTATTTTTTTTTTTTTTTTTTATGTATGTTCACCGATTATTCGAAGATGGCTGGACCGATTTGAAAAATTCTTTTTTCGTTTGAAAGAGTATACTTCACAGTTGGTCCCATTGTAACCAGGTCAGGATCTGATGATGGGATCCTGGAGAAATCGAGGGAACTCTTCAACTATTATAGGCACACCTATAGTGATTTCAGTATTTTTTACAGCAGCTCGAGCATTTGCTTTTGGAATGGTGGATGTTTAGTGAAGTCGGTTCTTTTTTGTTCAAAATTATTATTGTAAGTATTTAACAAAAGAAGATCATTAATTTGTTAGAAAAATGTATCAAATCATGATTTGAATGTTAGAGTAGGTAATAGGTACCGTTGTGAAACTCAAACCAATGTCATGAACGAATAAAGGAATGTCATATACGACAAAAGTACGAACGATACAAATCGATGAACGATACAATTATGCAAATAGTGAATTTACCGCGCATGACGTTTGACGTAAAATATATTTTAGCCAATGAAGACTGATTGACCTATCACAACTTTTTAGGGTTCCGTAGCCAAAATGGTAAAAACGGAACCCTTATAGTTTCGTCATGTCCGTTTGTCCGTCCGTCCGTCCGTGTGTCACAGCCTTTTACTCGGAAACTATAAGGCGTATCTTAATGAAATTTAGACACAAGGTGTATTTTGTATGCTGCTACTTAGTTATGTAGTTAAATTTCAGAAAAATAAATTTTGGGGGGTGCTCCATACATGTAACTAAATTTCAATTTTTTTTAGATCAAATATCAATATGTTGCATATCAATCGATAGGTCATTAAAAAGAACACCGAGATTTCTTTGAACATTTTGTGATTAAGAAAATATTTTCCGAAATAATGGCTTTAAAAGTTAGAAAAAGTGTCCCCCCCCCCTGTAACTTTTGAACCGTGAGTCCAAAAGAATATGAAAAAATTTAAGAAGATGCGTTATCATATCACATTTTTGAACATTATTGGTTCAGGCATTTTTGAGTTATATCCAAAAAACTTTGTACTGAGGGCTTCGTACCAACTAAAGGTATTTTCGTCCCAGGTCGCACGCTTTACCCCTAGGCCCTAGATCACCAAAGCTTTTAGTACTAAAGTTGGAACGAATAAAAAAAACGATTTATTACAATTTTGTATACTTAAAATATGCTTAGAAATAATTTAAAGGTAAAGTAGATAAATCCACTGTCTCAGGCGAGACCGGCCGGTTGAGAAGTGTAAAACTTCTTCGGCAGATGTCGCTAGGCGTCCCCCTAAGACGCATAAAGGTTATAGTGGATAAATTCGCAGCCATCAGGTGAGTCTCAGTAGCTCAATTGGTCAGAGCGATGGTCATGTATCCCAGAGTTGCGAGTTCGAGTCTCGCCTGAGCCAGTGGATTTTTCTACTTTTTCTAATTTCTAAGCATTGTGGTAACGCTAGCAGACGTTCTGCTTAATTAGTAGTTTATGTAACTGTTACGTAATAAGGGTCCTTAAAACATGAGTGTGGTTTTATGAAATGAGCCGCAGGCGAATTTCATAATAAGATCACACGAGTGTTTTAAGGCCTAATTACGTACAGTTGCATACACTGCTTTATCTACACTCATATTATTTATCTAAAATGCCGTATTCGGAAACCATAGAATGGCCGCCATTGCACCGCCATGGCCAACTCGATTGTGTCGGGGAGGCGCGTGTCGGGCTGTCGGCGGATGCGCGGGAGGGTGCAGGTGTACATTATGTTATCAAAACTCATAGCACATCAATAATTGAGCATGAAAAGTTAAAATTACGTTACTGCCACGGATAAAAAGCTTATCATAGTAAAATCGGTCGTGGTAATGCTAGCCATTGCCTACCGTTTTCGAACACGTTTTAGAGAACTTACAATATGAGTGTAGATAAACAATATTGTAGGTACTTAAAATGTATACATTAATTTTGTGTCATTTATATTACGTATCAGCTCGTTGCTTCTTACAACAAAAACTTTATCTCCATAGATATATTTTTTATATTATTTCTCTAAATATTGAAAAGTCTTATTAGAATGTTTAAAATAGTGTAATTGTATTGTAATTCAATTTGTGAATAGACTCCAAATTGTATAAATCAACCGAAATATTAATGTTTCGCAGCTTAGCCAGAGATCTACCAACATTTTAACTATTACTAAGCAAAACAAAATTGTAAACCCGTCCTCTCTTCATCAATCTATCTGTTTAAGTAACTTGTGGATAATGCTGTTGATTGTACATAAAACAATACTTATACGTAACACCAACTGTAAAATGTTTTTCACTTCTCATGCTCAAAAAGTGTGTCATGTTATGCTCACCAAGACGGACTAAAGTAGTACATTTAGCCTCTAGGGTTAATATGTATACATATTCATTATTTAAAAAACATTTTAAATTGACCAATCGGAACACTTCACCATATTAAATCCACCAATCACAACACATATCGAAGTTAATCGGAACGCTAGATACTTTTTTGGTGCGTATACTGTGTAAATAATTTAAGTCCTTAAAAAACATTGTATTTAATATCAACCAATCAGAATACAGCAATGTTAAAATCGACCAATCAGAAAACGCAATTTTTTTCTCACAACATGAGGTGTTTTTTAGTTCCTACTTCACAATCATTAAAAAAGATTTGATTTTTTTGGAAGCGCTTTAAAGCGTGTTTAAACTGTTTAAAGAGCTAATTTTACCGTCGTCTGTGGCATTTATTCGCGGTGTTTATATTTTGTATCTATGTCAAAAATGTTAAAAAAATTAAAAGATCGACAACACAGACTAATATTACAAATAATTTCACCTTAGTTTAGGTATTGTGCGTAAATAATAAGAATTTTTATCTTATTTTCTCGCAATCGAAGTGAAAAATAGTATGCATTACTCTGGTCTAAAAGTTCGGGAAAATGACCACCTCGTGGTAATATGGCCTACTTTAGACCCTTGTCAAACAATCTACTATTGTATGGTTATTTGTTATCCCTAAAATAAATAAAATAAAATAAAATAAAATTACGTACACGTTGAGCCGTTTGCTTCCTTTAGCTATTTCCCTTGAAATCTTCAATCGGATTGTAAACAAACAATATGTATTCTGATTCCACAGGCAGGTGGCACAATAACTAACACGTGTGGCCTTCAGCATGAATCAAACTGGCCGTTAATAGCCGGTGTTACTTGCCTTTGATCGATCATGAATAGATCCGATACTTACGTTTCATGTGGAAAATAGAGTGTTATCTTGATCGTTCACTGAAAAAAATACATGTTTGCTCCAACGAAGATCTTATTTAATGTAACACGCATCTTGACTGCATATGAGCCTAATAAGATCTTGTCTGTTGAAGCTAAGAGCACTTAGTTATCATATAGTTAGATATAGTAAATAAATATATTATTATTCCATGCATTTTATTAGCAACTAAGATTAAATGCATCTTAGTTGGACTTCATTATTTTCAGTATTGTTTTTTTTAATACCACGACGGTGGCAAACAAGCACACGGCCCGCCTGATGGTAAGCAGTTACCGTAGCCTATGGACGCCTGCAATCCCAGAGGATTCACATGCGCGTTGCCTACCCTTTAAGAAACTATACACTCATTTTTTAAAGAACCTCATACTGTAGCCCGCTGGGAAAACCTCGGTTCATTCCACAGCCGCAGCGTCCGTGGGAGGAAATTCCTCTTAAACATTTAACTAAAAAAAAATCTACTACTTTTTCTTAGTAGCAATACGATACTATTTATGCCCTTAAACAGATCACCAGTGTTTTTGTTGCATCGTGTATAAGTGGATCGTATTTCGGTACTATTTAGAACTACTCTGTGTAGATGGTTACTGATGAAATGTGTCCATAAATGCTGAAACAAAAATAGTTTATGTAACTGTTACGTAATAAGGGTCCTTAAAACATGAGTGTGGTTTTATGAAATGAGCCGCAGGCGAATTTCATAATAAGATCACACGAGTGTTTTAAGGCCTAATTACGTACAGTTGCATACACTGCTTTATCTACACTCATTTATTTATTCTAAATGCCTTATTCGGAAACCATAGAATGGCCGCCATTGCACCGCCACCATGGCCAACTCTTGTGTGCCGGCGGTCGCGCGGGCGCGTGCAGGTGTACATTATGTTATCAAAACTCATAGCACATCAATAATTGAGCATGAAAAGTTAAAATTACGTTACTGCCACGGATAAAAAGCTTATCATAGTAAAATCGGTCGTGGTAATGCTAGCCATTGCCTACCGTTTTCGAACACGTTTTAGAGAACTTACAATATGAGTGTAGATAAAAGATTTATACAATTTATAGAAGTTAATAATAGAGCGTCCTCTTCGACGCTAAATTATTAACATGCGTTGTGGTGAATTAAAATTACATAAATAACTTACTATTCTATGGCATCTCGCTATGTGTGGTAGGGCACAGCTAAGCGAATATCATCTCGCAAAAATAGGCAGCAGAGCCCGACTGGGGAAGTATTCAGAGTACTCCCACCTTACAGAAAACCACAGCCTCCTGCTGGTGAGTAAGGTTGCCAAAGAACTCAAAGAGGACCCAGTATGTTGTCTACGAGGTACTCTCTTGTTCCTTTGGTCCTCGACACAGTGAATCCTCATTTTTTAAAGGATCGGCAACGCGCATGTGACACTTCTGGAGTTGCAGGCGTCCATAGGCTGCTTACCATCAGGCGGGCCGTATGGTTGTTTACCGTCGTGGACGTCGTGGTATAAAAAAAAAATAATAACTTGCTAATCATCATTACAAGTATTCATGATATCAATGTCTCGAAGACCACTCCAGACGGTCTGGTTGATAACGCGTCTGAGTCTGACTGATAAGGGATAAGTGGCACGTGTAGCCTTAGACTGTGTTATCATTCAGACAGTACGAGACAGTATGGCGTTGAGATGGCGACGTTTCATACACAATTCTATAGATAAATAGAATAAAAAAGAAACATATTTATAAACTTAGATGGTTGGCAGTCCTCAACTGTGCGTTTCTCCAGATAATTCCTGTCTCGCACAGCATTACTGTGGAATGAACTATCGTCTGCGGTATTTCCGGGCCAATACGACCTTCAGACCTTCAAGAAAAGAGCGTATTCCTATTTTACAGACCGGCAACGCGCTTGTGACCCCCCTGGCGTTGCGGGCGTCCATGGACGGCGGTAATTTTTTTTTTTTTTTTTATACCACGACGGTGGCAAACAAGCATACGGCCCGCCTGATGGTAAGCAGCTACCGTAACCTATGGACGCCTGCTACTCCAAAGGAGTCACATGCGCGTTGCCGACCCTTTACAAAAAGGAGGATTCACTGTGTTGACGACTAAAGGAACAAGAAGGTACCTCATCGTTAACACACTGGGTCCTCTTTGAGCTCTTTGGCAACCTTACTCACCAGCAGGAACACAACACTATGAGTAGGGTCTAGTGCTATTTGGCTGCTTGCTTACCATCAGGCAATTCGTATGCTCGTTTGCAACCTATGTCATAAAAAAATACGCCATACGATCCAGAAAGATTCTAGAGATGATCACGATCTTCAGACATGAAGGAACGGCTACAGAAAGAGATAGATTTCATCACCTACATACATTAATTTATTTAGATAAGTTTTTTTATACCACGACGGTGGCAAACAAGCATACGGCCCGCCTGATGGTAAGCAGCTACCAGGGCCGGCCCGAGCATTCCTGGCGCCCTAGGCAAGAGACTGAAATGGCGCCCTTTTAAGAGAATTTGGGTCATTATAACGTGTAATTCTTAGTAGAAATTTTTTAATGAAGAGTGTGTAGACTAGTACCCAATTTTTTTCCTTAATATTTTTTTTTGTAGTGTTAATTTTAAGGTTTTTAACTTAAATTTGTTGTTGTTTATTCTAACCAATGGTTGTTATTAGCATAAGCAAACCAATAAGGAAGAGCGGTGTCTCTTGACACAGGTATCTTGCATACTTAAAAAGAGACACCAACCTGAATTTTGTAAAGGTTTTAAGTTAACGAATAAATCATTTTTATTTTTATTTTTATTTTATTTTTTGTTCCATTCGGGTTTTCCCCATTTTTTTATTTTTGTTTGCGATTGTGTTTTTTCTTCGGACGCATTATTTTGACTCGTTTTTTTGCTGGACGTTTTCTATGCATTGAATCTGCTGTGGAAGGTGTACGGGAAAAAAAAACGGAAGTTTAGCCGTTTCGCACACGCATCCTAGAAGTCAAAACAAATGTTTTGACCAGTAGTTCTTTAAAAAAAATCCCTTAGGAGGGGAGTGCTGAGTAATTTTTTTTGTATGGGATTTTTCTTTTCAGGAACCTATCGCGTGTGGTATCATATGAAAGACGATTCTAAAGAAACACCACATCATGACATTTTAATCATTTTTTTCATGAAAATAAAAATGATTTTCAAAACATACCAAGTTTGGGCTCCTCTAATCCAGATACAATTTTGCTGCAATTGCAATTTTTTTGTACAATATACTACAAATGATACTTGATATCCTCATATCTAGCCCCAAGAAAGCAATTTTGAAAATAATTTCATTTAGTATTTTTTTAACTTTTTTGAAAATTGAAAAAAAGGATATTTTTTTCAAAATTGCTTTCTACGGCTTAGATATGAGGATATAACGTATCGTTTGGGGTATATTGTACAAAAAAAACTCAGCTTGGTCGTATCTGGAGGAGCCCAAACTGGGTATGTTTTGGAAATTATTTTTGTTTTAATTATTTAAAAAAAATGCTTAAATGTAATTATGTGGTATATTTTTAGAATCGTCTTAAAAAGCCCTTTCACACTCGATAGGTTTTAGCACAAATATATATTTTCCTATACAAAAAAAAATGACTGCACCTTCCGTTCTAAAGGATTTTTTTAAAGAACTGCGGATCAATAATGATATTTTGACCTCTAGTACGCGTGCCAAATGGCTAAAATGTACATCGATTTGCGGATTTTCTATGAAATTGGGCTCGTACACCGTCCACTATTTTTTTTAATACCACGACGGTGGCAAAAAAGCATACGGTCCACCTGATGGCGAGCAGCTACCGTAGCCTATGGACGCCTGCAACTCCAGAGGTGTCACATGCGCGTTGCCGACCCTTTACAAAAAGGATGACGACGGCTGTGATGACGGTTAAGGGAACATGAGGGTCCCTCGTCAACACACTGAGTCCTCATTGAGCTCTTTGGCACTATGGGGGAAAGCGTGAATGGAACAAAAAATATTGTGGATTTTTTTGGGTACCTACCTAATCCAAGCCCCCTGCTACGCTGCTGCTCCTGAGATGAATATAAAGGGTCATCATCCTCTTCGCATTAGTCCCGGCTTTTTGCGACGGCAAAGTTGAACCTGGGGTCCGTTTGACAATCAAATCTCATCAATTGGCGAAGGCACTAGTTTTTACGAAAGCGACTGCCACCTGTAGGCCTAGCACATGAGTGTATCGACAGTATCTCGCGGTCGAGATAGACATCTGTCACTGTCTAACTGTATTCATCAGAAAGTGACAGATGTCTATCTCGACCGCGAGATATTTTATGTAAAAACTAGCGTCCGCCCGCGACTTCGTCCGTAAGTCCGTGTGGACATCTTTAAAAACTTTTGACGCACTTTTCCGCCCTGTTGGTGTTAAATTTCGCAAAATCCGTTCTCAATAACATTTGAAGAATTTACGTTCCAAACTTCCAGTCAAACTACTTTTAACAGTTTAGGCTATTCGTTGTCTGTTAGTTTCTCGATAACGCCACTGTTTTATATTGGCCAAATATATCATTATAAATATCTGCCACTTCTGTACGCGGTCATGCAGGACCGACACGGGTTATCACGACATGTGGCCACTGTTTTTTTCTTTTTTTTTAAGGTTGCACCAGTTACCGAGAAGATAAAAGAATCCAGGCTACAGTGGTTTGGACATGAACCGACAATGCTTATCGGCGAAGTATATGGCGCCTCAAGATTAGGAAATCGGACCCCGAGTAACGGGAAATGGCGAAGATAAAGAAGGAAGGAGTAACAGGAGATGACATCCCTAAGACATTCTTTGCACCAAAATCTATAGGAAAAATCACTAAATGTCTAAGTCACTCTTTCATTCTATTGTTTTAGATGGCCCGTCTAGTAGAATCCCCCTATCCCCTAGATCCTACTCATAGTGTTGTGTTCCTGCTGATGAGTAAGGTTACCAAAGAGGTCAAAGAGGACCCAGTGTGATGACGATGAGGGACCCTCTTGTTCCTTTAGCCATCAACACAGTGAATCCTCTTTTTTGTAAAGGGTCGGCAACGCGTATGTGATTCCTTTGGAGTTGCAGGTGGCCATAGATTACGGTAGCTGCCAGGGCCGGCCCGTCCATATAGGCAAACTAGGCGATCGCCTAGGGCGCTCGTATTAGGGGGGCGCCAACCGGCGGCATCGAAAAAAAAAACCAATTTGTGAAGGCTTTTAGATACACACTTTTCTACAAACATATTTTTAATTTGGCGACACAGTGCTACCACAAAGACTTATATAATGGATTTGTCAACACTTTAAAACACTTTTGGTTTTTTCAGAATGCTTTTCTCGCGTCCAGTCTCAAAATTAATAAAGCAACTTAAGCAAAATACGTAGAGACATAAAGAGAGACGTCGTACAGATATTTTTCATGTTAAATACCTAATATTACAATCTTCCTAAAGGCGGTTGAAATTTTGATGTGGTATTGTCATTGTCAATAATCAATCTGGGGTTACGAATTAAACATACTCGTAATTGCTAAGCTAAGACAGCATATATACGATTATCTTCAGAATTGGTTAACGTAAAATTAAAAAAATAAAGTGTAGGTAGATAATTAATTCCACTCTCGATTGTAAACAGACAATTGGTTTTGCGTTATTTCGGTTTCACGTTGTATACATCGAGATGAGACAGAAATGTGTCAGTTATTCAATGTTATCCCTGAACTTACATTTTATTTAATTAAGTCCCGAAGTTTTTTTTTTTAATGTCCCGATCATTTAAAGCCAAAAATATTATATAAACTTTTCTGGATTTCACCCAGTTTCAGAATTTATTTAATACAAATTAAAAAATTAAACATGTATTGTTGTGTTTATGTGTCGCCCTTTTGGGGCTTAAAAAGCGCTGGTAGTCTGGTGGTAAGATGTTAGACTTTAAATCCAAAGGTATCTGGTGCAAACCCCGAGTTTTTGGAAACTTATGTACGAAATATCATTTAATAGTCAATTTTCGTTGAAGGAAAACATCGCCAAGAACCCGGATCTAATCCCAATAAGGTATAGGTTCCCTTCTGCGTTGGAAGGTCAGTAGGCCTAGCACATGAGTGTATCGACAGTATCTCGCGGTCGAGATAGACATCTGTCACTTTCTGATGAATACAGTTAGACAGTGACAGATGTCTATCTCGACCGCGAGATACTGTCGATACACTCATGTGCTAGGCCTACTGATACCCATTTGGACATTTCCAAGTTTATGTCACGCTAACCATACGATAACTGTCCCCATAATTGAACACTTGTACTACTTATACCTTAATTTATTAAAATGTCACGGTCTGTCATCTCAACTCTTGACACGTGTAAATAGAGTAAATAATGCGCTGCACTCACCACTAGATAAAACCAAGGCCGCGCGTGGGTTATGCAATGCGTGCACGCGTCCTTACGCGTCCAAAACCAAAACAGCTTATCTACAAAATCGCTTAAACAGATTAACCCCATTTTAGTTTTAAGGCTGTCTTTTATCACTTCAGAATTAAATGAGCTTTAATTATTTATGAAGTACGTGGATATACTTCTTTTTGATTTTAGATGTTGAATCATAGTCATCGGGACGTCTTAACATAATAAATACACATTGTAGGTATTATTATAAATATTATAATTGTAATATACGTTTGTTATTGAGATGATGAAATTATAGAGCGCGATTGGCATAGTTTTTGCGGTTTCGACCTTCCGGATGATTAATGCCTTTAATTGTTATTAGGGCAATAGATTGTTGAACATGTATGACTAATGTCATGCTAATATCTATTTGACGTGTTACTATTCTTTATTTGTACGATCCTCAATAAAATTCTGAAGTGTGGCGTCTTCCCAGTGTCCCGGTCTTTTTTGCCACGACACAATCCCGTAAAAGTTAAAAGATATTTATTCTTCAATTTAGGCACATTACAATGCACTTATGAACGTCAGAGCAAAATGACTACCACCGGTTCTATCTAATTTAAAACTACACCTCTGACTCAAGAACTATTATGACCGGCAAAAAACTCGGCGGCACATATTTCAGATCTTAAAGATACAATAATGCGTAGTTTTTCAAGAAGACATACCAAATCAGCTTGAGAGACAGACATGAGACAATGTACCTACCTACTATTGTTTGATTAAAAAGAAAAAAGAAAATTCAAATCCGGTTGCTTCACAAAACATTTGATATGCTTTCCTACCTGAACTGTATGCAACTGATTTTGTAGAAGTCATAATTGGTGGAAATACTAGTCCGTTTGTACAAAAGTACTTACCAGGAGACATTACTACTTAGACTGGAATTCAGGCCTTATTGGATTAAGTTTAGTTTTCTCTCGGTGTGTTCATTTGCCGAAAAACTACCGGTAAATACCAAATGATATTAAATTTGGTTTGTCACAATATTGCACACGAAATATTTTAACTGCTGTGCTGACTGCTGGTGCCGTATTTTAAATACAAAAACAATACATTAAAAACACAATCTATTTCAAACATAACTCCAACACACAACAAGTAATCAACCAATATTAAAGTTGTATTGGAGTTGCATAGGAATAATTTTCAAGCAAATTATGATATTTGTGATTCAGTCAGACGTTTAGGGGGCGTCCATTAATCGCGTCATACGTTTTTGGCTTGTTTTAGACCCCCCCCCTCCCCCATGGTGATCTTTGGTGATATTTTCAGGACCCCTCCCCCCCCTATACAATATGACGCGATTAATGGACGCCCCCTTAGGCGCTAGCTGTATTGTGTAGGTTACGGCCTAAACGTGTTTTTAAGTTAGAATACGGCCCCTGGTGACCATTGGGTGTTTCAAATTGTACAAAATATTGTATCTATGAATTGAAAAATGACTGACTCACATCAGTTTTTGTTTACGTTATTTAAGTATACATGTATATGGAATACACTATCTAAATAAGCAGGCATTTAGAGTCAAATGTCTAAATGCACGTCCCATTTGCCATGATTTGTCCAGACATAAAGTTAGAAGACTATCGCTAAAGATCAAGGGCTATGTTTACATGGCTTGGGCGCGTGCGCGGTCATGCATGACCGACACGGGTTATCACGACATCTAGGAGGTCTCTTTTCAAGACGTAGTAGAAGCAGCTGGAGATATGAACAAACCTCACTGCTGTGTATTAATCTGTTTTGAAATTGTGGGAAAAAAATCAAAAATTGGCCTCAGGAAAGCTTTGAATTCGCGTCAGTCTAACTAATCAACGTTATAAAAGTCAAATAACACCTTAAGCCTACTACTGTTATTATCCATCTTATTTATGTCCGGTCTGGTCAGTCATAATAAACACGGGTTATTATCAACTTACACCATCATGGGAGGTTGAAATCATTCCTTATTTTCGCACTGATGATAAATAATGAAGAATTAATAAATTTTACTGCGTATTATGTATATATCTAGTATTATCGTTTATTTTTACTGTTGTGTCACGGCGATACATAATTATGTAATTTTCCACAGTACTCACAAAGTACCAGTAAAGCGCTTTGTTAAAACTAGACCAGTTAAATCAATATTAGTATGTACCGAATTAGCGTGAGGACTACGAATTTGGAGGTGAAGTTATACAAGTCATTAACTCGCGATAGAATAGGTCTTGTGAATATAACCGAAATACATATGCCATATTTCGTTGACATTTTGTTTGTCTTTTATCTCTAATTTAATGCTAATAAAGCTTTAAGTATGCTTGTTCCAGCTAATAATAAACTGGTTATAAAGCGGCTGCACGGAGCGGTGAGTCAATTGTTTACCTGCTGATAATCTTATGTTGCAAGTGCAACACAAGATTTATATGTTTGTTTGTTGCAGGCTTGTTAGCCGATACTTAGTGCTTAGGGACGTAAACAGATACTTAGGTTTCAATTAGAGTAGGTACGCTTAGATGTCGTGATATTGTCAAATATCTCGATGTTTATACGTTTAAGCGTTAAGTATAGGGATAAAAATCACGTTCGTTTTAGTTTGTTATTTGTTAATATAAGGGAAGTAGAATAGAGTAATACATTCTGCGATAAATTGAGATGTGATAGACTGTCTGTTACTTATAGGGTTTCGATTGTTACCATTCGGGTACGGAAACCTAAACAATAGAAAATTGTTCTCTGGCCGAGAATAGGAAAGCCTTCGCAAAGGTGGCCACCGACGCCTGTTAGGGCATGGCAGAATAAGAAGAAAACCTAGGAAAAGCCTAGTTGATACAAAATAAACTGAGTTTGTGCGGAAAGAGAAATCTTGCGGTTTGTGACGTATCTAATGAATTCTACGGCACTTCTCTTTTCGCACAGCCTACTTACAGGCTGTACCATCGCCCACACTGCTAACTGCCTATCGATGGACCTTATGCCTTTTGTAATAAGGTCCATCGATCTACAGTTAAGAGTGTTGCTGTTTGTACAACTGAAAGTAGGATTTTATCAATTATATGCGCTTGCTTGAAATAAACGTATTTTTGTTGTTGTTTTATATTACCCCCCAATTCGCGAATAAAGTTTTTATACAATTTGTCTGATTATTTTCTATGGAATCAGCGATATGTGATAAGAACGGGATACAAAATCAGCCCTAAAAATGGCTCCACAATAGTGCTGTAAGAACGACTCGTACAGCAGTTTCTCGGTCAGTTTTATTAGACTTTCTTTAGTCAGTGATCTGGCCGGTTACAAATTTTCAAGAGCCATATTTTCGGTAAATCTTGTTTGAGGCTGTACCTCTACTATAGTCTAACTCATGGGACCGTATTTTTTTGCGATTACAGGATTGGAATTGGTTACAAAGTGGTTTAGGTTGGTTGGTGGCAAAGTTGTTGTGCTACATCGTGTTTCTAATGGTAAGTAAGGAGCCCAGAGCACCCAACGATTCACTGCGTTGGCTGTGTATTTGTACCGTAACCTGTCAACATACTGTCTTTGTATCCTTGAAGGATTGGGAACGCGCGTGTTACTCCCTGGACTTACAAGCCCTCACCATGCTAAAAACCTGCGGAACTCTCAAAGCAATTTCTACATTTCATAATTTCTTAAACGGCCTCGTCGACTGCATAAATTAACTCCAAGTTTCAACAAAAACAACACGGAAGTGGTGAAGTTCTCAAGGGAGATAAAATTTTCCTTTTAATTATTCAGGGGATACCAGAGTGGGAAGTTTGAGCCCAGCGGTGGGAAGGGAAGATTTAATTTTAACTTGTTTGCTAAGATACCCGACGCTAGGGAATTTTAACACAACTAGTAAATCAAATATTTATGGCCTACAATTTTTCAAATTGATTAATACAATTTTAGAGGCCATAAATACACTTAAGCAACATACCAACCATACGACAGCAGTATCTATTTGGATTTTTAATACAAAATAATACAAATAGTAAGGTATTTCTACGTCAAATCAAAATGTGTTAATATGATTTGAATGATGGGTTATGGATAAGGAGATGGATTTATGGATCGAGCTCCTGATTCTTTAAATTTTTTTATTAATTTGCTAGAATAAAGTTATTGACAACCGACAATGATTACCTTTGACTTGAAAACGTCACAAATTATAATTTTGTTATGATTTTGTTATAACAATGATCTTATTTTGTCTAAACAAATTGTGATTCTTATAACTAATACCACTAAAACCTCTGAGGGATCGAATTAATGCTTAAGCAATCTCTTTGTAATAAGTATTTAATATCAATTGGATGACCAATGATATCGAGATTACTATGATATAAAAGCCAATTTAGCACGTTCATTCCCATTCTTCTTCTTTGTCCTAGCCTTGTCCCATTTCAGTTGGGGTCGGCTCACCTGATCACTCTTCGCAATGACATTCTACTTATCCTGAGTCGTCTGTAGGCAGACTTTAGATCTTAATTTATTTTAAACGTGTCTCAGGTCCTGCATATTCTCACAGTTCATTTTCAATTTCAAACACTGTTCTTGTCATGTGGTCTCCGAGCGATGGTCATACCATCTTGGTCTAGTCTGGCGTATTCCTGTTCAATATTAAATTAAACAGGAATGGACCAAAGGAATTGACTTTTTCAATGTCAAACACTGTTCTCGTCATGTGATCTTCCGAGCGTCTCAATAAATGGTCATACCATCTCAGTCTAGCATGACCTATTGTCTCCGGAATTGGTCCATCCCTGTTTAATATCAAATTAAAAACAAACCAATGACAGATTGCATTATTCTAATAGGCCTACAGGAATGAGCGTACCCCGAAACGGCATAACTAAATACAAATGGCCGCTTATCAACCAGTAAGCCAAAGCCACATAAAGCAATATGTCTCTAATTATTTAAATGAAATGATACATTACCAAACGCGCTAAAACAGTTGTCTCTTATCACCAAAATGTGTTTTAAACTATCATAATTAGGTCACATGCCAATTGTTTATAATTTAATTAACAATTTGTAAGCTTATTTTTGCTATTCGTGTACACGGAAGCGGCCTCCATTCGCAAAATGTTGTTTACTTCGAAACTACAACCAAAAAACGACCTAAAACTGTTGCTATAGGATTGCAAATTTGCCAGGATAAAAAAAACTTATATTCGAGTCAAAGGAATATGAGCTTTATTCGCTGTAGTTCAAATTCTATTTCGTTTATTTATGTAGTCGATCCCTCGAACTAAACGATGAACACGTGTATCATAAACATGCTAGTTATGCAGTTCCCGAATACCATTTTAGTCCATATTACAAGCTACATAAGGGTAATACTGTCAGACAGGATGTGCGATCAAGGCCGGTAGTTATCAGTCGTATAAAACAGATGTCGTTGGTGTCGAGTAACCTATTTATATGGTTGCATAAGTGTTGTAAAAATGAGCCTAAATGAGTTATCGGAGCAGATAATAGCTTTGTTATTTGGGGCCCAAAATAGATTATTACTTAAGTAGTAGTTAGCTTTTTTCGGGCAGTTTCACAACTGTAACACAAGTTGTTCACAAGGATTAGAGTTAGAATAATAATGATTAGATTCACAGGGAGGCAATCCTGGTCATGGCACCCATAGTCGGTTCTTCTCTCTGCAGCCCTAATAACCGGCGTTCTGGGCACTGGGTTCAGCAGTTAGCCTAGGTTAGAGTTTCTTTAATGTTTTTGAATGTTTTAGTCTACATAGTTAGTTTAAATTGTATCTATCACCTACCTACTGGTTTGGTCTAGTAATATCTGCGATGTTAGTGTAGTTAGTTGTATAGTGCCACCTACTCCATCGTCTCTGGGCCTCACTGAAAGTCAGCGTCGCGGAGTGTACCATGTGGAGAATTCTGTGACATCAAGCTGAGTGAGGTCCATTTAGCGCAAACGACAGCTTTAGATAGTAATTAGTAATTACTATTAGTTAGTTTTAAGTTTTTCTGTCCTTGTTTTGTGCTAATAAATGTCTTAACTTTCTTTTTCTTTCTTTCTAGATGTATCTATAGTCTGGTGATAGTTGCAGGTTTGACGAGAGCAGAGCACTGCCGGTCGTCGTGGAGATTTGTGGTGAGAGCATTTCTCCAACAAGGGGCGTACATATTTTACTTTATATGATGACAAAATATCAATGGGTAAATAGTTGGGTAGGTATCTATAGGTACTTTATAGAGTCGATTTGCTTTTTGCTTTTCTAGCCTCTGCTTCTAGTATCTGAATTGCGGTTTTAAAAGAATTACTTCAGCACTTGCATATATTTCTATAAGAAGACAAAATATCAATTTTCACATTTGGGCATCGAAGGTGTATTCAGTAGGTAATATCGGTCACGGCCGTGCGGTTGGAGGTCTAATATTGGACCGCCCAGGCAGTGTTAACCGTGATAAACCATCAGGGGTCAAATTAAAACAAGGACGAGTTGGTTGGTAAGTAATGGGGCTATGAAGATGTGTTATTGAAATAATTTATCACGTATATTTAAACTAATACTTACACAGTATTAAGAAATCTTCTGGAACTGTATATTTTCAAATCATTATGTACTTCTTTATTTCATCAGAAACGCCATTCCTGACCAAAATCTCGATAGATTTTCATTTCAAAAATGTTTACGAAAAATCTAGATAACTTTTACCTTAATGTCTCTAGGATTGCTTGGTTAGGTAGCTTATTTGTAAATCAAACATAAAATTGTGATCGTAGCACAATATAAGGGCAGTACCTTTATACTTTAATGCGTGAAAGCTGACACGTGCGTATGATGTCGTGATAAATTTTACGATTGGTAGGTGCCAAGAATACCAAGGCTTTTATAACATGTAAATATAATATTTTCGATGAATATGGATTTTGAAGAAAAACTTAATATAGATAAAAGTCCGCGGATGGGAGAGCTCTGTCTAATTATTTTCTCAACGAATAAAGATTATACTTACATATCAAACCGCCATGAACGCTTATAATTTGTTGTTGGTTTTAATTTAATGTATACTTAATTGAAATGGTCTGGACCTGTCTAAGTAACGATTGGATAATTCAGATCTTGCTTGTCTTGCTTAAAGTCAATAAATAAATATTATAGAACAATCTTACACAAATCGACCTAGGCCCACGGTAAGCTCAATAAGGCTTGTGTTATGGGTACTAGACGACGATATACATATATAATGGATAAATATGGATAAATACATAGAAAACATCCATAACTCAGGAACAAATATCTGTGATTAACACACAAATAAATGCCCTGACCCGGATTCGAACCCGGGACCTCCTGCTTCGTAGGCAGAGTCACTACCGACTAGGCTAGGAGGCCGTTAACTAGGCTAGGAGGCCGTTAAGGCCGTTAATAAGTCGAACATATTCCGTACCGTCAGCGTATTTTGAGCAGCGGTGCGGGGCATGCGATAAAAACGGTGCGGATACGATGCGTCACTGCGATTCCGTAACGTCGCCGTATTTTAAGCAGCGGTGTAGTCGCACCTTTAAGCGGCTCGATTTTGAACAGGGGATTGATTTCGCTTGTTTTAAAATCAGATTGTGACATGACGACCATGATTTGAGTGCGTTGTGATGCCAAATCAGTATTGAAATATTTATTGAGCTTTAACTGGCAGATTTATTAAATCATTATGTAAATGATCTAACCGTCTGAATTGACTAGACATTTTTTTATAGATTATGATAAATGCTTATAGTAAGTGCAGATGACGATGCAACTATTTAATTTTTTTTTTGATAAGTCCAATCCATTAACTGTACATAAAAAAGTTTGTATACTTGTATTCATTCACAATTTTACGAAACAAAAGACAAGCCTAAGTTGTGAATGTATACCCGCTTAAAATTCCCTAAATTGGTTATTTGGCCATGTCACCAGTCTCAGGATATCACTGTCAGAAAGTCACTATGAATCGCGTCCCCAGAGCCAACAGAAGTTGATTAAGGCTTAATTTTTATCGGACTGACCAGAGGGAGCAAAATTCATTAAAAGTTGCTGAATAATGGGGGTTAAAGTTTACTTTATGGGGAAGAGTGTTTGCTATTTATTATTTGTTTGTTTTTTCTTTCAGGGGTTTTAGTATCTGTGAAATATTATATAAAAGTTAATATTAAATTCTCCACAATCCTTATAAATGTGTACAACCCGCAGCAGAAGAACCCTCATCATCCTCCTTGCGTTTCTCCCGTCTTTTTCCACGGCTCGATTGAGTTTGGGGTCCGTTTAGCAAATTTACCCTACCAATTAGCATTGCCCCCTGATCTGCCAACCCCGAGGGTAAGTTAGGCGTTATTGGTTAAGGTTCGATTTCCTCATTAAATGAAATTTCGTACATAAGTTCCGAAAAACTCAGAAGGCCGGGGTTTGAACCCGTGACCTCCGGATTGAAAGTCGGAAGTCTGACCGCCAGGCTTCCAGGGCTTTAGGTGTTCAAAATGATCTTCACACGTTCTTATTCTTATGGACTAAGAGCTGGCCACGTCAGATATGACACAATAATGAGAGCAATGAAACCTGTCTAGTTAGATTGCTTTACCATCCTTATTGCTAGATCCGGGCATCTGGCAGCTTTTAATGGGTAGACGTCAGAGTGATAGACCAACAAAGTTTTTCAGTTGGAAAAAAGTAATACGGAAATAGGTAAAAACTGCCGAATTTGTGTCATTTATAGAGGACAGGGCCTATATTTTAACATTAGAACAAAAAACATTGTGTATTATTGCAGAAACAAAAACAGTAGGCAACTAACTAGATATCGCATTATACATCATTTGGCACTATTTTCTCCTAACAGAAACTTCTGGCTATGACGTAATCTAATTATGTAATTATATGATTTCACATAATATTGCATCAAACCCAGAACTTTAAGATTTGTTTTATTCGAGTTATTTGCATTCTTTGACCTCCACCACTTTATAGCTGCCAGAAGTCTGGATCTAGAAATAAGCATAGTATAGCAAACTAACTAGAGGGGTTTCGTTGCTTTCATTATTGTGTCATATATGACGTGGCAAGCTCTCCGTCTATTATAACAATAAAGTCGTGTCAACATCATTTTCACCCGCTGACTAATCTGCTGCTGTCATTACAAACTTTAGACCTAAAGAACAAAGGGTATATAAGCCATTTATAATGCAGTCATCTAAAAAGATGTATGAGAACACTAGATAAGTATGGACATGTAACGTTTTGGGTTCAGGGATATAATCCGCGCTAGGGATGTGCTGAGAGAATATTCTCGCTCCTGTAAATTTTCGCTAAATAATATATTTCGCTATAAATTGGGATTTGTTGCTGGGTTTCTAACTTATTAGTCGGCGCCACTGATTCTAGGCCGTCACAAATGTCAATAGTAAAACTTACTTAGTCGCAAGAAGTGTCATAACTATTTCATTTTTAAGGTTCCGAACCTCAAGAGGAACAAAACGCAACCGTTATAGGACCACTTTGTTGCTCATCTGTCTATCAATCATAACCCTCAGGAACGCGTGGAGTCAATTTGAAATAATCATCAAATTCTTGTCCGCGATCCCTTGAATCTGTAAAAAAATTAAGCTTCTAAATTAACGCAATCCAATACTACTGCCATTTGACCCGGGGTATGTCCTTAAACTACGTCCGGAGCTGGGTATGTCCTTAAACTACGCCAAAAAGAGAGGTATGGGCACTGCGAATGGCATCTCGCTAAGTGTGGTAGGGCACGTTCAGCGAATGTCATCGCTCAAATCTGGAGCAGAGTCCGACTGGGGAAGTACCTCCACCTTACAGAAAACCACAGCCAAATAGCACTAGACCCTACTCATAGTGTTGTGTTCCTGCTGGTGAGTAAGGTTGCCAAAGAGCTTAAAGAGGACCCAGTGTGTTGACGATAAGGGACCTTCTTGTTCCTTTAGTCGTCAACACAGTGAATCCTCCTTTTTGTAAAGAGTCGGCAACGCGCATGTGACTCCTTTGGAGTTGCAGGCGTCCATAGGTTACGGTAGCTGCTTACCATCAGGTGGGCCGTATGCTTGTTTGCCACCGTCGTGGTATAAAAAAAAATAAAAAAAATTGAGCATTACTTTCACTTTTACTTATTTTTACAACAACACAACACTTTTACTTAGAGGAAAACTGTTTTTAAATTTCTTAAAGTCCACTTGGACTTTAAAGGATGTACTTACATCACTAAAGTTCCGGGTTTCCGGGCAACCTTTCCGGACAGCGGTCAAACAAACGTTATCTCTGCAAAGACGCTTGAACTCCCGTTTTCGAAATTACACCTAAACCCATTAGTAGACGATTCTTCCTGTTAACGTTTCCAAAGCATTGTCATTTCGAGTTGAGTCAGACACCAGAGTAACGTGATCTCCAGATCCACAGCAATTGGCTAGTTGTTGCCCCCACGGAACAAGACTGACGTGAACGACGTGACGTGAAGAAGCTGGCATTGAAAAGAAAAGATAGACTGACAAGAGATTATCGCTTGAGTTTAATATGTAAAAGTAAGAATGGAGACGGTATATCGATTTAGGGTGATCGTTGGTTTCTGAGTTTGTGTATACAAACAAATGTTCCAATTTATCTCTAAAACCGGCTAAAGGTTTCCGGCAAAGGTTAGGACATCAGTGATGGTTCTTGGGGTTTTCGTTAGATAGTGCTGTTATAATTTTGTTATGGCTTTTTTGCATTTTCATTTTAGTCTTGTACTGTAGTTTTTTTTACAACAGTCTTGAAATGTAATTTACAAAAATACCTACACGGTTACACATATTTTAGCGCTTATAGAAAACATTA
The DNA here is from genome assembly GCA_947086415.1 of Pammene aurita. Classification (NCBI taxonomy): domain Eukaryota; kingdom Metazoa; phylum Arthropoda; class Insecta; order Lepidoptera; family Tortricidae; genus Pammene; species Pammene aurita. Next base: position 31,114,002 of record OX352308.1, read on the forward strand.
ACAACTCAGGATTCTCAGGCTCTGGACCAAATATTATTGATAAACACACAGCATGGTCTTAACGGGATCCGAACGAGGACCACCAGCTTCGAAGCTAGGCAACAGAGGTCGTTCGATTGATACTGGATTTCAGAGAATATGATTCGCTTGTGCTCGATGCGATTGGAATAACATGCCTGATCCTCAGGGCAACATGCAGTTACTATGGTGAATTTGGAAGGTTTTGTATGATTTATGATACTTAAGTATTTAGGACAGATATGCGACATTTCCTTACAGAGGGACTAAATAAACAGTGAAAAGATTTCCTGCGTTTCTAAAATGATTAAAGGCCCTGGAGTACTATGGTAACTTTTGAAATATTTCGTAATATTCAGCATACACAGGATTACAATACAACTAATATTCTTGAAGTATAAATTATACCTACAGAAGGGTTAAATCTTAAAGATAGATATGTGATTTTAGAAACATGTGTGTGTTAATGAGGCCGAATCCAGTATAATTTAGTTAAAGTAAAAATTGAAACGACGTAAAACAGAAATAATTTAGAACCTCTGGAAAAGTCTAATGCTGTTCAATAAAAGATTGGATATATTGTGCGTTTGTGTGAAATCTTAGATATGACGAAAAATTTTAGTTTGCAGCGGGCGAAGTTTTCAAAATGATCTTAGCTCGACTTTATCACTTAGAGAATAAGAATACGGTTAAACGTCTACCTTTTTTCTTTTACTGACTTTACAGTTCACAAAATTAACTTTTTAAACAAACTCATTATTGGATTTCAGTATCAGGAAAGTAATCTCGGCCATATCCGGCAATGCACTTATTCCCGATTTCCCAATTACTTCCCCACTGTGGATTACCACCGCCCTAATTCGGAAGCACTATGCTTAATAGGTATCTTAATGTAAGTGAGGAATCTCGTATTCAGCCTTACAAATAATGAATGCACAGTAGGGATGTTTTGTTCATTGGCTGTGTGTATGAGTCTTAGTGCCGGCTTTAAGGATTTGGTTAGTTATTTGACAGTAGATGTTAAATGGTATCTATAAGTACATATACTACTTACTACAATCTTGTTGTGGTGTTGTAGCACTTGTAGCTTTTAATTGTGTGCGTATTGCTGAGTCAGAACCGTTTAGTATTGCTGCAACGCACACAGAAATCTTTCATAATGTTTAACTATTTTCCTAGCTTCTTTCTTTTTAAGGATGTTAATTATGCACCTATCTAACGGTGTGTACATTGTGGCAAATAAAGAATATATATATCTATCCATCTGTCTTCAGAGCTAGAGTTAAGTAAAACTACAAAATTATTGAGTACGTTATAAAAAATGCTGGGGTGAGTATTGAAGTTTCAAAAATCGATTCATCCGTCAAAATACTTTTTCGACAGACTGATAATATGCTTTTATAATTGTTTTTAATTTTATTAAAGTCGCAATTCTTTTCTTAAATTCACTTCTGTAGCGACTGTGTCCTACATTCGCCCAAACTAAGATGCTATACAATTTTGTATTTTAAATATGCACGTGCAACATGTGCACGATTTTAGCAATCAACGTAAAAGCTGTATGGTCTTTTCTAGGTATCACCTTAGGATACATCTGTTGCATTGAACATGCCGGCACACTATTATTTTGTATTGTATGTTATTGTTTTGTCGGTACGCTCAGACAAAACAATGGATAAATTCTTTTGAAATAATTACCAGGTTTATTACCCTAGGATTTAGCAATTTCACTTTGTTTCTTTGTCGGTATTTCTATTTTGTTTATTGTTTACAACGCCCAACTAATATTGTTTTATTTAGGATAATAAACATATTTTCTTGCAGCGTGAGAAAATCTCACCATCTGGCTGGCCATTATCGGCCCTGTACTTCGATGCCCCCTGAGCTCGCCAGGTAACGAGCCAGAGGGATCGCAAGACAGTAGTGAGTTAGTACCCAACTGTCGAACCGACAAGTCATCCTAGACCGACTCACTGGTCCAGCTCGTGTAGTACCGATACTCCGAGTAACTTGTAATAATTACTGACTCCGCGTTAAGTTTCAGTCGAGTTTCATTATAGTTAGTATCGCTCCTGACGTACGTGTTAATTTATAAGTGTTCGTTTAGATAAGTTAATTAAAGTTGTGTAGATTTAATATAGACTATTTAACCTCGTGTGTGAACTTTTATTTACAAGCACAATCCCAACACAGTTGTACCTATAACGTACCAAATATATACTTAATTGCTAAATTGGTGACCCCGACGTGATCTGTAATAAACGGCAATATTGGTTGGTACCTGTGTGGTGGATATTAACTTCAGTGCTTTTGGTGGACTTATCAGTGAAGTGACTTTTGGGATTTAAAGATGCGAGACGAGGTCGCACCTCTAAACGAGCGTATTCAAACCCAGCGACTCACACGAGCCACCGTAAGGTTGCCGCCATTCACACTGGATGACCCTACCTTGTGGTTTATAAAGGTAGAGTTAGATTTTCGCAACCTAGGGATCACTGATGATGAGGATAAATACTCGTACGCCGCAGCGGCCTTGCCATCACAGCCATCAACGGAAGTGCGAGATCTCCTTAAAAACCCACCTGAAACCGGTAAATATGAGGTTTTAAAAAAGGAAGTTATCAAACGGCTAGGCTCATCACAAGAGGCCAATACGCGACGGCTTCTTGAGAAAGAGCACATAGGTGACCGTAAACCGTCTCAATTTTTACGGCACCTCAGAGTGCTTGCCGACACCGCAGTGCCAGACACGATACTACGTTCGCTGTGGATGGAGCAGTTACCGCGACCCATGCAGATGATCCTGGCTACACAATCAGACGTGAGCCTGGACAAGGTCGCCGATGTCGCAGACGTTATTGCAGACAGCACTACTCCGACGGCAGCCATCGCAACAACGGTAGAAAATCCAGTGATGCAGCAGTTGAACGCCCTGACACGTCAGTTAGCCGCTATGGAGCGTAGATTTGACGCTTTGTCCATCGACTCAAGTGCGCGACGAAGAAGTAGTTCGCACTCGCGTGCTAGATCAAGATCTCGATCCCGTCCCCGTGATAACTCAAAAGGTATGTGTTGGTACCACCATAGACACGGCCCTAAAGCTCATAGGTGCCTAAAACCATGCACGTACAGCGCCGGTACCTCGGGAAACGCGAGCGGGAGCCATTAGTGGCGAATGGTTGCCCAACAACACCGCCAACGTCACAACGAATATTCATCGTCGACAGAAACACCGGGACAAGATTTTTAATTGATACCGGAGCGGATTTGTGTGTTTATCCTCGCAGCCTAGCCCCACAGAATCAAAAGTTATGTATGTACGAGCTAGTGGCAGCAAATAACACCCCGATTAAAACTTACGGTTTCTCGACGATGACCCTAAACCTCGGACTACGCCGGGATTTCCCATGGCGATTTGTCGTTGCTGACGTAGATAAGCCGATAATTGGCGTAGACTTTTTAAGCCATTATGACTTATTAGTCGATGCACGAAGGCATAGATTAATAGACGCCATGACGCAGTTTACCGTGACCGGACAGGTAGCTGAGTCCGAACCGGCGATATCTATAAAAACAATAGCCGGTGACTCGCCTTATCACCGCTTATTAAGGAAGTTCAACGATATCACTAAGCCTGACGGAGCGCCTGCCACTCAAATTAAGCATAATACAAAACACTACATCACAACGAAACCGGGACCGCCTGTAGCACAAAGGCCTAGGAGATTAGCACCCGATCGCCTTATCGCCGCGAAGAAGGAATTCGACGCTTTGTTGAAATTAGGTATCGCCCGCCCATCACAAAGCAGCTGGGCCTCACCGCTTCACATGGTTCAAAAGAAAGACAATGGATGGCGACCATGTGGTGATTACCGCGCGCTTAATGACCGCACGGTGCCAGACCAGTATCCGGTCCGGCACATTGAAGACTTCGCCCAGACTCTTAGTGGAAAAAAAGTGTTTAGTACGTTAGACTTAGTGCGTGCGTTCAATCAAATTCCAGTGGCGGAGGAAGATATACCAAAAAATGCCATAACTACGCCATTTGGTTTGTTTGAATTCACTTATATGACGTTCGGCCTTCGAAATGCGGCTCAGACTTTCCAACGTTTTATGGACGAAGTGTTACGTGGTTTAGACTTTTGTTATTGCTATATCGATGACATTTTAATTGCCTCCAGTGACAGTGATGAACACTTAAAACATTTAGAGACAGTGTTTAAGCGATTAAGTGACTATAGTGTAGTGATTAATCCCTCTAAGTGCATGTTTGGCCAGGACCAAGTCCAGTTCTTAGGTTATTTAGTGTCTGCTGAGGGCACGCGTCCTCTACCTGGAAAAGTAGAAGCGATACGCTCCTTTCCACTTCCTTCAACGGCGAAGCAACTTCGACAGTTCTTAGGTATGCTAAACTTTTATAGACGTTTTATACCTAACGCTGCAGCGCATCAAGCCAATTTAAACGACTTGCTTAAAGGAAACCTTAAGGGTAAGGCACCTATTCACTGGACACCCGACACTACAAAGGATTTCGAGGCTTGCAAACAATGCCTAGCCGACGCAACGATGCTAGCCCATCCTCGAGATAACGCTGATCTGGCGCTGTTTACTGATGCGTCAGATAACACGATAGGCGCCGCACTTCAACAAAAGGTGGACGGCGCATGGCAACCGCTAGATTTCTTCTCTAAGAAACTTACAAACGCTGAAAGGAAGTATTCTACATATGACAGAGAATTATTTGCGATATATTCTGCAGTTAAACAATTTCGTCATAATTTAGAAGCGCGAACATTTACAATATATACAGATCATAAACCGATCGTGTTTGCATTCACGAAAAAGGATAAACAATGCACCCCGAGACAGTTCCGCTACCTGGACTTTATCGGTCAATTTACAACCGATATCCGACACGTTAGCGGAGAGCAAAATATACCTGCCGATGCAATGTCTCGCATTGATATTGATCACATTGAACGAGGAATTGATTGGAAGGCTCTAGCTATTTCTCAAAAGTCTGACGACACTTTGCAATCGCTACTCAATAAAACTGATTCGACGCTACAGCTTAAACTTGTACAGTTACCTGGGTTCGAAGAAAGTATATATTGCGATATCTCTACTCCGTCTGTACGACCCTACGTTACTGAACCCTTCAGGAAAATTGCTTTTAACACCGTTCATCAACTTTCACATCCGGGAGCGAAGACTACTATAAAATTAGCTACGCAGAAATTCATCTGGCCATCTATCAAATCAGATTGCAGAGAATGGACTCGAAGCTGTTTAGAGTGTCAGCGTGCTAAGGTTACACGTCACGTGTCATCCCCTGTTGGAACTTTCGCACCTCCTTCGACTCGCTTTGAACACGTCCACATTGACATTGTAGTAATGCCCATATCAGAAGGCTGCAGATACATTTTGACCTGCATAGATCGTTTCTCTAGGTGGCCTGAAGCTATACCTATCGAGAACCAGGAAGCAGAAACTGTAGCTCGTGCATTTTACTCAAATTCGATCGCACGTTTCGGCGTACCTTTACGAGTCACAACAGACCAAGGCCGAAACTTTGAATCGCACCTGTTTAGAAGCTTAAATAATCTCATTGGTACGACTCAACTGCGAACTACAGCTTATCACCCAGCCGCTAATGGGATGATTGAGCGATTTCACCGCCAATTAAAAGCTGCGATTACATGTCATCGGAACGCCCAATGGACACGAGTTTTACCTACAGTCATGATGGGTATTCGCGCAGCATTCAAGGACGATCTGCAAGCTACGCCTGCTGAAATGGTTTACGGTGAAAATATTCGCTTACCTGGAGAGTTTCTAGTTCCCAGAACAACCAGGGATCGCGATGCGACGGATTTCGTCAGTCAATTAAAAACTAATTTCGCCGACCTACAACCAGTCGCAGGGACTCAGCATGGACGTAAAAAGGTATTTATATACAAGGACCTGATGACAACAAGTCACGTGTTTGTTCGTGTTGACGCCCCAAAATGACCTTTGCAATCGTCGTATGAAGGACCCTTCGCTGTTGTATCAAGAAATGATAAAACTTTTGTTATCAATAGACGTGGTCATCATGTAACTATTTCTGTGGACCGACTGAAGCCCGCTTATGTACTTGCTGATAACATAGAACCGCCGCCTGAGTTTGAAGATGACTTCGCACAGTTCATTGTCAAAAGAACAACTTGTCCCTCAGACAACACCACGAGTGCAGCACCTGAGCCTGCTGCGCAAGAAGCACCGCCTGCAAATGGTAATGTTAACAGAACTAGATCCGGTAGACAAGTCCGCTTTCCGGATTATTACCAGGCAGGTGATATGATAAGTAATTAAACGTGTTTAGTTAAGAATAATTTACCTTTTTTTTGTATGATATTTTTTTTCTTGAACATTATTGAACACATTTTGTTAGTAACATGTTTTACTGATGTATTTGTTAATGCTCCTTTAGTATTTTTTTTAAATATGTGTTACTAACTTAGCGCCTAAGAAAATTGTAACTAACAATTCTATACAATGTAAACCTTTCGACTTTCTTATTTTTTTTATTGTGTATGTTACCTCTGTTCTTTCTTAGTGTGTTATTTTTAACCCTTTTTGTGTTTTGACTAGTTGTATTATTTAATGTCACCTTTTTATCTTCTTTTATCGTGACTCCATCACTAGTAAGGGGGTACTGTAGCGACTGTGTCCTACATTCGCCCAAACTAAGATGCTATACAATTTTGTATTTTAAATATGCACGTGCAACATGTGCACGATTTTAGCAATCAACGTAAAAGCTGTATGGTCTTTTCTAGGTATCACCTTAGGATACATCTGTTGCATTGAACATGCCGGCACACTATTATTTTGTATTGTATGTTATTGTTTTGTCGGTACGCTCAGACAAAACAATGGATAAATTATTTTGAAATAATTACCAGGTTTATTACCCTAGGATTTAGCAATTTCACTTTGTTTCTTTGTCGGTATTTCTATTTTGTTTATTGTTTACAACGCCCAACTAATATTGTTTTATTTAGGATAATAAACATATTTTCTTGCAGCGTGAGAAAATCTCACCATCTGGCTGGCCATTATCGGCCCTGTACTTCGATGCCCCCTGAGCTCGCCAGGTAACGAGCCAGAGGGATCGCAAGACAGTAGTGAGTTAGTACCCAACTGTCGAACCGACAAGTCATCCTAGACCGACTCACTGGTCCAGCTCGTGTAGTACCGATACTCCGAGTAACTTGTAATAATTACTGACTCCGCGTTAAGTTTCAGTCGAGTTTCATTATAGTTAGTATCGCTCCTGACGTACGTGTTAATTTATAAGTGTTCGTTTAGATAAGTTAATTAAAGTTGTGTAGATTTAATATAGACTATTTAACCTCGTGTGTAAACTTTTATTTACAAGCACAATCCCAACACAGTTGTACCTATAACGTACCAAATATATACTTAATTGCTAAATTAGAAACTGTAGCTCGTGCATTTTACTCAAATTGGATCGCACGTTTCGGCGTACCTTTACGAGTCACAACAGACCAAGGCCGAAACTTTGAATCGCACCTGTTTAGAAGCTTAAATAATCTCATTGGTACGACTCAACTGCGAACTACAGCTTATCACCCAGCCGCTAATGGGATGATTGAGCGATTTCACCGCCAATTAAAAGCTGCGATTACATGTCATCGGAACGCCCAATGGACACGAGTTTTACCTACAGTCATGATGGGTATTCGCGCAGCATTCAAGGACGATCTGCAAGCTACGCCTGCTGAAATAGTTTACGGTGAAAATATTCGCTTACCTGGAGAGTTTCTAGTTCCCAGAACAACCAGGGATCGCGATGCGACGGATTTCGTCAGTCAATTAAAAACTAATTTCGCCGACCTACAACCAGTCGCAGGGACTCAGCATGGACGTAAAAAGGTATTTATATACAAGGACCTGATGACAACAAGTCACGTGTTTGTTCATGTTGACGCCCCAAAACGACCTTTGCAATCGTCGTATGAAGGACCCTTCGCTGTTGTATCAAGAAATGATAAAACTTTTGTTATCAATAGACGTGGTCATCATGTAACTATTTCTGTGGACCGACTGAAGCCCGCTTATGTACTTGCTGATAACATAGAACCGCCGCCTGAGTTTGAAGATGACTTCGCACAGTTCATTGTCAAAAGAACAACTTGTCCCTCAGACAACACCACGAGTGCAGCACCTGAGCCTGCTGCGCAAGAAGCACCGCCTGCAAATGGTAATGTTAACAGAACTAGATCCGGTAGACAAGTCCGCTTTCCGGATTATTACCAGGCAGGTGATATGATAAGTAATTAAACGTGTTTAGTTAAGAATAATTTACCTTTTTTTTGTATGATATTTTTTTTCTTGAACATTATTGAACACATTTTGTTAGTAACATGTTTTACTGATGTATTTGTTAATGCTCCTTTAGTATTTTTTTTAAATATGTGTTACTAACTTAGCGCCTAAGAAAATTGTAACTAACAATTCTATACAATGTAAACCTTTCGACTTTCTTATTTTTTTTATTGTGTATGTTACCTCTGTTCTTTCTTAGTGTGTTATTTTTAACCCTTTTTGTGTTTTGACTAGTTGTATTATTTAATGTCACCTTTTTATCTTCTTTTATCGTGACTCCATCACTAGTAAGGGGGTACTGTAGCGACTGTGTCCTACATTCGCCCAAACTAAGATGCTATACAATTTTGTATTTTAAATATGCACGTGCAACATGTGCACGATTTTAGCAATCAACGTAAAAGCTGTATGGTCTTTTCTAGGTATCACCTTAGGATACATCTGTTGCATTGAAAATGCCGGCACACTATTATTTTGTATTGTATGTTATTGTTTTGTCGGTACGCTCAGACAAAACAATGGATAAATTCTTTTGAAATAATTACCAGGTTTATTACCCTAGGATTTAGCAATTTCACTTTGTTTCTTTGTCGGTATTTCTATTTTGTTTATTGTTTACAACGCCCAACTAATATTGTTTTATTTAGGATAATAAACATATTTTCTTGCAGCGTGAGAAAATCTCACCATCTGGCTGGCCATTATCGGCCCTGTACTTCGATGCCCCCTGAGCTCGCCAGGTAACGAGCCAGAGGGATCGCAAGACAGTAGTGAGTTAGTACCCAACTGTCGAACCGACAAGTCATCCTAGACCGACTCACTGGTCCAGCTCGTGTAGTACCGATACTTCGAGTAACTTGTAATAATTACTGACTCCGCGTTAAGTTTCAGTCGAGTTTCATTATAGTTAGTATCGCTCCTGACGTACGTGTTAATTTATAAGTGTTCGTTTAGATAAGTTAATTAAAGTTGTGTAGATTTAATATAGACTATTTAACCTCGTGTGTGAACTTTTATTTACAAGCACAATCCCAACACAGTTGTACCTATAACGTACCAAATATATACTTAATTGCTAAACTTCTTTCTAACCGTGCATTTTATGTTCCCTATAACATTACTGTATTTCATCGCTACAGATAAAAATAATTTACCTGCTTGCATTAATTGAAACATCGAATCGAATAAATTGAGAAAAATTATAAATAGCGTAGAAAAATTCTGTAACTGAAATTTTCTTCGAATTTCCTCTCTGTGTCCGCTTTTTCCCTTATTGATTATGCAACGTACAATATAATAAAATTTACATCCTCATTTGAATTCTAAAACCTTTTGAACATCTGAAATCGTTTTTTCAAAGCATTCAACACATCCCAAAAATTCCTCTACTGCGACTCGCAGTCTATTCAAAATAACGTAACGATATTATACAAATGACTGCATAGAATTTTATGAGGCCCTTAGAGCCTCGTGAGGCAAATCCAGGATTGGGCCCAATGGCCCCAGATAGCATTATTATAACGAGGATGTGCCATCTTTGGGTATTAAACTCGTAAATATTGCTTAATTATGTCATTGTTTTGAGGTTAGTGGATAAAGGAAGCCATTGAAGGAAATAGAAATAATTTATTGTGACAATATAAAAAACAATATTGATTTAGTTATAGTCTATTGCATATGTATTTAAAAAAAATATAGGTTAACGCGGGCTGTTTTCCGCGACTCTATGTCTATATATTGCGCCTATTTTGCGTGCTTTTAAAACATATATCTAAACAAAAAATACATGGTGCATCCGTTCTGCCACTGGGTAATTGTGTAAACAAAATTGGGTAATTGATACAATCGTCAGATTGTAGTTTGTTCGTCCAAGAGGGTTTTGTTTGTAAAATTTTCATAAAAATGTATAAATGAAATGGACTACCTATAAGAAGGTACCTAACAACAGAGTTCAGCCTGAACCTGCCTTTAATATTCGCTATGTGCGAAGTGCATGGGTTAACGTGAACGATCGCAGTACACAATGTGACAAGAAATGAAACTGCAAAGGGACATCACCTATGCACCTCAACACGGCCAGCTGTCAAAATAGTGAATCAGCCAGAGACATTGAATATAAGCAAGGTGTACAAGTCATTCATAAAAAAAAAAAGATTGAGTCCCGGCCCAAAAGATGGCGCCACAATCATACACACAGCAAATAGACTCTGCGAACTGTTTTGAAATTTTAGATAAATATGTAATAAAATAACACATTTTTAATACGTAATTGAATTTTGTATTGGAGTATATTTATTCCGGAACATATACACAATAAGACTAACTAACTAACATTAAACCTTAATATTAAACTGTGTGTCTGACTGCGAAGGCGAACTATATTAGTGCAAAAATCAAAATTTCGGACAACAAAGTTAAAACAGTATGGAATATTATAAATAAGGAAGCTGGTAACTGTAAATCACGTGATTGTCAAGTCAACATTGTCTCAGAGGAACAGCAGGTCTTGTCAAATGACGATATGGCCTCGGCATTCGAAGATTATTTTTCTAACATAGCATTAAATACCACAAAATGTCTAAAATCATCTTCGTCTCAAGCTCATTCCTTACTTTGCACTAATATTAAGAAATGTCAGATGATATTTGAATTTGACCTTATAGATTCGGAAAAAATTGTAAAAATATTCAAATCTCTGAATTTAAAGAAAACAGAAGACTTATGGGGTACATCAGTTGTAGTCATCAGTCATATCATAGACATCATAGCGCCTTACTTAGCCTTAATTTATAATAATTCAGTTTCACAAGGCATTTCTCCAGATCTTATGAAATGTAGTAAAGTCATACCTCTTTTTAAATCGGGTGATTCTAGTGATCTGAATAACTTCCGGCCGATATCAATACTTCCTGTACTAAGTAAAGTCTTTGAAAAGCTAATGTTAAATGATCTACTGGGCCACTTCAACAGACATGGATTGCTTACGAGCAATCAGTTTGGTTTCACAAAGGGACGTTTTACAACCGACGCTGCTGCGGTACTCATCAAACATATTTTCATTGCCTGGGAAAAACATTACGATGCAATTGGTATATTCTGTGATCTTTCTAAAGCGTTTGATTGTGTAGATCATACAACCCTCATTATTAAATTAGAACATTATGGTTTGTCAGAAAATGCCTTGAATCACATGTCTTCATATCTTAGCAACAGAACACAAACAGTTGTTGTAAATAAAACCCAGTCTAAAGGGACTTTAGTAAAATTAGGAGTGCCACAGGATTCTATTTTGGGCCCATTCCTGTTTTTGGTTTATATAAATGATTTACCTTTGTGATATCGTTCTGTTTGCCGATGATACATATATAATTTTCAAAGTTGACCGGCAATCTACCGATTTTACTGTAATCAATAACACACTAGCTGCTGTACTGAACTGGTTTACTATTAACAATTTGCTACTTAATACTAAGAAAACCAAATGTATTAGATTTGTTTTGCCAAACTTTGCACCGGTGGACACTAAGATTCTCCTGAATGGTGAATGTTTAGAGATAGTAGATAAAGCAGTGTTCCTTGGTTCGACGTTGGACAAAAATCTACAATGGAGTCCTCATATAAGAAAACTCGCTCTTCGATTAAGCTCGGCCGCTCATGCCGTTAGGAGAATTAGACAATTAACGAATATTGATAGAGCTCGCTTAGTTTATCACAGTAATTTTCATAGTGTAATGTCATATGTTATTCTGGTTTGGGGCAAAGCAGCTGATATACAGACTATATTTGTTTTACAAAAAAGAGCCATCCGCTTTCTGTATAACTTAAAGGCAGGTGCATCAGTTAGAGAACTATTTAAAGAAATTAATATTTTAACTGTTGCTTCCCAATATATCTATGACAATATTATTTATGTTGTAAAGAATAAACATACATTAAAAAAAAATTCTGACATCCACAGCTATAACACTAGAAATAAAAACAAGCTTGCTATCAGAAGTAGTCGTATCCGCAAGGCATATAAGTCATTTTTTGGTCAAGGTATTCACATTTATAACAAGTTACCCGTCGATGCTTTAAATTTATCATTTCCCGCTCTTAAGAAATATTTGAAAAAAAGTTTAATGTCAAAGGGTTATTACAGGGTCGAGGACTATATGACGGACAAACATGCATGGCCCAAACCAGAAACTACTACAAAATCATCTAACATTTAGAGGACACAGTTCAGATAGGAAAGCATATCAAAAGTTTTGTGAAGCAATCAGATTTCGATTTTATTATTAACGTACATTGTATGTCTCTCAAGCTGTTTTGATATGTCTTCTTATAGAACTACGCATTATTGTGTATCTTTAAGATATAATATTACTGTATTACTGTTTTGAAAAAATAAGTCCCGCCGAGTTTCTCCCCAAGTCGCGTTCGTGGGTTATGGTTAGACCCCGGACTTTTTTCGCCATGACGTCACAATAGGGTGATTTGGGGAGCAAACGGGACGGCGTTATGAAATACGGTTAAAAAGTCGGTTGTTAACCGAATACATTTTAATTAGACATTTTTAACAATATTACTTAGTAAGTAATCAATATTATCGTTTGCTATATTACTTGCAAACCATGCATTTGTACGTTAAACTGGCATTGGTTTTGTCGGTCATTCACTCAGTGTCCGTCACTACTGTCACCAAGCCAGTTTAACGTACAAATGTATGGTTTGCACTAAAAGATAATATTGATCAACGTACTAGATAATTTTGTTGAAAATGTTGAATTAAAATGTATTCGGTTAACAACCGAGTTTTTAACCGTATTTCATAACACCGTCCCGTTTACTCCCCAAATCACCCTATTGTGACGTCATTGCGACAAAAGTCCGGGGTCTAGTTATGGTACCCAAAACGCTGGCAGCCGTAGCAGCGTTACCTCTTTGGATGGCCAGGCTTATCCTTTGGCCGAAATAGCTACCAGCCCTCAGGGCACCTGAGGTCATTGAACAACCTTTGTCAATTAGGAGCCTACGTTTTCTACATGTCAAACTTTATCAAAATTGCTTATAACTGCCATAAGTTTAACCGTATATAGGTAACAAATAGATAAAACAAACAAACTTTCTAGCACGTAGATTACTTTCACATTTACAACTTATAACCTATTAGTGCCTACGCCCTACAGACCAGTTTAAAAGAGTTCGAAACGTAATAAAAATTAATTAACAATTAAATTTTATTAAATTATTTTGCAATTTAAAACCATTTCCTGACAACGGCCGGTTACGACCAGAGAGTAAATAAACCATAAACCCCCGGTTTATCTATGGCCATAGACAGCCGTAAGCAACTTCCGCCATTACTCCGGCGACACATAAACACTGCAGCATCCGATCCGGAATAGCCAGAAACTTGCAGACATATACGAGTATGTATAAGATTCAAGATATTCACCACACCGTCACACCTCTCGCCAAAGGAACAAAATTCATCCTCATTTCCTAAACACTTGGTATAAGTACCAAAAATAAACGGGCATCTCGTTCGTTTCTCCCTAGAATGTGCGGAATGTGGAATGAGCTGCCTCCCGAGGTGTTTCCATTGCGCTTTGACATGGGGTTCTTCAAGAAGCGGGCGTACAGGGCTCTCAAAGGACAGCAACGCATAGGCGGCTCCCTTGATGTTGCTTATGTCTATGGGCGACGTTGACCGCTCCCATTAGGCGGCTCGTCTGCTCGTTTGATACTATTTTCTTAAAAATAAAAATTCAAGACCAGACATCGGAATATCTAGATATCTAGGGCAAAATTTAATGACAGGTAGGGAATTCCTAGGTATATCCATAAAGTCATTTATTGATGTTTTCCCGATATGCTAGTGCAGTTACCCACAGCTTTGTCTGTAAATATGTAATTTTTTGTACATATTAAGTACATTTAAAAATGCAAGTCTCGCAAGAAAATCACACACGTATCTTTCAAAAAGGCAGCGACAGGGAGTTTTAATTGGGTGTTGCATTATTTAACAATAAGTGTTCAATGGTCCCAATACATTTGGAGATCTATTTAGAAATATGTCTATTCTCTAACCAGTCTAATCCAATCCTAAATTTACGACAATAATTTGGGCGAAAGGCATATGTTATCCGATTTACATAAATAATAGTTTTGGTTGGAGATAAAAATAATTTGAGGTTCAGACGGCGCCAAGGCAGCTCATTTACGTACAAACGACTCCGAATCCGGTGGCTAGGCGCGAAAGTTATATTGAAAAGGGTTCCGTATATCGTGTTAAAAGTTTTTGTTAGAATAATATGGCAATGCAAGTACATAGAGTTTGTATGTGTTTATAGTATACGAGTATAAACCTTGTTTAGGTTTTAGCTGTTTGAAGAGTTGACAATACTATTCTTTTGTTACTTCTTGTCATGTTTACGTGATGAGTATGTCGTATGGTTCTCTAATAAATAATATACATACAAGCTGCCGGATACGGTTACTCAATCGGATGAACTCCGTTTACGATTGGTTAATTTGACGTATATACGCCATACGTTACGTTTTGAATACAGTTTTTTGTTGCTCCACACACTTCAGGATCCAGCTACCATAGAGAAAAATCAGCTAGAAGACGGAAATCCGGCTGCAAATTGTCTGTAGTTCCGTACAAAAATTTCACTACCATACACAAATTTCCCACTTTTACTAAGATGTCTATGATATTTCGCGCATAATTCCTCTCAAATGTGTGATGCGCGTTAGTTGAAATTATCTGTCGGCGAAACGTTCGTTGTCGAAAAATCAAAAGATGAATAGTGCTGTCGGCGAAACGTGCGTCGGAGAAAAGTTCTGTCGATGAAAAAAAAAAAGATGAATAGTTCTGTCGGCGAAACGTGCGTCGGAGAAAAGTTCTGTCGACGAACAGCCCGTCGTCGAATCGCCTGTCGGAGAACCGTTACAGATTCACATTTATCTACACCAATATCATAAATCCTCTATTCCGCGTTCGGAAACCGTATGTAACTACCACCATTATTGCAACCATTAACGTAACAGCTCTGACAGTGTGGTAAAAACGTATGAAAATCCATTACCCACGGTAACGTTACGAAGATCCGCGCTCTCCCCGAGCGCCGGCACGCGCCCGCGCGACCACCGACACAATCGAGTTGGTCATGGCGGTGCAATGGCGGTCATTCTACTGGTTTCCGAACACATCATTTAGGATTTATAATATGTGTGTAGATAAAGCAGTGTATGCAACTGTACGTAATTAGGCCTTAAAACACTCGTGTGATCTTATTATGAAACTCGCCTGCGGTTCGTTTCATAAAACCACACTCGTATTTTAAGGACCCTTATTACGTAACTGTTACATAAACTACTATTTAAACTCGGTGTCAGTTATTAAAATCACGACAGTTTTCACACTGAGATCCGATATCGGATGTCGGATGGCTCAAGGAAAAAAGAAGCTGCTAAAGAGTACCCTATGGCATTGAGTCCGCCTTTTTTGCGCTAGTGCTTTCTTTTGAGCACTGGACATTTGGTAAGAAGAAATATGGAAATTCACAAATTTTTAATTTGTCTTCGTTGTCCTATCCGATATCGGATCGGTTAATGTGAATGCGCACTTATACGTGTCACGCCTGCATCACTCCGTCGTGGCTGACGATGTGGTGGAGTACGTCCGCCTGAGGACTGTCATCTCGTTGAAGGTGCACCAGCTGCGCTCCCGCCACTACGTGCACTTCATTCAGCTCGTTTGTGGTGCTGCAGTGCAGTGCCCGCTGCACTTCGTTCGCCGAATCTTCTATTTGCATCACTCTTTCGTTTCGAATTCTCATTTCGAATATGCAAGAGCGATAGAGAAAGCGTTAAGGGAATTTCGAAGTTCGCGTTAGGCCAAAGATGAGATGACGCAATGGAGTCACGAATTTGCGTCGCTTACATAAACTACATAGTTTTTTTTTTTAATAATTGGAGGTTAGCAGTGTCTTAGTAGCAATAATGGTGTAACTGTGCTGTAATGATGCTTAACGTGTTTGAATAATAATTACATATATACATATGACGTAGTTAAGTAAAATATTCCTGTCGCGACTTTGAGTCGAGAAATTGTCTTACCCCTCTCGCTTCACGCTTCTTACAGTATACCTACTCCTTAGACCCTGTTCTAACCTTTTTAAGAAATGAATTCCGGGATAAAAGTATCCTTTGTAGTTTTTCAGGTTATAATCCACCTGTGTGTCAAATCCATTGACACGCTTTTGCGTTTAAAAGGAACAAATATCCTAATATCCAAATCTGTGGCGTCTCTACTGTCAGCTGGAATATTTTCCAGTATTACGTAACAATACCAAATACACCAATGGATGGCGACACAGTGACGTCTTCCCATACTTTATTGCATCTTGTATGAAGGTTAGTCCCTACATCGCGCTCACGAAATTACGAATGTCAAAGCATAAAAACAAATACAACTATCAGCCAACTATCTATTGGAGATTTCTTTATTGTGCCTCTCTACCTCTAAAAACCTTAAAATGTGTACTAGTAGTCCGCCTCGAACTAAGAACTCGCGATTTACTTGGAAACGAGTTGAACACACGAAAAAAGGGCCGTATGAAGATCGCTTTTGCACCTTCTAGCCCCTTGATCGACCCTGCTCATATAAGAACTCTCAAATTATATCTCTCTCTGCTACAACCCCAATCATAAAGATCAGAAAAACGTTACTAAAGTTACGTAACGTAAATTATTGAAATCTTAACTATTAATTAAGTGCCTACCTATTATTGATATTGTATGCTTAATACCAATAAAAATATGAATATATGAATCTAACCATTCAAAATAAAAAAGACATCGAAATGCACGGACGACCCGTTAGCCAGCTGACAGTTCCAAAGTTGTCTGTACGAGCTTCACTTTGTTGCGCTCGCTCGTTCGAATATAATACTTAAGCTAGATAAAAATCTAAAGTTCACCACAACGCAGATCCCCAAAAAACGTGGGCTCGTCTGTGCGTGTCTATGGCCACAACACGATCAGTTTAGGAACGGCTACCTCAAGTTATTGCCATGATGTGACAGCCCTATGCCGTGGTTTCATTGGCACGACTGAGTTTCACTTATGTGGGGGAAAATAATAAATAACAGTACTACGCAGAGAGGGTATCATCATCATCAGTCTGTATCACTCCCATGGCACGCCAATGAGCTCAATCTTCAGCTTCCCTCCTTCAATCTGTACCTGCTACCTTACGGATATTATCGCCCACCTTGCCACAAGCACTGCGACTACTGCGAGTGCTGTCACGCGGTCTCCGCTGAAGGTTTACTAAGAATTAAACACGTGGTTAAATTGCCAGATGTGGCCGCGCTGCGAATAAAGAAATATTTTTTCATAATCGCAGGGGCGATTGAATGTGACATACATTGTCATTATCAAGCTGTCACCTAGTACGACGTATAGAGAAGTATAGTCACGGACTTTCATTGTTGAGCCCGATGTAACGTCCAATGTAAAGTAAACCTTAAATGGCTCAACAATTGAAGTTCGTGACAGTACAATTATCACAAAATTCATAAATATCCGTACAGTCAGCAAACAGTGGCTAAGCCACAGAATAATATAATAGTATTACATACAGAAGTTTCCCTACAAAATCAGTGTTTGACAGAACTTTGACAGGTGAATGGTGACACATGACGACTCCATACAATTTCGCCTTTCGACTTGCCAGGGTTAACCTTTACATTATTTCTCGAAGAGACAACCTAATGGTTCATTTTGTATACGTTTTGAACACCATGATTATGGTGTATGTCTTACTTTGTAATGCTTTTGGTTAGTCGTGTCGTGACAGTGAAACCGGCACCTAAAACCAGTACAATTGACACGTATCAACACGGCACCGTTAGCGCTCGTCGGCTTTCGGCTCCATTCGACATGCACGAGACATATGTCTAGTCG
The DNA here is from genome assembly GCA_947086415.1 of Pammene aurita. Lineage (NCBI taxonomy): Eukaryota > Metazoa > Arthropoda > Insecta > Lepidoptera > Tortricidae > Pammene > Pammene aurita. Next base: position 31,132,377 of record OX352308.1, read on the forward strand.
ACTACGATACACCTTAACTCGACTCGATTGTTTGCTTTGTATAGTTTGCTGTTTAATAAATACACATGAAGAGGAAAATCCGGCCAAGAGCGTGTCGGGCCACGCTCAGTGTAGGGTTCCGTAGTTTTCCGTCCGTCATAGTAAGTGTCCCCACTTAAGAGTTAAAATAACACCGCCATGAAGGATATGAGCGTTCCACGTACAGCGACATCTATCGGCAAATTAAGTAAACTATTGCGCGCGAGCTTAAAGTATCGAAGATGATTTTTATGGAATAATTCTTTATTGCGTGAACCGATTTTCACTGTTTTTACTTTATTTGAAAGTACGTCATTTCATTGTGATTTTGTAGAAATTACAGGTACAATAAACACCGGCTTATACGGTTAAATTACGAACGTAGTTCAGAAATAATTTTGTAATTTTTTTTCAAAAACTATTCAACCTATCAAATTCAAAATAATTTTCCTAGAAAGTTTTTATACATTTCTACTTTTGAGATTTTTATCATATTTTTAAAACTTATGGTTCAAAAGTTAGAGGGGGACACATTTTTTTTTTACTTCTGGAGCGATTATTTCCGAAAATATTTATATTATCAAAAAATGATTTTAGTAAACCCGTATTCATTTTTAAATACCTATCCAACAATATATCACACGTTAGGGTTGAAATGAAAAAAAAAATCACTCCCCACTTTACGTATAGGGGAGGTACCCTAATAAAACATTTTTTTCCACTTTTTATTTTACCACTTTGTCGGCGTGATTGACATACATATTAGTACTAAATTTCAGCTTTCTAGTGCTAACGGTCACTGAGATTATCCGCGGACGGACGGGCAGACATGGCGAAACTATAAGGGTTCCTAGTTGACTACGGAACCCTAAAAATGATGATATTCCATTTTACAGTCTTTTATTTATTTTTATTTTTTTTATACTACGACGGTGGCAAACAAGCATACGGCCTGCCTGATGGTAAGCAGCTACCGTAACCTATGGACACCTGTAACTCCACAGGAGTCACATGCGCGTTGCCGACCCTTTACAAAAAGGAGGATTCACTGTGTTGACGGCTAAAGGAATAAGAGGGTCCCTCATCGTCAACACATTGGGTCATCTTTGAGCTCTTTGGCAATCTTACTCACCAGCAGGAACACAACACTATGAGTAGGGTCTAGTGCTAATTGGCTGTGGTTTTCTGTAAGGTGGAGGTACTTCCCCAGTCAGGCTCTGCTCCAGATTTGAGCGAGATGACATTCACTGAACGTGCCCTACCACACTAAGCGAGATGCCATTCGCAGTGCCCATACCTCTCTTTTTGGCATAGTTTAAGGACATACCCCGGGTCCAGTCATTTATTGATCTACTTCAACATTACATACATTTATCGTTATAGTCACTTGTCACTTGTCTTTTTAGTCACTACGCATGACATGTTTCCAAGCGCTTTAGGTCTCGATCCTCAAGCACTAAAAGTGCTAGGCGAACCGATCTGTGACCCGTCGCTGCGGGGCCGCGCTATCGACTCAACATTTCGAAGTCTCCAATTTGTGGGGATCTTAGTTTTCCTTTTTGCATTTTATCTATGCTCAGTGATTATCGTCTGATTTGGAAATGTTTCTTTTTGTTTGTAAGATTATATTTCAAAATATCCTATGATGATGGGATCCTAGAGAAATGAGGGAACTCTTCAAAAATTATAGGTGTCTATACTTATTTGAGTATTTTTTATAGAAGCTAGGGTATAAGGGTATTCTAGAAAAGCACATTTCAGTAAGGTGGAAATCACCAGCAGTCACCACAACGGAACTGCTTATCGGATTTTTTTACGGTTAATGATAAGTTTATTTTGGCTAGGTTTATGAGCACTTGATGTTCCTTTAAGTCCTTTGTTGATTGTTGATTGTAAATTGCTCTGCTCTGCTCTTGCTGCTCTGTAATTGTGGTTGCCCTATTCATGCTCTTGGGGATCAATGTTACTCTGCGTCTATAGGAAACACCTTAGACAACCCTACACGTGATCCCTGAGTGGCGCTAAAAGAGTGACAAAATTGGCAGCTGCATTGTTCCATCTGAACCTCGCAGCACTCACTGGATTTTCTTCATGATCTGCTTTCCCACTACTTCTACCCCAGGGAAGAAATGCCTCAAGTGACATGTAGCCATACAATAAATAAATAAATGCCCTAATATAGCCTTGTAAACCGAGATGGTCACATGTAAGTCGCTGTCGTTAAGGTAAGGCACTTAAAACTTTGTTCATCTTCAATGATGTTAGTATAATATCACGCCTATTCCGTGTCATAATCATAACATAATCATTCCTTATGATATTTGTCGTATCAATGACATTTCCAAGTTTACGTCCAAACAAGCATCATTGTGCAACAGTTGCCTAAAAACGCTGTCCAGTTTTCAATGTGGGCGGAAGACGAATAATGCATGTCTCTAAAGAAGAAAACGGTTACTAAATGTAAATTTACTTTAACTTATGCCGTTTTTCTAAATACGTGATATTGTTTAAATATTGACTAGTTTTGTAGCCATTGTGAAACGAGAGTTTTTTTGAAACCAGTTAATATGGTATGGACCCCAGTAGAATGACCAGGTAGATTGGAGCTAGGAGGTAAAACATCCAAGCTTCAATCCGGACCTCTCACTTTCAACCCCCGGCTTTTACTTTTTACAATTATTTTATCGGATTTTTAGGGTTCCGTAGCCAAATGGCAAAAAACGGAACCCTTATGGATTCGTCATGTCTGTCCGTCTGTCTGTCTGTCCGTCCGTATGTCACAGCCATTTTACCCGGAAACTATACGACGTATCTGAATAAAATTTACACGTAAGGTGTATTTTGTATGCCGCTACTTAGTTATGTAGTGTAGCATGCCGAAAGAACGCCAGCTACATCTCGCGGCGTCCCTTGGGACTATCTGCGCGTTTAATTTGTTTACCGGCCAAGTTGCGCGAGTCAAGGTAGATTAGATCGTGGTTCGTCTACTTATAGATAGGTGGCGCCTATATCAAAATATGTTCACCATATCATGTGTTCTTTTTTTATTTTGAAAGAAGCTGACGACTAAGAAAAGAGGATATTCGCATCAATTTTAAATTCAAGTTTTGTAGGAGTTTGGAATAGTTTTTGTTTTAGTCGAGAAGACAGATAGATTGTGAACCTCGAGCGGGCAGTTGTCATAATCCATTTTAGACATCCCATTTTTCCTATTATAATCTGAGTTTGATTTTTTTTTGGGCGTGATTGGAATTAGTATTTTGTGATATCCAACGCCAAGTGCGTGCGTGTACCGCGTCGGAGGGGCGTCAAGCGTTTGTGGCCATACCCGCGATACTGTCCGACGCAGATATTGGATATCGCCTGTCGCGGTTGGGATACAGCCGCCAGCCGCTTCCAAAGGACTCGAGCCCGTATTTCGTGTGGTTCACCAGGTGAAAGCGGCGTGTCGCTTCGTGAAGTGTTCTAGAGTTTAATTGGGGACTTCGCATTTTATTTGCCGTGCTTAGGTTCTATATTGTTGTTACCATTCTTACATATCTGCGATCCGCATTTTTATATTAACCCTAAATCCCCAAAATTCTAATTGCCTCATTTGACGGGCGTACAAAGACCTGGCTCTTGAATTTAGGCTAATTTCAGCCAGCGAATCATCTGTCACCATCCATATCACTCGCCTCATTAATCTATTACTTTCCCCGCAGCCAAATTACCAGCCGAGTCTTTATTTGTACTTACTAGTTTTGCTAGTACTCCCTCGTTTTATTTTCCTTTCCTGCAGAAAGTAGACGTTTACGATACTAAGGTAATTATTGAATGTTAAATATCTTTATATCTATGTCATTATCGTAATTTTTATGTGAAATGCTAATTTTAAATAATCTGATTATTGTAATTTAATTACATTCTATCCGGGTCCACGATACTAAGGAAATTATTGAATGTGAAATATCTTTATATCGATATCGTTATCGTCATTTTTATGTGGAGTGCTAATTTTAAATAATCTGATTATTGTAATTTAATTACATTCTATCCACTAAGGAAATGATTGAATGTGAAATATCTTTATATCGATATCGTTATCGTCATTTTTATGTGAAGTGCTAATTTTAAATAATCTGATTATTGTAATTTAATTACATTCCACCCGGCTCGAAGGACCAAATTGCTAATTTTAAATAATTTACTTAATCTGCAAAATTAAACGTGTTAATGCAAATTACGAAGTGTTTTAATGCAGTAGTTTAATTTGAAAAAAAATATATATATATTTTTAGGGGGGCGCTCCATAGATGTAACTAAATTTAAAAAAAAATTATCCAAATATCAACATGTGACACATCGATAGGTCTTTAAAAATAACATTGAGGTTTTTTTGGCCATTTTGTGATTAAGTGAATATTTTCTGAAATAATCGCTTCGAAAGTCAGAAAAATTGTGTCCCCCCCCCCCTGTAACTTTTGAACCGTAAGTCCAAAAAATATGAAAAAATTTGAGGCGATGTGCCTTATCCGAAAATTATTTTGAACATTATCGGTTCAGCCATCTTTGAGTTATCTCCAAAAACTTCTTCCATAGGCATCAGATACGACCTTTTGGAATTAGTTTGGTTCTTATTACATTGAAGGTACGGAACCCTCCTATGCGTGGTCCGACACACACTTGGCCGGTTTTTTGTTTTCTTCAAACAGCATGTGCCAAGAGGTCCCAGGTTGGTCTGAGGAAGCTGATCATGAATATGGAGGACCATTGGATCAGAGCAGAGTTACAACGATCGTTGTAGATGTCCTTAGGGGCCTCCCCGCCTCCAGTTGAGGGTTCAGCAGTGGACATCTTTTTGCTTAAAAATATGGTAGTAGTAGTAGTTACAGATTTTCTGTTAGGTACAGGAGTGCGATTTTAGAATCTCACTGGTGATATCAAAGTCACCGGTGACTAACATTTTCACCGATGACTTATATGTCACCATTTTCCAAAAGCCGTATTTTTGAAAGTCAAACGCTGTTTACCAACATGCAAAAATTTTACAATGTCAAATTTACAATTTTACGAATTTTACCAATGGTTTCGTAAGCCGATAATATTTTTTAAATTTCACATTAGACATCGCAAATGCTTGCTCATGATGAATTCTTTCTGCGACGCCTACCGCAGCTGGATTATGCTGACGGTGAGGAACATCGTCGTCTTCGTCGCTGTCCGTGTCCGTCATCGTCATTATAATGTACTCCTCCAGGCTTGCATTTTTAGGGTTCCGTAGCCAGAATGGCAAAAACGGAACCCTTATAGTTTCGTCATGTCCGTCTGTCCGACCGTCCGTCCGTCCGTCTGTATGTCACAGCGATTTTACTCGGAAACTAAAAGACGTATCTTAATAAAATTTAGACATAATGTGTATTTTGTATGCGGCTATTTAGTTACTAATGTAGTAAAATTGCTGAAAAAAATATTTTATTTTTAGGGGGGGCGCTCTATACATGTAACTAAATTAATTTTTTTTTTAGCAAATATCAACATGTTGCACATCACTCGATAGGTCTTTAAAATTAACATTGCGGTTTCTTCCGTTTTTTATATTTTCAATAAATCGTCGCAATCACAAATGTCACAATCGAGCCCCGCTGCTAATTCTTCCGAAAAACATACTTTGGCGTTTTTGGCAGATGTCACATACGTCAACTGTCAAAAACAATCGCATGGTGATTTCAATGACGAGTGGATAGGGGCACTCGTAAATCGATATCATAGGTATGACAAATGTAAGTCACCGACGAGTTTCAAAAATGCGAACTTTCGGAAATCACTCACATCGGTGAGAATTAGTCACTTGGTGAGATTCAAAAATCGCACTCCAGATACATGATTAAAACTGTAGTTTATGTATACAACTTAAAAAAACGTTACTTATTAAATAACTAATTTCACCATTCCTTCAAAACGTTTCAAGTAATAATAACGTTACAGCAACGGTATGTCACATCCTTAAAGAGACGACATGTAATGCTCGTCCCTATTACCGTCCATTATCGGCGGTGTAACGAGTCCTAATTTGATCAGCATCTATTTCAAAGGCAGCAGGCTTGAGGAAACATAAATATAAATAAATCATGCAATTAACGTCGCGAGACCCAAAAATACGTGCAGTCGTTAAGATAACCGCATTTACACCGATACGAATGTCTAAACACAGCGAAGGTTTTTTCCTCTTATTTATAAAATACTTTGTACCAGTTTGTAAAAAAAAAAAACAAAAATTGCGTTTAGACAATATTACCATATTGTCTAGACGCAGTTATTTGTCATTTGTCAGTCATATTATATTGTCTTGCTAGATACAGTTATTTTGTATTTTTTTAAGTTAAATTAAAAAAAAAACTAATGCTAATTGTATTGTATTGGAAATATGCAATATGGGGGACATTTGTATATATAGCTTAAATACTAATAGTCTTTAAGTTAGATCTAGATAGCGTGGTAAGTTGTAGATTTATGTTTTATAAGTAATGTTTTTTTTGTTTATATGGCAATATGTAGGTACATTATGTTCATGTACTCGTATATTTGTTATGCAAATAAGGCCATATTAAGAAGAAAATATTCTTTACAAATATTTCTACCGTCCCTTACTTATGACGTGTGTTGCTCTCACGCACTTTTTTGTAAGGCGTCGAAATTTTAAGGTGTACCGACAAAACTACTGCTATCTACTATCTACTATTTTTTAAAGCGATACCAAAACTTTGATTATCCAGATTTCCATTCCAATGTTACATAGACTAATAACCCAAGTCCCCGCATAGCCTGGTGACCCCCGCTGCCACGCTCGAAGTAATTTCACCCTATAGTGAGACACTAATTTATTGTAAGTGACAGTAAACTTAGTACGTCTCCATGACAACCATTAATGTCTGACTCTCTCTTACGCCCCACGGAACAATGGCGCGTTCCCTGCGCGTTGCGTGTTACCCTCACGCACCCCTTCTTTTTGGCAGCTTAGGTTTCAAAGAAATAATGCGCTAAGCGGAGTTTAGAGATATCTTGTATATGCAATGTTATTTTTAATGGACTTACGACAAAATATTCTTTACGATATTTAAAATTTCCAGTGTCGATATACAAGCGGTGGAGGTCCCCAACACAAATTAATCAATCGAAATAAACCCTATTACAATACGGTGTGACAGCAGGTTTTAATTTGTAACACCAAAATAAACATAACAGGAGTTGAGACGTTTTTGGAAAGTCGTCCAAACGAGAAACATGAAAGCTTTAGGGCTAGAGCTTTGCACTTAATTAAGCTGCTAAGTAAACTTACAATTGTCACTTAAAGTTACCTTGCTGTGTGAAGTGTGAAGTGGTGTAACTTGATTATTTAGTAGGGTAGATGCCCCGGTTATTGCCACTTTAAGGAGAGTTTGTCTATTCAGACATCCGTCATTTTGTGTCAATAAGGAATTATGACACAAAATTTTTAAGTACTGAGTCATCGAAAATATATAACTATATTTAAATGAATCTCCGATGTTAAGATTCTGACAGATCTTTCCTATTATTTTTCAGTCAGGACCGGACCATGGATTGAGCTTCATAATCCTAAAATCCTTTCTACGGATCGTCGGTTTTACAGTAGAAAAGTTCGTGAAGCCATTGAAATCAAAAAACACTGCAATTTCAATCGGGGCGATGGTTTTAGGATCTCATCTATATGGAATCCTGTCATTAGTAAATGTAAGCGTCAACGAATACCGCCGGTTCGAAAGCTGGACATTGTGAGTGTTGTATGTAGACCGAGTGACATCCCTAGTGTGCAAAACGTTCAAGTTGATAATCAAGACCAAGTGCGGGTAGTTCGAAAAACTCGCGCGGCTAGAAGATGTTGATGTCAACTGGAGCCAGTCTTTCTTCGGGACCACGGGGACAATGTCGTCCTCGAAACGTCGAAGGTAATTTTTAGAGATATATACGCGGTTAAGTCCCGTTATTACAAATAGATATGTGTAAAAACCGTGAAAGTTTAAATCAGTGTTATTTACATAGTGTCACATCTACACCATTGCATTAAAATAATAAGATAAAACATAGAAACACTACTATTACAAACTAAAATTAATAACATGTCAGAATGTCATAGAGTAAACACATATCCGTGCAGAATGTGCAATATATTTATCCGATCCTTACTTGAAAAACTGTGAAGTTTACTCTTTGAAACAAAAAAAAAATTTCCAAATCGGTCCAGCTTTCTCGAATAATCGGTGAACATAAAAAAAATTGCACAAACAAAGATCCCGACGAATTAAGAAACCACCTCCTTTGAAATCTTGTGTTGATAAAATAGAAAATGATGGTATTATCGAAGTCAATACGGACCCAATAACGACCCAGCAAAGACTACTCTGGAGACTAAGGATTAAAAGAGCCGACCCCAAATAAAGATGGCATAAGGCCTGAAGAAGAAGAAGTTGGTAATGATAGTATTATCGAAGTAATTGCAAGAATTGATCCAAAATTTTTGTCCTAGTAAATGGTGGTATTTCCTTATCATTTTGTTATTAAAACACGTATAAAGTAAGAAGTAAGTATGAATATTTATTCATGCATGCATGCATGCATTCAGGCATGCTGCGGTTTTATACTATACTAGCTTTTGCCCGCGGCTTCGCTCGCTTTAAATTCGGGGTAACACGGTATAGTCCGCATAACAATTTTTAGCTTTCTACCCTGAAAATTGCGGAATGCTCCATACAAACTTCCACCCCCCATTTTAGGGATGTGGGGGGTTAGAAAGAGACAAAAAGTAGCCTATGTCACTCTCCATCCCTTCAAATATCTCCACTTAAAAAATCACGTCAATTCGTCGCCCCGTTTTGCCGTGAAAGACGGACAAACAAACAAACAAACAAACACACACATACACTTTCCCATTTATAATATTATAGTAAGTATGGATATGGATATGGATTGAGGCTGCTTGCTATGTTTTGCTTAATATTTGTTCTGTGTAAACGTATCTATGAAGTCGACTGTATAATACAATCTTATTCAGTTCTGAGATATAACCCTTGATAAGTACACACTGTATACCTAGAATTGAAGATGTGAAAAATTAGGAATAAGAATTAGAATAATCTTATTGACTAAAAAAACCTAATACAAGAGTAAGTAACATTTCAACAGTACTCTAATACCTTAAGACAAACTTATGTATTAGGTTTGATACAGTTTCATCAGAACTGAGCCTCTGTCTCCCGAACTAGGCGGTTGGTAATTGTGCATATTGTTTGATTTAGGAACTTAATTATTAAATTTAGCTGCTGGATCACCGCGATACAGGCGAAGCCTAACCTAGGGGAGTACTGACACATCTTGTAATAAACTTATTCTTATTTTTATTCTTAAGTGTCATTTCCAATTATATTTTATGCACATAATATGTCCTTAGGATATCAAAAATGTAAATAATCGTAAAAGTGGAAAACAAAGATCGGTGTTAAAATCATGATAAAAAAAGATAAAAAAAAAAAAAGATATTTATTCTTCAATTTAGGCAGATTACAATGCACTTATGAACGTCAGAGAAAAAGAAAAACTACCACCGGTTCTAACCCTACACCTCTGACCCGAGAAGTATTATTTATGACCGGCAAGAAACTCGGCGGGACTTATTTTTTCAAAACAGTAATACAGTAATATTATATCTTAAAAATACACAATAATGCGTAGTTTTATAATAAGACATATCAAAACAGCTTGAGAGACATATACTGTACGTATTGTTTAATTAAAATAAAATAATAATAATAAAATCCAAATCAGATTGCTTCACAAAACGTTTGATATGCTTTCCTATCTGAACTGTGTCCTCTAAATCTTAGATGATTTTGTAGTAGTTTCTGGTTTGGGCCATGCATGTTTGTCCGTCATATAGTCCTCGACCCTGTAATAACCCTTCGACATTAAACTTTTTTTCAAATATTTCTTAAGAGCGGGAAATGATAAATTTAAAGCATCGACGGGTAACTTGTTATAAATGTGAATACCTTGACCAAAAAATGACTTATATGCCTTGCGGATACGACTACTTCTGATAGCAAGCTTGTTTTTATTTCTAGTGTTATAGCTGTGGATGTCAGAAATTGTTTTGAATGTATGTATATTCTTTACAACATAAATAATATTGTCATAGATATATTGGGAAGCAACAGTTAAAATATTAATTTCTTTAAATAGTTCTCTAACTGATGCACCTGCCTGCCTGCCTGCCTGCCTGCATGTCACCTATAAAAACCTAAAATAAGTATAAAAATAAAATCTTTGCCAAAAAACGTATCAAGCGTGTTTTTAATGTAAAGCCATTTTTTACAAACAACTCTTTTAGCGCCAAGTTTTTTACCTTTTTTTACTTTTTTGCTTATCCGTTTATCGTGAAATTTATGTATACACGTTGATAAAAGGAACAATACTAGTAGGTACTCGTAAATTAATATTTTACTCCCTGTTGACATGATAAACTGCCAATGCCTACCATAAACTGAAATCATTATAAAAAATTGTCCAAAGTAATAGGACACCAGTCCTATCATGCAAAATTAGTGCTATGTCCTGTTCACATCTTTTTGACCACATGTCCGTTTAAATATATCCGTAAACAACCGCTGGCTTTAAGACATGAGACATGACATTAAAACGACAAAAATAATCTCGAAACGGACCGGACGCTAAAAATAAAGAAACGTGGTTATAACATTATGATAACTGCCTTGTTTGTTCCGTGAAGTTTAAAAATATATTCAAATCGTGCGTTTGATGTCGTTGTTATTCTTGAAACGGGTATAAGATGAGATCCATGTGTTACAATGTTGTAACTTCGTGTATAGGTTTAACTAAGAAATAGATTCATGCTCATGTCATATAAGAGTAGTTATTAAGAATAAAGTAAAACCGGCCAAGAGCGTGTCGGGCCACGCTCACTGTAGGGTTCCGTAGTTTTCCGACCGTCACAGTAAGTGTCCCCACTTAAGAGTTAATAACACCGCCATGTAGGATATGATATGAGAGTTCCATGTACAGCGACATCTATCGGCAAATTGAGTAAACTATTGCGCGCGAGCATAAAGTATGGAAGATGATTTTTATGGGATAATTCTTTATTGCGTGAACCGATTTTCACCGTTTTTACTTTATTTGAAAGCACGTCATTTCATTGTAATTTCGTAGAAATTACAGGTACAATAAACACCTGCTTATACGGTTAAATTACAAACTTAGTTCAGAAATTATTTTGTATTTTTTTTTCAAAAACTATTCATCCTATCAAGTTCAAAATAATTTTCCAAGAAAGTTTTTATAAAGTTCTACTTTTGAGATTTTTTTCATATTTTTAAAACTTATGGTTCAAAAGTTAGAGGGGGGGGGGACGCATATTTTTTTACTTCTGGAGCGATTATTTCCGAAAATATTTACATTATCGAAAAATGATTTTAGGAAACCCCAATTCATTTTTAAATACCTATCCAATAATATATCACACGTTAGGGTTGAAATGAAAAAAAAAATCACTGCCCACTTTACGTATAGGGGAGGTACCCTAATAAAAAAAAAATTTCACTTTTTATTTTACCACTTTGTCGGCGTGATTGATATACATATTAGTACCAAATTTCAGCTTTCTAGTGCTAACGGTCACTGAGATTATCCGCGGACGGACGGACGGACGGACGGGCAGACATGGCGAAACTATAAGGGTTCCTAGTTGACTACGGAACCCTAACTAGTTGACTACGGAACCCTAAAAAGGGACGAAGCCTTTGTAGTACCCAAAAATTCTTACCTCCTTTTTACTCCTTTTTTACTGGTTACTCCAGTTTGGTTTGGTGCATTATTGTACGGATTGTACCTACCTCTTTACTCTACTTTTGTAATCGTTTTAAATGAATATTTTTTTTCTGTACGATATGTGCCTGCATGTTGTTGCACTTACTTATCTGCTTTGCTCGAAGGATGAGTGGTAGAGAATGCTCTAAAGCATTGAGTCCGCTTGTTGTACGATTGTATTTTTCTTCTCAATTAAACGGCTATCTACTGTAGGTAATTCTAGATTTGACAGACCACAATAACGCCAGGACTTTGTCGTCGCCAGAAGAAAAAGGCTTTAAGAAAGTAAAGACTTTTGTCAACATTTTCGAGCGAAAACTCACGAGTATTTCTCCAAAATGTAGGTTAAGTCTCTGTTTTCGCTATTAGTTTAATGGCGCAGTGCCATCTGTTCAAGGTAAGTTGACCGAACCATTAATGGAACTAAGACTTGCGTTTGTGACGAGATAGATGGCGGTAGTAGGTTTTCCAGAATGAGGGTTTCCACGATCGTGTTGTTCACTAGATGGCAGCACTGTGGCGAGAGGTCATGTTTGATCATATATTTTATGATTGGTGGATTTTGACAGCTGCTGTCAAAAAACACCTCTCGTCACGGTGCTGCCATCTAGTGAACATCGCGGCAACCCTCATTACGGAATATGGATATTGTATAATAAATAATAATAATAATAAATATTATAGGACACTCTTACACAAACCGACCTAGTCCCACAGTAAGCTCAATAAGGCTTGTATTGTGGGTACTAGACGACGATATATATAATAGATAGATATAGATAAATACTTAAATACATAGGAAACATCCATAACTCAGGTACAAATATCTGTGATAACTACACAAATAAATGCCCTGACCAGGATTCGAACCCGGGACCTCCTGCTTCGTAAGCAGTGTATAGACATGGTCCAGGCCTATGGTCCTTGCATGACATAAATATAAAAGTATCGACAAAGCTGTCGAACTAACAAAGCTATATATAAACGAGTTACGTGTTTTGTTTGTCAGTTCGTACAATTAGCGAGTGCATTACCATAACCTGTTGGAGCACGTGTCCATTGTTTATCGGTACTTGGCGTAAATCATCCATACAATTAAGTCCCTGTTAGATGGTTGAAGTGTAAGAACTTGTACGCAACGAGAGGTCTTTTTGACAGCAGCTGTCAAAATCCACCATTAAAAAAAAGATTAAACATGATTGGTGGATTATGACAGCTAGACCTCTCGCCACGGTGCTGCCATCTAGTGAGAAACTCGATCGTGGAAACTCTTTTTAATTACAGTACTGCATTTGATCGATAGATTTTGCGACTTCTTATTTGACCTGGGGTCAAATGGGGTATTTATTTATTATATATTATTATTTACTAATTTTTACAAAAGCGACTCCCATCTGAACCTAGGGGAAGCTGGGCCTTATTAGGATTAGATCATGTTTCCTCAAATATTGAATGATAATAAGGCCTAGTGTCCCCTCGGGGTTGGAAGGTCAGATGGCAGTCGCTTTTGTAAAACTAGTGCCTCTCTAATTAATGAGATAAGTTTGCCAAGCGGACCCCAGGCTCTATTGCGCTGAGGCAAAGTCCGGGACAAACGCTAAACGGATAATGATTCCGAGGCACTCAGTGATACGAATGAGCCAGCTCAAGTTTGAAATCTTGGGATTGAAATTCTTACCGCCAGAATACAGAACAATGTTTTAAAATTGGTTAAAGAATCAATGTGTCTTATTTGTTTAAACAGTGGAAACAACCTCCAGCGGACTATAGCGCGGAAAGGTCACGGGTTCGAGCGGTGAAAGCTGGTGACGTCACTGTGCGCGCGCGCTTCGGGGTTAGAGGTTCAATCTGCGGTTATTATACAAGCATTGTTTATTGTTGCTACGTGCTCTTTGATGGTTATAGGTGGGTTTATACAACCATTTTGAGAGGAAATATTAGCGTTCATATTTCTAACGCCTGCTTCACTGTTTCCTTGGGCTTAGATACTAACTTAACTGACTTGAGTGTCCCACTGGGCAAAGGGCTCACCCGACTCACAATGAATTGATATAGACTATATATAACGTTGTTCCAAAACACTTCCTTGAGGTACGCCGTAAAAACATGATCATCCTAGTTGGTGTGTTATGAAACTTGTAAAAAATTAACCCCTTGATTTCCGTTAGTCAGATAATTGTCAAAAACAAAAATTATTTCCGTATATATTTATATTATATCTGAAATTTATAAGAAAATAGGAACACAGTGGTGTCAAAAGCCTTGTTCAGGTTTAAGAAAACAGCTAGTCATTTATTGGTGCTGGTTTTTCACTGCATATGCTTACCTCATTTCCCAGTTATTGCTTCATAGAGTATGTGTTTACCTTTTCCACGTATATCATATAAATGTTTATAATATGTTCAATAATAATTATGTACATTGTAATAACAATGATATAGTGTTTTTGCTACTAGTGCCAAACAGCCCATCCTTTTCGAGCTCTAATAAATATGCACGCTTCAGCTTCAAACAGTCGTCAAAACAAAACATTATAAATCCTTTCCCAATCAACTCGTGCGCAGAATGGCAATTATCAGCTGACCGTGCGTAGAATACTGCGCCAGGTAGGCGTGTTGTGTAGTCCAAGAGCCCTGCACAAAAAACGTTCAAAAAACAAAAAAAGCGTACAAAATCATGAGTAGGTACACAAGCATTGTTCAACACGATTTGAAACAAGGTTATTTATGTCTTAGTAGCTCATCACACAACATCATTTTGAACTCCTCAAGAAATGTTTATTGTATTGTCTCCTGATTCATTTACACGCCTCGATTACTTTGCAATTTTTTTGCTTTGAAATTTATTAAGAATATTATAAATATATAATTTATATGCTTTATAATTTAGTTATGTTAAGCATGTCCTTAACATAATATTATAAGCATTGCAGGCGCACTTCTTTACTGCGTCTTCATTTCTTCACTTTCTTTACTTTTATAAATTTCTGATGTGTCGCTATAGTAACCATCAACTTTAGTAACTCTTGCATTGCTATCTCGTAGCCTATTATTACGCGTATCGGTTACCAATGGCTGTACAATTGATATATTCCTGTCATGCTTGAGGCCACAGCGCCTGTTTGTCTGTTTGTTGTCACCAGCTGACCAAGAATATCAAATATAAGTACATTATGTACATCTTTACTGCTCACCAAATTTCTTTATTTTTGGATTCTCTTCTAGCTAGAAATTCTTTTTAAGTACGAGTGTAATTTTTGATCTGAAATCAGCTGCATGATTTAATTCGCATTTTACAAATCATAAAGCTTAAAAGTAAAGGCAAAAAAATGAAAGGCGGTTTTATCGCTAATAATTAACTACTTACTTAATGTATTAATATGTATGAACGGACTTGTATGGTTTTTGTCCCGTACATTATGTTTGTATAAATGAATATCACGATATACATTATAAACAAATAAGGTACACAAATATTTAGAATTATAAATATAGCCACGTTCAATTCAAGTACTTACGCCGAAACTGGAATCAGCCATTTAAAATTCAAATCTCACACTCGGAACTCAGAGATGAGCGATTCCTAATCCATTGTTTAATTCATGGCGTCTAGTTGACAATAATCCATTAGAACCGTCTCACTTAACTGCTGCAAACATCCTATTTAAATAAACTTTTAAAATTAAACTAATGTCACAATCTCTAAAAAAGATTTAAAATCTATATGAATTTCGACTTTAGGAATAAGTCTTAGAGTTGTTTTTAGATTGGTTGCTTATGCGAGTTAAGAGCTTTGTCGATGTTCATTATGCGTGTTTATACCTTCAAAACAGGAATATTGTAAAACATCGAATAGATTATACAAAACTAATCTTTATTCAGAAGTGTTAAAGTACTATTTAGAACCGTTCGATTATCAAATCAAAAGATTATGAAGCGTATGGGTGAAGTAGAGTGATTTGCATATTTTCGCAAGTTTCGTACTTGCGTGTCGTTGCTAGGGTAACAGCTTTATAAGTTTGCTTTACATCAAGTGGCGCTAACAGTGTTCTTGTTTAGTATTTAATGAACGAAAAGGTACCTATTTAGACTTCATTAAAACTTACAAGTTACTATTATAGTAATCCGTAGTACCGGTGGTAGTTTTTTCTCTCTGACGTTCATAAGTGCATTGTAATGTGCCTAAACTGAAGAATCAATATCTTTTATCTTTTATCTTTTTTTATCTGATATCTGAACTATTACAGAAAATAATATTCATATGTAATTTTAGTTTCATTACTAGTGATCCTCACCCGACTATATTTCATTTTGATATGAATGTATGTATGGTTGTGATGTCCCGAGTACATAGTTGTTAATTTGATAATTTCTAAGGATTATGGGTACAGGCAAATCCAATATTTATCTAGGTTCTTTGTAAGACTCTGGACATAAAGTCAGTTTGAAATATGTTAATTTGAAAGCTTGTTGGAGCTTGTTAGTACCGGCTTGTTAACGAATGTTAACTTACTCAAATGTACAGGAATAGAAAAGATTTAACACTTAATCCTTTGAACGCCATACGTCATAGACAAAAAAGTCACTCACACGCCAAGATCACTGACGCAAGCGAGTCAATTTAAGAATAAGAATATTTATTTATTAATTATTATAAACTGAAATACGAATTAAAAACAAACCATGACACTTATAGTTGCTCTTGGCACGAAAAATTATTTCTTGGCATTCTGGGTCTTAGTTAATAAGACTCGAATCCTTAAAAGCAGTATGTTGAATATTTGGTTATTTGTTCTCCCTTCACGTAAAAATTGTTGAATGGATTTGATTGTAATTTGGTACATAAATAAGTAGATAAATAACATGAAAAGGGCTATTGGATAGTTTTATCTTGGAATTCATCCTCTAAGGAGGTACAATGAAGCGGGGAAATATGCTTACCCACTTATTCATGATCGTGTTTAACTAAATAATTTTAAACAAAAATGAACCGACTTCACGTAGCACCCATCTTTCCAAAAGCAAATGCTCGAGCTGCTGTAAAAAATACTCAAATCACTATAGGTGTGCCTATAATAGTTGAAGAGTTCCCTCGATTTCTCCAGGATCCCATCATCAGATCCTGACCTGGTTACAATGGGACCAACTGTGAAGTGTCCTCTTTCACACAAAAAAGAATGTTCCAAATCGGTCCAGCCGCCTTCGAATAATCGGTGAACATACATAGAAAACAAATAGCAAAAACAAGGATCCCGACGAATTGATAACTTCCTCCTTCGAAATCTTGAAGTCGGTTGATAATAGTTTGTTCTGATCTGTCACTTTGTCAGTTTTGTTTGTTAGAAACATCCAAAACATGATTTAACTAAATGAGGTTTTAACCCTTTCTGTACGGATGACAACCAGAGTTGCCAATTAGGCATCATCACTGTAGTATGGGTGTCAACTATAGTTGATCGAAACAAGGACGAAGTTTGAAATTTTTTTTCAACAAACTTAGATCTTATATCTTGGTAATAACGATGATATTTAGTAGTAGCATTAGTATAGATTCAAAGAAAAAAATGCCAAAATATTCTGGTAGATGGCATTAAAACAAATATTTATTTAAAAATCCCGCATTTTTTCTGTCAACTGGGGTTGACACCCGTACTCCACGAGTGCAGAAAAAGTAACTCAATATGGCGGCAAATAGTGTTGTTTTATATTTCATCGAGTTTTAGTAGTTAGGCCAGTTTTTTTTTTTTTTTTTTTTTTTTTTTAAATACCACGACGGTGGCAAACAAGCATACGGCCCGCCTGGTGGTAAGCAGTTACCGTAGCCTATGGACGCCTGCAACCCCAGAGGATTTACATGCGCGTTGCCTACCCTTTAGTTGCAAGTGTTATAGTTGTGAATTTCGTGATTTATAGAATAATTATAAAAAATAAGTTATAAAATTGGATTATATTACAGTGTATGGTAATAAATAATAATAATATGTTCTGATGAAGGTACCGGAATCGCAATTTATTTTATTACTGAGAAAACTTAGGTTATGTGTCCATCCGTGTTTTAAAAATTATCATTCTCTGTTAATTAAGATTAAAATAGTAATGATCTCTGCTACACTTTTTTATTTTTACCCTTGAGCAATACAGATAAATATCGACAACTGTATCGATAGGTGCACATCACTATTTTATACAAATGGCAGTCGTGTTTTTATGTTGCGTTAAAACGGTCGATATTTTTGCATTTTGTTAATAATTATTATCATTTCAAGACCTTGTTCTATTCAAAATATCATAAACTAATATTTACAAAACTAACAATAGTTAAAATCGCTTGTAGTAACTTACATTTATACTTTTTTTGTGAGAGATATTACGCGTGAAATATTAAGTACTAGTGATTATAAGTGCAATAAGTGAGTAGTTATCAAAAGTGCATAATGTTTTTAATGTGTGTACAAAATTTCAACCGCACAGCTGTTATATTTCAGAAAATACACGTAAGTGAAAATATGTCTAACCGCCGACTCTCGCAAAGACATGCCCGTATTGAGGCGGTGCTAGGCGTTCAAGTCCCCGTACAGAAAGGGTTAAACAAGTTTATGAATATAAGCGGGTTAATCATAAGAAGGCTCAAAGTCACCCAAAGGGCAATGGAGAGGGCTATGGTTGGAGTCTCTCTGCGTGATCGCATCAGAAATGAGGCCATTCGCAGCAGAACCAAAGTAACCGATATAGCCCTCCGAATCGCTAAACTAAAGTGGCAGTGGGCGGGGCACATTGCTCGTAGAACCGATGGCCGTTGGGGCGGAAAGGTTCTCGAGTGGCGACCACGAACCGGAAGGCGCAGCGTGGGTAGACTCCCCGCAAGGTGGACTGATGACCTGGTGAAGGCCGCGGGAGTCCGCTGGATGCGGGTGGCGCAAGACCAGTCATTGTGGCACTCTTTGGGGTAGGCCTATGTTCAGCAGTGGACGTCTTTCGGATATGATGATGAATCATTTTGATTTTGCCTCAGCAACTACCGCTGTTATTGACAATGCGTCCGAATTTAGTTAGCACTCGCCTAGATTCAATTGCGGTCAACTGTACCGATTACTTATGTAAGCGCCGTAGCATTGACTGACAACTGGTTGCCAATTGGACATTCTCAAAGCTAGAGTAATGAAACATTGAAAGTAAATATCAAATTCTAATAATTAAAAGTGTTTATCTCTTAACAGATACATGGGCACAATATCTTTTTGTATTGGTTGTGTTTTTTTACTTATACGAGCGGCATGCACTACAAGTGAATTTATTATCAAAATGTTATTTTCAATGTACAAAATTGAATTAAACTGTGACTTAAATTATGTACTTTATTATTATCTATTTTCAAAAAGATTAACAACATTCTTAACATTTGAACAAAAATCTTTATAACTATATAAGACACAATATCAATCGTAATTAATGTACGGATAAAACAGATGGAATATTATGGGACTGTAAGATGATAAAAACTGGGGTAATATCATAGATATTTATGTAATTAAATCGTATTACACCACACATAATTGAAAATAACAAGATTGACAATCATAGATACACGACATAAACTAAATTTTTGATTGCAAATAGACAATCTAGAGCTCTAATTTCACTGGTAAGTAATTACAGTCAAGTTAGAATGCTTTCTTAATACAACTAGCTGTTGTTATTGCATTGTACCTATTTTACCTGTTATGGTAATTCAAATAATTGTTTGTTTTCTTCGGACCTTAAGGACGTTGCTATTACTTTTAATAGCTATTTAATTAATTGTTCCTGAATGTGAATGAAATTATAATAAATTACTGTTTGAAGATTCAAAGAGGAACTTGTTATAACTGTTATAGGTGAAGGGCTATTGGGAAACTAAAATAATGATCTTGCAAGTAAACATTGTTTATTTAGATGCAGTTCAGGTCTAAATTATTGATGCGATTTATTGGACTAAAAATAGGTGTTCCTACTAAGGAATTACACCGGTTTTTATTTCTTCTTGTTCTTAGTCGTGCACTCTTGGCAGAGTGGTCGTGGTCATGTCTAGGTTGAGTCTTTCGCCACCATTTCCCTGATGATGCGACGCCATGTAGCTCTATGTTTGGAGGAGTGAGAATTCTCGTTTATGCTGCATTGTGTGACAGACTTGATGAGGTCCATCGCGTTGGAGAGCGCCCACGAGATCTTTTGCCCTCGACTTTCCCTTGCATCACAAGTCGTTCCATAGAGTTCTCATTGCGGGAGATGTGCCCGAAGAACTTGTGGATTAGTATTTGTACAGTCGACGATAATCTCTCTGTAATATTAATAAGTTCTTTCAGGATCGAAACGTTAGTTTTGTACGCAGTCCATGGGATTCTGAGCATGCGTCTCTAGCACCACATTTCTAGTGCGTCGATTATGTGACGATCTCGCATTTTTTATTTAGTATGAGTAAAATCGGTTAATCCGCCAAAACCAGAGGCAAGTAGATACTTTTGCGGAAGTGGCGCTGGATAGGATATGTTTTGCGAAGGCCAAATAACCACCTACCCAAGCAAGGGCTGACTTGGCAGCTCCCTGGAAAAAGGGGTAAAGGTCACCCTCGTACCACCTGGAGGCACAGTTGAGAAGTAGGCTGCATCAACTGGCCTTGGTTGAACGGAGTTGGAGGAGGCCGCACAGGACTGTGACCATTATGGAAATCCCTTCTGAGAGTCCTATGTCCCTGATGAGGGATAACAGGATGCCATCATCATCAAAATTGGTTATTAACCGGAAAAATCGTTTCTTCTCATAATAAATAAAAACCTAAATAATTATTATGTGATTGAGATGACACACATAATTTTGTCAAATAAAACGTATGGATATGTATTTTCAATCATTTTGTCAGGGGTTGAAAAAACGGCAATGGTCTGATTGTAAGGCAAAATGAATTAATTGTCCACAATGAAATTTATTAATATCGCAATATTTTTTGAAGACATTTGTACCATTATACAGTGACTCGATTAAATAAGTAAATATTATCCAAAGAACGAATTTGGATAACTTTTATTTTACTAGCTTTTATTAAGTCTCACCTGTCTCTGTATCTGTAATCAAATCTTGCAAGTCAGATTTGACCCCCTTCCCGTTTTCCGATTGGGCTGCAATTTTACACGCATATGTATATCACGTGACAATGTAGTACGAGTATTATAATGACATCCATGTCATAATATTGCATTATCATATCACACAGCTCCATCTAGTCTGTATGTATCATTGTTTGATACATCTCGTTGAGCTTTTGCAAGAAAAATACAGTTGGCGATAAAAGCTTTTAATTATAGTTTTTTTTGACAAAAACTTAGTTTACCTTTCGCTATATTCTTAACAGATATATTACCTAACTTGGGGATCAATGTTATTCATGTCCCTAGACCTTAGAGAACACTACACGTGATCCCTGGGTGGTGCTAAAAGAGGCACAAACTTGGCAGCTGCACTGTCCCGTCTGGACCTCGCAGGCCGCAGCACTCACTGGATTTTCTTAATCATCTGCTTTCCCACTACTACTAGCCCAGATAAGATATACCTATCTAACTATATCCAGTGACATATAGCCAGACGATAAATAAATAACTAAACCTAAACTTATATTTTGTCTAATTCTATGTGTTACGAAATCAGAGCAGTGTCTCTGTCTAGTTACTCGCTTATTTTGTAGTTCTAGGCAATTAGGCGTGCCCTTTCTCAAATGTCGAGGGCAGGTCGAGCTACTTTCCAGACCAATTACTTCTCTCAACAATCTCAAATAAATTTAAACTTTAATAGTTCAGAATAAGGTTGTGTTTAGAATGGTCTATCGGGTAGAGATAGGAGGTTTTGGAATTAGATGTTAAAAGGCCGAAACATGACTGTTCTGTAGATATAATCACGTTTTTGTTTTCGTGCGATATTACAGTAAAGTCTCTCAACTAAATATTACTTATCCTAAACCAGCTTTATTAGAGCTCTAAAAGGTTTTTACTAATGATGTATCTGATTAAGTTTTATGTAGATACATTTATGTCTAAAACCAGTTTAGTTTAGGGAAGTTATTTTAGATCCTACCGCTTAACTTCTGGGAGTTTAGTTTGACATTAGTTTTCGACTTGTAGTTTTGTTTTTAAAACTAAATCTAATTTAAGTATATGATTTTGACTTTCTTAATGTACAGTCGCCATCAGATATATCGGAGCTGCCAAGGTGGTCACAAATATCTGAACACCAGCTCTAATTGTCAAGGCGATAAAGTGCATGTTCAGATATTTTTGAGTACCCTGGCCGCTCCGATATATTTGATGGCGACTGTAGGTATATATCAGTCACTACTATTCTAATTTTTAACCAGTCGAGAGTCAACCATAGTAACTTAATAACTTCTAACCATTCTAACCAACACTCAAAATTAGTATTTTTATTCCATACGGTATCTGACAGCTATGACAAGTGCTGTCAGATTACTGAATTGAATTAAAAATACTTTCATTAAGTAGTATAATTATATTGTCAATCTTTAAAAGCTAGATCTAACTCAGTGATTAGAACAAAATTATTTAAAGATAGCTGCAATAGTTTGTGACTGGTACCTAGTTGCTGATAACCAGGGACCGTATTATAACTTTAAAACACGTATAGAACTTCAATACAACTACTATGCATTAACAACGTAGTACAGCTACGGCTTAAACATCTGAATCAGAAATATCAGAATTTGCTTGAGAAATATTCCAACGCAACTCCAATATAACTTCAATATTGGTTGAATGTTTGTTGTGTGTTGGAGTTATGTTTGAGATAGGTTGTATTTTTATTGTATTGTTAATGTATTTTTAAATTAGAATCCGGCACCAGCGATCGGATTTTACGGTGCAACTCTCTCCATACACTTATTATGTCATCATCATGTATCAGTGGTTAAAACGTTAAAATGTTATTGAAATGTATTAGATGTAACTAAAGTAAACAACGTGGGTCCTAAAATCCCGCAGATTATTCATATTAGCATAATTTTTGAGGTAAAAAAAAACTGTGTTGCACCCTAAAATCCGATCACTGCAGATAAATTAAGAAAAATCGAACTCTAGAATTAAAATAACTGATCTCTCTCAATAATGCACCGCCTTAAAAGGAATAGAATAAACGATTCAATATTGAAGCTATCAGCTGACGTCGCCGTTACGTGCCCGTCGGCCCGCCGGATCGGGGTCGTGTCGGGCCACACAATGCTGCAACTGCGCTACGCTGTTGCTATGCCGATGAATAGGCAGGTAGATGGGAGACAGGTTTGTGCCTACGAGTGGACGCAGGTTTAGAGGCATTACGTAATGTAGGTTCTGAGGTCAGATAGATTGAGTTGCTTTTCAATGAGGGTTTCTGCGATCGATTTTTTCACTAGATGACAGCACCGTGGCGACAGGTCTTTTTGACAGCAGCTGTCAAAATCCAGCAATATAAAATATGATTGATGGATTATGACAGCTAGACCTCTCCCCACGGTGCTACTATCTAGTGAAAAACTCGATCGCGGAAACCTTTATTGGCGATGGATATGTGAGTAGCGATCGAGCTGAAACATAAAGAGCTTTTTCAACAGTTTGAATAAAATTTTAAGTGCTGCTTTAGCCGGTATGTTATCAAGGTGATCATATTTCAGCATAATAAATTCCAAATATAAACTAGTTTTCCAACGTGATTTGGCTGCTGGCTGTGAAAAAACCCGAGTTTTCGGGTACCAGGGTTTTTTCTTCCTAAAAAACCCGGGTTGCCCTCCGTAGTTACCAGCATCACCATTAAGGGCTAGCTCTTAATGGTGATGCTGGTAGCTAACTACTGGTCCTTCTACTGATGACTCCCGCTCCAATAAGTATACTTATAGATTATATAAAAAAATTATACTCCTATATCAATTGATACCTAAACGTTTTTTGAAATATAGATCACTCTGTCTTATTTTATCAAGTCCGTAGAAAACTAAGATTATTGCTTTTCTATTCCTTGGGCCGTATTCTAACTTTACAACACGTTTTGACACGATCCAACTTCAATACAACTACAATGCATTAACAATTAACGCAATACAGCTACGACTTAAACATCTGAATCAGAAATATCAGAATTTGCTTGAGAAATATTCCAACGCAACTCCAATACAACTTCAATATTGGTTGAATGTTTGTTGTATGTTGGAGTTATGTTTGAGATAGGTTGTATTTTTAATGTATTGTTAATGTATTTTTAAATTAGAATCCGGCACCTTATGTTTCCTTAAGCGTTAAGTATGACTTTCGACACACCTTTAATAAAGAAGCATACCTACCCTCTACCTCTCTACTCTATGGCAAGTTCATCGACCTACCGAGGCCCCTCGATGCCGATGGTAACAAATAACAGCTGAGCCACTCACACACCCACAACTATATCAACAACTCTCTTAACTGACCAATGGTAGACTCTATCTTGAAGCCATAAAGGTTATAATTGATCAATTAATTGCATCAACGATGGTACAATGATTGACATATTTTACTGACTTGTCGTAAACTTTAATACAAAGGGTTAAGGTCTAGTTTCTAATAAACATGTTGCTCAGCTGTTAGTACATGTGTGCGTTCCTAGAGAAAAGAGTTCGTTAGCTGCAGGGTACAATTTGTTCGCTATACAACTATGTCGCTTTCAGTCAATTAGATAGACGTAATATGAGTTTGATGGGGGGTATATTGTGACAAGGTTGTATAGAACGGGTTTAATGAAAGGTTTGCAGATGTGATAGGTTGTTTTTGAAGTTAGTTCAAATTGGAGCTGCCTAATATGGTAAATGTGCCGTTTTTAAAGAGAAGGTACGCTACCAGTGGTGGCGTGTCAAATATTTTTATAGGCATGCTGGAGCAATTTGGTTTTCCATTTCTTTGTGATAACATTTTGATAATTAGACAAGCCTAAAGATCTGAAAAGATATGCATGAAGTTTGGCACTCAGGTAGGTTATGTATAACCAGGAAAAGTACATAGCAGGTTCAAACTCAAACTCAAACATTTATTCAGTAAGTAGGCCACAAGGGCACTTTTACACGTCAAAGTAAAAGTGAGAAAAAAAAATCAAACTACACCGGTTCTAACCCTACAACTCTGACCCGAGAAGAATTATGTCCGGCAAGAAACTCGGCGGGACTTATTTTTTCAAAACAACAGTACATCAAAACTAAACAATACATATAAGTGCGTTGTTCTAACAGAAAACATATCAAACCAAGGTTAGATTAACCAACAATAGGTTATAGTTTAAGAAAAATACCAAAGAAAAAAGATGAGTCCAAATCTGACTATTGAAAATGAATTACATACAAGTTTGATATACTTTCTTACCTGAACTGTGTCTTCTAAATAAATTTCCAAATTATAATAATCCATCATCAACAGTTAGAAACAAAGTGATTCTAGTATACAATAAACATACTATTTCTAAATTATCCTTAGAGATGTATAAGGTCTCCAAGTGTCTTGATCTATATATTCTATATAATAATAAAAAATATGGATAATCAAGCACCGAATGTTGTGTCTAAAGCCAATTAAACTAAAATTAAATATGATCAATAAAAAGTTACATAAATGTGTTGCCCCAGTTTGCCTAAACAGACCTGTCTCCACAAACAGCACCCGTTCACGAGTATGACGCATATCTCAGCCATATCTCAGCTCTCTCTCTCTCAAGGATGTACTTATCTAAGAAAAGAGCGATTTGAAATGAAATTAAAATATGGTTAAAACATAAGTAATATCACGACTCAATGCGAATAAAACTACTCATTAAGAAAACTGTATTGAAAAAGTTATATACACGGTGGGGTGTAACTAAAGCAAAAAATTAAAATGTACATTCTTCTCCTCAAACTACGCAACGTTTGTTTGACGACTTCGAAAAAAAACTTGCGGTTTGAATTTTATTACATTTTAAAGTTAATTCGAACACGCAATGTACTATGAAATTGATTATGTCTGTAGAGTGACTAGACTGACAGGCGATGTCAATTAGACGGAGTTTTAAGTACATTGAAAATACTATTTACTTTGTTTGAAAAAATAACAATCTAAAAACTTTATGATTTTAAAAAGTTGCTACACAAAAGTTGTCTAGTTTGAGGACTAGAATCTACGTTTTAATTTTTTGCTTTAGTTACAGGCCCCACCCTATATATCTCGGGTTCAAATCTCGATTGACTCCAACTGATTTTTGTAAAATTGTAGTCAGCGGAAGAAATATAATTATGTAAAATGCTTTATTTGATTTGTGCCTTTCTTAGTGACCGGGTTGGTTCCTTAGAGACTTTTAAATCCCTGATTGAAACTGGATCGATTGGTAAACATTTTTTTTAATGCAATTTTATAGATAACTGCATAATTTTCGAAAAACGAAATTGCTGATAATAATATTATGAAGTTAGGAAAGATCTTCTAAGACCATTTTCGCGTAGCGGCACCGGATCTAGTAGCTGCTCTACAAACTGGTTAAAAATATCCCCTCACCTTATACCCCTATATATACCTAATTATTATATACAAGAGAAAACCATTACCTTCACATGAAACCTGACTATATGTCCCATCAGATCATGCCACATCCACGCTCCCAAGTGCTTTGATTTTATCACAAAACTTGCACAAAAACACCTCAATTTTACGTACTTGCGTATCCCGTACCTTAAGAGAATGATGTTAGACGGTATCTATACTATCTGTTTCATAAAAATGTGTGTTCTGGTTAGTTTTACAACATCTCACCGCCTTTAATCTTTATAAGCACTATAATCTGGTAAAGTCTCATAAAGATTATGAATTTAAGCACCGGATGAAGAAATTGCTTAACGAGATTTTGATATAAATCACGGGTTGGTAAAGTGCAATATCTGGCCTGAGTTCGGATCTAAATAACACAAAAACAAAAACGTGTCTTGATACTCTTGCTTTCGGGCTCTTAAATATGTAAAAAAAAGTTGTAGAGGTGTTTACGAAAATTAATTTATTCGCTCTTTTTATTATTTATATTAATAATACCTTCACAATATACTAGCAATACATGTATGTCTAGTTTCCCCTCTGGGTTGGAACTGTTGGAAGGTCAGATGGCAGTCGCTTTCTTAAAACTAGTGGCTTCGCTAATTCATGGGATTAAGTTCTCAAGCGGACCCCAAGCCGGGACAAACGCTACGACGAAGAAGAATAAACTAGCAATAGAATTTAAAAAAAAAGCTAGCGCTGGAAATACAGGTTGTAGTTTTATTGTTTAATTGCGGACTGTATTCTCTCAAGCTTAGCTTTCTAATTTTTCTTGTTTTGGAACAAAATAAATCACTAGTAGCAGATAATAAACAAGAAAAACTAAAACACAATAACTATTCCACACTACCCTGGCACGGTATTACACGTTTCTCCCCTAAAACCACCCTGAAAATACAAACACGAGTATCACGTGTTGTTAAAGTTATAAACACACTTTTATAGCTTATAAAACTCGTTGACGGCGAAAAATGGAACTAAAATTTCCATTGCAACTAGTTAAAAACAAAAGAAGATCAAAACACGATAGCCAATTCTTCTAGTTTAGACTTTAATTGATTATTATTATGGTTGAAAACCGAATGCTCGTTTCAAAAGCTTTAGTTTTAAACGTCCTTTCTTTTGGCGATACTCTAGCGCCACACTTGGAGCTATATGTAGTTAAGTTTGTAAAGCTGTAAAAAGGTTGTAATGCCGCCATATTGTTTAGTAAAGGGCTCTTTATCGCCATTTTCAGATATAACGGTATCCGTTATGGCTCCGATTTCCCATAAGGATTGGAATTATTGCTAAATAAGTATGACGGTTTTTATGGCAAAATGGTTGCTTGAAACAGTGAAGGGCTTTACTTTACATTTAGATTTAGAGTAGGACATAATATAGAGTTAGGATATGACATTTTTAGGGTTCCGTACCTCGAAAGGAAAAAACGGAACCCTTATAGGATCACTTTGTTGTCCGTCCGTCCGTCCTTCTGTCAAGAACCTTTTTCTCAGGGACGCGTAGGGGTATCAAGCTGAAATTTATATCAAATACTCAGGTCTACTGTCCCTCCGAGCTGTGAAAAAATTAAACTTCTAAGCCAACGCAATCAAAAGATACAGCTGTTTATACCGCAAATTTCCGCAAAATTTCGAAACTCGCAAGGGAATCAAAACCTACAGGGTACTTCCAGTGAACTCAGAATCTTAAAATTTGGTACGAAGCAACAAGGAAAAATTGCCAACCAAAAATTGGAAATCATAATTTTTTTGTTACATCATATAAAAAAATATTTTTAATAATTTTAAAGTTACTACCCCTATATACCTACAGGTGTGTACGGAACGCTCGGTGCGCGAGTCCGACTCGCACTTGGCCGGTTTTTTTTAAATGTATATATTTTCTAGAATCAGAGAAGAGCTATGCTGCAGTTATTTAATAAATTTATCAGTTAGAGTGCAAAGGCATATTATTTATTTAAAATTTAAAATTAGATACTCAAACTATGATATAAACATTAGAAAATTGTTATAATGTTTATATCATAGTTAAAAAGTTGTAATAAATAGAGCTCAAAGTTTAACAAGCTACTAAAGATACTGCATTTAGCATACTAAATCAAAAGCATTCAATAATAATTATTTCGTATTATAATGTTGTCAAGTTCGCTTATTAGTTACGACTGTTACGAGTACAAACCTGCACTTTGTATTAAACGACGTAAGTGATAAGTTTTGCCTATTTGAATATGGCTTTTAAAATTAATAGAAGCAGTAGATTAGATAGTAGCATATACCAAATGCCTTAACTTAACCACACACAGGATGGTTTAGATTACGGAAATATTTTTACAACATGGTAGGGTAGATGAGAGTTTATTTTTTAATTTAAAACAGTGCAATAGGCATGATGACACATGTTGAATTATGCAATAAAATTTAGTTGATAGGATGCAAAATGATCAATATATCCATCTAAAGTGAAAGTTTATAAATTAATTTGAAATGGCTCAAAGATATTAAGCTGCACAATTTATAAATTTTACGATTTTTTAAAGTGCGAAATAAAAAAAAACAATGATACCATTCGATTTTTAACATTTTACTATAAAATAAATTGTATAGCAACCATATACATAAACGCAACATTTGACTGTAAAAATAGCAATTTCATATTTTTTCCATACTTTAAACAGGGCGACTATATGCTCGTGACGTCACTTTTGCACGTCATTTTGTTAGGAGCGTTTTGAGAAACAAATGCAAATCTCGGACTTTAAGTCTCATTTCTGGCTTTTGTGTTGCTTTGACGCAATTGACCCCATATAGACTAATGATCCTTACAACAAAACGAATCGATTGATAATGGTATCAATGGACATGAAAAAAATTCACCATGCCTATTATACGCACTTATATAACACTTGTTTGAAAAATTAGTTTTGACATCAAAGTTGTTTGTTTTTCATATTTTTAACATGATCAAATCAATCAGTGCGAAAACCAAAGAAAGTGTTAGATAAAGTGCAAATGATTAGGTAAATTACGTCTCTGCAACTATATTAATGTTATTTCAGTATCCTAGTCCTCCAGATATAGGAGTATTTGTTGGCATAGGTGACGATTGGTAGATACGAAATAAGGGTTCACTACATGTAAGTTGCGGTACACAAAATTTATATTAAATATATGTATTTTTTATTTTTTTATAGAAATTGGCGTCATCTGGTCTCAAGCTTGGGAAAAAGGAAGGAGATATTTCGGCCTTCGAAGACCCAACCTGCATCTTGTAATACATAGCAAAATAGTGCTCATGTTTATTTTTCCACGCTGTATATCGGATAAGAGAGGCCTTTTTCCACAGACACAAACCGGTCAGCTTACCTTACAGGTGCACTAACCTAGATCTAGAACAAGTTCCGAGCTTCCAAAGAACCCTTTCAACGACGTACTGCCATTTAGACGAGTTCAGTTTTAACAAGGTTTGATCTAAACTGTTAGATATACCCCTTATTAATAAGCGTCGCACAAGCCTCATTTAACTAATAATCGTTTATCAACCGACTTCAAGATTTCGAAGGAGGAGGTTATCCATTCGTCGGGATCTTTGTTTATGCTATTTTTTTTTTAATGTACATATTGTTCACCGATTATTCGAAGACGGCTGGACCGATTTGGAAAATTCTTTTTTTTTTTGAAAGAGTATATCACAGTTGGTCCCATTGTAACCAGGTCAGGATCTGATGATGGGATCCTGGATAAATCGAGGGAACTCTTCAACTATTATAGGCACACCTATAGTGATTTTGAGTATTTTTTACAGCAGCTGCTGTTGGAAAGGTGGATGCTAAGTGAAGTCGGTTCTTTTTTGTTTAAAATTATTTTTATCTGTCATTTTGACACTTGTGTATGTTAGAAGCAGAGAAAATTGTATTTTATACAATCGTGTACAGATTGAAAAGCTTAATTATGTCACTATTGTATACAACAACACTTTTTCTTCAAGTGCTCAAAATAGGAAGCCGGTAAGAATTAAGTTCGACGAACGCCTTGCCTTACACAACCTGCTCTGTATATATAATTTTGTAACTTCGATCTCCCGGTGGATCGTACCGGCATTCAGGAAAGAGGACGGTCCTCCTTCCCGACCATTGTATAATATTATATTAAAAACCCATTTTAGTTTAGACTGTAATGTAGAAAAAACATAAATTAGCTAATTGGGTACTTTCCTGGGTAAAAAATAGTAGTTTTCGATACAAGTGCGAGAAGTATGTCATTTTGCACGAGTAGCGAGGTTACTTGACCCGAGCCGACAGGCGAGGGTAAAGATTCGGGACGAATGAAAATGACACTTCCGCACGTGTGTCAAACAACGTTTTTTAATACAATTGCGAAAAAACTACAATGGAATAAAATTACATTTATATTCTGTCAGTGTACGAAAGACAGCTTCATTCAATCGCGCGTTGTTCAAGTAATACTATTGAGTCTCGCATAATATTCCTTTATGCCCAATCACGCGTAGTTCAGGTTCAGGTGGGTCATTTATAAGCGGGTCTCGCATAATACTCATTTATTTAAA
Source organism: Pammene aurita (assembly GCA_947086415.1). Classification (NCBI taxonomy): domain Eukaryota; kingdom Metazoa; phylum Arthropoda; class Insecta; order Lepidoptera; family Tortricidae; genus Pammene; species Pammene aurita. The sequence continues at coordinate 31,163,422 of OX352308.1, forward strand.
ATTCTGATCGCAAATCGTGCGTAAAATCTGCAAATCGTGCGTAAAATCAAACTTTACGCACGAATTGCAGATCAGATTACTTTTTAGCACTAGTGCATAAAATCAAACTTTACGCACGATTTCCAGCTACATAAAGTAAACTTTTTGAGCAATTGTATTAAAAAATATAATTTTATTTAGTCCGTCCGTTAGATTATCAAAAAATATTGGACACGTATTTTTTATTTTGTCAATCAAACAAAAATTGGTGAAGATATAGCCCGTTAAAATTCCGCGTGACGTCACATTATACTAAAAATTGTACTGAAATGTGACGTCACGTGGAACTTTAACGGGCTATATCTTCACCAATTTTTGTTTGATTGACAAAATAAAAAATACGTGTCCAATATTTTTTGATAATCTAACTGACAGACTTAATATATTTTTTTAGGAAAGTAGCCAAGTTCCGATGTGTCCGAAGTTATCTGTAATGACCCCCAGCATCGGTAGTGACCCTGACGAATCAGAAGGTACCGGGTTCGAATCCTGGTAAGAGCATGTCTTTGTGTGTTTACTACGAATGTTCCTGAGTTATGGGTGTTTTCTATGTATTCAAGTATATATTTCCTTGACAAGCATTCTTCAAATCAAATCAAATCAAATCAAATCAAATCAATCGTTTTATTCGTGATAAAAATTGCATATAACAGTATTAAAAAAACAAAATAAAAAAAAACAATAGAAATCTAGAACATAATACAAAGTTTACCACGAAATGGACCCGCCTCAGCTTTATGCTGACCCGAAAGCCAGCGCTGATCTTCCGGCGGGACCATTTGTGGGCCACGATCGCAGCCGTACGACACGGCCTTACTATAAAGTTGAACGCAGCCACTATGCTGAGCGTAGACAGCGACTAGCTCCATCTAGTCTGCGAATACGATAACGTTTGACATTGACGCAAGAGGCCATGCCGTACAACCAGATACATAAAGATACATTATTAAAAAAAAAAATACTTTTACAACGTTAATATAAGGGCAAAATATGTGGAATAAACATTAAAATATTAAGAATAAATCATACAATATAAATAAAGAACACTACCTAGGTGGTTTAAGCTTACACAGTTACATAAAATTATACGTCAGCTTTGCCTAAGTGAGAGTTTCTACAACAACTGACTATGGAATATGCTTGGCTTTTCATTGTTACACGTTTATACAGTACCTACAATGAAGAAAAAACAAAGAAATGAATTACATAAAATACTACTTCACGCGCAGCAGTGATACATACTCGTAACAGCAGAAAAGAATGAAATATAGGTTAAATTGAAAAAAAAAAACAATTATATGCATTGGATACACAGTGAGGAAAGGAAATAAAAACAGGTGAATATTATTATTGACTTGCCTATTCATAGAACTTAGCTATAAATATATACAATATGTCAAAAGCAACTCGTGTCATGCCTTAATGCCTCCTGTTTCTTCATCGTCCTCCCGAAGGTTCACACAAGGTATGTCATCATCATCATCAGCCCGTTGCAGTCCACTGCTGGACATAGGCCTCTCCCAAGGTACGCCACAGAGCCCGGTCTGCTGCTGCAAGGTATGTAAAATATATATGTACCTATGTTTATTATTATATGTATATGTGTAAGTTTATGAATAAAGCTTAATATGTATCTATTGTTAGTTTTTTTTTGTAATAATTCTGTCATATTTAATGGACCCTGCACCTACTTAATCTTTCTGTTTAGCCCATTGGTTGACTGGTAGAATGCCTTATGGCATTAAGTCCGCCATTTGTACCATCTTGTATTGTGCAATAAAGATTAAATAAATAAATATGTATCTTAATAAATAGGAATATCGTCGACTAAGAGTAGTACCACTTTTTTTCAAAGGTCCCAAAAGAGGATACATCTCTTTGTAGTCAACTGTACTAAGATTAGTCCAGTAGAAACTGTGTTGTATGCGCGCTGCAACATGCACTATTTACGACTGCATTAAAATGTAAAGCTGCACTCAATCACTGCATTAATGCATTTGCTCCCGTCGAACATTTCAAACGGCATACAAAAACGTTTCGCATACAAATCGTTGGATTAAATGGTTACGTTGTGACTCGTACCTGTCAGTATTTATAATGAGGTACTTATAGACGGAGAGCTGGCCACGTCAGATACGACACAATAATGAGAGCAACGAAACCCCTCTAGTTAGTTTGCTATACGATGCTTATTTCAAGATCCGGACAACTAGCAGCTGTAAAGTGGTGGAGGTCGAAAAATGTAAATAACTTGAAGAAAACAAATCCTAGAGGGTTTGATGCAATATTATGGGAAATTATGTAATTAATTAGATTATATCATAGCCAAAAGTTTCTGTTGGGGGAAAGTATTTTGTGCCAAATGATGTATAATGCAATTTATAGTTACTCGCCTACTGTTTTTGTTTCCGTAATAAGCCGTAATGTTTTTTGTTCTTATGTTCAAATATAGGCCCTGTCCTTTATAACTAACACAGCTTCGGCAGTTATTACCTATTTTGGTATTACTTTTTTCCAAGTGAAAAACTTTGTTGGTCTCTCACTCTGACCTCCACCCATTAAAAGCTGTCAGATGCCCGGATTTAGCAATAAGAATGGTAAAGAAATCTAACTAGACAGGTTTAATTGCTCTCTTTATTGTGTCATATCTGACGTGGCCAGCTCTTAGTCCATTATGTCCGTCCCTAAAACTAACTTCCAGACTTAAGGGGCTGACAACAGCTAAATTCCCTCCCTATCTTTTTCAGCTCGAGTAAAAGAGAAACACTGTGTTACGATTAATATGGGAGATCATTGCAATTTTTTTTAATGATGAAAGAAATACTACGCATTAATTGAGAAATATAAAATAATGAAGTTTTTAATATTAGTGTGGTGGAATTGTTGTCCTTAATTACAGACGTATAAGTCAAGAAACTAAAGACTGTTCAAAGGTAATTTTAAGATGTAACTTTGGAATTATTTTCTATCGATCCGATTTCGTCCAAATTATCGGAATTAACAAAGTTCTTCCAAATATAATAAATATTAACATATATTTTTTTACTTTCCCACACCAAGTAGTTAAAGCTAAAAGACTGTTTAAGGAAAGTCAATTTGAAGGTCATTGAGTGCTGTCAGCCTCTTGGAGACAAGGATCTGATGAAATGAAATTTGCATTTTTTTAAATATTAACAAAATGACTAATACTTCGAAACATAATTTTAAACAAAAAAGAACAGACTTCACTTAGCATCCACCTTTCCAACAGCAAATGCTTGAGCTGCTGTAAAAATACTCAAATCACTATAGGTGTGCCTATAATAGTTGAAGAGTTCCTTCGATTTCTCCAGGATCCCATCATCAGATCCTGACCTGGTTACAATGGGACCAACTGTGAAGTTTCTCGAAAACTAAGCCATTATCACAAGGGCCAAATTTGCTTAATCTGATAGCCCATCGGCTGTTCTATCATCCCTGCAAGTCTAGACGTTGGTTTAAGGGACACCCTGTATGTATTTTACATTATAAAGGGTATAAACGCACAAAGGTAAGCCCAGATTGCACCGCAAGTGCAAAAAAAGACCTTGTTGGTTATGGTTTGGTAATGTCAAATCCATGCAGTTTATGGTACAGAGTCTCTAGACCACAAGTAAGTAACCACAGCCAAATAGCACTAGACCCTACCCATGGTGTTGTGTTCCTGCTGGTGAGTAAGGTTGCCAAAGAGCTGAAGGAGGACACAATGTGTTGACGATGAGGGACCCTCGTGTTCCGTTAGCCGTCAAAACAGTGAATCCTCCTTTTTGTAAAGAGTCTGCAAAGCGCATGTGACACCTCTGGAGTTGCAGGCGTCCATAGGCTACGGTAGCTGCTCAGGGAGGCGGGCCGTATGCTTTTTTGCCACCGTCTTGGTATATAAAAAAGGACTTAAAAAAGGAAAGGGGCCATTCATAGACATAAAATAGGAAGACGTGGTCCCACGAAGATAGAACTGTGATTCTATAATAAGCCGCGGTCTCGAGCACACACACTCACATTTGACATTTGAACCAATCACCGCTCGTCCATGAGTTGTATGTGTGCGTGTCGCGCGTGAACACAAGGAAATCGGCTTATTATGGAATCACAATTTTGTCTTCACTATATATGGTCTTCACGGCACCGCGTCTTCTTATTTTATATGTCTATATATTCATTTAAATGAGCTGATGCTGAGGTTTTATAGTGGGATTATGGGGTTCTACAAGAAAGGAGTTTATAAATGTACAGGTTTAGGTCGGCAATGTGCATGTAACACACTTGGAGTTGCAGGCGTCCATAGGCTGCGGTGATCATACCAGGCAGGCTGGGTCCTTGTTTGAAAACGATTGGCATTCAAAAATTACAAGTTTATACGTTTGGAAACATGTTTCTCCTTCACTCAAAACGGCAGAATGAATTTTAATGAAATGACAAGATATTCGTTATTGGGCGGAATATTTGTTATAAATACAATGGCTAATTATCTAAAAACTTTTGATATTTTCTCTACGAGTATTATAAGTAGCTACTTAAATTGGTTAAAAATAAGCTGCTTAATTGAGTTGCGACTTTTCCTTTGACAACTTCGAAAATTCTTTCGCAATGTTTTACAAGCTGTCCAACTTTCTCAAATATAAACCCTAAAGTCACTCACCACAACTGATTTTGCAATGTCACTAGTGAGCTCCGAAGTTCTCTATTGATGTTAAACATTTTCAAGAATAAATAAGCCTATTATTATTCATGTATGCACAATAATTTAGCCGTGATGGATTTATTTAATGGGATTGTTTTCTTGCAGTTAAATTGAAGAACCTAAGGAACTGAAAATAATACGAACCTAACTACAATTTATGATTCATTGTAATTTAAGTCAAATGGCATTTGTAATAGACTTGAATTCAATTTAAAACTGAATATCAGTTCAAACGTATATACACACGAGGTCGATGACTTATAGAATGCATTCGTCAAGCAATTTTGAACTCTAAGGCCATGGAATAAAGTATAATGACAGGTTTTATTTAAAATAGTTTCGTTATAGTGTGGGCGTACGTCGACTTAGGTTTGTTTACTAATTCTGTAGCCCTATTCAAGAGGTTTTAATGACAAAGCTTGACATGGGCGATTGGTGACATCATGATTCGAAATGTGCCTACATGCGTCCTATTCAGCACGATTGACTCTAAACTTGAAATGAGGGCTCAAAGAATCCGTATTTTTCTAGCTTAACGAAACCCAAAACATGTAAAAGATCAGACCCACGTATTTTTGAATCAATTAAAAAAAGGTGGCTACTAAACCATACTTTTTACAGTCTCACAGAGTTCTATGACCTACCTAATTAGGAAATCACTTAATTTAAAATCTAAATTCAATAATTAAGTATAAATAATGTATTAATAAATAAGTACCAATGTAATGTAATTTGACATGTAATATTATAAATAAATGACTATGACTGACCTTCTTGTGGGACCCACAAGATGGACAGACGATCTTGTTAAGGTCGCCGGAAGACGCTGGATGCGGGTCGCTTCCGACCGGTACGTGTGTAGGTCCAAGGGGGAGGCCTATGTTCAGCAGTGGACGTCTTATGGCTGAGATGATGATGATGATGATGACTATGATCTTAGGCGGCTTTCACACTCAACAGCTGCGGTTTCCGCATGCGGCGCCGGTGCGCGAGCGAGATAGCGCTCTGCATGTGTATAGCGCTGTCACCCTTGCACACCGTCGCATCATCCGGTTGTGGCGCCAGAATCGCCTTAGCATATTATATACTCGTACAGTCTGTAAAACCAACGTTAAGATATAGAGCTGATATCGTGACCTATCAGATTAAGCAAATTTGACCCGTAGGTACGACTATGGTATTTTTTTCGAGAGGAAAAATTACTACTTTATTATAAGCTTTATTATAAAAGTATAAAGTGCTGTATAGCCCTATATGCCGTACATCGACTGTTATCAAAGACTCACATTAAAACCTAACATACTTATATACAGTTGGGCTCTAGGAACCTATCAGAACTAACTGTATATTATGTAATAGGAAAGTTCAATATCGTTCGCGTTATATCTTATCAAGATCGTTTCTAAGATACAGCGGTACTACACAATACCTACCAAAAGTACACCTTAAAGTGAAAGCATTAAGGTTCAACAATAGTCAGTTTATATTGTCGGTCGTGTAGGGCTAGAATGATTTATGTGTGCGCTGGCTTCATATAGACAAACGCCTTTAGATCCAAGACGGTGCACGGTGGAGCTAGAAAGTACAGTTAATTGTGTAGTATCCTGTAATTACTCTTGTTGATATCTAGTTTCCTGTAGTCTGCAGAAATCTGTGTCGAAAGTCGAAATAAAGTAGTTAGAACTTAAAAGTTTGCCTCCGCTACCTTTAAAATGTACTGATTGGCTCGTTACACAATATTTTTATTATATAAATGATTTATTACAAAGTTAGTATTAAAACTTGTTATGTAATTAGTAAAATAAAGTATAGTGTTAAGTAAGTTAAAGTTAATAATAGTTATCTATGATAACAAATCAATATTATACGAATTTGTATTGTATGGCAGGATATTGAGGACTTGAAACATTTTTAAGACCATTGTAAAATACCCATAACCATGCAATAAATATTCTTGATTCTTGATTAAGGGATACTAAATTAAATATCAGTAAAAATGAACAAAGATATTGTTAATAAAAAAATAAAAAAAATATATAAATAAAGAAATAGGTAATCTTATTTCTATATACACAAAATATTCACATAGTAGAGACTTGACTTACAATGATACAGCCTAAACTGTTGAAATTATGTCAAATGTTATGAAGCTGAAATTATTTTTTTGATAATGGGGTTGAAAATTTTACAGATTTTATCGCGTATTAGGCTGAAATGATGATGATGAAAGTAGATGGTGGATTAGTAAATAAATGTATATATTTTATGAAGCATTATAGTAGCAAAACACTTTATGGCATTAAAACATTGTACACGAGACAATTATAAAACATACAATTTGTACAAAGAACTTAACTCTTTAAGGGATCTCTTCCAGCTTCCAGCTAACCTTGGAGCAACTAAGAAATACTGAGAGCAAGTAGGTACAAGACGACACGATCCGAGTTATCGTCAAAAACTAGGCTTAAACATTGATTTTATTTTATTTTATTTTGATACATGGAAAACCAACAGTGCTATAGAGTATACATAAATTACAATAGAATTACAAAGCCAATTATAGGTTCTCACTTATAGAAATAAAATATATTACAAAAGTTTTTGCCCAACTTAATACACATGCAAGTTCCTAAAGCATAAGAACAGATGATCTATATACATGATCAATATTTACAAAGATAAATGAAAGATAAAAAAAGATAAAAGATATTTATTCTTCAATTTAGTCACATTACAATGCACTTATGAACGTCAGAGAGAAAAAAAAAACTACCTCCGGTTCTAACCCTACACCTCTGACCCGAGAAGAATTATATTTTATGACCGGCAAGAAACTCGGCGGGACTTATTTTTTCAAAACAGTAATACAGTAATATTACATCTTAAAGATACACAATAATGCGTAGTTCTATAAGAAGGCATATAACAGCTCGAGAGACATACAATGTACGTATTGTTTAATTAAAATAAAATAATAATAATAAAATCCAAATCTGATTGCTTCACAAAACGTTTGATATGCTTTCCTATCTGAACTGTGTCCTCTAAATGTTAGATGATTTTGTAGTATTTTCTGGTTTGGTGTAGTACTGTCTGGTTGAAAAAAGAAGAAAGAAGAACAAACCTGTTAGTACACATTCAATAATGCACCGAGCCCTAACCCGCGCCACAATTGTTGTCACCCATGAAGTACATAATTAAATGATTTTTTATTTAAACTTTATTTCAACTCATGCCTGCCCTGCATATAAAACTGTTTTTTCTATATCTAGTAGTAGCTTGATAATTACTACTACTGGGACGAAAATGCCTAAGGCTCCTTGACGGAATATTAAAAGAGATTTTATTAAGCAAATTCGGACAATCTACATTACCTTTAATAATATTTACTAAGTACACTATATCTGAAATTTCACGGCGCTTAACAAGTGGGATCAAATAATGTTTCTTGCACAGCTTGAGGTAGTTGGTAGAACTATAGTTGACTCGCATTTTATAACAGAGAAATTTGATGAATTTTGACTGCAATCTCTCAACCCTATAAACATAAATTTGGTACTGAGGATTCCATATCTGCGATGCGTATTCTAGTTTGCTTCTCACATAAGCGCAGTACAAGATTTTGAGAGTTTTGAGACGGGTAAAACAAACTGAACTACGCATTATAAATCCAAGTGACCTGGAAGCTTTACCTACTATACTATCAATGTGCTCGCCAAAAATAAGTTTGGAGTCGTGAATAATACCTAAATCTCTCATGCTCGCTACTCGCTGAATAATGTTACTTTTTAGTGAATATGGGGTACAAATGTTATTTAATTTACGAGAGAAGGTTACTGTAAAACATTTAGTGGGGTTTAAATCTAATTTGTTTGTGTTACAATAGGTATCGAGTCTTCTTAGATCAGATTGTAGTGCACATGCATCAGTCGGTGAGGTAATTTTAGCAAAAATTTTCATGTCGTCAGCCAAGCTGAGCAACTTAGAGAACTGGAAGCAGGTACTTATGTCATTCACAAAGATGTTAAATAAAAGTGGGCCCAGTATAGAACCTTGGGGGACTCCACTTTGTATCGATACCCAACTCGACATGTAATTATTATTAATCACCACCGACTGACACCGATTTTTTATGTAGGGTCAGGGAGGGAACAGTCGCTCGGTGGGAACAGTGACTCGAATGTGCTGTGCGAGAAACAGAAAGAGCTTTATCCTCTACATCAATCGGAACCGTTCCGTACCCGACCACGTACGAACTAGTTAGTGAGGCGCTCCGGCACCATGCGAATGTGTTATGGTGCGTTTTTGTGTTTAATGCTATCAAAATTACATTTCCAGATCAGTTTCACTCCTCTTTTTTCTTAACTCGTACGAGATTTTCAATTACTTTTGTTATTATCGAAGAGTGTGTCTAATCTTCTTAGTATTGGCTGATAATTCAAGGCCCTAGGTGTTTGTTTGTGTTTTTAATTTGAACTAAAATACAAATTTACGCGAAGGTCAACAGTCGTTCGTTTTGGAAAAGTACACGGTGACTCGCGAACCACTGTGCACCTTACAGAGTTGGACTAAAATTTACTTAAATATGAATAAGAATAAAAATTCTGTGATTATCAAAAATAATTCATGCACACTTTTTTTTTAATAAAATGAAAGTGAATAAATCATGCGACATTTAGGTAGGTACCTATTTTAAATCAAGAATGAAATCAGGAACGATTATTCCGGGGGTTGTGCTTACCTATTCTAATTACCGTTTTATTCAACAAAAATGTTATTTGTTATATAATTTAGGTTCGATTCCTACGTACCTAGCAATTGTGTACTGTTAGAACTACTGTTTACAGGGCGTAATATATAAGTACAGTGACTCGAGCCACTGTGTACTGTTAGAACCACTGTGTACTAGCGGGTCCTAGTCACTGTGTACAGCAACCGGTACACAGCGGCTCGATTCCCAATTTCTAAAAAAGAATGGATATATCTTTTTTGGTGAAAGTAACAGCAAATATATTTGCTACATATGAAAGTTTAATAATGCACGGTGCTCTGTGCTTGCAACAATTGGTTCAGGGATTTATATTTTTCATGCAACAGCCTGTTGAAAAAATCCTAGCGACTGTTCCCTCCCTGACCCTAAGACTTAAACCATCTTAAGAGATCCCCTCTAATGCGAATAAAGCTTAGATATTAATATATCGTGGTCAATACGATCGAAGGCTTTACTGTAATTTATATCAATATGATATGATACTTTTTTTACATCATATCCATCTGTTTGTGCATTTAATTTGTATAGACCACAGTGCAGAACCGTATCCATAAATTGTTCCATCACTAAACCCTTTATATAACCATCATATCAAAACCAGCTCCAACTATAAAAAATGCTCCCCAAGATTGGAGGTGACCTCCGGGGCACCAATCCACCCGTTACTGCCTTTATCTCTTTATTCCATTTTATCTCGCTAACCTAACCACATTTCCCTAGGCAGATGATAAAAAATCGCAAAGAAAAGTTAACATTACCCCACCCACCCAATTTTAAACTCTATACCATAAAAGTTAAGGTCGTGTTTTGCTTGGGGGCTACCTGCTATTTATAGGTTTTTATCCCTGGGAGAAAACTCAGTAAACGTAAGAAGTTGATACAGTCGGCCCGAAAATAAATGAGCGCTTTGAAGTTTATTTATGGGCTTAGGAATATGGTCGTGTATTCTGTTTTTGTGGACTGTACTGCGGTATTTATACAAAGTGCTTGGGGAGAGGGTTGGGACGTGGTTTTCGGATGCGAAGAAAGGGTTTTAAGCCGCGGCACCTGTTTCAAAGGATATTTTATAAAATGTTTGGTATTCACGTTTCAGAAGCTCTTTAATATTGTATCTGAACTTTGTAAGTAGGTTATTTTAGGGTTACCTAACCCCTCATTAATAAAACTTGGTACGTACTCGTATATCTCTATCTCTATTAAATTTTGCCTTTTTCTAGCAATCTTTAAATGACTAACTCCTAGGAACAAACGATTATCAACTATATTTTGGATTTTCTTCTTCTTCTTCTTCTTTAAGTGCCTTCTCCGTCCCGGAGGTTGGCGATCTTATGCCTATATGCTATTATATCTGAAGTCATGCGAATTAGTTTTTCTGTAGGTACTGTCCACGTCTAACCAGTCTCTTTCCTTGACGTTCCTTGTCCATGATATTCTCCTTCTACCACGTCCTCGTTTGGATTTTACAGTTCTTTTTTTGCATTTAAAAATGTTAATTTTATGACAAATCCTCGGCCATATTACATATTTCAGTGGTTGACAACTTGACTGTGAGGGGTGCGTTCGGAAATTGAGAACTATGTTTACGTCCGGCATATTTGACAGGTTAGGTGGTCAAAAGGAGGACGAAAGTACATAAATTATTCTTAATTTCAAGTTTTCACTTCTGCCGGCACTCCCGGAGTGCAAACCCGTTGTTTTTTTGAATACTTTATGTTTATCGAACGAGCGGAGCGTAAGCGAAGTGAAGTTTTTACAGAGGACTTCGGACATAACAGAACTGTCAGCTGACTACCTAGACGTCTGTGCATTTCGATGGCTTTTTGATTTTGAATAGTTTTCGCGCGATAACTTTAGTAACGTGTTTCTGATCTATATGAATTTGTTGGGGTTGTAGTAGAGCTCAATATAATTTGAGAGTTCGTTCATGAGCATGATAGATAAAGGGGTTATGGAGCTAGAAGGCTCGAAAAAAATCATCATTAGGGTCTTGTTATATTGGTCAACTCGTTTGCAAGAAAATCGCGAGTTCTCAGTTCTCTCAGTACAGTAATATTTATAAAATCAAAACACCCGCTGATAGACAAATCGCGTCACTCGGCGAGCGATTCAGAGCGCTTGACATTTGTCGCACGCGACGCGTTATCGCGCGATCTCGTAACGTTTTTATTTTCTAGTTCCGAGTTTTGGGCAACACGGAAACGTAGACTAAATAATTAAACAGAAAGTGCAATCTAGTATTTTTTTTGTAAAGTCGGATGTTTTTGTGTCAACGATTAAGCCTGCGACACATTTAAGTATAGAAATTAGACTGTCTTGTCATAAATGGCGGCGCGTCAAAAATCTAAAAAAATACTTTTATTGGTCAAATCAAAAAGATACAGGGATACAGTTTTATCTTGGCTTTCTTTTTATTCGTGGGCTGTAGGAAAAAGCTAACAATCTGAAAATATAGACAAGCCGGGATGAGTCGAATTGTGTCACGGATATTCCGCCAATGCTTGCCATGCACATGATACATTATATCGCACGCAGCGTAGATACGTCAACTCAGTAGGTACTTACACTACTTACAAAGCAAACGGAAGACCAATTGGGTAGGTAATAGGTATGCGAAATTATATCTAGATCTATCTACAGTATTGGTGATCAACTTGTTGGAATGCCTACACGCCTTCCAAATAATTTCGATTTATCACCACTAAATAGAAACCATAACGCTATTATTGTGTCGAAAACCGCGACCAACCAAACTAAGCGAAGTACATTTATAAAGCTTTAAAGTAAAATCATCCAAGTTTGTTTACGACTTGTGGGCTAAAAACACATTTTCTCACAAGATCGAGTCTGGCGGCGTCAGTGCGCTTTCACATTATCCGATCCGATGTCGGATGTCGGATCGGACAGTGTGAAAACGCTCTGAAGGGTAGAGCAAGAAAACGCTGCATGGGGAGGAGATTTTAACACCTGTCTTACTGACTGATGGGATACTGCGTAAGATCGAGATATGTGGAAGAAAAAAAACCCAGCAGTGAGACACTCACACTCTTAATTAAATAATAGTTTTGTTTACAAAAGCCTAGTCTGTTCTAAGCTATATCATCCAGGTTAGAACGCAAGTATCTACTTTACCTTTTTGAACTGCACTGCTATTTTAAATCAAACCTTACCTACCAACAAAACAGTCGGTTTTCCTGTGCATTTTACTTCAAATGATTTTACGAGGAGCCTCAAACATGACATGGTGAGTTGTAAAATGATAATTGTTATATTTTTTATTTGTAAAATATCGCGTAGTATATAGTAGCACGCAACGGTAATAAGCCGCTTTAGTATGTTTTCATTTTTTAAGCTTTTTAATGACATGGGTGTTGGTAAACGAAGCAGCATGCTAGGGGTTTTATGTCTATTTTTAACGGAAACAAGTTTAGCATTTAAAATGTAGAAAATGGTGGCAAATCCAAAATATCTTTGTGGGGTTGCCACGTGAAATCGGACGCTATGTTATGTGAAAAATATTTCAATCCAATATTTCTTTTCAACTGACTTCAAGATTTCGAAGGAGGAGCTTCATAACTCGTTGGGATCTTTGTTTTTGCTATTATTTTTTATGTATTTTCAACAATTCGGTATTTAGAAGACGGTTGGACCGATTTGCAAATTTCCTTTTTAGTTTGAAAGGGTTGTCGAAGGAGTTTTAAAGGCGTGGTCCGAGGAGGGGTGAGGGGATCACATGGACAATGACCTCTCCAAAATCGTACACGTCAAATTGAAAAATTTATTACTGACCCCTCAAAAATTTCTGCATTAGTGACCCCCCCCCAACTTTTCAGGCTGCGCCCGCGATCTGATGATGGGATTCTGAAAAAACGGAGGAATGTCTTCAAATATTATAGGCACACCGGTAGTGATTCGAGTATTTTTTACAGTAGCTCGGGCATTTGCTCTAGATGTACATATATAGTTTGTCCGGTGGCTTAGAATAAATGCGCCGTACGTTAAGTATGGAGCATTTATCCTTAGCCGCCGGACAAACTATACCTGTCATTGGGGATATGTTACGTTGTGACTACATACCTACATATTATTATTAACATAACATAACATAAATACTCTTTATTGCACACCTTAAAATAAAGAAACACATAAAATACAAGTACCATAGATACTATTGATCTTTAATGTTGTAAAGTTAAGTGATTCTTAACATTGCTTACCAAGGTACAAGTATTTTTTAACTGTTGTATTTAGAAACATTGCTACATATTTTTTAATATAATGCCACTTTCATATAGCTATAAAGTACATAAGCTCTTATGAAAATGTTTTATTGACTTGCAAAAGAGCCTTCGCATAATAATTTTTGAATTTTGTACTTTGAAACCTACAGCGCCTATAATTTTATATTTCACAGCCAGAGGCCTTGTGAGGACATAAGTCCATATCGTTAATTACCTCGCCACACTGCTTCAGTAATTAAGGTGTTGGTTTTGAGCCGCTAATGAGCCGTGAGGGGCATTAGTGTGTCCTTTTACGGAGAACAGCCATTATTAATACATCTGTACTTTTGTTGGGTAATGTCAAAAAATAGTATCAGGGCGATAGATAACAAGCAAGTAAAATAATAATTTTGAACAAAAAAGAAGAGACTTCACTTAGCCTCCACCATTCCAAAAGCAATTGCCCGAGCTACTGTAAAAAATACTCAAATCACTATAGGTGTGCCTATAATAGTTGAAGATTTCTCTCAATTTCTTCAGGATCACCAGATCCGGTGGGATCTCAGGTCCCAGGTGTCTCAGAAGGTGTCTCAGGTGGTGACCTGATGACATTGGGATCAACTTTGAAGTATACTCTTTCAAACAAAAAAATAATTTTCCAAATCGGTTCAGCCGTCTTCGAATAATCGGTGAAATAACACATTTTTTAGCAAAAACCAAGATCTCGATTAATTGAGAACCTCCTCCTTCGAAATCTTGAATTCGGTCGAAAATACCTTTATGTAATCACGTTTGAAAATATGGATACGTTTAATAGGACGAGAATATATAGCCACGACTCATATTACCAAGGCGTAGGGTCTTGGATACATATTTTGGTCACATTAAATGTGACCAAAATTAGACGTGACCGTACAGTATTATATTAAAATAAATAGTTAAAGCAATGACGCGTAGTTTCAGTAACCACGAGGCAACCGGATGAGGAACCGCTCTGTGTGACCAGAACTGACCCAACTTGGACTGGAGCGGAAATAGAGGGGGGGGGGGGTGCAAACAATGTTTTTTAACCTGAAAGAATTAACGCTGGTTATATAACAAAATTTTAATGCCATCCCTCCTGGTTGGACTGGTACCTTGTACGAGAGCCAAGAAAAAAAAAAGTGTCAGGCAACCGCTTGAAAATTTGCATGCTTGTTCTTCATCATATACAGACACCGGAAACAAATTGCCATCCGTCCAGGCCGGGCAGTTATCGAACCATCAGAACCGCGGGAGTTGCGGGGTGCCGCGCGTTGGGAAGCCGGAAAGGTGAATTTTTAGATCCGTGGAAGAGAACCTAGGAAAAACACACAATCATTGAAATCGGAGGGCATTCGTTATATGAGTTTTTATGATGAAACTACGCGTCATTGCTCTGAATAAAAGCAAATAAATAAGATATTCTATAGGCCAATCAAATTTTATTTTTTCGAAGAATTAATTTCCAGCAAGCTGGAAATCGTTTTGATTCCTTTTTTGGCCTATTGCGTGTAATACGAGTTTGGGCAATCCCAGGAGGTGTGCATTATTTTTGGAAAAAATTGCTCTTGTGTTGATCCTGCATAACATAACTCCAACTCCAACAAAATATCAACCAATATTAAAGTTGTATTGGAGTTGCATCGGAATAATTTTCAACCAAATTTTGATTTCTGATTCAGACGTTTAAGCGTCTGCTAGACGGTCGCCAACAAGTCCCTCCGACAGAGCGACCTTGGTCTGGACGGACCGTGTAGACAGCTGTTTCCAGCAAAATTGAATGAAGCACCAACCAAGGTCAGGGTGATCTTGGACAGTCGGCAGCCTTGTTGCCGACTGTCTAGCAGAGGTTTTAGGCTTTAGCTGTATTGTGCACTTAATGCATTGGAGTTGTATTGAAGTTGTGTCGTGTCAACACGTGTTTTAAAGTTAAAATGGGGGTAAAATTAACGGCCTCCTAGCCTAGTCGGTAGTGACCCTGCCTATGAAGCAGGAGGTCCCGGGTTCGAATCCTGGTCAGGGTATTTATTTGTGTGTTCATCACGGATATTTGTTCCTGAGTTATGGATGTTTTCTATGTATTTAAGTATTTATCTGTATATATCGTCACCTAGTAGCCACAACACAACACAAGCCCTATTGAGCTTACTGTGGGACTAGGTTGATTTGTCTAAGATTGTCCCATAATATTTAATAATTAATTTAAAATGGGACACCGCAGGCCACAGCGCAAGGTATGTTTTTGCCCGGCATTTTTGGCGATTCAAGACTTTTACGTGGACAAGCGAAAGCTGGTTCATAAATGAAAAAAATAACTGTCCCTGCGACCCAATAAAAACCTAATAAAATTCTCATTTCTAAGAACCGTGCACCACAAACACAATAAAATGTCTTGTCACATTCATAGTGAACTCTTTCTTCAATTTACGATCTATCGGGCGTAGTTCCTAGACCAGTGTATCAAGAGCTGTGGCACCGCATCTCTGGCCCCTGGCTCGCCTGAGATGTAGGGGGTTAGTGGAGGCAGGGGAGGTTATGTTAGTTTGGTTTTATATGAGATTTCCGCGTACAGTTAGTGTATTTATAAACTTCTAAATAGGGATGCCTCAACCAATGTTCTTCTGCTGTTTAATCAAATGCAAGTTATTGAAACAAATGACGAAATAACGAATACACAAAGCGAATATATTGTAAATAACAGAATATAGAAATTTTGTTTTTTTTATCCGACCATGTTACTCTGTTGTCCCTGCGCTGACTTTGTAAAAAACAGTGTGGAGGGTCAGCTTAAACGTCACTTTAGGTACCTAATACATGAAGAAATGTGACACTTTTTCGGAAAAGGCGACATTTTTTTGCGGAAGGCGTTTACGTCGTACGTTGTTCATTTTCAATATTGAATTCGAGCAACAAGACCTTAAGCGCCGGTCGTAAAAATGGTACCTTTTCCGAAAAAGTATCACAAGTTACGACTATGGTGTTCACATTTTAGCGTTGAAAATTCAGAGTTAGTGTGTAAATAATTGTTTTTAGGGTTCCGTACCATTAACGGAAATAAATTGTCCGCCTGTCTGGCTGTCTGCCTGTCCGTCTGTCAAGACCCTTTTTCTCAAGAACGCGTGGAGCTATCAAGTTAAAATTTACATCAAATAGTATGTTTGCGGTCCCTTGAAGCTGTAATAAAATCAAGCTTCTAAGTTAATGCAGTCCAAAGATACGGCCATCCCGTCACCTTAAGCCTTATTTTCAAACACTTCGCAGGGGACCAAAACCAATAGGGTGCTTACAGCACAAGTAAATAAAAAATCCGTTTAAAAACTTACAAATCGATCAAGTCATTTTTAAGCTGGTGATGATCATTGATATTATCTGTGTCAGCTATCACATCATCCATATATGTAATATTCAAAATGGCTGTTAAAGAATATAGTTACTCTTCCATTGATTGATTTGCCAAACTAACTTGTCACTTTCGACTGTCATTCGGCCGTGACGGACTGGCTTGTCTAAACCATTAATTTCATTTCACATGTTCAATTCCAAATGAACGTGGCATCCCTAGAACTAACTCCGGAATGGAACGAGGCTAGTTCAGTTTTGACCGGGTGCCAGATATCGCAATTTAGTGTTTTAATTTCATTGGGAATGACCTAATAATACTTTAGCTTTCCGATTGGATTAACCGAATTTTCATTTTGGATCTAGGTTTAATTTCACTTGTTCATTTTGGATCTAGGTTTAATTTCACTTGTTCATTTTGGATCTAAGTTTAGTTTCACTTGTAAAACCTCCAGACGCCGGACGACCTAATAATACTTTGGTTTCCAATTGAATTAATCAATTTTTAAAATTTTTGATCTAGGTTTAAGAGTCCGGTGAAGTTTTTTTTCGATTACGCTTAACTTTTCGATACTATTTTACAGTAACCAATAAATAAGACTACTATAAGCTTGTAGACATGTATTGAAAGATATTTTTTTTAACTGCATAAGTGTAACATTTTTTTAATTCTATGTTTGATTTATAAATAATTCGTTCCGCGATTTTTACTTGATGAGGTGAAAAAAGTAAGGTTTTTAATGATTAAAATGATGTTAAACTAGTATGTAAAATTATAAAAATTATGTCAAACTAGTATGTAAAATAAATAAATACGTTGGAAAATGAGTCGCTTAAGGAATAAGTGGAACATATGTTTTAAAGTATTTCATAAAACTTTTAATGTAGAAATAAACTTGGCTTTATGCTTTAATTTTTTTTTATCGTTAAAAAAAACATTAAATTTACTATTTCCAATCGTTACCTGACTCTTAATTTCACTTGTAAAACCGCCAAACATCGGGTGAGCTAATACTTTATCTATACTTTAGCTTTCTGATTGGATTAACTGACTATTCATTTATCTAGAACATTTAATTTCAGTCATAACATAAAACCGCTAAACATATTTATATTTTTTTATTTAGGACGCCGATCGATCAGTTCAGTAGGTATTTAATAAATATACTATATAGTATTGTCAATTCCACGTCTTTTTACAACAATCTATAGTGGACCATCGGTAACACGGATCTGTAGGAAACAGCAAAAAATTTCATACTAATCAGCTTTCGTCTCATTTCAAAAAAATTGTGTCGATCAGAAGCAGAATCCAGGGTGGTCCCAGCCTCATAAACACGTTAGCGGACAGACCGCACAGTCTTTTGCAAATACACTGGATGTCGGCACTAATAAACCATAATTCTGGGGATGTTTATTATAATAATAATAATAACAATAAATCCGCGGGGGCAGCTTGTGGCGAGCTGACGGTGAGTGGCGACACCGCGGACCCCTATTCCAGAGGGCCCTTTCCATCTGGCCCTCGCCTCTGTGCTTGCCTTAACTGGCCGGCCAGAGTGGAGTCGCAAGAGCGGAACCTATGCTCCAGGTTGGAAGTGTAAAATGTCATAACGCCGGCGGCCTGCTGAACGGATTACCGGGATCTGGCTACCGCAGACTCACCTCTCGACAACCTCACAGCCACTCTCAAGTGTTGCTCTGTTGTAGCACTGTGCGTGCGGCCATTGCGTAGCCCACTCAATGAGTTGGCGAGTCGTAACCTGTCTCTTACAATTTTAAGACTGATTGTCACGGCAGGTGTCCGCTAGTCTCCTCCCATAGCCCGATATCCAGTCCATCCAACATTTAAATCAATAGCCTTATGACCTTAGTTCCCATCGCAGCACAAAAGTGCTGCACTGCAATAGTCTTTGCACCTGGCGGGGATCATCTCCGGATGTATCATGTTGTGCGTTCGGAGATGGTATCTACCATGTGTATCCATCACTTTTATATAATACCGTTTAAAAAGGCCTATGCGCTGTTGGCTTCGGCTCCACGCATGCCTTCCAAAGGTCCGGGACCCCATGGTCCCGAGATATGGAAAGAACGAACAAATAATAATAATAATAATAATAATAAAATACTATATTGCACACTACAACAAACGAACATAAAAGTTATAATATCTAAGTTACTCCTTTAGAGTTGCCGGCGTCCATAGGTTACGGTAGCCGCTTACCATCAGGCGGGCCGTATGCTTGTTTGCCACCGTCGTAGTATTAAAAGTTACGTTAAGAGTTATAGTGTTATAGTAGAGTTATATTATGTACTTAAACTAAATTTTTATTTTTAGTATAACTATTATCCTAGTTTATAAGTTTTAATTATAATTGATGAACACAACTGTGGACCATTGGTTGTCTGAATAAAGAGATTATTGATTTATTTATTTAAATGTTGACTGTGATGGACTACTATTTACCGATTTCTCGAAAACTGCCGAACCAATTTTAGTTGAAATGCTATTGTATTAAATCCCTTGGTATTCAAGCCAAATTAGGTGATTTTAAGTCAACAGCATTTCTACAGCTTAAGGGACTGACAACAGCTAATATCCATCCCTATCTTCTTCGGCGCGAGTAAAAGAGAAACACTGTGTTATGATTAGTATGGAAGCTCATTGCAAATTTTGCAGAATGATGAATGAAAAACTACGCATTAATTGAGAAATATAAAACAACGAAGTTTTTAGTATTAGTGTGGTGGAATTTTGTCCTTAACGTATAGTCAAGAAACTAAAGTCAAACGAACTGTTTAACGCTAATTTTAAGATGTAACTTTGTAGTTATTTTCTATTGAGCCGATTTTGTCCAATCGTGTATCGGAATTAACAAAGTTCCTCCGAATATAATCAATATTAACATATATTTTTCCTCAAAGCAAGTAGTTATAGCTAAAAAACTGTTTAAGTAAAGTCAGTTTGAAGGCTATCGGGTGTTGTCAGCCTCTTAAATATTTTTGTTAATTTTCATTTACACTAGAAATAATTAAAGTAAATAATTTGTCCAATCAAATACAACATCATATAATCTGAGTGCGTGACTACTAGTTGGTAGTAGGTAGCAATTTAAAATTAAGGCCTACCAATACATAAGCCGTAATAACATAATGACCATCCCATTTCCGTTTGTAATCAACCAATATGGCCAATATACAATTACACTATGATTTCTTACCGTATACCAATGATCATGTAAGGTAAGGTCACTCATAATATACTTACGTGTCGTGGCCAGATTAAAAATTTCCATTTCATGGAATACCCAATCATTTAATGAAATCATGAAATGGATTAGGTCGGTATGGCCAAACTAATCAATGAAATGATTAGTAATGATTTAGCCATATCATTTAGGCTTGCAACAGATATATTTAGTAACATAATTTTATATTTAATATTCTGTAAATAATGCATGCTGCATGATATTTTGTTGTTATTTGTATGCCGAGAGGCAAAAGCTAGTGATCCAAATGAATTGTAAGATCTGATGTTACCTAAGTTTAACAAATAAAATTTAACAATTCAAAAAGAAGCTCCTCGACTCCACTAGGGACCCTAGAGCTGGCTCATTTCTTGCGCAGAGAATCGGCATCACGATTCAGCGAGGAAATGTAGCCAGCATTATGGGCACCCTTCCACAGGGGACTGATCTGGGGGACCTTTTTTGTTAGTTGTAAGTTAGTTTGTAGTGTAGTTTTAATATAAGTATTTAATATGTGTAATTAATAATAATAATAATAATAAATACTCTTTATTGCACACCTCATACAGTTACAAGCACAAATTTTACAATTAGATAAATTTAGGTAGAGGTAACAACAGGCGGTCTTATCGCTAATGAGCGATTTCTTCCAGACAACCTTTGGGTAGTGGAGACTAGAGAAAAACAATAAGCAGTAGGTGGTGCATACAAACAAAAGAGACGAAATAGATAACACAGCACATTCATATGAATATACATACTTAAATAAATACAAAATAAACATACATATACGTACATATATACATATATAATACACACAATAAGAAACAACAGTGTCAACTTAAAAACCTAAGGAAGAGATAAATAGTATTCCTTAAGTTGCGATTTAAAGCTACCAATAGATTGCGCGCGTTTAATGTTGAGAGGGAGACAATTCCACAAACGAACGGCCTGGAACGTAAATGAGCAATTATAAAATTTGGAAGATGAAGATGGCACTTTTAGGAGCAATTTTTGAGAGGATCTAATAGAATTAAGATAAGAGAAACGCTCTTTGAGGTAGCGGGGAGTTGCAGGGTTAAAAAGTATAGAAAAGAGTAAAGAAAGTATGTGAGAGTTACGGCGGTGACGGATAGGGAGCCATTTGAGTTGAGAACGAAAACTAGAAACATGGTCGAATTTGCGTAATCCGAAAATGAACCGAATGCAGGCATTTTGAATACGCTCAAGCTTATTAAGTTGCTCCTCGGTTAGGTCTAAATAGGAGATATCTGCATAATCAAGAATGGGGAGAAGTAACGACTGAGCAAGCGCAATTTTAGTAGCATTTGGCAGGAAATTCCGGAGCCGTCTGAGAGACCCTATGGCAGCAAACATCTTCCTGCTCACTTCACTCACCTGAGGCACCCATGATAGACAACGATCCATGATTACGCCAAGATTTTTCACTTGGTTGGAAAAAGGAATTTGGATACCATCGAAGACTATCGGAGGGAGCCTGAGAAAGTCAATTTTGGAGATTTGTTTAGCGCTACCCATCACAATTACCTGTGACTTTAGGGGGTTTACTTTTAAACCGTAATTTTGACTCCAATTTGATATGCGGAGCAGATCAAGATTCGTGGGTTCTATAACTGAATTGAGATCGCTATGCATACCCTGCGAATATATTTGAAGGTCGTCGGCATAGAGGTGATACGAAGAGGAGAGATCAAGAGTTATGGAATTAATGAAGATAGAAAATAAAAGAGGAGACAGCACACCACCCTGTGGAACACCAGCTGATGTGCTGCACCAGGAAGAACACGAAGAATCTAGTTTAATTCTTTGCCGACGACCATTCAAATAGCTGCGGAACCAGTCAATCGCTGCAGCCGATATGTTAAGAGACTGTAAGAACGCGAGCAAAATGTCAAAATCGACCGTGTTAAAGGCATTACTGAAATCTAGAAGTGCAAGAACTGTAAGCTTCTGGTCATTCATACCCAAACGGATGTCATCGGTAACCTTGACAAGAGCCGAGGTAGTACTATGGCCCGGACGAAAACCAGATTGAAATGGGTTTAGGAGGTCATTTCTATTCAGGAAGGAAGTTAGTTGCTGATGCACTAGCCGTTCGAGGACTTTGGATAGGAAAGGAAGAATGGAGATGGGGCGATAGTCAGAGAAGGAACTGGGGTTGGATTTTTTGGGTAAAGGAATAATATTGGCATCCTTCCACAGACTGGGAAAAGTACTTGATGAAATGGAAGTACTTGGTGTAATTTTAAGGTATCAATGTAATTCTTGCTTGTTTTATAAATAAAGTATATAACATTTATTGATATTACAAATAAATAATTTGAATTGAATTTGAACAGCTGATGACCTTGAAATTGACATTACTCAAATAGTTTTTTAGCTATAACTATTTTTTTTGGGAAAGTAAAAAAACTACATGTTAATATTCTAAGCTTTGCTAAGTTCGATACACGATTGGCCGCAATCAGCTCGTAAAAAAATAATTCCGAAGTTACTTCTTAAAATTATCTTTAAACAGTTTTCTGTCTTTAGTTTCTTGACAACCAAAATTCCAACACACTAATACTAAAACTTCATTATTTTATATTTTTAATTTTATGCGAAGTGTTTTTTTATTCATTATTTTGCAGAATTTGCAATGAGCTCATGTACTACGTGCAGCCTCATGATGAAATCACGCAGTCACAGTCACATCATGAAAATCGAAATTTCGTTATATACCTCTATCGCTCAAATATACGAGAACGAATAGACAGTCAATTTTCGAATTTCTATGTTCACGGTAGGCCGTGTGGCTGCGCACACATCGCACACGTGGCGCGAACCCGCGGCGCACGCGCATACACAATGGAGTTTATTTGCTTTAGCGAGGTCGGCTCGCCACGGTGTTTGGACAAAGATTATGTTCTTACGAGTAGATGGGTCTTGTTTTACGTTTTTTATCATTATTACTCAAAATCCGTTTCGGTTCGTCCCGGCTTTTCCATGGATCAATTGAGCCTGGGTCCGCTTGATAACCTAATCCCATGATTTGACGTAGACACTAGTTTTTATGAAAGCTTCTGCAATCTAACATTCCAATCCAGAAGGAAAACTAGGCCTTATTGGAATTAGGTCGTTGTTTTCCTTTACCGAAAAGCGACTGGTAAATATCAAAAATTGTATTTCGTACATAATTTAAATTCCGAAAAACTCAGTGGTACGAGCCTGGGTTTGAACCCGAGATATCCGGATTGAAAGTCTCACGACTTATACCGCCAGGCTACCAGCGCCTTTTTCCATTACCTATTTATAAAAAAATACGGGATCGTGCCGGATATTCAAATTTAATATTGCTTTCCTTTTATTGCGTCTGTAGTACTTCCCTTTCTCCACTTATTATTATTATTCTCATTAATTTATTAAGTGATTTGGTATTTGTTCGACTTAATTTGACAGGATTCGACTTGTCCGAAGTGACGTTTGGTTTATTTAGATCATCCTTTCCTAGTCATCAATTATTTTCATCGTTATCATAGTTCATTTTAAAAATATACCATAATGACAATTTTTAGCATCAATAAATCAAGAGAAATGTAAGAAGAGGATCACAGCTTATCCTAAAGCACAGGTTTCACCTATTTAGGAAGCAGTCTCTAGTTTAAAGGCAAAATAAATGTAATTGTTGTGGAAATAAACACTTTATTATAAAATCTTTATTTATTATTAATACGATATGTCAATAGGTTTAGTTACATTGGTCGGCCGAATTACATAACAATTTGATAACAAATGAAGATAATGCTGATCGAAGATCTGTAACAAATCAAGATTTTAAAGTTAGAATACTTCTCCAGCTCTAAATTTCAAAAGTCCTGTCTACGAAATTGCCTACTCTTCATGGCCAAGATAATCTGTAAATAGTATTTACTAAATACAAGCAGTTTGCTATAGGTTTGTAAAGCGCAAACATATTCGGCCTTGGAATTATTTGACCCACAATTGGCCAGTACGTAATAGGTATATATGTTTGACTTCCTTCTTATAAGGGTATCTTAAGGTGATTTAAAGGTACATTACCTTTAAATCACCTTAAGATACAGTTAAAATGATGATGAGTAAAGTAGCCAAACAGCTCAAATAGGACCCAGTGTGTTGATGATGAGGGGCCGTCATGTACCTTTAGCTGTCAACATTGTGAATCCTCCCTTTTGTAAAGGGTCGGCAACGCGCATGTAACACCTCTTGAGTAGCAGGGCATAGGCTACGGTAGCAGCTTACCACCAGGCGGGCCGTATGATAAAAAAACCAGCCAAGTGCGAGTCGGACTCGTGCACCGAGGGTTCCGTACAAACCTGTAGGTAAGTATATAGGGGTAGTAACTTTAAAATTATTAAAAATATTTTTATTATATGACGTACCTAACAAAAAATTTACAGTTTTCGCAAAATTTCCTTTATCTGTGCTATAAATAAGACGTTGCTTCGTACCAAATTTCAAGATTCTGTGTTCACGGGAAGTACCCTGTAGGTTTTGATTCCCTTGCGAGTTTCGAAAATTTGCGGAAATTTGCGACATAAACGGCTGTATCTTTTGATTGTGTTGGCTTAGAAGTTTGATTTTTTACAGCTCCAAGGGACAGTTGACCTGAGTATTTGATATAAAGGAGATCGTCAATTTTGGTTAGGCGATTTGCCCCAGCTCATTAAGGTGCGTATAATTATGAAGTAGGTATCAAAACATTCGCCTTAATTTCTAGATCAGGACGGTCATAAAATAATCATGAAATAATCATGAAATCTAACGGGAAAATTGAGAAATCGGGGATGAAAAAACATGAATGTGATAAGGACAATATTTAAAAGCGTACATGTTTATGATTTACAGTATAACACAAAATAACTACCGGTTTTTTAAAGAATATCTACAAAATCTGACATGATAATGAAACGAAAATCATAATAAAATAATAAAAGTCATATTTTGATCCTGCTGCTGATTTCTTGTATTTGGGTAAACAAAGATAATGACTGTCAAACCATCATTGCTACTATTAACTAAACAATTGTAGAACTTATTACAAACAGATAAGGTTTAGCTCTGTTAGTGCGCTACTACCATCCATGAAGTCCATCCATATCCATGAAGTTATAATTATTAACTGGAGTATACTCTTGGGCCACAAAGTGAGGCCGAAAGAGAGTAATACAGGGAGCTGCGTATCGTTTAAACTTATCGTTAGGGAGTTATGTCGTCATTAGACAATAATGCCAGCATGACAACAAGTCAAAATGTCAATGTGAGTCTATTTCGTACCGAGTGCGAGTGAGGCACCGCCCCTTTAATTAAAAAAAAATAGAAATAGAAAACATTTATTCGCGACAGCAACAACATGCATACAAACATATTTAATGTAAGGATAATTATCCCCTCTATCGGACCGTTTTTTTTTCTAATCACCTATGAACGACTGTTTTGCACGGTAATAAGGTTCATCTGTGGTTAGGGAAAAAGTGCAACAATTAGGTACATCCACTTTTTATAAATCCACGCGAGTATCAGACATTACTAAATTGAAAAAAAAAATGCGTTTCGTTATAGAAAGAGCATGATATAATGCCGTCATAACGCCCTAAGTCAAAATGAGACGCAGCTCCCTTTCTTTCGGCCCCACTTTGTGGCCGAAGAGTATACTCCAGTTTAAAATTATAACTTCATGCGGCAGACTTGGATGACGGTGACGTCATACATTGACAGTGTCAAACTAGAATAATAGACTACATTAGCAAAGTAAACGTAACTCCTTTCTAAAAATGTCTGTTTCGTCTCAGTCCAGGTAAAGTTAACCTTATGTCAATGCTGTAAAGACGTTAACAACCTATTAAGCACTATTTGGATCGCGGAAGGATCAACGAAATTACTTTTTATTTTGTATTTCTAATTCCCGTTTCATTTTCATGAAATATTTTGTCTAGTTTCGTAATAAAATGGGTATTTGCTTAAAATTGCAGAACAAACCTTATACGAGACCATTATCGCTAGTGGGCCTGGAATTGACGGTCTCCTTTCAGCTTTATACCTCCACGCGTTCCTGAGAAAAAGGGTCTTGACACTCTTGACAGACGGACGGACGGACAACAAAGTGATCCTAGTTCTAAGGGTTCTGTTTTTTCCTTTCGAGGTACGGAACCCTAAAAATAACCGTGAATTACTTAGGCATTAATTAAATTGCATTACAATACATTACAATAATAAACATAAATTAAAATTAATTAATATAGGTAAAATTAAATTTAACTTAATTAGATTTTATGAGAAGACGTTTTGAAAGTTGAGGAGATCTTACTCGTAGCTGATTCACAATATACCTAACGGTTAAAGTTTAAACTTACTTTTTAGGGTTCCGTCCCCAAAGGGTAAAAACGGGACCCTAAGACTCCGCTGTCCGTGAGTACCAGGCTGTGTCTCATGAACCATGATATGTATTTCTGTTGCCGCTGTAACAACAAATACTAAAAAACAGAATAATAAAAATATTTAAGAGAGCTCCCATACAACGGACATGATTTTTTGCCGTTTTTATAGATAACGGTACGGAACCCTTCGTGCGCGAGTCTTACTCGCACTTGGCCGGTTGTAGTTACTCTTAATAGGTACGACATATTTTGAACGCATTAGGAATTAGTCTTCAGACTTGAGTGGGCTGGCATCCGAAACGCATAACGAGCATTCTTCTTCTAATAGGAGTTTTTTTATCAGTATTTAGGTTCGATTAGGCTAGAATTGCAATCTTTAACAGAAATTGAGGAGGCTACCAGAAAAGTGCGTTAGTTTCAACTTGTTATATGAAAAATCTGAGCATCTCATAAGAGCTAAAGTATCTACAGCCTTGGCCAGAAGTGTTGAGCATAGCTGTTTTTTGTTTACAATTTTGATGTTAAGTATTAATTCCCTATCATAACAATGTACGACGACATAAAATGTTAATATTTTATTTATATATCTAGAAAATAACACTTTCAAGGTACATAAAATATGAAAACAGCAGGTAACAAAAATGCGAATTTAAGTTAGTGCGACAAATTGCAAATATTCTATGCAGTTACTACTAACTTCAACGAAACATGCCTATTCAGTTTGATTAATTGATAAAATAACTTCCAAAAAGATAGAAACGCTGGACTAAACTTTCGAGTTTTGTATAAAAATCGCAAGGGTGCTTAATACTTCTGGCCAAGGCATTATTATAACAAGGTCTTTTTACTTCGTTAATTATCAATTCAAGAAGGTAGGAAGGTAAGAATTCTTTATAGCATAATATATGATTCTTAAAAAAAATAACCAACTCGTATAATCCAATAATCCATATATCCATATCTAACGCAAATCTTCAGGAGAAGTCAACATAAACATAGTAAATGCCACGAAACGTCATAAAAGTAAAAAAATGGTTATATTATACAACCAAAACTAGGCCGAGTTACGAAATAACCATAATGTTAACATTCGGTCATAGATAAGTACACTTATGTCTTAAAGGCAATAAAATATAATGGATATGTTATATATGGAATCTGAGAATTGCTTGTACCTAATCTAGTATACGGAGTATGACAGTTGGAACACTACACTGTGGGATGTATGAATGAATGAATGAATGAATGAAAGGTTTATTCATGACAATTACAAAAAACATAATAAACAATAACATATACAACCCGAAACATTAATTGCCACGAAATGGTCGCAACTCAGCGTTAAATGCCGGCAGGGCCAGCGCTGGTCTTCCGTTGCAACCATTTGACGACACGGCGCATTGACGCCACGATCACATCCCCAAAGTAAGAATATCCTAATCAAAACAAGAGAAAAAAAAACAATAAAAACAGGAAAAAAAAAAAATTATAAACATTAACACAAAAACAATTTAAAACTTCGAACGTTTCCTAATTCCGTCCTATGGAGGCCGCTTTAATACGGTCTACAGATTGACTCAGATAATCGCGCGACAAAATGCCACGTGTGTAGAGCCCCCCTAGGTTGGATTTTGGAACAGCCGTGGCCATCGACAAGCGTCGATGACAAAGGAAGCGAAGCATTTATAGCCTGTGGTTTACTACTTTTTACTACTATGATATCGTCCATGTCATTATGGATGTATATATATAATAAATCCGTAAGCATAAATCTGTTTCTTCGGAGACTATGGAAAAACTACTGCACAGAATTGCACGAAAGCATAGTAACAGTTTACCTAATGAAGATCGTTTCTTTAATAAATTCGTAACAGACAACGAGCAACGGAACAATATAAAGGAGGTATTCTCAAACAAGGTTTATCTACACTCATACTGTAAGTACTCTAAAATGCGTTCAAAAACCGTAGACAATGACAAGCATTATAACAAACGATTTAACTATGATAAGTTTCTTATCTGCGGCAGTAACGTAATTTTAACTATGCATGCTCAAATATTGTTAAGCAATGAGTTTCAAATTTGGAACATCGAATTTGATAACATAATGTTACCGCCATGGCCAACTCGATTGGTCCCGCGCGAGCGCCGGCACAATCGAGTAGGCCATGACGGTACAATGGCGGTCATTCTATGGTTTCCGAACAATTATTTTAATATATATAATATGAGTGTAGATAAAGCAGTGTATGCAACTGTACGTAATTAGGCCTTAAAACACTCGTGTGATCTTATTATGAAATTCGCATGCGGCTCATTTCATAAAACCACACTCATGTTTTAAGGACCCTTATTACGTAACAGTTACATAAACTACTCTTACCGAAAATATGGCTCGTGAAAATTTGTAACCGGCCAGTCAACTCATCACTGATCAAGTACAATAATATTGCTTTGCTATTCCGCGGTATAATAACGTGCTAGTTGATTAGTGACTACCCGTTATACTTATTTGCGTATTTTTTGCATGCATTAATGTTCCCACCCTCCCGCCGCAAAAACAAATACGCAAACAAATACAACAGCGGCGGGAGGTTGGTAACATTAATGCATGATTGTGTATCCCCTGCACATATTATACGTTTACGTCTCTGCCATCTGTAACAGAAATAAAAGTGCTCGTACATAAAAGCATCAAAACCCTAAAACAGAGATATTAATTAAAGGATTTATTGCAGTGTTTTTCATATCAACAACCATAAATTTGTCCGAAAGTAGCTCTTATTTCCTCGCATTAAGAATCAGGGTCGTGACCCTGGGAGTGCCATCACAACAAGGTCTGTGTTCTAAATGCTTGCAGAGCTTTCAATGCGCGCCAGTTTTGGGTTTGGGATCTAATTTGATTTAGTAAGGCGTAACAATAATGCTGGTGATCCGTTTAATGGCATAATTGGTACCGTATTTTAATTACGAAAAACTAAGAAAAAAAATTATTCACGCGAAAAAATATTTGGTTTTGTATGGAGGGTTGACCGGCTGGGACGATGGGTCCCATACACAAAAATTTTTTTTAATACAATTGCTCAAAAAGTTTACTTTATGTAGCTGCAAATCGTGCGTAAAGTTTTATTTTATGCACTAGTGCTAAAAAGTAATCTGATCTGCAAATCGTGCGTAAAGTTTGATTTTACGCACGATTTGCAGATCAGAATTTTAAATCAATGAGTATTATGCGAGACCCGCTTATAAATGACCCACCTGAACTACGCGCGATTGGGCATAAAGGAGTATTATGCAAGACCCAATAGTATTACTTGAACAAGACATTTTAAATTGACCAATCAGAACACTTCACTATATTAAATCCACCAATCACAACACATATCGGAGTTAATCGGAACGCTAGATACTTTTTTTGGTGCGTATACTGTGTAAATAATTTAAGTCCTTAAAAAAAAATTGTATTTAATATCAACCAATCAGAATACAGTAATGTTAAAATCGACCAATCACGAAAATCAATTTATTTCTCAAAACATGAGGTGTTTTTTAGTTCCTACTTCACAATCATTAAAAAATATTTATTTTTTTGGGAAACGCTTTAAAGTGTGTTTAAACTGTTTAAAGAGCTAATTATACCGTCGTCTGTGGCATTTATTCGCGGTATTTATATTTTGTATCTATGTCATAGAAGTTAAAAAAATTAAAAGACCGTCAAGTTATACCATAATTTCACCTTAGTTTAGTTATTGTGCGTAAATAATAAGTATTTTTATGATATTTTCTCGCAATCGAAGTGAAACATTGTATGCATTACTCTGGTCTAAAAGCCATATTACCACTCGAACAATTTTCCCTCACTTCGGACAGGAAAATAACCACCTGGTGGTAATATGGCCTACTTTAGACCCTTGTCAAACAATCTACTATTATTTCATTGTAGTTTTTTCGCAATTGTATTAAAAAACGTTGTTCGACACACGTGCAGAAGTGTCATTTTCACTCGTCCCGAGTCTTGACGCTCGCCTCTCGGCTCGGGCCAAGTAACCTCGGTACTCGTGCAAAATGACATACTTTTCGCACTTGTATCGAAAACTACTATTTTAGCGCTTTCAAAAAAATTTTTTTCTCCTATTTTTTCTTAGTCGTAATACAATACCAATTATGCCTTTAAAAGTGTCACCAGTATTTTTGTTACACCCTGTATAAGCATTGCAGTATAACTCCAGGGCCGCGATTCGAAAAATAAATACACACACTGGACAGACACAACTCAACCCAACTCAACTCAACGCTGTAACGACATTGACATTTGCTATTCGAACAGATTTTCATTCAACATTGGTCTCACATCGGTAGCACATTGTACCAATGTTGTACCAATGTGAGACCAATGTGTGACCAATGTGAGACCAATGTGAGACCAATGTTGAATGAAAATCTGTTCGAATAGCAAATGTCAATGTCGTTATAGCGTTGAGTTGAGTTGGGTTGGAGCTGTGTCTGTCCAGTGTGTGTGTTTATTTTTCGAATCGCGCCCCAGACCGCTTACATTTTAGGTGTTAAAATAAATAAGTAATTTTACAGAATAAATATATTATATTATAATTCATCATATAAATGGGTCATATAAATATGCCGGATACGAATATTAGGCAGCGTTTCCACCAGGGATGCGTTGCGAGGAATGTGTTTGTTAAGCACCAATAGAATAACTTCATTTGTTTATCCTCGCACAGCGTAGCTCTAGGATTGGTGCTTAACAAACACATTCCTCGCAACGCACCCTCGCTCATCTATAGTGGAAAACGCAGCCTTAAATAGGAACACAGGTTTTTTCATAGAAATAATTCACATCTGTCCTCGCCCTCGTTATACGGAGACAGACGGGAATACATCGTTTGTTGTTTTTGAATGTTTTTAAAGTGGGTCATTCCACTCATACTTACAATAGTTTGTTATTAAATCTAATACAAACATTGAAAACATTGAAAAAATATTCAACCCAGCATGACTTGAACCTGCAAGGCAAGGCGTATCGATGCAGGTTCAAGTCCTGCTGGGTTGATTATTTTTTCAATGTTTTCAATATCTGTATTTGATTTAATAACAAACATGGTTTGTTGTTGACCACACACGGCTATTTTAGCTGGATTTTATTTATCTGAGCAGCTAACGCGATAAGCGTTAGGAATAGTACAAGGCCAATTGCATTAGGCTCAAGTGGCTTCGTTCGACTATTTAAAGTGGTATATTTAGAGATATGACCTGGTAATTTGTGTACTGTAACGCTATACTGATTGATTCTCAAATGCTTTTTATATTTATTTTTGTTATGATTGCGATATTTGGAAAAGATACGGAAGAGGAAAAAAAACCTTGTCGAGTTTTTCATAAAATCAAAGGCAATCGAAAAATTTGCTAAGTACTCCGGATTGTACTACGATGTTTCTAAGGGAGTTTAGGTATAAATATTTGCGAAAAGTATACGGTTTTTTTTACTGACAATCATTTTGGTATATTTTAATATAATAAAATAAATACAATCGAATAGAGTAGGAACTGCTTCTTTTTTAGACGACACTTATACAAAATATGAATAACAAAGTAGGTATAATTTACATTATAATAGCAGATATACATATTTTAACATATATAGATGTTTAAGACAATTAGACACACATTATGCATCATTAATATCGTTTTTATTTTCTGCAAAAAGGTGTCAAGGATTTAGGAGATTTGGGATTTGATAGTTTATTGTGTTTGAATGTGTTTTATAATGAAAATGATTTTTTAGTCAATTCATTCAAAACTATACTACAATTTTTTTTATTAGGGTGAAAGGCATGTAAAGGTCATGTGAGGTATTCTAATTTTAAAATACATAAACATAAGTACATTAAAAACACGAACTATCACAAACATAACTCCATCACACAAAAAATAATCAACCAATATTGAAGTTGTATTGAAGTTACATTGGAATAATTTCCAAGTCTTATATTTCTGATTCTGACGTTGAGGCGCTAGCTGTATTGCGTAGTTAATGCATTGGAGTTGTATTGAAGTTGGATCATGTCTAAACATGTTTTAAAGTTAGAATATGACCCCAGGTAGGGTTACAGAAACACTAAAGTGAGGGAAACGTATGGATATTATGTACTTACAGTTTCTCTTTCCCGGAACAAAATAAACTGTTTCCTATCTCATCTTATAATATTTTATCACCAGTACTTGTCTTGAAATATAATATAAATTTTACAATAATTTGATACTGATGATCGTTACAAGCCAAATTAAATTCAAACCAACAACAATTTATAATCATCGAATACGGCTCTTAGGGGCCTAGTAGTAACCGTAACTCCAGCAAGTAACTGTGGCTGCAACTCCTAAAAAAGTACGCTGTCTAAATATACAATTCATGGCTTGCTTTTTAATAAAATATCTGGACACACATAACTCCAACACATAACAAATAATCAACGAATATTGAAGTTGGTATTGGAGTTGCATGGGAATAATTTCCAAGTCTGATATTTTTGATTCAGACGTTTAGGCGTTAGCTGTGTTGCGTAGTCAATGCATTGGAGTTATATTGAAGTTGGATCGTGTCAAAACGTGTTTTAAAGATAGAATACGGCCCCTGCTAATGCAATCCTAAAAGTTGCCCTATTAAAACCGCTATTACCATCTCTCAAAAATTTAAATAAAGACGTATAATATACGTCACTTCCCTGTTCTTTCCCGCTTTGTGACTTTAAAAACAAGTTTTAACGTGAACTTTATTTCATAAGAACAAGGTATACAATTAAACGGAACATATGAGGATGTTAAGCGTGCATATAAGACGTCAACGTCACTTCCGTGTTAGAAACCACACGTTATGAGTTATTTCAAATGCTTGAACTGTAACCGAGTTGTGTGGTCGGGTTACCAGTCTACCAGTATATAATGCTTTCGTTGTAGATGTAGTTAGTTGTCAAAAATCAGTAAAAGCCTCACACACACCTAACTAGTACCTCAGAGCGGGTATCGAGCGCGATTTTTGGAGCTATCAGAATCTTGTCCACCTTTAAAAATCTGGTATTTCACTATTTATTTGGGAAGTTACTAGCTTACTGGTGATGCTGGTGTCCTGGAGGTGCCGGAGTTTCTGGTGGATTACACAAATTGTTTTTTGGTTTGTCAGGAAATCGACGCCAAGCCAAGCCCGCGCCAGCGCATTGAGAATAACCCGCAATGGCCGACGTCACTCGATCGTGACACGAAGCAGTTTACGTGTTTTGTTTTCAAACAAACGTACATAAAGCTTTCGGAAATTAGCGATTAGGGTAAAAATAAACTTTATTTTCGTTGTTACTCGCACATTTACGTGTTAAATTTACTTTTTACTATTGGAAACGTATATACACAGTACGGCTCGAGTCTGCTCTTTAGGTTTGATTAGCAGGTTTGGTTAAAAGGCATTTAATTATCTTAATATTTATATAAAATAGTCGAGTTACTTACTTGCAGACAACTATCGCACAGCTCAAACCAGTGGTTCTTAAACCGGTGGTCCGCGGACCACTGGAGATCCCTAAACGCATCCGAAGTGGTGCAAACTTATGAAAAATCATTTTGTACCCGGGTATGTCCTTAAACTACATCCAAAAGAGAGGTAAGGGTACTGCGAATGTCATCTCGCTCAAATCTGGAGCAGAACCCGATTGGGGAAGGCTACGGTAGGTGCTTATCACCACGCGGGCCGTATTCTTGTTTGCCACCGTCGTGGTATTAAAAAAACATTTATTATGTTGACTTTATTCGTTTGATTTACGTGGTGCCTAACGTGGACGAAGTTTTGTCAAATGGTCCTCTTTCACTAAAAGGCTCATAACGAATGTCTTTAATTAGTATAGAAGAACCTTGAATTGTCATTAAGCTACTAAGAAAGCATTTATAGAAATTAAACCTCTAAGGGAGTGAAAAAGGGAGTTTTAACGACATCCACGTACCAGAGCTACGGAAGCTATTATCCATATAAAGGTCAGACATGAAGTTAGAAAAAAATATTTTAAAATCAGAAGAAAAAGGCTGCTAAAAACAGTATCATATCTTTAACTCATAACTAAGGAGTGGTCCGGAAAAAAAGTAGGCGTGCCTTTTTTGATTTATCTTTTTATTTTGTGCCGATTTAGAAGCAGTGTTTATATTTAAATAATCTCTAGATACAATCATACAAAACATAAATACAATCATACTGAAATAAAACAGCGTTTGGAAGTTTTCGCCTTTTGTATTCCATCATACACATAGTTTTTTGAACAGCGTCTACTGACAGAATTTTTGAGGTGTTTCTCAAAAACATGTTTTTTCTTATAGTTTGATTTGATGAGCTATTTTATACCTTAATAAATTGTCTTTCTTCAATAGTAAACTTTTTTATCTGGCTTCATTTTAAGGTATGTAGTTACAGTCATTTTTAATTAAATGTATTTGCCTTTTTTCATAGAAAATTATCTCCCATAGAAAAATCTTTGTCAGAGGTTAGATTAGAGAGTCTTCCTGACTATCCTAGCTAAAATACAGTTAATTAATGTAGCTTCTTGGTAAGATGAAATTCTGAAAAGCATAAAACGGGTTGAGAAAATGGAAATACAATTGTGGCATTGTAGCGGATGTCGATTGAAGATTGTCAAATTATGTTGTTCAAAAGGTTACAAAGTATGTTGAATTAAAAACGCGAAAACTTAAATATGCTCACATATTCTATTATGATTGTATTTTTATTTATTAGTATTGTATCTACGGATTAATAAAATAAATATACTGCTTCAAAATTAGCACTAAATTAAAAAATACACAAGATTGTACACTGCTACTTTATTTCAGGACCACTCCTTATTATTATGATTTCATATGCTAAACACCAAATCACCACATACTACTCCCAATTATTAATAGCTAAGAATGCTAAGAGCGCGATAAAGTGTCAAGCGTCATCATCCACTTCCCTGTCCAGCTGTACGTGCGGTTGCCAGAAATTCCAGGATTCACGTCTAAAATACACGTCATGCACAACAAACGTCGTTTGTTGAGGTCGTTGACTGCGTCATCTTGACAAGTGGTCAATATCAATAACTTATAGTAAGGGAGCCCATGACACTGAATCTAGTTCGATAAGTCTGCTAGATGAGATATATATAATTAGACGCGTCTTTAATGGGGGAACACGAAATACTGATGCTGCAATGCAAAAAAAATTTTTGAAGCCACATTCAGGATGTAAGGTACTCCGGGATTCCGGGACTATGAGCTTTCGAAAATGTGGCTTTCAAAAATTACTTATCATATTTTATTCGAAGATACTTATTAAAACCAGTAGACCTATGATGGCAGATTTTATCAGCGGATAAGTTGATATAAACCTGATAAAATGACAGTTGCCGCCATTGTTTGTCATTTTATATGATTTATATCAACTTATCCGCTAATAAAATCTGCCATCATAGGCCTGCAGGGATTCCGGGAACGCGACAAATCCTGGGAGCCCGGGAGTGAGTCGTACCGGGGCTTGAACGTCTCAGAATTCTCAGTTTATGGAACCCTAGAAGGCGGGAAACCGAAAACTCCGGGAT
This sequence comes from Pammene aurita, assembly GCA_947086415.1. Taxonomy (NCBI): domain Eukaryota; kingdom Metazoa; phylum Arthropoda; class Insecta; order Lepidoptera; family Tortricidae; genus Pammene; species Pammene aurita. Next base: position 31,199,798 of record OX352308.1, read on the forward strand.
TCTGGAACTTTTAAAAGCTGACATTATGGGACGTTATAAGGCCAGAGTTCGGGAAATGCGGCACGGGATTTTAGGATCCTGGGAGTCCGAGACTTAAGAAATCCGGGATTCAGGATCTTTCAAAAGCTGTGTTTTCTTAAGTCCTAGATTCCAGGATTGCACTTGGTTTTTAATATCTATTAAAAACCAAGTACTCCGAGAATGTGAGACACTATGAGATATAAGGATCCTGGGAGTCCGGGACTTTAGAAATCCGGGTTTTATAAGCCGGTAGCCCGGTATTATTGGGGTATTTCGGAAATGCGGGACGACGGGATTTTAGAGTCAAGGGAGTCCGGAGTTTTGATATCGCCGATTCGGGAACTTTATATCCGGGATTTCGAGAATGTGAAAAACCGGGATTTTGTGCTGGGAGTCCCGGTATAAGGAACTGCGGGATTCTGAGACTTTAGGATATTTAGGATATTTAGGACTTTAGGGTATTCTAGATACCGAAAAAGTCGGATGGGTTCCGGGACATCCGGGATTCGTATAATGCGGGCCGCCGGAATAATAAGGTATTGGGAATCTGGAACTTTAGAAATGCAAGATTCCGGGACTTTTAAAAGCTTGGATTCCGAAAATGCGACAAAAATTTTAGAGTCCTAGGAATTTATAAATCCGGGAATTACTAAACCCCGAATTCTGAGAATATAGAAACCGGGATTTTAGGGTGGTGTATATCCAGGTATAGGGAAATCCAGGATTCCGGAACTTTAGGAGGCCGGGATTCTGAAAATGCGGCTTGCTGGAATTTTAGGTCCCAGGAGCCCAGGATTCGGAAACATAAAAACATCGTAATATCGTAACTGCGCGAGGTCGGGATTCCAAGATATTATAAACCAGGGATTCCGGGAATGCAAGAAATTGCGATTTTAGGGTCCCAGGAGTGGCCAGGACTTTAGAAGTACAGGATTCCGGGGCTTTAGAAATCCTGGGGATCCTGAATTTAAGAGGTTCCAATAGTCTGGATATAAGGAACTCCGGGATTCGGGATTCCAGAATTACGGAGACAGGGATTCGAGGATTTAAAACCCGGGATATCGGCTACCGGGTTTGAAGGTACCGGGATTCGAGGTTTTAGAAGCCCGATAATCTCAGTTTCCCTATATTTCCCAACCCCGAGATTCCAGGACTTTAGAAAGCCGGAATGATACGCCCGAACTACGCCGGCGCCTGGTATCAAGTATGCTAAATTATTTTACATGAGTTTATTGAATATGTGTTAATAATGACATGTTTTTTTTTTAATTTTAGCTTTAGTATTATGTAAATCATATATAATAATTAGATTAATTTGGCAGTGGTTCGTTGTAGGCTCTATTTATTTTACCCGGGCGAAGCCGGGTCCGGGAAAGATCCGGCTACCACCACCGACGACTTCTGGCCCTGGCAACATATAACACGCGTACACTGCTGACCGACGAAAAGATAGTGGAACTGGAGGAAGGATTGAGCAAGTTGCGTTGGGATGTCATAGGGTTATCTGAAGTCCGAAGAGAGGGGGAGGAAACGATAATCCTAAAGTCCGGCAACTTGCTTTATTTCCGGGAGGGTGACCAACAGTCCCAGGGAGGTGTAGGGTTCATCGTCCATAAGTCCCTCGTGAACAACGTGGTGAAGATCAAGAGCGTACCTTGCACTCAGAGTATCCGAGAGGTACTCGTTGAAGGTCATACAGGTGTATGCGCCGACTTCGGCACACTCCGATGACGAGGTGGAGGCTATGTATGAGGATATATCGAAGGCCATGCATAGCTCCAAAACCTACTTCACCGTTGTTATGGGGGACTTCAACGCGAAACTGGGCAAGAGAGATGGTGAAGAGCTGAGAGTGGGGTAATTTGGATTTGGAAGTCGGAACCACCGGACCCTACTACTGGCTGGCTTCTTGGAGAAGGAGGGACTCTACATGATGAACTCCTTCTTCAAGAAACGTGAGCACAGGAAATGGACCTAGATGAGTCCCGACGGTGCAACTAAAAACGAGATTGACTTCATCATGTCGACGAAGAAGCATATATTCAATGATGTCTCTGTGATCAATACGGTTAAAACCGGAAGTGATCACCGTCTGGTGAGAGGCACATTGAATATATGTGTTAAGCTAGAGCGCTCTCGACTGATGAAGTCTACGCTCCGTCCAGCAGCACTTCAAATCCAAAATCCTGAGAGCTTCCAGCTGGCACTCCAAAACCGTTTCGATTGTCTAGGCGGCGATGTGGACAAATTTAACGACGGGTTTGTGGAAGCTGTCCATAGTACTGGGTCTAAGTTTTTTAAGGCCCAGCGGAGCAACAGAACGAAAAGGCTCTCTGACTCCACTCAGAAACTCATCGAGGAAAGGAGAGAAATGGTTCTGCAATCCTCAGCAGATGCGTCATTATACCGGCAGCTCAATAAACGGATCTCTAAGTCCCTTACCCGTGATTTGCGCCAATTCAATACAAATCGTATTGAAGAGGCCATTGAGCAAAATAAGGGCTCTAAAGTTTTCTCTAGAGATTTGTCTATTGGGCAGAGCCAGCTCGCCAAATTAAAAATGATGGTAGAATTGTTTCATCCAGACCCGAGCTTCTGGGGGAGATAGAGGACTTTTATGGACAGCTATACACATCAACTAGCAGACCTGAAGTTGATCTGGCGGAAGACCCTAGAGCTAGACTGACCCGACATTATACCGAAGACATCCTGGACATCAGCCTGTACGAGATTAGAATGGCTCTTAAACAGCTCAAAAACAATAAGGCACCTGGTGAAGACGGAATTACAGCCGAACTTCTAAAGGCGGGTGGTAAACCGGTCCTTATGGCCCTTCAGAAGTTGTTCGACTCCGTTTTAATAGAAGGGAGAACGCCTAAGGCGCGGAACAGTGGTGTGGTGGTATTGTTCTTCAAAAAGGGTGATAACGCGTTACTGAAGAACTACCGACCCATTTCACTTCTGAGCCATGTCTATAAGCTGTTTTCAAGAGTCATTACGAACCGTCTCGCACGCAGGCTAGATGACTTCCAGCCTCCCGAACAAGCCGGTTTCCGAAGAGGCTTTAGTACCGTAGACCCCATCCATACGCTCCGTCAGGTTATACAGAATACTGAGGAGTATAACCTGCCCCTCTGCTTAGCGTTCGTGGACTACGAGAAAGCCTTCGACTCGATCGAAACCTGGGCTGTACTACAATCTCTCCAGAGGTGCCAAGTGGACTACCGCTATATCGAAGTGCTGAAGTGTTTGTACGAGAACGCCACTATGTCAGTCCGACTCCAGGACCGGAACTCGAAGCCTATTCCGTTGCAGCGGGGAGTCAGGCAAGGAGATGTTATTTCTTTTAAACTGTTTACCGCTGCACTGGAGGATGTTTTCAAGACTCTGGACTGGAGAAGGCTAGGCATCAACATAAACGGCGAGTACATCACTCACCTTCGGTTTGCTGACGACATAGTAGTCTTGGCTGAGACCATGGAGGATTTGAGTACGATGCTCGATGACCTCAGTAAAGCCTCCGAGCGAGTTGGTCTAAAGATGAACATGGATAAGACGAAGATCATGTCAAATCCAACTTAAATTTTCATAACCACATAAGAACCCTAGCTAAGGACTGTTATCGAAGGTTCGTCATTCGCAATGCTCGTGAATTTGACAACCTCTTTGTCATTAAACTTGTCTATACCGCCCTAATTAGGAGTAAACTGGAGGCAGCGTCTGTAGTGTGGAACCCCCACGAGGTCACTTATGCCCTGCTCCTAGAGAAAATTCAAAAGGCGTTTTTGCGATTCTTATATAAAAAAATCTATGGGTACTATCCCTTCCTTTACCCAACGAAATTTCTGCTTGGCACCCTGGGCTTTAACTCCCTGGAAGTGAGGCGCAATTATGCTCTCGCGACCGGGGCATGCCGAATAATACGTGGGGATTCAGACTGTCCACAGCTGGTCTCACAACTGGTACGCCTTCTCGTACCCCCTCTGTTTCAATCAAAGATTAATTTTAGGCCACGTAATCGTAACTTACTGGCAGTTCCTAATGCGCGCACTGTGGCGTACAGGAACTCGCCATTAGTTCGCGCCTTACATTACCTTAACGCACTTCTCGAGTCAGCACCTGACTGCGATGTTTTTGCCAGTAGTTGGATGACGTTGTATGACGAATGTAAGAGGTTATGTGAGGCGATGGATGATCGGCCGTCTTCAGTTAGTATTTAGTATTTATGATTATTGTTATTGTATAACACAACTCTATGTTAACGTTATTCTAATATAATAATAATATTGTATGCATACCACAGTGCCTTAGTATCTACTGTAATACTGTGTAATATGTTTGGAAATAAATAAAATAAAAATAAAAAATAAATAAAATAAATACCCATGTAGCACCAACTCCCGTTACAATCGGAGACTTTACACTCGAAGTTGTGGACGATTATATATACTTAGGACATACTGTCCAGTTAGGTAGATCCAACTTCGAGAAAGAGGTCAATCGACGAATCCGACTCGGTTGGGCAGCGTTCGGGAAGCTACGGCACATCTTTTTGTCCAATATTCCGCAGTGTCTCAAGACGAAAGTCTTTGACCAGTGTGTGTTGCCAGTGATGAGTTGATGACATATGGTACTGAAACGTGGTCGCTTACAATGGGCCTCATAAGAAAGCTCAAAGTCACCCAAAGGGCAATGGAGAGGGCTATGGTTGGAGTCTCTCTGCGTGATCGCATCAGAAATGAGGCCATCCGCAGCAGAACCAAAGTAACCGATATAGCCCTCCGAATCGCTAAACTAAAGTGGCAGTGGGCGGGGCACATTGCTCGTAGAACCGATGGCAGTTGGGGCGGAAAGGTTTTCGAGTGGCAACCACGAACCGGAAGGCGCAGCGTGGGTAGACCCCCTGCAAGGTGGACTGATGACCTGGCGAAGGTCGCGGGAGTCCGCTGGATGCGGGTGGCGCAGGACCGGTCATTGTGGCACTCTTTGGGGGAGGCCTATGTCCAGCAGTGGACGTCTTTCGGCTGATATGATGAAGCCGGGTTTTCTTCTTGTAATTGTGATAGTTCTGAAGTGTTAAATTTTTAATGTAATATACTTTTCTCAAACATGCTCGGAAATGTTCCTGTTACGTTAGTAATTAGAGACCAGTAGGGACTCTATTCCAAGGCAGGTTCAGCGCGACGTACGTAAAGGATTTTCATACAACATTAAATCACTCAGCCAGTAACTGAAGCATTAAACAAGTAATTTTATTTTCTCAAACATGCTCGGAAATGTTCCTGTTACGTTAGTAATTAGAGACCAGTAGGGACTCTATTCCAAGGCAGGTTCAGCGCGACGTACGTAAAGGATTTTCATACAACATTAAATCACTCAGCCAGTAACTGAAGCACAAGTAATTTTATTTCCTTACATGTTTGAGAAAAGCACTATACATGCTTCGACCGTAATCAGCTTACCTGGCTTCGTATTGTAGCCGTCCTCGTCTTCGACTCGGACGGCTACTAAATACTCAGCCAGGAAAGCTTACTTACTGGTCTCTGCAGTAATGTACTATTGTCCTGTTTGTGTACGATAGCTCAATAAATGAATATATTTTACCACATAAATGATAGTAATTTTATACTGATAAAGCAATTCGTGCAAAATTATTCCGTAAACATTCCAAAATATCAAAAATCCACACCATTAATATTCAAGTTTTCACTTCTGCCGGCACTCCCGGAGTGCACCCCGTGGTTTCTTTTTCTTATTAGTAAGTAGTAGTAGAAATAAGAATAATAATTAAGTTTGTTTGTTTGCATGTTGTTTTTGCCAAGAATAAATGTTTTCTATTTCTATTTATCTTATTTCAACTGGCCTCAGATCGCTTGGGTGACCTAGGTACTAACTGAAGAGGCTAAGTGCTGAAAGTGCAAACTCGCAGCATCGATTGGTCATCAAGCGGCGTTGAACGAAACCTGGCAGTCTTTATAATGTTATATTTAGTAGAAAATGTTTATAGAAAAATAAAATGAATAAATTTTGTAGTTAATTTAGAATATCCCAATTAGTTTATATTTTTATTATAACTCAAGTCAGCCGACTTGGGTGGTTGTGTAAAACTAGCAACCCAGGTTTCATCGCATTCCCCCAATATCCTCCCTGACCCCGTAAATAACACGTTAAATGCCGCGATAAATAACCAACTCATCGGCCGAGCACGCCCCGATAATTTACAGATGTTATAAATCTGCTGTAAAAATAGTCAAGGTAATATATTTTTGCTATTTGGGAATTGTGAAATATGCAGACTTAAGATCTTGAAAAATACAATATATCTACATACTCGGAGTAAAGCGATTTTCGTCATCATAGTTAAGATCCTATTTTTTTTAATATAGAATGGCCATGCTACGCCCCACCCCGAACAGAATTACCTCACCCCGCGGCGGCCGATTGGTAGGGAACTAGTAGGCTAATCCGTCAGGTTGGCAGCGCATCGATAAAAAGCAAAATATTGGTGTATTGTCAAACGTCATTTACGACTGCGGAAACAGCTCCCTAAAACGCAAGCACATATTGAAGCATGTACAGATGTGCCGTGAACACAAAGGCGCTCAATCGAGTTTTGTAGTACGACGCATCCGCCCTGTGCCATTACGTAAAATAAGAATAACAAAGAGTACAAGAAACTTATATAGATAGAGATACTCGTATGTCTGAGAGTCTTTACCATTTGCTTCGTCCTACCTTAAACGCATTACCTAGTGCTAAAATTTACTTTCAGATTGGTAGAGAGGCGGGCTGGTATCCCGGAATTGTGAGGTCCAGTCATGCCACAAGCAGCATTTTATTCCACATTCCTTTTGTGTACAAAAATTACCCAATAATTTTATCAAGAATATGTGAAACTCGAAACTAAACGCATTGTTGAAAAGCTCAGAGTCCAATTATTGATTCTAACTTTTCGTTATGTCGATCTCTGTACATGCACACTTTTAGTTTTCTATTCTCAATTTATCATGAACGTAAAATACACCATTTTATTGTATTTTAAGAAATTGACACTCAAATTAGAACAAGATATAAAACAGTCAACACTAAGTCCGAACCCCACTAATTCCCATTAATTCTAAAAATCGAGAACTAAGAGTCATCGAACTCTTCATTAAATTATTGAAGCCAAGTCTCACGTGATAACAAATCACTCTAAATATACGAAAAGGACGTAAAACTGTTCAACAAACCAAACAAAATTCAACTGAAAGAACGAAAGGACAACGTTGACGATTGAATACGATTAGTGGCAGATTTAGAACGTTTTGATTTTGGATAGAACGAGAAGAAATTTGTAAAAAAAATAGGATTTGCTGAAATGTAACTGCGTAGTAGTATAATTGGAATAGTTGTAATAAAAATGGAGTAGAACAATGTGTGTGTTCTAGAATTCGATCTATACTGTGAGTCACTGTCTAGTGTCTACTCGCTACCAGGATTTCATGAAAAAGATATTAATGTCGTAAATGACGAAAATACTTAGACTGATGTCATGAGTTAGACAGCAGCCGTTAGTCGCAAACTTCTAGCATATGGCGCACATAAACCGTTGAATGTAGAACTTTTAAAGGAACATCTATTCTTCAAAATATTGTAAAGCTCTAAGTACTTACTACAGAAGTATTTTTCTTTTAATTTAAAAGATTTCAGCTAATGAAGTAATTGAAGGCCAGTGTATCATACAAACCAGAAACCTGATTATCTAAAGATCCAGGCTGCTTGGAAGGATTTATAACATTAAGCCACAGCTTTTCCCAGCAATTAATGCAATTACGCGGCCATTATTTAATTTCTATAAAAACAAAGATCATCCTCAAGATTACTTGCAATTAAGTTAAAGCAGGATGGTCCGCGTACGTTGACATTTTATTTAATACGAAGTTGATATTTATACGACTTCCGAAAAATAAAACTTGAAAATCACTGGAGATTTAGCTTTTATTTTAATGGTATTCATTCTTAAAAGGTTTCTATTTTTAGTAAAATTAACATCAAAAACTCAATTCAATTATATAATTTTAATTTAATAAGTATTTATTGTTATTGAAACATTGACATGTATTTGAAGGTGTTTTTTTTTTGTATACTTTTTAATTTTATATGCCAATTTTTTTAAATTTAAGCGTTATGTTTAAATAATTCCACTTATAAGCGACTTGGTGTTAACTGTTAGCTTGTTTGTAATAAAATAAATAAATAATAAAATTAATTATAATTACTATTTCAACTTTACAGTTAAGTTGCTTTTTTCGATTTAAAATTTCGGATATTAATCATGTGATTGATATGTTCTTTAATTGTATTTTTTCAGTACAAAAAGTCTCAGACGTATTAAATATTAAAAACAGGGTAACTCACGTTTGTAAGCCGGAAGTGCTCGATATGTTTTGTTCCATAACGGGGAGCTTTTCCAAAGAGGACGCTACGAATATTATTATTCTTTGAATATATCTTTTTTTTATCTTTTTACCCCCCGATTTTAAAAGTGTACGGTCCTTATACGGCGTGTTACATAACCATCAATTTAACCCACTGGCTACTTCCTCGGTGGCCGGCCAAGTGGAACACCATTTATTTTAAGTGATAATTTATAAAATGGATCGCGTGGATTCAACGATTGCACACAGCGTATTCTATGGACAGTGCTTCAATACGTCGTTTTTCAAATGTTAAAGTGTACCTACCCTTCTGCTGCGTTGCGGTGACGAAGACTGGGTGGTCACCGTCGACCGCGTCGGTGGTGGACACGTGCACGCGTGTCGGTAAGTGACACCATTTGTCTGATGTCTGCGAAATTCAAAGATATGTGAGTAGTTTATCTACTGAAATATTTTAAATAAAAGTACCGACTTCGCTTAGACTCCACATTTCCAAAAGGAAATTGCCCGAGCCCGTAATAAGGCCTAATACGTACAGTTGCATACACTGCTTTAACTACACACATATTATAAATCCTAAATTAAGTAATCGGAAACCATTAGAATGACCGCCATTGCAACGCCATGACCAACTCGATTGTGCCGGCGGTCGTGCGGGTGCGTGCCGGCGGTCGGAGAGGGCAGATTTTCATTACGTTACCGTAGGTAATGAATTTTCATACATTTTTACCACACTGTTACAGATAATAAACTGATGTTACGTTACTGGTTGCAATAATGGTGGTAATTACATACGGTTTTCGAACGCGGAATAGAGGATTTCTGATATTGGTGTAGATAAAAAATATTTAATGCAACTTACCTCAGTAAAGTCTAAGATCTGTTCAGTCGTTGAGTTTACTATGATGTTGATCAGGGTATCATACTCGTACCTGAAACATTCAAAGTTGTAGTATATTGAAAAATGAGGGTAGTCTTAAACAATTTATGGAATCAGGCGTTACTTTGCGGAAGTTTACTTTATTAACTACAATAATGTTGCTTTGCTATTCCGCGGCATTATAACGTGCTAGTTGATTATGATTAGTGACAACCCGTTACACTTATTTGCGTATTTTTTAAAGAAAGAAAATACATTTATTTACGATTTACGTCACACCAGTTAAATTGTACAAGAAATGGTATAAAAAACAAACTCCGGGAGTGCCGGCAGAAGTGAAAACTTGAATATTAACGTTGTGCATTTTTGATATTTTGGAATGGTTAGGGAATAATTTTACACGAATTGCTTTAATTATCAGTATAAAAGTACTATCATTTATGTGGTAAAACACAATATTCATTTACTGCGCTATCGTACACAAACATGACAATTTATGTTACATTAAAAATTTAACACTTCAGAACTTACAATACAATTGTTTAACATTAAAAAGTTTATCTCTCAGGAAAATCAACTTTCATCCATAATTCTAATCCAATGGTTGACTGGTAGAGAATGCCATTTGGCATTACGTCCGCTATTTGTACATTATCACTTGTTGTGCAATAAATTTTAAATAAATAAATAATAAAAGTTTTATTTTGATAGTAAGGCGTAGGTACGATCCCGTTCCGGTACTTTAAAACCAAATTAGTATTTTTTTAAATTTTATTGTAAAATAAACGCAAATAACATTGTAGTTATGTAACAAAAGTAGTGGTGATCCGTTTAAGGCCATAATTAGTATTGTATTGCAACTAAGAGAAAGTAGGAGAAACATTTTTTTTAATTCGATTTTTTTTGTATTGGACAGGCCACCATTTTTTTTCGCGTGATTTTTTTTTCGTACTTTTTTCAGAATTAAAATACGATACCAATTATGCCCTTAAACAGATAAACAACATTTTTATTACACCTTGTATGTATGGTATATGCGTACTGTAATGCAGTTACTTTCAACTGACGGAGTTGTAGACCTATATACTCGTACACCGTGGGCTGGAATAACCCGACAGATCTTAACCACGAATTTCTAAGACCATAAGAAGGAAAAAATATTATGTGACTTTAGGTCAATTTCGCCAAAAAAAATTTTTTTTGTTTTTTTTTTCAATTTTTGTAATGTTTTTTGCATATGAAAAGCAAATGTTAATAATAAAATTATCGCCTAAAACAAATTGGTACATTTTTTTGTAAAAATTTAGTTTCTGCAAAGTTTTCCTTGTCACTTTGATATCTGTCAATAAGGACGTGTAAACTATGTTCAATAGTGGCAACAACGCCATTAGAAAGGCGTTTTGTAATGAGTTATAATAAAAAGTGTATTTTTTTTATTGGTATTAACTCTGAAACTAGGCGTATTCCAGAAAAGTTTATAGGACATTTTAGTATCTAAATATGATCATCAGGAATACACTGTTAAAATCTGTCTAGTTATATGGGCCCACGGTGTATATATAGGTATATATATATATATATATATACCTATATATACACCGTGGGCCCATATAACTAACTATAATATATATATATATATATATATATATATAGGTAGTATATTGCAGCTGCCTAGATGTATTTCTCAAATTGAACATAGTACTTAATATGTTAAAACTATTAAATTTTCAGGAACTTTATTATGCAGTGACCTACAATAGTAACTTCCTTAACCAAGGCCGCAAAATATGTATTACGTTCTTGTGGCTCCACAAATAGGATTGCGTCAGATACTTTTACGTCCTTCGTTGAAAATTATACTATGAACATTATAATATGCAAGTGACTGTACCCAAAACTCTCGTCAAACTCTGATATAATTATGAAACAAGTAAAGCGATCAAAATCTTCTTCTTCTTCTTTCTCCTCGCCACTTCCCGTTACGAGGGTTCGGCTTTCTTAATCTTGAGGCGCCACTTGGTTAGCTGATAAGCATCGTCGGGAGTTAGGCCGAGCTCCGTCATGTCCCTCCGACATTCGGCATCCAGGCAATCTTCGGCCTACCTCTCCCTCTTTTATGTACAGCCGTGGAAAGGCACTTTTTCACGATGTAGTCTTCTGGTCTTCGCACAACATGACCGTACCCACCTCAATCGTGACTCGGTTATTTAAATAGAGCGATCAAAATGTCGACTAAAATTAAATACGTGAGCGTCCACTTTTAAATATAAAAAAAACGTGGATAGATAGATTGAAACTACTGTAGTGTATGATACTATGTGTATATTCGCGTGGGTGTCCTATCGACCTACATTTGGTTCTGGGCAAAATCAGGACAAAGACTAATTAAATGTGAAGATGAGACTATTTTCTATGGGCATAATACATATTGATTGAAATGTAAAAAACAAAAAAGAACCGACTTCACTTAGCCTCCACCTTCCCAGAAGCATATGCCCGAGCTATTGTAAAAAATACTCAAATCACTATAGATATTTGAAGAGATCCCTTGATTTCTTCAGTGTTACATTATAAGATCCTGACCTGATGACAATGGGTGTGAAAAATACTCTTTCAAACACAAAAACTATTTTCCAAATTCTTCTTTATTCTGAGTTATTCGAATAATCGGTGAACATACTTACAGTCAAGTGTAAAAATATGGGTGTACTCATCTTACTCAAAAATATGTCCCAGTATCTTTATTCCGTTGTAATAAGTGCGTAGTACCATATTTATGAAACGATTTTTCGGTACGTATTTTAGCACTTGACTGTACATAAAAAATAGAAAAAAAAACCGCGACCAATTGAGAATTTTGCTTCGTCATTTTGAAGTCAGTTGAAAATTGCAAAACAATAGTGTATTTATTTGGATGCCCAATAGCCCACTTTTCAAAAGGTTTATTTATTTACCGACCTTAATTATATTATAACTAAAATGTCATTTTCTATTCAGAATCACGAATCTTTTGATCCTTTAATAGGAAAAACGGGCTCAAGATTTTATTATAGGTACTTTCTAATGGAAGTAACAAAAAATATGTAAATTTATTGGGGCACTTTTTAGGGTTCCGTAGCCTAAATGGCAAAACGGAACCCTTATAGTTTCGTCATGCCCGTCTATCCGTCCGTTCGTGTGTTTAGTAAATATTTTCAGAAATAATCACCCTGAAAGTCTAAAAAATCGTGTCCAAACTTTTGAACCGGAAATCCAAAAAATATGAAAAAGACTGAGGAGATACATCTTTGCATATTCTTACAACAAATAATATTTCAAAGCCTTTTTAAAAAATCTCTTCCAAAGGAAGATACGACCTTTTAATCGATAATCATTTTTTCTTATTCCGTTGAAGGTAAGGAACCCACAATTGTGCATGGTCCGACACGCACTTGGCCGGTTTTTATTTGTGTCTTATTACGATTCTGAACAGGAACCATTAATATTACATAACCAAAACGGATCTTGGCCTCTGATTTCATTCCATTACATTTTTAGTTTTTATTAATAATTATTTCAAAGTAAAAAAATAGAAAACGATTATATAGATAATTAAGATATTTTAAAATATAAACAAGTTTCGTTTTTTATGCCAACGTTTTCGTTTCAATTACATACTTGTTACATATTTTTGGGATATTACATATTTTTAAATATCTAATTACTTTAATATTAAAACTATTAAGTTTATTTATACATATAAATACAGTCAACACTTACTAAACCTAAAAGCTAGTGTAGCATGACGCTACGTTTACCGTACGACATCTGTCGACTTTCTTTAGAACTTCTGAACTTCTGTGTCTAAGGGAGGTCTAAGGCTAGGTCACGGTTGATATATAAAAAAGCGTACATTGTGATTCACGGCATTACAGGTAGATGGCGCTTATATCAGTCCGCATTTTGTAATACGACTAGCAGTTATAAAATTGAGATAATACTCGCGCTAATTTTGAATGTGAATTTTTGAGGTATTCCAGATTGTCAAAAAGAAAAAAAAGTTGATTTTTGATTGAGTGTGTCAGAGCTACGGAGGAGATTTTTTTGAAAAGAAAAACAGATATTCTGGTTTTGTCTGGGGGTTTTGCTATAATTTGCTTAGTTGCATCGTGGTGAAGTGCGATTTATTTCTCTAGATCTTTGCATTCAAACATTATATAGCAAGTGCTATTAATACATTATTGGAGCAAAAACAAAACCAAATACGTTGCCGGGCAAAAGGCTATATAAATTATATAGCAAGTGCTATACAGTGGAACCGCCTGAGCCGGAAGGATTCCGGAAGGCACTTGTGGGTGCCGGACCGGCGAGACGGTCTGCAACTGCCGCGTTTTCCGCGGGTTTCTTCACCATCGTCGGAGAATTAGAGTCCGCATCCAGCGGGCTCTCCAAGTGAGAAAAGGAGTTCAGCGAGCTATTGGGTCCGCCTAAACCAAAGCGGACACTTGCCCACGAACTCTTTTCAATTTAAAACTACAGCTTTAGCCATCCTATCTTTCGAGAATATCATATTATTTACATTTTTTTAAAAAACGTTATAAATCCGATTCCTTTTCTTTGTATCCAGTATTTTTGTGCCATAATAGTTTTTTTTGTTGTTTTGCTAAATTTCCCAAAATTCCAATTGCTTCGTTTGACGGGCGTATAAAGACCTGGCTCTTTAATTTAGGCTACGTTCAGCCAGCGAATCATCTGTCACCGTCCATATCACCCGCCTCATTAACCCATTATTTTCCTGCAGCCAAATTATTACCAGCCGAGTCTTTATTTTTACTTACCAGTTTTGCTAACTATTGAATGTGAAATATCCTTATATAGGTACAGTTATCTTCATTTTTAAGTGAAGTGCTAATATTAAATATTCTGATTATTGTAATTTAATTACATTCTAACCACTAAGGTAACTATTGAATGTGAAATATCCTTATATGGGTACAGTTATCTTCATTTTTAAGTGAAGTGCTAATTTTAAATATTTTTATTATTGTAATTTAATTACATTCTGACCACTAAGGAAGTTATTGAATGTGAAATATCTTTATATAGATACCGTTATTGTAATTTTTACGTGAAATGCTAAATTTTAAATAATCTGACTATTGTTGCTAATTTTAAATAATTTACTTTGTCTTCAAAATTAAACGTGTTAATGCAATTATAGAAGTGTTTTACTGCACTAGGCATTGATTACTACCGTCCCTTGTCGTTTCCGGTGCAAAAGTGCCCATAACGCTCGCGGCATTACCGCGCTGGATAGCTATGGACAGCCTTTGCACCAGAAACGACTCGGAGCGGGGGTCCTCTCCCTTTTGTCTAAGCCGATGGCCTATGTCTCGCACGTATGTATTTTTAAATTAATAGTCACATAAAACTTAGTCGAGAACATTTCCGAGAACGTTCTCCGGAGCAAAGAGAATTAAGCTTTTTTAATATTAATAATCTCATTTGGAGACAAAATTGCTGTACCAGTATCAATAAAACATATGTGAAAATTATGAAGACAAGAAAAGACAAAAATATTAAGAAATAAATGAGCCCTCTTCCAATAAAAGTACAAAGCAATATGTGAAAAAGTTCTCGAGAATGTTCTCGTGAGAACGTTCCCGAGAACGTTCTCTGAAATTTTCCGAGATAGTAGAGATTTTTGCACTTACAATCTTTTTTTCGGTTTACAGTGATCGTGAATATCTTTAAAACACCTTTAGGAAGATTTACAAAAAATAAAAAATCTGAATTTGTGCAGATTTAATGCACTTTCTCGGAAATTCTCGTTACAGAGAACGTTCTCGAGTACTTTCTCGCAACATTCTCTCGTTCGGGAACGTTCTCGAGAACGGCGCATCTTTAATTCTGCGCCACTTCACGCCAGTCTAGTACTCCGAGGGCGGACAGATCTTTTAAGGCTTAGTCACTCCAGCGGTATCTGGGATGGTGTCCAGACGGAAGTTTTCCACCCGGGTGCCTCACATACGCTCTTCTCACATCTCGATCCTCTCCCATCCTCTCCAGGTGTCCAAGCCAGCGGAGTCTGGCTTGGATTTCGCCAATTATATTGGGCATAGCCACCAGCTGCCTATTCTTCCTACGCTTCCAACTTCCATCTTCATCCCGGATAGGTCCCAAAATCTCTCCGCCACTAAGAGCTTGCTCCCTTCTTTCTGTGCCGAAGTCCAAGCTTCACACCCACACATTAAGATTGATTTAATTAATGTCTCGTATACTCGAATCTTAGTCAGTCTAGTGATTAGCTTGGACTCTAGAACTCGATGAAGCCCTGCCGAGCTTCTAGGGCGTTTAGGATTCGAACATCTATATTCTCTTCCCTTCGGTTGGTTAGTTGGTGGTAGAAACGCAAGCAAGGCGGACAATACCTACGTTATAAAGACGTGCTAAAACGCAATCTCGGAGCTTGTAGCATACCTACTGATAGGTGGGAGGAGCGTGCTCGTCTCATACCGGAATGGCGTCGCATGGTTCACAAGGGTATAGACATTTTCGGGAACTAGCGTCTAGAGAACCTTGACGCAAAACGCCAAATACGGAAGACTAAACCGAAGCCCTCCTACACCTACACTTACAACTCGGCTGGTCAGCTCCTTTGTGCTCCGTGTAATCGCGTCTTTAAAACTAAGTTCGGTTTCGCGAGTCACTTAAGAGCCCACCAAAACAAGAACAAAAACTCATACCAAATAAGTTAGTTGGAGTCGCCGTAGCCGGATACGGCTTGGACGATATGATTTATTTATCGTATGGCTACATGTCACTGGATATAGCTAGGCATGTCCCTGGGATAGTAGTAGTGGGAAAGTAGATGATGAAGAAAATCCAGTGAGTGCTGCGAGGTCCAGAGGGGACAGTGGAGCTGCCAAGTTTGTTACTCTTTTAGCACCACCCAGGGATCACGTGTAGGGTTGTCTAAGGTGTTTCCTACGGACACAGAGTAATATTGATCCTCAACGACATGATGATGATGATAGTAGAAACCTTTTCATGAATTTTCAAATAATCTTTAGATGAACAATATAATCTCTAGAACACTAACGGTTTCAATTAAAATAACGTACAAAATATGTAGAAACCGCTAAGAATACATGGCCTAGAATTTTAATATTCTCATTTATTTACGATACTATTAACTTGGCAGGGATCGCTTCGTATTATTTAGTTTATCAATATGCACATTGACCTCCTTTTAAAATGAACTGCACGAGCGTTATCGAGTGAATTAGATTATTTAACTTCGGGTTTTATAGCACGGTGAAAATATATATGCTAACCTAAAATAGAACTGGCTTATAACCGCGAACCACTTAGTTCATCCGTCTATTTGCATCTCTATCTTTCGAATATGCAAGAGCAATTGAGAGGGAGATAATGAAATTTTAATTTTTGACGTTCGCGGTAGCCCGCTGGAGACCTATTCGAGGTACTGTCACTGGTTTGATTTTAATTTGATATTAGACAGGATAGACATGTCGAAAGTGACATTTATGTTATCAAGATCACACTTGCCGTGTTAATAAGTTCATATCAAATATATATTAACAAGTTAAGTAATACATTACAATACATTACATAACATCATGTGTTAGTAACATTGGATTTTAAATTTTATTTTTTAGATGTCATTTTGATGACTCATCCGTAAAAAAACCTTAAAGTTTCATTGGCTGTAACTGCAAACATCTTAAATCTATAAGCTAAGAAACTCCCTGGCTAAATCATCAAACTGTGTTTTACCCCCCAATATTTACCCAAACAATATACGTAAGCAGAGCTTACGCAAATCGCTCCGTCTAAAAACAATAAAAGCGGCCTCCCTTAACTTTTTTGGTCTCCACGGGCTTTGTTTTTATTTTGCTCATGTCAAAGGAGATTAAATCACACTGTACACTGCGACCGATGAATCGTGGATGGAAATATTTTTTGTTCTTCATTTTTTCCAGTCTTGGGTCGTTAAGTGAATACACAGCTGATTCGTGAAATATCTTAATGGTTACATTGTAATGTAATTTGTAAATTATATCAGTTTTTACGATAGTTTATTTTGTTTCAAAAATACTTAAAAAGGGCTCTTAAAAAAGTGAACCATTTACACCTTTCTTGGACAATAAACAAATTTTAGATTAATTCTGTTTAGAATCAGGTGCACTATTTATTTTAAAATAGACAAATAGTTTCGTAAAAAATTGAAATGTCGGTTTTGTGAAGGCGTGAGAATAGGCCTCAATTAATAGTACTCGTACTACTCGTACTAGTGAAAGTAAGCCACAACTTGTTTTTTTTTTGTGTTGCCCATTAGTTACTGGACAGAATGAAAAGAACATAAGACTGATTTAAACTTTCGCGGATTTTACACGATAATTACGGGACGGGACTATATACGCGGTTATCTAAGTCCCGTTATTACAAATAGATATGAAATGAACATGTTGTCCGGTTAAATTAAACTAGATTAGATATATGTTTTTCTTAAGCTCCCAAAACTAAATATTTTATTTTGAGCTCTAAATTCTGCTGAATTAATTTTTCCTCTTTTGTTTATTACCAAAATTATTATTCAAGCATAAGAATGCAAAATCCACAAAATTAAATAGCATTGCAAAATAGAATACCATCGAAATACGTGCTCAAGTGCCTTTCCAGAGTCTCTCGATATTTCCGTTATCCTTACGATAAAACACGAAGGGATTTATTTACAGTGGAACCTCGAAAACAGGAATTTCAAGAAAAACGTTGAAATACTATTTTATACAATCGTGACATAATTAAGAGCTTTTCAGTCGAGTACCGGCCACGAAGCTCGCTGAGTGGCCCAAGTAAGGTACGAGATTTAAAAGCTTGATTATGTCACTATTTTATACAATATTTTTTCTACGAGTGCTCAATGTAGGCAAGCCGGTACGAATTGAGTTCGACGAAAGACCCTGTTGCCTCTATACAATAAAGTAACTTCAAGCTCCCGGCATATCGTGCCCCCCCCCCCCCCCCCCCCCCCCCCCGGCGAGGGCGGCGTGGCCACGACGAGTGTTACAATATTGTATGAAAATCCTTTGTACCATCGTTGGCGATGTCACAATATGCGACCATAAAAGCTCTATCGGAAAGTATGCGCTAGTAGTTCGGTCTACACAATCACAATTCAAGCATTACAAGCGACGAGTAGAAAAAGTATGTTTATGAATTTTCATAAAGCATTGACGACGCTTTTATTTAAACATCTTTATTTTTTAGAATACACAATTTTATTATTTAGTCCTTTATATCGTTGTTTTTTTGCCCTTGTTGCCAGTAAATAAACATTTCAGAACAATAAACTTATTTCAATTAACCGATCCTGTATAAAATTATTTAATTCATCGTTTTACTGATGGCCCCACATGGGCGTCGGTAATATAGAGTATTGACTAGAGAAGTTTTTTTAGGTGCCTGTTTGCTTGAGTTTCTTATTGTATTGCAAAAAACAGTATTAGTTTTTTTCGAGTTTTATTGTTTATATCTTCAAGATAATAAAACGAAAACAAACGAATATATTAAGAGGTCATATTTTTATTTTTCTAAATTTGTACTGTTACATGAAATGAGATAATACTAAGATGATGAAGATGTAAAAGATTAATACTTAGTTAAGTGAAATTGTTATCAACCCAATTCATTATAATAAACAGTTTAAACTTTAACTTTTTTTTTATAAAATATTTCTAGTTATGGTGGTTTTGCGTTGAGAAGGGAAGTCATAGTATATTATTTTGTTTTAACAAGGATTTTCCCTTCGAAGGTCTAGTTATCGAGGTTCCACTGCAACTTTATATAAGCGCGCGGAAAGTGTAAAGCAGTGTACAGCCTCAGAGAAAGCTAAGGCTGCTTAGCATATTTAACTAATTAAAGATACGGAAACGATTTGCTAGCGGCCCTTGTAGGGGTGTAATGCAGGATAAGATATTTATTGACCGAGCGAGCGAAGCGACCAATGCTTCTCTATTTCAACTTGCAGAAAAGTACTTTCGTAAATTCGTTTTTTTTTATAAAACTGACCGGCGATTGACCCCAGTCACACCTGATCGAATGTGAAGACAGAGCCTAAGATGAAGCTCACCGGATCAGTAATGAGATCATATTTGTCAGGGAATATAGATTAACTGAGATAGGTTTTAAAAAGTACAGGAAATAATCAAAATTAGGCAATTATCATCAAAGCATGCACATTGCACACTAAAATTTCTGATTTGTTTATATCTTTTCAGAATATAATAGTAATTGCATTACAATCATATCTTTAGGCTAACCGTAATGAAGGGATCAGGTTATATCAGAGTTTAAAGTATACATAATATAAATAATGGTATTAAGCTTAGACACGGCATCTATAAAAGATTTTCCAGTTCAATCACTCATTAAAGTCAGTAATGAATAGCCCACCAACCTTGGCTCCGCAAAAGATTTATAGCTTACCTGCCGCTGTTAAACCAGCCTTATTCGATAGCATGCTCAAGTGTTGACGCTTAAAGCTGAGGGCGTGGCATAAGCTTACAGCCCTATCCATAGCTTACAGCGTGGATTTTGAAATGGGTCAGTTGGGGCAGGTGGATTTATTAGCAACACGCGATTTGATGATAAAAAACTATAGAACTTTCCTTACTGCCTTAGTCATATCATTAAAAAAACCGGCCAAGTGCGAGTCGGGCTCGTGCACCGAGGGTTCAATACAAGCAATTTAAAGGTATCATAGATCTGAGTATTTGACATGAATTTCAATTTAATACCTGTCCGCGTTCATGAGGAAAGTGGTTGTAACTTTAAAATTATTAAAAATATTTTTATTATATGACGTAACTAAAAATTTACGGTTTTCGTAATTTTTCCTTTATCTGTGCTATAAGACGTTGCTTCGTACTAAATTTCAAGATTCTGAGTTCACGGGAAGTACCCTGTAGGTTTTGATTCTCTTGCGAGTTTCGAAAATTTGCGGCATAAACGGCTGTATCTTTTGATTGCGTTGGCTTAGAAGTTTGATTTTTTTACAGCTCCAAGGGACAGTAGACTTGAGTATTTGATATAAATTTCAGGTTGATACATCCACGCGTTCCTGAGAAAAAGAGTCTGGACAGACGGACGGACGGACGTTCCGGTTTTTCCTTTCGAGGTACGGAACCCTAAAAATGTTAGCTTTGATTTTTAAAATTGTTGATACCGATTGGCTTTTTTCATATTTCTAAAAGCCTAGGTTACTAAGTACAGCCTAGTAAAAAAGCCAAAAAAGATTATGAAATTCAGACATACAATTAGTATGGAAAACTGTAACTTTATACGTAGGTAATTTTTATTGGGTCTGCTATGATAAGGGTTACCGTGTAGTTAAATAATCCAGGTAATCCCACTGGATTTTTGGTCGGGTAGTCCACCATCTAGATACCGATGACATCGTAACCCAATGGATCCAGCTATTGGGTGTATTGCTATGAATATTACGAACGTTTGTATTTGTGACCTACGCATACTATTAACAAAATACTGTACAACAATTGGAATGGTAAAGTATGAGAAAAGTCTTTTGTTGTTACACTCAGCTCTATCATCTCCATTTTTTTTATACTAAGATCAATATCTTCAGAAACAATTTCTGTGGCAGCCATACCTCGAATAGCTACCCAGTTTTTCCTACCTACTAAAATCCACCCTGTATACTGTCTTTCTTACCGGATAACAGGAAGAATTTCCTTTGTTGGCTTCAAAACGGTGATGGTAAAGGGACGGGATCATTTGAATTTGTGAGTGATGGCAAATGAAAGGGTGTTTTTAATTTATGTTTACGAAAGACTGCCCAAAGGGATCTTGATCTCGTTCTGTTCCAGGAAATATAAATAAAACATGTAAACATAATAAAATCTTTTGAATTTCTAAATAAACGGGCAGCATCTTGGTACAGTCTTTTAAAAATCATTATATTATTTTTTTAGTTATAAAAAGAGAAAAACAGTATTTTATGGTTATTACGTAATTAAAAGAATGCCCTTTGGGTTGGATAACGGACCCGAAATTTCTTAGGATACCTACCTAGTTCTAACAGGGATTAGTCAAAAGCTTTTTGCGTTCATTGAATAGGCCTAACATCTTGCTTACCTATAAAATGGATACCCCGTTAATTATATTTATCTGCATGAAGGGACTGTGTTGAATAGTATGACGTTGTTGGTCTCTCCTTCAAGTATCTTGTAGTAATTCCATTTTTACATCGTTATTGATACCTGCAATTACGTTTTTATGAATACTATCATTAAACATGAATAATTACCATAAATAAAAATATAACGATTTATCTACCACTAAATAAGTGTTTTTTTTTATAATTACCATACCATTTAAACTCGTTTCTTTGTTACCAAACGCGATACAAACTAGAATTGTAATAACAAAACGTTTTTACCATAAATGATTGAACGAATAATCACAGAAAAAAACTATATGTTCCGGAAATGTTAAGCCCTTTACAAAAGTCTTCGGAAGGTCTTAAGTCCATATGAGTATCATATTATTATGACCGACAGCATCATAATTGTTAATCGAATTTTAACCTTCTGCTATAGTCAATAAAGTCGTAATTTATTTACAATCTGCAGTTCAAACTCAGCAAATATGGATGATTTCAAGTTATCTTTTTAGGTTGGACTGATGTTTTACTAGCCGCAGGTCGTGATGAACGGAGTGGACGAGACCTCTAATCAAAATCTTGGGAGATGACTTAAGTAATAAGATTTCTCTTTTTTTAAGATACCGGGAAGTCACTCACTTTTGATTTCTTCTTAAAATCGTGATTAGTAACTAATTTGTTAACAAAATGATATCTATATAATTGCCAGAAAAAAGCCCGACGTTATCCTATTAGTATCAATTTTAAATCAAAATAATAAAAAAGAATATCCTTCGAATAGTCCTTCTACATTCTAGCATCCTAGGTATATATTTTGGACCAAAGTAGATTTCTGTTATTTTCATCTAATTTATGCAATCGTAGATATATATAACTGATAACAACACGTGGTGTGGCTGTCGTGTGACCACAATATGCCATATATTATTATTAATTTGAAAAACTGATTAAATAAAATGATAGTAAACAGACGTAGGTATTATTATTGTTGAAGTCATAGCTTTAATTAAGAAATAAGTTTTTTGTCTAATTTGTTGTCAACCATTGTTTTATCGTTTGCTATATGCGATAATGATACTACGAGTATGTATATACATATCTGACTGATATAGTGATATATTAACAAAGTTGTACCTCGCATTAAAATTTAACTTTAACAAAGTTTTTCTACTCGTCGACTTTAATGCTTGAATAGGGACTTTGTAAACTGAACTCAAAGTCCCAAAGGGCGCCGGCACAATCCGCCGGGAGATTGAAGTTACTCAATTATATAGAGGCAGCAGGTTTTGAGGCGTTCGTCGAACTCAATTCATACCGGCTTGCCTAGTTTGAGCACTCGTAGAAAAAGTATTGTATACAATAGTGACATAAGCTTTTCAATATCGTACCTTACTTAGGCCACTTAGTAAGCTACGTCACCTAATCACGGCGCTCGACTGAAATGCTCTTTATTAAGTCACAATTGTATAAAATACTAGTATTTATACCTTCCAAGGGCTTGTCTATTGAATCTTTTTTTTCAGACAGTTGAACAGTTTTGTTGCAGCTTTCTCAGAAAATTTATAAAATCAAAGTACGTGCTGTTTGTTAAATATAATTATGGCCTCGCCGCCATTGAAACCTATTAAAAAATCATTAAAAGTAACTCCACTGTATTTAAACTTTCGCGAGACACACCTACCAGAAAATATACTAGTTTACAATTTAAATAAAAAACTTGTAAATAAAAAAAAATAAAACAATCGCCCGTCGTTTATAACTTTGCCCCAGCGGTTACAAAACAGAGGCCCTTTTCTAGCATGGCCAGAGGGCCCTTACGCATGTCCATACATAATTAACTGACCATATTGAACTTTACTGCAAGGTATTAAGGTCCAACGTTTTTAGAGGGCCGTATCC
Organism: Pammene aurita; assembly: GCA_947086415.1. Lineage (NCBI taxonomy): Eukaryota > Metazoa > Arthropoda > Insecta > Lepidoptera > Tortricidae > Pammene > Pammene aurita. The sequence goes on from OX352308.1 coordinate 31,223,205, forward strand.
GTGCATTGTTTGAGGCTGCAAGGCTTCTTTGTTCAGACCTCTTGACCTCTTATTGAGCTCTTATCTGATTATTACGAAATTACAGAAATAAAGACTTTAATGACTAATGTTCCGTTATTGTACTATTAAATAATAAAAGGAAAATAGAGGGCAAAAGAAATAAAGGAAGAAGGAAGCCTGGATGGATAATATTAACAACTGGACTCATATTAAAGACGCTGCCAACCTGAGCAGAATGGCACAGGATACAGTTCCGAGAGATGGCCGCCGGCGACCGATGAGGAAATGGCACAAGAAGAAGATTGTACTTTTAGTTTAGGATAACTAAACTATTAACTACCTAATGTGAGGACTGATAAAGCCAAATTTGGACGACAGAGCTTTGAAATGGGCTAACCATTATAAAAACATAGGTACCACATTCCAACTTCACCTATTTCTGGAGTTGATTAAAACTGATACTATAGTTAAATAAAGCGGGTATACTCGTAACTTACGTTTTAAGTCGAATATTGATAGTCGAACATGTCGAGCAATATTCGACTAAAAAAACGTGAGTTACTCGTTTTTATTAGTCATTAATCATTTATTTACCGAAAATAGTGTACATTGAAGATAAATACATAAGAGTTCAATACAGTAGATTAGATCAACTATATTTATTTAATATGTCTGACTCTCACGAAAGTTTTGTGATAGTATAGTTTTTTTTCTAGATATCCCTAGTGAATTAGTTCAGTATATTTCTCTGCCTGTACTCTCCCTGTTACCAAGAACGAGAAGCACGTTTGAAACGTCAGGATAAACATATTATTTCAATAATATACAACTAAGTCCCGTGTCGAAATAATATGTCTGTATCTGTATATCTTGTATCTGTCACTATCAATTAACGGCTAAAGGTCAACTTCTCCGCCCACTCTTCCTGACATTAAATACCGTGTTGACGTTGTTATACAGTTGTTCTTTTATATTAATATACCGTTACTTGTCACTGCTGAAAGTAAAAAGCTAGGGATTTGATGTGGTTTAGAATTAGAATTTAAGATTTGTAAATAAAGATTAAAAACTGACTTTATAATAGAAACAGGATAAAGAGAGAACTATAAGGATTCCGTTTTTGCCATTTTGGCTATGGGACATTGTTCCTCTTAGCGTTTTGTCCAAGCTTTTTGCTCTATTGAGCTTGGGGTCCCCCCGCTCGGCAACCTAATCCCAGGAATTGGCGTAAGCACTAGTTTTAACGAAAGCGACTGCCATCTACCTTCCTACCCAGAGGGGAAACTAGGCCTTGTTGGGATTAGATCCGGTTTCCTCACGATGTTTTCCTTCACCGGAAAGCGACTGGTAAATATCAAATGATATTTCGTACTTAAGTTCCGAAAAACTCAGTGGTACGCGAGCCGGGGTTTGAACCCGAGACCTTCGGATTGAAAGTCTAACGTCTTACCGCCATGCCACAAGCGCTTCCTACTAAATTAACGAAATGTAAAGTAGGTTTTGGAAACTAGACTAAAACGCGAAGTTACATATTACCTAAATATGCACATCTACATACCTTATGGACTAAGAGCTGACCACGTCAGATATGACACAATAATGAGAGCAACGAAACCCGTCTGGTTAGATTGCTATATTATCCCTATTGCTAGATCCGGGCATCTGGCAGCTTTTAATTGGTGGAGGGCAGAGTGACAGACTAGTAAATTTTTTAATTGAAAAATAGTACTACCAAAATAGGTAAAAACTGTCGAAATTGTCTTATTTATAAAGTACAAGGCCTATATTTTAGCATTAAAACAAAAAACATTGCGTATTATTACGGAAACAAAAACAGTGGGCGACAAACCACAAATTACATTATACGTCGTTTTGGACTACTTTCCCCCATCAGAAAGTTTTGGCAATGATATAATCTAATTATTTATATAATTTCTCATAATACTGCATCAAAACCAGAACTCTAGGATTTGTATTCTTAAAGTGGTTTGCATTCTTTGACCTCCACCACTTTACAGCTGCCAGATATCTGAATTTAGAAATAAGCATAGTATAGCAATATAACGAGTATGGTTTCGTCGCTCTCATTATTGTGTCATTATCTGACGTGGCTAGCTCTCCGTCTATTAGTAGAGTTTTAAGTGTCAATGCAGGGAAAAAGATCCCATTTTGTCGATGTGGAGTTATGAGAACTTCCAAAACTACACAATATTCTATTCGTATGAAAAAGAAGTCTTGAGTACCGAAAAGTGGGACCTTCCAGCGGCAGTAATCTAACCTCAAAATGTTGGTTTGTTACAGATTTTTTATCAAAATGATCAATTGATCATACTAAGTATAGCGTTGTTGTTGAGAGTAACCGTTATATTTTATAACGTTAGTATGTCTCACGAAACTTTAATAAAACGAATATCTTTAACACCAATATGATATCAAATCCCGTGCACCTGGGTATGTCCTTAAACTACGCCCAGACACGGGTATGTCCTTAAACTACGTCCAAAGAGAGGTATGGGTACTGCGAATGTCATCTCGCTATGTGTGGTAGGGCACAGCACAGCGAATGTCGTCTCGCTCATATCTGGAGCAGAGCCCGATTGGGGAAGCACCTCCACCTTACAGAAAACCACATGACAGCCAAATAGAACTAGACCCTACTCATTGTATTGTGTTCCTGCTGGTGAGTAAGGTTGCCAAAGAGCTCAAAGAGAACCCAGAGTGTTGACGACGAGGGACCCTCTTGTTCCTTTAGCCATCAACACAGTGAGTCCTCCTTTTTGTAAAGGGTCGGCAACGCGCATGTGACACCAATGAAGTTGCAGGCGTTCATAGGCTACGGTAGCTGCTTACCATCAGGCTCGTGCTCTTTGCCACCGTCGTCCGATTCTGATAATGAATGTCACTAAAACGATTGACGTATCGTATTGGCGTCAAGCAATCTCTTTTTGATATATATTTACCTCGAACTTGACAGCCAATGTAATCGATAACAAGACAAGTATGATTTGAATATGAAACGAAAAAAAATAAAATGTAGCTGCAGGATTTAATCCTTCGAGTTGGCCTCCAAGACATTATGGCAGCTAACATGATACTGCCATTTGCCTAATGTATTGGAGGCAATGTCCACGTTATCTAAAAAAATATCTAACATTGTTTGGGGGTTGCATTTTGTGTTGGCACTGCAATCTTTTAAATTATATTATCTTACACCAAATCTAAAGAAACATACAGCATACAGGAAAATTATAGAAAAAGAATTGAGAGGGAGCTATGTCACGTGTGATTTTTTTATCTCCATGTCTGTTCTTTCTGCTCTTGATTGATAAAGGAAGTCATGTCAAAGTAAGTCTAATAAAATGGAATTTCTATACCACGCGTTAGGCTGACAGTAGAAAATTAGGAATCTTGGCATAGTCATCCCAAAGGAAAAACGAGTTTTAACAGCGAAATAGATCGAGTCCCTTGGGAGCGGCGATCACATTTCTATTATCTTCCTTATATTTTTGACAGGCCCTTACCTTCATACGCCCACGTCTAAATATACAAGCACACAAAGAACGAACCATTATATAACCAAAACGGCATAAGTACAATGTTAACTTGATGATATAAACGCTTTTTAGAAATAGAACAGTCATGATCGGCCGTCACACCTGACCTCCATAACCCTTAGCAACTATACGTCGTCTTTTCGCATTCAAATATCATCCTTATGTTAGCTTAATAAGGTCCAAGTCTAATCTAGTCATCTAATAGATTAACTATCATAAAAGTCAAGCTAAAATGAACCGCCCTGGCTTCAGTTTAGAGTTACAATTTGATTAGAGTTCTTGACTAGGTTACCACACATCAAACAAAAGACTTCCAATACAGTCTCATTTCTGTTGCCTCACTCTTATATTGCGGTTCAAGAAAACTTTTAAGCCACGTGTTATGGTTTAAAATCGTGTGATTGAAGTGAGTTTAGCGTGAAACAGCTGTATGCTATTTTCTGCTTGGATTGATTGCACATAATTGACTTGTTTTGGTGGGCTGTTAATGTGTGAGTGCATGGAAATGGATATGGAGTGTTGATTGAAATTAAAAGTAACCAGCTACGGGGAAACTATGTACTTGTTTGTTTTTAATTTAGTTAGCTACAAAAATAACCCGTTAATTTAATACCACAAGTGCCTCAGACATTGAAGGCGCTTCAAAAATCGGAGCAAAGTTATTGTTTACTTCTCATAACAATGAGACATATGACAGGACAAGATTGAGTGGAAGCATTGCAAGGTAGGAGAGGAAAACAAACTTTGTTACCGAGTGTAACACAAACATTGAAGAAATAGCTCAAATTTTGAAATAAAATCGTTTAGCTATGAGAATAAAGGGAGCTTTTTCGACCTAGTGTTGTACAAAGTAACCGTTGTAGTAGTATAGCGTATGTGTTATTCCTAAAACTAAGTTTTAAATTTCAATAGCCGTTAACACGCAAACATTGCACGCTTTTCCAAACTTGGCCGTAACTCTAACTGCTATTTACAAAGGCGTCCTAAATACCCATTAAGCGCACAAGGGGACAAAGTGAGGGCTTAAAGCCTTAATTATAATTCAACAAACATCAACACGTATCATTAAGCATGGGCACAAAGTGTCACGCCCAAGTGCAGAAACCTTTATAATTTCGAGCAGTCCGGTAATTAAAGGCGGACGCTGTACACACCGAAATTGCGACAAAACTCAGAGCAAGAATTTAACTAGAGAACGCACACGCGTACTACCGTAAGGGATAGAGGAACATGACGATAAAATCACTTCTAAAGCAAAAAAACAAAACAATTTACCATTGTTTGCCTTAGCTGACACAACTTTCTAAGAAAAATATCAGGTTTTCTCGTAGTAAACACAGAAATTCTTGAAGAAATCGCGAATTATATCTATTTGTGACCCTCCACTGCTATAAGTAATGGGAATGGGTGGAGGGACTGGAGGGTAACAAAAAAAAGGTGAGACTATGACAAGGACCAACGATAATAGCACCTTCTCCGTCGTACCAATTGAAAGTGTAATAAGACCATCCCGTTCGATCTTGGTATTGTTATTACCGTGACAGGTCTATGGCTAGTATGTCTATGCGACAAAACCTCTTATAAAACATTAAAATGGTTATTTATTATACAAGGGAGCAAAGTTGTTGTTTGCTCGCTCAAGATCGCTACGCTCGTGCTTGTGGTTAAATTTTGGATTCTTTTGCTGACTCGGGTCTCAATATATAAGTTAAGTAGGAGAGATTGAACCAACTAACTGTACTGCCGAATGTAAATACACATTTCACCACACCAAAGCGAGCAAAATACCAGCTGCACAAAATTACAAATTGTAATTAAAATTAATGGTATTCAAAATGTATCATCCAAAATCATCGCATAAAAGTATATAAAAATAACTTTCAAAGCAAAGCTCCCTTAAAACTTATTACTAGCCTTGTATGGAAACATAGAGTGCTATGCTTTCTCAATTCTTGCACTTCCATAATGATTTTGAATGATAAATATTGAAAACCATTTATTTTGACTAGGAACATTAATGTAAATTTACAGCTTGTATTTTCCTTGCATTTGCTGATAAATGTTGCATTATACTCTGCAGCAAAGTTTGTTCAACCTCTCTTGCCTTGAAGCCCTCGCGCGCTAAAGATTCCGTTTTTTAACCACTCGCTACGCTCGTGTGCAATTTTGGTGTCTTTCGCTCGCTCAGGTCTCAATATAAACACGAGAGGTTAAACAACAATTTTGCGCCCTTGTATAATAAATAACTATTGTCCTAAAAACTAACGTCGTGCCGTACCTAGGTCTCATTAATAATCCTTATGTTTTTACCCTGTAAAGTTTTTACGTCAAGTTTGCATAATATTACGACTAAATAGTGCTAATGTTGCTTCACCAGCATCATGGATGGTGACATGTGGCCATTTCGTGGGATTTTCTCGTTTTATGTCTTATTTCCTTTTTTTCTTTTTATATTATATATGTTTACGAATAAACTATTTATATTATTATTATATCACCGATAAAGTCTACTCTAATGAAAATTACGAGACAGTGTAATAAAAGCCACTCATAAAGCCCCTTATTATATATTCCATTTGCGACGCAGTCGTCCAGTTTTATATTAATGCTGGGACGATATTAATTAACTTGGACATTTTACTTTCTAATACCGTTTTCGGATGCACGGCTACATAGTACTGAAGTCAGGGGGGGAATAAATTGTCAGATTTTCTACCGATTGCTTCCGTATAATACTCGCCATATATCGCCATAACATAAAATACAGGAGTGCCCCGAAAAATGTCTTGATATGGGTAATCCAAAACTACAAGAAATAGGCTAATAATTATTAGACAAAACGTTAAAAAAAGTATACTTTAATCCGTTGAATATAATTATAGCGAGTGAGGAACTTAAAAACGTATGTCTCCGAACGTGCTCTACAATATTTCCATACCTAGTACCCTTCGAATACAAATAACGCAATTTAAAAAATAAATATTTTTAAATGTAATTGTCAGCTGTAGAATTTATGATCTACATTTGATTTTTTGAGATGCCGTCTTAGTAGGATAGTATACGGATGCCAGTCGGTAGGATATTTGTTAAGTTTAAACCCCCGTTACCAGTGCTAAACATTAGGTATAACAGATTTATGGCTCCGCCATTGTTATGCAAGATTTCAAATATGGAAATGAGCGTTGGAATTATTTAATAACCCTGTAGATTTTGTTGAGAAAAGTCTCGGTTTGCTGGCGCCATGTTACATCGTAAGCCAAGAATTCACCAAAATATTATATTACTATATTTTAAAGCCTAATGTGATATTAAAAATTTACTACAAGAGCTTTTACTGACAGCGGTTTGAGAGAAAGTTTTGTGATTGAGGATTGCTAAAATTAAGTTATCATTTTTTTCTTATAGAACAACGCATTCATATGTATTTTTAAGTTTTGATGTACTTAAAAAATAAATGTTTGAGTTGAGTTTGAGTTTGAGTTCATTGAAGTTTAGATAAATTCACAAAAATTATATTATTCCAGTCCAGTTTTTCCTTTAAATTCGTCTGTGTGTAAATAACTTATATACTTATATGATTTTATATAGAAAGGATTGCACTGAAATATGCACGTATTTTATACTTCTTTGAAGGTACTGCATGGTTTAGTAAAAAAAACACATTAACAGTACAACCCTAGTATACTAAAAAAAACCGACCAAGTGCGTGTCGGACCACGCATAATGGAGGGTTCCGTATCTTCAATGGAATAAGAACCAAACTAATGCCAAAAGGTCGTGTCTGATGCATATTGAAGAAGTTTTTTGGAAATAACTCAAAAATAGCTGGACCGATAATGTTCAAAATAATTTTCGTAGAAAGAACGTGACGCGCATCTTCTCAATTTTTTTCATATTGTTTGGTCTTACGGTTCAAAAGTTATTTTAAATTTTTTTCGTGGTAAAGCTCTTACGTCCTACGTTGCAAAAGTTTCATAAAAGCGTAAGCGTACCTTTTGATGTAGTCTTTAACATATAAACGCGCAAAGCGACGGTCAGGTGCTCCTATAGTTTATAAAAAAGTCTAACTGGATATGCAACTCCATACGTCACTGACTAGGAAAGTCTACACCATGGATGTATATGAAGTGGATCTAATTCTTAAATATTTTTTCCAAACCACAGTTGAACCTTATTACCGAGTAAAATAGTCATTCATAGGCTTAGAGAATTCAACGCGGATGGAGTAGCCATGTCTGTCATTTTCTATACAAAAAAAGTCTGCCGATTTTTGCGGGGGAGGGGAACGTCAAATGTATGGCTATTCGTACGTAACGAACAAATAGCTACGTCAGATAAACGCCAGTCCATACATGTGTATAACCACTGGTCATATGGTTTCGGCAGAGGGGAACGTCTGTCAATGGCGACTCCGGTTGGTTGAATTCTCAAAGTTCATAGGTGACTAGTAAAAAGTAGTAAAAACGGTCCGATAGAGAGCATTATAGTAGGCGGCGGTGTCCCACTCGCACTCGTTACATTTGACACAATGACATTTTGATTGTCTGATGACGTCATTACCTCCTTAGTCAAAACGAGACACAGTCCCCTAGACAACCTTCTCTTTCGACCTCACTTTGTGACCGAAGAATTAGATCAACTTCATATAAATCCATGGATTTATACCATGGTGTAGACCATGGTCTACACTAGCGATAGCGTCTAAGTTCCAAAACAAAAGACAGTTTTAACATAAGACTGCTCCAGGTCATCTTTCTCGTTAATTTCACAACATAATCCCATTGTCATACCTCCATTACCCGAACTGCACTGCACTGCAGCACGATATCCCAATTTCCCAAAACCTTTAAAATGTGATTATAATCGGAACCGATTTGGAAAGATCGCGATAATTATAAAGATAACGAGTTATCGCTTTATAAAACGGAGCTTCCGTGCTGCGATAGTGCGGGAGCTGGGGCCATATTCTAACTTTAAAATAAGTATAGACACGATTCACTGCAACGCATTAAGTACGCAATACAGCGAGCGCCTAAACGTCTGAATCAGAAATATCAGATTTGCTTGAAAATCTTCCAATGCAACTCCAACACAACTACATTATTGGTTGATTATTTGTTGTGCATTGAAGTTATGTTTGAGTAAATTGTGTTTTTAATGTATTTTAAAATTTGAATACGGCACCTGGTTAAGAAAATAATACATGGATTATTTTCTGAATATTTATGAACTTTCTATTCTAGGTGCCGTATTCGAACTTTAGAAAACATATGAAATACATTAAAATACAATATATCCCGAACAAAACTCCAACACACAACCAATAATCAACCAACATTGGCGTTGCATCGAAATTTTCAAGCATATTTTGATTTTGATTCGGTTAGCTGTATAATATTGTGTAGGTAGTCAATGCATTGGAGTTGGACTGGATGTGTCTTAAAGTAAAGTTAAGCAGATAGGGTGTTACAAAATACCTTTACCAATAAGCCAGGTCTTTTCTAACTTGTCTTCGATTATTGTAATTTCTAATTTGCGCAGTGTAATGCACCAAATTCACCTGTCATGAATATTATTTGCAAAAAAGTGAAGCCTTTATTTTGTCTCTGTTTAAACAATATCTAACTTACTTAAGATAGGATAAGTTTAGTTTTTCAAAATTAGGTGTAGACCATTGTTTGCATGTTACTAGGTTTATATTCTGATACTATCAATGTTCTCAGTGAGATATGTCTAATTGAACATCTTAATCTAATAACGTATTTTCTACTTATAATCTTCTTCACTTGTATGTTTCGGTTGTATCTCCTTATAATAAAAAAACCGGCCAAGTGCGAGTCGGACTCGCGCACCGAGGGTTCCGTACAAACCTGTAGGTATATAGGGGTAGTAACTTTAAAATATTTTTATTATATGATGTAACTAAAAATTTACGGTTTTCGCAATTTTTCCTTTATCTGTGCTATAAGACTTTGCTTCATACCAAATTTCAAGATTCTGAGTTCACGGGAAGTACCCTGTAGGTTTTGATTCCCTTGCGAGCGAAAATTTGCGGAAATTTGCGGCATAAACGGCTGTATCTTTTGATTGCGTTGGCTTAGAAGTCTGATTTTTTCACAGCTCCAAGGGACAGTAGACCTGAGTACTTAATATACATTTCAGCTTGATACCTCCACGCGTTCCTGAGAAAAATGGTCTTGACAGACAGACAGACAGACAGACGGACAACATAGTGATCCTATAAGGGTTCCGTTTTTTCTTTTCGAGGTACGGAACCCTAAAAATAAAAATAAAAATATGTCATTAAAAAGTGATATTTTATTTTTCATTACCAGCTCCCGTCCTAAAACGAGAGCCAATAAAACGCAGTGAAAAGATAATGACAGCTGACATTTGACAGTGGCTCGTAATTTACTCCGATATTGTTCCCGGTCACGCCACTCTGTGTACAGTTAGCACTCGAAAGTGACAGTTACTGTCATTTCAGTACTGGTTCTGACTGCTTTAAGCACTATTTTTGGAACTCAAACGGTGTGTACTCAAAATAAAATGTATAAAAATAGCTTTTGGTATAACGTTATAGCGGTATGGTTCACAAATTTATAATTTTTTTTTTTTTTTTTTATACCACGACGGTGGCAAACAAGCATACGGCCCGCCTGATGGTAAGCAGCTACCGTAACCTATGGACGCCTGCTACTCCAAAGGAGTCACATGCGCGTTGCCGACCCTTTACAAAAAGGAGGATTCACTGTGTTGACGACTAAAGGAACAAGAAGGTCCCTCATCGTTAACACACTGGGTCCTCTTTGAGCTCTTTGGCAACCTTACTCACCAGCAGGAACACAACACTATGAGTAGGGTCTAGTGCTATTTGGCTGTGGTTTTCTGTAAGGTGGAGGTACTTCCCCAGTCGGGCTCTGCTCCAGATTTGAGCGATGACATTCGCTGAACGTGCCCTACCACACTTAGCGAGATGCCATTCGCAGTGCCCATACCTCTCTTTTTGGCGTAGTTTAAGGACATACCCAGGTCCGGACGTAGTTTAAGGACATACCCAGGTCCGGACGTAGTTTAAGGACATACCCCGGGTCCAATTCAACCAACTCAATTTTGTAGAGAAAATGAAGTTTAACAAGTTTTTACGGGCAATAAACTATCAAGTTAACGTACAGTCCAAAACGAACTCAAAAACATTATGACCCCAACTTTTTAGTATTCGAAAATCGGTATAAAAGAGGAGAAAATTGTTACTTTTTACGTATTAATCCCTGTTCTACAATTTAAAGTCATCACTTTTTGCCTCGACTTAATGCCATGCCATTACAATATAACCTGTCAACGACTTTCCTGCCATTTGTCCTTTAAAGGCAGCATCGAGGTCCAGAGCTACTCACAATAACCCATTTTCAACTTTATTTTCATGGAATAAAGTATAAAGTGGTATATTTTTCAGGACTGGACGTATATGGAGTGCAATCATCACTGATGAGTAAGCATATTATGGTATAAAGACAATAGTTGTTAGGTAGGTAAAACGTTTAAGAGTTTCATGATTAGGTAGTATTGCGGTGCGGTTGTTTTAATGCGAGCGAAGGTAATCCGTTTAAAAGTAAAGATAGGTATTGGAAAAAACACTTACAGATTAATAACACATTTAACCGTTTCACATAACGCACTTTAACTGTTGACTAGTAGGATTGAAGCATCGATTTTGTCTAAGAAAAAAATCGATAACTAGGAAAATTGATTATAATAACCTTTTACTCCGTACGAGCTTCCATCCAGTGGAGTTCGTATAGTACAAAGCAATTTTCACATTTATTTTATGAATTATTTCAAGGTTACTGCTAATGATTGTGCGGGAAATAATAGTAATGTTTAATGTAGTTTATTTTGATTTTATAATGGAAAACTACGAGACTTCTGTTTCTGAAAAAAAAAAGGTTTTTCCAAATCCATAGTCCAGTAAGTTGCACTCTCCTCTTGCACATCTGACCCCGTAGAATCAAAATTAAAAGGTCAGTATATATCTAATATGCACTGGCGCTTTCCCTAAGATGTTTATGCTATAAATTGGGCCATCCCTAGATAAAGATCCCCTAGCAAAAAATAAAAAAACTTGTCTATGTTTTTTCTTGAAGGTGTACCTAACTAAGTAGGTCGCCTATATTTAACACCAGCCTTCTCAGACAAGGGCTTTGCCGCCCTTATGAGTAATAAATAACTAAGTACAGTTTATTCAATACATAAGATCAAATTATGAGCCAAGCCTTCATGATTTCAAATGCTGCACCACGGGGAGCGGATGATAACCAAGTACATGATTTGGTTTGAAGTGCTGGTCATTAAAATCAATGACCACGATACAACGTGGCACTAGGACAACGGTGGGAAATATATTCCCTCTGCCTTATAAAGGCTTAAAGAATAAATATTATGGAAATACAGGCTGACATATTTAAAAGCGAATTTGGAGCTTTTTATAAATGGAAATTCCGTTAAAGTTGGCTTTACCACTTAATTTTTAAGTGGATTTTATTGTGATATTTTGTAGATTGTTTAACCTTATGCCTATATGCTACTCTATCTGAAGTCATACGAATTAGTTTCTCTGTACTGTCCACGTCTAACCAGTCTCTTACGCTCCTTGTCCATGATATTCTCCTTCTAGCACAGATCGGGAAGACCTTATTACGAGTATTAGTTGAAAGTTAGTTTAGAATTAATTTTAATTATTTAGTAAGTTTTTATGATAACAATAAAATATTCAACGTAATTCTTGCTTGTTTTGTGCCAATACGTATCTAGTCTATTTAGTATCATGAATTAAATTGGCACTGGGCCGTATTCTAACTTTAAAACACGTTTAGACACAATCCTACTTCAATAGAACTCCAATGCATATTACGTAGGCCGCGATTCGAAAATAAACACACACACTGGACAGACACAGCTCCAACCCAACTCAACCCAACTCAACTCAACGCTATAACGACATTGATATTTGCTATTCGAACAGATTTTCATTCAACATTGGTCTCACATTGGTCACATGTTATGTAATGTTGAATGAAAATCTGTTCGAATAGCAAATGTCAAGGTCGTTATAGCGTTGAGTTGAGTTGGGTTGAGTTGGGTTGGAGCTGTGTCTGTCCAGTGTGTGTGTTTATTTTCGAATCGCGGCCCTACACGCACTAAAGCTAGCGCCTTTAAATCAGAAATATCAGAATTTGCTTGAAAATTATTCCGATGTAACTTCAATATTGGTTGGTTATTTGTTGTATGTTGGAATTATGTTCGAGATACATTATGTTTTAAATGTATTGCTTACCTATGTATTTTAAAATTAGAATACGGCACCCTTTTATAAAAAGTCTGTTTACTATCGTGTTACCATTTTGCAAAAAACTGTGTATGGCGGTAACACAAAGGAAAGTTTGAAAAATGTATAGAATATTTGGTACATTTTTTTCCTATTGCTATAGAATGAGCTTGTTATTCTGATTTCTGAAAAGAAATATACAAAATACTTAGAAAATAACACAATTTCGAAATGAGGCAATTTTTGGAGTCACGCTCTAATAATAGTGCTTATTTATTCCCTTCGATAATCTGTATTATGTACGCGATTTGACACACGCTATCGCGTTTAATACGGAGCTGATAAACGTAAGAGCTCTTAATCTCGCTCGCGCTGAAAGTAGGGCGGGTCGTTGACCCCCGAGCGAATCGCGCGCACGATTGGAGGTTAGTTATACAGGGTGATTCATGAGACGTGAGCAGGCTTAACACTACGGATTCAGTTAAAAATAAGCTATTGTTTGATATCAGTATTAGTGTGATAAGCGCAAAAAATTTTTTTTTATATAAAAATAAAACGTTTGAAATTATTTACGACACGCATGGTCACTCTACAATTAGAATACTCCGTCGAGTACCGATAGTCTCTTGTTTTTCTGTGATATGTGTCAAATTGATGTCTGGTTACTTTTGAAACATCGTATCTCACTTCATTTTTTTTTTAATTTTTCATAATCAAAGTGCTGTCATGATTGTCAAAGAGGTTTTATCTTTATTGATTTGTTTATGTGGGGTGACCATGATTACAGAGAATAAAATTTCTACGAAACAAAAAAGTAAAAAAAAAATTGAAAGTCGTTATTGTTTCACTTAAACATGATGGCGGTCGATTCATTATCGTTAACTAAGTGTGTAGGGTTGTTCCTGCTCACGTCTCATGAATCATCCTGTATAGCGATGACGATTGAGATGAAAATTGACTTTTTTAATACTACGTCGGTGGCAAACAAGCATACAGATCTAACCCTTTAATACCTGTACACTTTTTTGAAGAACCACTGAACAGTCACTAGAGGTAATTTCGGCTGAGAGCGAAATGAAAAATATAATAGGAGATTAAAATCAAAGGATTTATGATATTTGTTCTTGTCAGTTGAAGACAGCGCACGATCGTCCGTTGTATAGGGATTTAGCCATTTATGTCAGGGGATAGATGAAGCGGGGTAGTCAAATATAATTAGTATGTAAATTGTATCAGTTTTATCTTTTTAGGCTAAGTAATTTAATAAAGTTTTAAAGTTAATTAGTTATGAAATTTTTAATTCTGAAATAAACGATTTTCTTAGCACATATCCGCCGCGAAACTGGCACCGCGGTGCCGCGCAACACATTACGCCGCGGAACCTTAGCAGATCAAGAGCGAAATGCGTCGGATACAACACCGCGGAACCACGCTGCACGATTCTGTTCTTGTTTCGCTCGCGATCCGCTTAGGTTCCGCGCTATGTTTTGGCACATATCAACAATCTTTTGATGCTGCTGCCACTGATAAGGCCATGCACTTGGGCTGGCGGCACGGCATTATCGTATAGCCCTCCCCTGCTTCGAGGAACAAAGGAAACCTGGGAGACTTATCATACTAGAAACCGGTTTTTTATATTTTTATCTACATACGCCGCCAGGTTTGTTGCATCGCAGCACCGCCATTTCGTGTTCCCATATGGAAGACGTATATATATCATCTAGGAAAATTATCGAACTAGGTTTAATGTCGTGGGCTCTTATACTAATCGTATTGTGCTTTAAATGAGAGTCGTACATTTAATTTGAATGCATCTAAGAGGTCTTACGTTTTACAGAACAAGAGATAGCTCAACTTTAGCGGTCCACAAACCGCATTTGAAATTCATGTAAATGAGAAAATGCGATGCCACTGCAAGCATGCTTGAATAATAACTTAGCAAATAATACGTTTCGTTACTGTCGGAGTCTCTTTATGGTAACTATTTATTTATTATACTTCAGAGTTTGATATTACAGAAGGTAGATACTGTAGTAGGAGATGAATAGTAGGTAGATACGGTCACGTCTGAAAATATAGATACATTTATAATAAATAAATAAATCAATATTATAGGACAATCTTACATAAATTGACCTATAGGCACACAGCAGTAGCTCAATAAGGCTTGTGTTATGGGTACTATTTAGACGACGATATATATAATACATAAATATGGATAAATACTAAAATACATAGAAACATCAATAACTCAGGAACAAATATCTGTGATAAACACACAAACAAATGCCCTGACCAGAATTCGAACCCGGGACCTCCTGCTTCGTAGGCAGGGTCACTACAGACTGGGCTAGGAGGCCGTTAGTATTTATAAATGTAAAAAGTCTTGGATACATATTTTTGGCACATGGAATGTATCCATATTTTCATACGTGACGTGACCTATTAGCTATAGATACTTAGGGTTGTTTGCGAAAATGTCAGTCTCCTTATATTCGTTAGGAAACAAGCATACGGCCCGGAAAACGATTACACGTTAAAAACCTGGAGGAAATACGAATATTCTTATCTGAGCAAGCCTTTTCAAACATAAATTAACATTCCATGTATATTTGGCGCATGCAACTGAACGGGCGCATGCATGAAATATACCCCGTCTTTAATAGCAGTTATAAGTCAATTTTAATATCACAGATATTTGTTCCTGAGTTATGGATATTTTCTATGTATTTAAGTATTTATCCATATTTATTAATTATATATATCGTCGTCTAGTACCCATAACACAAGCCTTATTGAGCTTACTGTGACCTAGGTCGATTTGTGTAAGATTGACGTATAATATTAATTAATTAATTAATTAATTTACAGAGTGAAGTTTTTGTTTTTAATTAACCGATTCTATGATAGTATTAATACGGCATAGGTCCTTGTATTGAATCATCGCTCCAATTTAAGTCCATTAGCACCATATTTCACACACATCAATATAATCTACTTACTAATATGATTGTTCCCAACCATGGAAGTTTTCAATCATTACGGATACCGTGCAGCTGTGATAAAATTGTGTCCAGCATAAGCCATTTCGCACGCACACATACTAATTTATCAAGTTTCAGAGAATAACCGCTCAGCGCACATTTGTAAATATGTGTGTGACATGCGTTAAAAAGGGAAAAAAAGGGCTTATGAACATAAGCCGTTTTTTAACCCATGTTTTTAAAAACGCAACTTTTTAATAAACGGTTTATAATGGAGTCATAGTTTTGTCTCAGAGGTACCATAAAAACATCCAATCATAGACTATGATCCACAAGATCAAAACATAATTTCTTCTTTCATATATGAACATAATTATTTTGCTTTAGATTAGAACCGCATCATTTTATTAAAAGTCACATCACACCTGAACGAAGACATTCGAGTTCTTAGAGCATTCAACCCGGAGTTGCCATGTCTGTCATTTTCTGTACAAAAAAAAGTCTTCCGATTTTTGCGGGGGAGGGGAACGTCACATGTATGAAGGGGAACGTGTAATGTCGTACGTAACGTACAAATAGCCACGTCAGATAAACGTCAGTCCATACAACAAATGACGTGGATACCCGTTTGTGCACAAGATTGCGACAGCGTGTTTAGTGTAGTTTTTTGTTTTTTTGCTCATTTACGTAGTTCAGTGTGTAATATTGATAGCTTATTGTGAGGTGACCTAAAGAACAAGTTTGCAGCTAATGAAAAATTAGTCTCAAAACGCGCGTAACCTCTCTTTAGTTGAACAAACGCTTATCCGGGGTGTCGGCCACCCACGTGTTTGTAGGGAGGCTATCACTTTACAATCAGCATGGCCTCAACCGAACAACGTTGCTTTTATTTATATTACTAAAGATTAATAAAATCAAAAGTATACACTGTGTCGAGACACTGGCAGAATTCATATCGCCAAAATCGGCGAGGCGTAAAAGCCATATATAAAAAAAAAGATGTAATGTATGACCGCCTCATATGTTTTTGGCAGAGGGGAATGCCTGTCAATGGCGACTCTGGTTGGTTGAATGTTCTAAGTTGGAGTTAGTTGGTTTCTTTCAGACTATAGATGGGTGGTTTTACGACGCGATGAGATGTCCGTTATTATTTCATCCATCCACGATCCCAACCACATGTAACCAACATGTTCAAACAAACGTTTGTTCTAGTCAACAAGGCTTTGCTCTAAAAATATAATTAAACTCGCAATCAATTATCGACTTTATCCGATTGTAATATAAGCGTATTGTAGAGTGCCGTACGTATATTTGCAACAACAAGTAATTACGTGACCAAAACGAATAGCGAAGAGAAATGACGGTATGAGTTTTGAATATGGAACTTAAAACGGTTGAAGTGTTTTTAGAGGTGTTGTAAGTAAGAAAACAAGAAACGATTTTTTTTAGATTATATTTTTTTATTTTATTTTTATTTTATTTTATTTTATTTATTAGGCACACCAGACAGACAACATTCCATACATTAATAGAAAAACATGTAAGGTAGGTTTTTTATAACAATGCTATCCAAAATAGGCATGCACAGCACAGATAAAATAGTTATACATACGAGCAAAAACTATCCTAAAATTAAAACTACGAGTATACCTACTTACTAAATTAACTATAGATAATTATATCGAATAAGCGCCGAACAGAGGAGCTTTATTGGACCTGGGTAATGCAAAAGAGATCCACTACGGGCATTGCGAATGTCTCATCGCTAAGGGCCCGTCCACATGTCCACGGTACGGTGAAACGGTGCGGCGCCGCCGTAGGAATTTCTAGTAGTACTAGTAGGCCGCCTCGAACTCAGAACTCGCGATTTCTTTGCAAACCAGATGACCAATATAACAAGACCATTATGATGATTTTTTCGCGCCTTCTAGCTCCATGACCCGGGGACGATCCTGCTCATATACGAACTCTTAAATTATACAGTGTGAATCTTTATAATGTGCAGAAAAAAAAATGTAGGAAAGTACAGTTCATTCTATCGACGGAAAAAATGTAAAAAAAATTTTTTTCCTTTATTTGATTTTTTTATGATTTTTTAAAAAAATTGGATCGCTATTGTGCCCTACTTGTAAAGAAAACATCATGTCTCTTAAATTAGTTGATTTATTGCAACCAAATAAATAAAAAAAAATGGTAACTAATAATAGGCTGTTGTGTTGGAATGATAACTAATACAAAAACTGACGCCATAAATTAATTATTACGAGGTTTATGGCGAAATCCTGGCTATTTTTCATCACTTTTTTTAAATAATGTAAAATTTTTCAATAAAACGTCCCATTTACCAAACATTTTTATGATTTTATGTTAATCTACAACGTATTAGCTTTCGAACAGTAAAATTACCACGCGGCTAGCTGACACACACCATTTGTTATCAGCGCCCAAACAATGGCCTTGCGCGCGGTAATCTACATTGTAATTAGCTTTCGAATGGTAAAACTACCACACAGCTACCCATCATTTGTTATCAGCGGCCAAACAATGGCTTTACGCAACTGCGCGCCCCCCTAATTAGCAGGCGAAACCTTATCTACTACTGTCCTAAGAGGGTGGGGGACAATAAAACCAGGAGAACCTAGAAGAACTCTTACAGTACCTCCAAAAGTTTCGCTGCTACTTGTTTCTTTTAATTCCTTCATTTTCGACCATTACGCTATGCCACGTGTTAGTGACTTTACTACAGCTCACATTGCCGACATCCACTTTTACTATGGAATGGCACGAGGAAATGCCATGTGAGCACGCGCAGCTTACATAGCTGCATTTCCGAATCGATAACCAGTCCCATCTGCCCGCAACTTTCTAGAGGTACACCGAAGATTGGCTATTATTGGTCTTGGAAATGGTAGAGACCGCCGTGAACCTCAACGAATCATCGATGTTGCTGTTGAAGAAGCAGTACTACATGCGGTATTCGTAAATCCTGCGGCCAGCACTAGACGTCTTGCTCTACAGTTCGGAATATCGCAGATGTCGGTGTGGCGGATTTTGAAAAAAGAAGGCCTGCATCCATACCATTATCAAAGGGTACAGCATTTACATGAAGACGTAGACCAGCAACCAAGGCGCATCATGTCGAATTGGATTCAAAACAGAACTAGGGACAACCCTGACTTTCTGAGGACAATACTGTGGATGGACGAATCGACGTTTACAAGGGACGGAATCACTAACAGCCGAAATTTACACCAGTGGTGTCCCAAAGGTGAAAATCCTAAATTGAAACGTTCATCTGGGTTCCAAGTAAGGTTCTCGGTCAACGTTTGGGCGGCTCTTATTGACGACAAATTAATTGGACCAGTGATATTGCCGAGGAACTTGAACGCAGCAAGATTCTTGGAGCTATTAAGAGACGATTTGCCAGAGTTATTGGAAGATCTCCCGCTGGATTTGCGCCGAAGAATGTTTTTGCAAATGGACGGTTGTCCTGCTCATTATGCAATTATCGTCAGGGCATTTTTAAATGCAAATTACCCTAACCGTTGGATCGGCCGGCAAGGACCTGTAGGATGGCCGGCACGGTCACCTGACATGACGCCCCTTGACTACTTTTTGTGGGGCACAATGAAGCAAAAAGTCTACAGCACCCCCATCGAAAATGAAATTGATTTGCAACAGGGCATTTTAAACTGTGCGAATCAGTTAAGAAATGACCCTGATATGATAAGGAGGGCAACTCATGAAATTTTACTTCGTGCGGCGCTTTGTCAGCAACAACGTGGTGGACATTTTGAAAATTTGATGCATTAGGTAGTTTCCTTGATAGTTTACATTAAATAATTTTACTGATCTTCGTGTAACTTATTATGAAAAATAAAATTTACTCCCCTTTCCCCCACCCACGTATCACAGTAGCAGATAAGGTTTTACTTGCTAATTAGGGGTGCGCGCGCAAGGCCATTGTTTGGGCGCTGATAACAAATGGTGTGTGTCAGCTAGCCGCGTGGTAATTTCACTGTTCGAAAGCTAATACGATGTAGATAAACATGAAATCATACAAATGTTTAGTAAATGGGACGTTTTATTGAGAAATTTTACATTATTTAAAAAAAGTGATTAATTTAAGAGACATGATGTTTTCTTTACAAGTAGGGCACAATAGCGATCCAATTTTTTTAAAAAATCATAAAAAAATGAAATAAAGGAAAAACATTTTTTTACATTTTTTCCGTCGATAGAATGAACTGTACTTTCCTACATTTTTTTTTCTGCACATTATAAAGATTCACACTGTATGTATCTCTGCTACAACCCCAAGAATTCTCATTAAGATCAGAAAAACTTTACTAAAGTTATCGCGGAAACAACTCTCAAAATCAAAAAGCCATTGAAATGCCGAGACGACCCAGTATCAGAAGTAGTTTGTAAGAACTCAATTCACTTACGCTCAGCTCGTTCGGAGATAGTACCGTGGACATGTTGACGGGCCCTAAGGCTAGGCTCAATGTCATTTTGCTTGAATCTGGAGCAGAGCCCGACTGGGGTCTGATACCTGCACCTTAGAGGAACCTACAGCCAAATAGCAATAGACAGACCCTACTCATAGTATTGTGTTCTTGCCGATGAGGCCGCCAGAGAGCTCAAAGAGGATGCAGTGGGTTGAAGACGGGGCGACTGAATCCTCCTTTCTAAAGCGTCTGGTAGATGGTAGCCAACAAGCCCCTCCGACAGAACGACCTTGGTCTGGTCGGACCGTGTAGACAGTTGTTTTTTTTATGCCACGACGTTGGCAAACAAGCATATGGCCCGCCTGATGGTAAGCAGCTACCGAAACCTATGGACGCCTGCAACTCCAAAGGAGTCACATGCGCGTTGCCGACCCTTTACAAAAAGGAGGACACACAGTGTTGATGGCTAAAGGAACAAGAAGGTCCCTCATCGTCAACACACTGGGTCCTCTTTGAGCTCTTTGGCAACCTTACTCACCAGCAGGAACACAACACTATGAGTAGGGTTTAGTGCTATTTGGCTGTGGTTTCCTGTAAGGTGGAGGTACTTCCTCAGTCGGGCTCTGATCCAGATTTGAGCGAGATGACATTCGCTGAACGTGCCCTACCACACTTAGCGAGATGCCATTCGCAGTGCCCATACCTCTAGTTTAAGGACATACCCAAGTCCGGACGTAGTTTAAGGACATACCTCAGGTCCAAAAAAAATTTATGAATCACCAACCAAGGTCAGGGTGACCTGGGACCGTCGGCAGCCTTGTGGCCACTGTCTAGCAGACGCTTAAAGGGTAGGCTAAGTGCATGTATGACAATTCAAAAGTTGCACAGGTTACAGTGGCTGCTTACGATCAAGCGAGCCGTATGCTTGTTTGCCGTCGTCGTGTATAAAAAATTTCCTCCACCGATTAACAACTGCCAGACCCTTTGATCTAGAAATAACGATGGTATAGCAAACTAACTAACTAGAGGGGTTGTGGGGCTCTCTGTATATACATATTTTCAACCGACTTCAAGATTTCGAAGGAGGAGGTTATCAATTCGTCGGGATCTTTGTTTTTGCTATTTTTTTTAAATGTATGTTCACCGATTATTCAAAGACGGCTGGACCGATTTGGAAAATTCTTTTTTGTTTAAAAGAGTATCTTCACAGTTGGTCCCATTGTAACCAGGTCAGGATTTGATGATGGGACTCTAGAGAAATCGAGGGAACTCTTCAACTATTATAGGCACCTATAGTGATTTGAGTATTTTTACAGCAGCTCGAACATTTCCTTTTCGAAAGGTGGCTAAGTGAAGTAGGTTTTTGTTTAAAATTATAAGGTTAGAATACAAAGCATATTATATCAACAACTCTCCCGTATCATAGGTAGAAGTGATATACAACAGGTGACGTAACGTTCCACAGTGGGACCGAAGGTACTGCTGATTGGTATAATTAAAGAACAGGCGCCGGCGCAGGCGCCAGCTTTCTAATATCGACTGTACTTGGACTGGTTTGGAGAAAAGTGTTATTGAATTTAGCTAGCTCAAAGAGATGCAGTGTGTTAACGAAAACACAGTGAATCCTACTTTTAGTGGAGTACGGGAACGCCTTTTTAGCCTAAAATAATTTTAAAGAAAAAAGAGCCGACTTCACTTAGAATCCACCTTTCCAAAAGCAAATGCTCGAGGTGCTGTAAAAAATACTCAAATCACTATAGATGTGCCTATATAGTTGAAGAGTTCCCTCGATTTCTCCAGGATCCCATCATCGGACCCCGACCTGGTTACAATGGGACCAACTGTGAAGCTTTCAAACAAAAAAAGAATTTTCCAAATCGGTCCAGCCGTCTTCGAACAATCGGTAAATAGACATAAAAAAAATATATAGCAAAAACAAAGATCCCGACGAATTGATAACCTCCTCCTTCGAAATCTTGAAGTCAGTATTTGCTATTTTTTTTTAATGTATGTTCACCGATTATTCGAAAACGGCTGGATCGATTTGGAAAATTATTTTTTTGCTTGAATGAGTATACTTCACAGTTGGTCCCGTTGTAACCAGGTCAGGACCTTATGACGAGATCCTGGAGAAATCGAGGGAACTCTTTAACTATTATAGGCACACCTATAGTGATTTGAGTATGTTTACAGCAGTTCGAGCATTTGCTTTGGAAGCTAAGTGAAGTCGGTTCTTTTTTTCTTAAAATTATTATTATTTTTCTAAAGCTTGTCTGTGTGAGTGTACAGGGTGCGCCTAGCGACAGGTTTCGCTCGCGGCCATTTACATATCGCCAAACTAACGCTATAATCACTTTGTTGCCGCTTTTGGCCTTTCTTGTGACAGTGACAAACATGTCTAGTCGAGAAACGGTTGTTTATCGAGCATTCTGTTCAAAATTACGAAATTCGTTGGCAAAAGAATAGTCAGGCTTGATATTATGGATACGTTTAATGTGAAAAAAACATGTCAACACAGAATTCAACCCGGACGGGTTAGCCATGTCTGTCATAATAATAACCGACTTCAAGATTTCGAAGGAGGAGGTTATCAATTCGTCGGGATCTTTGTTTCTGCTGTTTTTTTTATGTATCATCATCATCATCATATCAGCCGAAAGACGTCCACTGCTGGACATAGGCCTCCCCCAAAGAGTGCCACAATGACCGGTCCTGCGCCACCCGCATCCAGCGGACTCCCGCGACCTTCACCAGGTCATCAGTCCACCTTGCGGGGGTCTACCCACGCTGCGCCTTCCGGTTCGTGGTCGCCACTCGAGAACCTTTCCGCCCCAACGGCCATCGGTTCTACGAGCAATGTGCCCCGCCCACTGCCACTTTAGTTTAGCGATTCGGAGGGCTATATCGGTTACTTTGGTTCTGCTGCAGATGGCCTCATTTCTGATGCGATCACGCAGAGAGACTCCAACCATAGCCCTCTCCATTGCCCCTTGGGTGACTTTGAGCTTTCTTATGAGGCCCATTGTAAGCGACCACGTTTCAGTACCATATGTCATCACTGGCAACACACACTGGTCAAAGACTTTCGTCTTGAGACACTGCGGAATATTGGACAAAAAGATGTGCCGTAGCTTCCCGAACGCTGCCCAACCGAGTCGGATTCGTCGATTGACCTCTTTCTCGAAGTTGGATCTACCTAACTGGACAGTATGTCCTAAGTATATATAATCGTCCACAACTTCGAGTGTAAAGTCTCCGATTGTAACGGGAGTTGGTGCTACATGGGTATTTGACATGATCTTCGTCTTATCCATGTTCATCTTTAGACCAATTATGTTCGCAGTTTATGTTGATGCCTAGCCTTCTCCAGTCCAGAGTCTTGAAAACATCCTCCAGTGCAGCGGTAAACAGTTTAGGAGAAATAACATCTCCTTGCCTGACTCCCCGCTGCAACGGAATAGGCTTCGAGTTCCGGTCCTGGAGTCGGACTGACATAGTGGCGTTCTCGTACAAACACTTCAGCACTTCGATATAGCGATAGTCCACTTGGCACCTCTGGAGAAATTGTAGTACAGCCCAGGTTTCGAAGGTCGGAGTAAGATCGAGTCGAAGGCTTTCTCGTAGTCCACGAACGCTAAGCAGAGGGGCAGGTTATACTCCTCAGTTTTCTGTATAACTTGACGGAGCGTATGGATGTGGTCTACGGTACTAAAGCCTCTTCGGAAACCGGCTTGTTTGGAAGGCTGGAAGTCATCTAGCCTGCGTGCGAGACGGTTCGTAATGACTCTTGAAAACAGCTTATAGACATGGCTCAGAAGTGAAATGGGTCGGTAGTTCTTCAGTAACGCGCTATCACCCTTTTTGAAGAACAATACCACCACACCTCTGTTCCATGCCTTAGGCGTTCTCCCTTCTATTAAAACGGAGTCGAACAACTTCTGAAGGGCCATAAGGACCGGTTTACCACCCGCCTTCAGAAGTTCGGCTGCAATTCCGTCTTCACCAGGTGCCTAATTGTTTTTGAGCTGTTTAAGAGCCATTCTAATCTCGTACAGGCTGATGTCCGGGATGTCTTCGGTATAATGTCGGGTCAGTCTAGCTCTAGGGTCTTCCGCCAGATCAACTTCAGGTCTGCTAGTTGATGTGTATAGCTGTCCATAAAAGTCCTCTATCTCCCCCAGAAGCTCGGGTCTGGATGAAACGATTCTACCATCCTCAGTTTTTAATTTGGCGAGCAGGCTCTGCCCAATAGACAAATCTCTTGCGAAAACTTTAAAGCATTCTGCTCAATGGCCTCTTCAATACGATTTGTACTGAATTGGCGCAAATCACGGGTAAGGGACTTAGAGATCCGTTTATTGAGCTGCCGGTATAGTGACGCATCTGCTGAGGATTGCATAAACATTTCTCTCCTTTCCTCGATGAGTTTCTGAGTGTAGTCAGAGAGCCTTTTCGTTGTGTTGCTTCGCTGGGCCTTAAAAAACTTAGACCCAGTACTATGGACAGCTTCCACAAACCCGTCGTTGAATTCGTCCACATCGCCGCCTAGACCATCGAAACGGTTTTGGAGTTCCAGCTGGAAGCTCTCAGGATTTTGGATTTGAAGTGCTGCTGGACGGAGCGTAGATTTCATCAGTCGAGAGTGCTCTAGCTTAACACATATATTCAATGTGCCTCTCACGAGACGGTGATCACTTCCGGTTTTAACCGTATTGATCACAGAGACATCATTGAATATATGCTTCTTCGTCGACATGATGAAGTCAATCTCGTTTTTAGTTGCACCGTCGGGACTCATCCAGGTCCACTTCCTGTGCTCACGTTTCTTGAAGAAGGAGTTCATCATGTAGAGTCCCTCCTTCTCCAAGAAGCCAGCCAGTGGCCCAGTTGGCCCCGGTGGTTCCGACTTCCAAATCCAAATTGCCCCACTCTCAGGCCACCATCTCTCTTGCCCAGTTTCACGTTGAAGTCCCCCATAACAACGGTGAAGTAGGTTTTGGAGCTATGCATGGCCTTCGATATATCCTCATACATAGCCTCCACCTCGTCATCGGAGTGTGCCGAAGTCGGCGCATACACCTGTATGACCTTCAACGAGTACCTCTTGGATACTCTGAGTATAAGGTACGCCACCCTAGTCGACACACTCTCGATCTTCACCACGTTGTTCACGAGGGACTTATGGACGATGAACCCGACACCTACCTGGGACTGTTGGTCGCCCTCCCGGAAATAAAGCACGTTGCCGGACTTTTGGATTATCGTTTCCTCCCCCTCTCTTCGGACTTCAGATAACCCTATGACATCCCAACGCAACTTGCTCAATCCTTCCTCCAGTTCCACTATCTTTTCGTCGGTCCGCAGTGTACGCGTGTTATATGTTGCCAGGGCCAGAAGTCGTCGGTGGTGGTAGCCGGATCTTTGCTGGAGATTCTTAGCACCCCTGACTCCGCTAGTACCCTGGCCGCTACCATAACCAGGGCACCGGGGGTCGCCGGACACTCGGGGCCGTGGTTTTTTGGTTCTTTTCATAGGGGGTGAATGCCGTAATCGCCACGCTTGGCATCCGGGTTGGCGATCGCAGTATCTCCACCGCACTCCGAGGATGCTGCTGCCCATCCCCCGGTGGTCTTGGCCGTAGTTTTAGGACATACTCCGGGTCCCCGGGTCCGGGTCCGGGTTTTTATGTATGTTTACTGATTATTCGCAGACGGCTGGACCGATTTGGAAAATTATTTTTTTGTTTGAAAGCGTATACTTCACAGTTGGTCCCATTGTAACCATGTCAGGATCTGATGTAGGGATCCTGGAGAAATCGAGGAAACTCTTCAACTATTATAGGCACACCTATGGTGATTTGAGTATTTTTTACAGCAGATCGAGCATTTGGTGTTGGAAAGATGGATGCTTAGTGAAGTTGGTTCTTTTTTGTTTAAAATTATATATACTATAAAAGTCTGCCGATTTTTGCGGGGGAGGGGAACGTCAAATGTATGGCTATTCGTACGTAACGTACAAATAGCCACGTCAGATAAACGTCAGTCCATACATATGTATGACCACTGTTCATATGTTTTCGGCAGAGGGGAACGCCTGTCAATGGCGACTTCGGTTGGTTGAATTCTCTAAGTCTTGGTAATAGAGTTGTGGCTACATATTTTTGTCACATTAAATGTATTCATATTTTCGTACATTATTGCAGAGCCCAGAATATATGCAATGTATGACCACCCAAGACCGGCACGCCAACATGCGAGGCAAATACCCAAGACAAACACCAACACAAGACAAAACACAAAACCCAAAACACAGAAACAAAAGCCAACAGAAAAACAAAAGCCAACTCCACCACCGCGGGACCCTTGGGCACAAAATACTAGTCATGTATTATAGATACTACATCGGCTATCTAGAACAAATTTTGTGCGCCATGTTTGGTGGTTGACAGCTGTCAGTTTGGCATCATGTCAGTGGTTCAAGAGCGAATGTGTGGAGTTGTGGTCTTTAAGTGCCGGTCGATTCCCGATTGATCTCAAGATGGCTGCGCCGTCTTTAGAGTAGTTTTTTTGTTTTTTGCTTATTTACGTAGTTAAGTGTGTAATATTGATAGCTTATTGTGCGGTGACGTAACGAACAATTGTGCAGCTAATGAAAAATTGGTCTAAAAATGCGCGTAACCACCCTTTAGTTGAACAAACGGTTATCCGGGGTCTCGGCCACCCACGTGTTTGTAGGGAGGCTATCAATATCACCTCACAATTAGCAAGGCCTCAACCGAACAACGTTGGTTTTATTAATATTACTAAAGATTAATAAAATCAAAAGTATACACCTCGACATAAGCAGAATTCACCTCACCAAAATCGGCGAATGTAATATGGACTTTAAGTGCCGGTCACTTAAACTCAAGACGAAAAATAATTCTTATGGAGATGTTATCTCCTGTTACTCAATGCATAAAGATCGGGATTTTGTGTATTTTTTTAGGTTACCACCACTCCACATTTCACTGCTGATATCGTAAAAATTCGAAGCAAATCAATGACGACGTCTAGAAAATTATTCTAGTTGTTTCACGTGTGTACAATAAGCATAAATTATCATTAGCTAAACATAATTCATCAATTGAACATCACGTGTATGATTTTCTGCATACATATTTATGATCGCATGTGAATTATTTACATCTGCACCGCGCATAACGACGTAACCGCCTTTCGAAGTTATGCAACTGTTTATCATATTTGTTGTAATAAGTTCGAAATTCAAACTGATCGGCAAAGTTCTTACGGTACTTATGTATGAAGCATTATGTAGGTATAATGCTTGGTCTAGTGGGCGGATAAACGTGTTATGTTTTAGAGCAATTAGGTTGTTTGTTACATTATTTACTAACTCCACTATCCCTATTATATTGTTTTACACGGTGTCGTATTCAGTACGGATCAAGCGCAGTACGGATCAAGTACGGAGCATGCGCTTCTGACCGAAGACACCGATTGGACCCCAAATACGTAATTTTATTTAAGCCTGGTTTAGTATCCCACTGCTGCTGAGCAAAGACCTCCCCTTTTCCACTCAACCCGGTCGTTTGAATCTTGCCACCATTCTGTGTAAAATGCGTCCAAGTCGTACCAATTAATAGTTTGCCGAAAATTAGTAGTTTTAGAGAAAGGGTCTAGCAGTCTATAAGCTAAAATAAGAGTAACCCCCTCGAGGGGTTTCAAGACCCTTTTCGATTTTGTGTTTTTTTCTTCAGACTAATTCCATTATTGATCAAGTCACTTTATTTTATACAAGCCATGCAATCCTAAACCCGCTATTCTAAACGTCAGACTAAAACATAATTAAATAAATAATCCAGGAACCTTGTCGTCTGAAAGTACGGGATACTGTGCGTCAAATCCGGTAGATCTGATTTTTTGCAGACTTGTATATGATGAATCCCAGTCCCAATGAATAATCCAAGTTTGTGACCTCGAGCACCGAACGCAATTTTGTCAAAAATGTTTTTTTTTTTACTTTGGCGATTATGACCCTAAAGGACTGGTTTTTGATAGTACTTTCTCATGAAATTTTTTAAGAAGACTAAATTTGCTACAATATGAAACTAGAATTGTCTGTGTAGACCCAAAAACATGTAAAATAATTATGAGTTGATAGCAGCGCCATCTATTATTTCCGTTGTGACACTTGTAAAAGGGTCGGCGGGAAGGGTATCTAACTCTAGTAGTTAGCACCTAGATGTCGCTTACGGCTGCTATAAAGTCGATGTAAAAATAAATGCAAAAAGATGATTGAAGGCATTGAGAATTTCGTCAACTCAGTAACTGAACCCATAGCTTAATTGGTAAAGCGATCGAGCCCCGGTAAGGCGTATCGATGCGAGGTTCAAATCCTGCTGGGTTGATTATTTTTTCAATGTTTTCAGTGTTTGTATTTGATTGAATAACATAGACCCAATAGTTTCCGAGATAAAGTTTTTCAAAATAGAACCGTTTTTCCCAGAACCGTTTACCCTTTACCCTTCCCCTTCTGTTCTGGGAATAACGGTTATATTTTGAAAAGCTTTAACTTGGAAACTATTGTGTCTACAGAGACAATTCTACTCTTATATTGAAGCAAATTTAGTCTACTCTAAATGTCTTGACAAGTTACTGTCAAAAACTAGTCTTTAGGGGTTATAATCGCCAAAATCTGAAAAAAAACTCATTATTCGTTTTTTGACAAAGTTGCGTTCGGCGCTCGAGGTCACAAACTTGGATTATTTATTATGCCAACATCACAAAAGTCTGCAAAAAAATCAGATCTACCGGATTTGATGCACTCTATAGGGACAGGTATTGCGTGTCAGCTTTCCGCGCGCCTCAACAGGAGAGCCTAATGCAATGCTTGCCCCGACAGTTACCTCCCGACCGTGTTCCCGAATACACGCTCTTAATTAGTACATTCGTTGTGTCAATTCATACTCCCAGAGATCATCCTTGATAGACTATACTAAAATATAGGGACAGGTATTGCGTGTCAGCTTTCCGTGCGCCTCAACAGGAGAGCCTAATGCAATACTTGCCCCGACAGTTACCTCCCGACCGTGTTCCCGAATACACGCTCTTAATTAGTACATTCGTTGTGTCAATTCAAACTCCCAGAGATCATCCTTGATAGACTATACAATATAGGTATAGCACCTATACACTCGATGATTGTATAAAGTTACTGGATCAAAATGCAAAATCACAATAAATACAAGTATATTGTGCTTATATTTTGCATAAATAGTACGAGTATGCAGTATTTTGATACGGATATCTCTAAACAAACAGACCACGTATATTCTGCTGAACTACAGTTCCAATTTTATTCTAATTTTGCCAACATCGCTTATTTCAAATCTGTTGCCAACCCAAGTCACGTGTGCTTTATTCGGCCATTATTTCTGCCTTAGTTGCATAACTCTTGACAAGATACATAGACACTATTAGACAGACCTCTTTACTACCTTGATCTTAAGACTCAGAATGCTTCAGTTTTGTGTATATAG
The DNA here is from genome assembly GCA_947086415.1 of Pammene aurita. Taxonomy (NCBI): domain Eukaryota; kingdom Metazoa; phylum Arthropoda; class Insecta; order Lepidoptera; family Tortricidae; genus Pammene; species Pammene aurita. The sequence goes on from OX352308.1 coordinate 31,253,060, forward strand.
ATGTGGTTGGGAGAACAATTAGGGAAAGACATTGCAGTGTCATCATCATTTGCGGATCTGTTTCGAGGCATTATGAGACAAATATCGCGGACTTTCTACGTTTACGGTAACTAACTGAGACGTTTATGTGAATAACTTGTTTCCCCAATAGATTTGCTGTAGCAGTGAAGAATAATATAAAGATATACAACGAAGATTCAAAGTGTATCAATCACGTATTTTTTGTCGATTTTACTTGACATAATGTTTCGATCAATTTACAATGCTTCTAGAGCTTTAATTAAATATTGTTGAATGTGTTCAAGTAGGTAGCACAAAAGTTGTATACCTTCTCGAAATAATGCAAAACAAATAAAAAAAACCGGCTGAGTGCGAGTCGGACTCACGCACGCAATCTATAAAAACCGGCCAAGAGCGTGTCGGGCCACGCTCAGTGTAGGGTTCCGTAGTTTTCTGTCCGTCACAGTAAGTGTCTCCACTTAAGAGTTTTTGAAAGCACGTCATTTCATTGTGATTTTGTAGAAATTACAGGTACAATAAACACCTGTTTATACGGTTAAAACAAACTTAGTTCAGAAATTATTTTGTAATTTTTTTTTTCAAAAACTATCAACCTATCAAGTTCAAAATAATTTTCCTAGAAAGTTTTTATAAAGTTCTACTTTTGAGATTTTTTTATATTTTTAAAACTTATGGTTCAAAAGTTAAAGGGGGGGACACACATTTTTTTTACTTCTGGAGCGATTATTTCCGAAAATATTGACATTATCAAAAAATAATTTTAGTAAACCCCTATTCATTTTTAAATACCTATCCAACAATATATCACACGTTAGGGTTGAAATGAAAAAAAATCACTCCCCACTTTACGTATAGAGAAGGGAACCTAATAAAACATTTTTTTCCACTTTTTATTTTACCACTTTGTCGGCGTGATTGATATACATATTAGTACCAAATTTCAGCTTTCTAGTGCTAACGGTCACTGAGAGTATCCGCGGACGGACGGACGGACGGGCAGACATGGCGAAACTATAAGGGTTCCTAGTTGACTACGGAACCCTAAAAATGGTAAAAAAATCATGTCTGTTGTATGTGAGCCCCCTTAAATATTTATTTATTCTGTATTTTAGTATTTTTTATTATAGCGGCAACAGAAATACATTATCTGTAAATATGTATTGCAAATGTCTAACTATCCCGGTTCATGAGATAGAGCCTGGTGACAGATAGAAACGGCAAAAAATCAAGTCTGTTGTATGGGAGCCCCCTTAAATATTTATTTTATTCTGTTTCTTAGTATTTTTTATTATAGCGACAACAGAAATACATAATCTGTGAAAATTTTAACTATCTAACTATCACGGTTCATGAGACGGCGGAGTCTTAGTAATAGAGGGTCACGTTTTTACCCTTTGGGTACGGAACTCTAAAAACACTCTCGTTTAATAATTTCTTGACAAGTACCCCATGCGACGGCTAGTTAGGAAAATCCTATAGTGTTATGTAATGAAGGAAGGCTTGTGCCCACCAGTGGGACTAATAGTAAGGTGAAATATTACAATCAGTTAGCTAAAGTCGACGTAAAATTATCTCCACTTACTTACATACTTTGTATGCTCAACGTCTGGATAGTAGAATAACTCCATTGACAAAAGAACATCATTAAAAGTCATGGTTTTGCATGACTGGGCATGTTAATAAAACATTGTAATTACCTTTACTAATTGTTAGAAGCTAGTTATTACACAACAGACGATTCTAGGTCGTACAAAAATAGTCTATAGTTAACTGAGAATACCTATATTTTTCATATTGGGGTAGGTTCGATGCTACGGGTCGACGACTCTGCACCACTCACAGAAACAAACGATAACACTTTTGTTTCCACCAACTTAACATTACCGTCTTTGTATAACCTCGAATCAACTACCACCTACACATAAGTGTCATTTCAGGTTGAATTTTAGTTACGGAAGCGCAAAGTTATGTTTGTTGCAGCTAGTAAATCGAATGCATCCATAGTTGTGTGAGTGCCGCGAAGGAATAGGGTTGTGCAATACGCTTGTCGAAATCTGGTAGCTATTATCATGGGCTACGTATAAAGATTTGATGATATTTTTGGCAACCTCATATCTTTGCTTTCGCGTTTTACTAAATTGGACTTTAAGCTTGGACAGATAGGTCTTCATTTCGAGTGTGATTAGAATGTGAGATATGATGATTTTAATCCTTGATTTGCTAGTGATTGTGCCGGTATGTTACGCAAGTTACTAATGGGTTAATTCATCATTAGAAGTGAATGAACTAGCAAGGATTGTTTTAAATTTTTAAGTGTTACGGTTAAGCAACCGATTTGGTTAATGATCTACCATTTGGAGGTTGCGGGAGCATATCGAATTAAACAAACTCAATTTTATAGTGCGATCGACATTTAATATAAGCCATTTTTTCTCTTTATTACTTTACTAGGTTCAAAGATCGATTATTCGGTTACGATCTCTCCTGTTGCTTTGTGGAAGTCCATATTATTAAGGGCAATAGCAAAGCAAAAGTAATGTTAGTAAACAAGGCAATACAGTGTCCTGTATACCTTCCGCTGCTAGGCATGCTCTTGCACGACAGAGATTTGAACTTAGTCCCCACGCCATCTTAAAGTGGTTTGATGATGAAGAAAACTTCAAACCTTTGAATTTCTTGAATGATGTATGCAGGTTTCCTCACGAAGTTTACCTTCACTGAAAAGCTGGTAAATATCAAACGATGTTTCGTGTATCAATTCCGAAGATAATTACAATTATAAATTACATGGACCAAGTGTCATATGAAATGGTCAAGAGCTGGAAGGATAGAGATGATACAAGGCTGGAAGATACTCCACCGACCAGAGAATAACTTTTAAGGTGATGATAATTTTTTTTTGGTACGAGCTGAGATTTGAATCTGAGACCTCCGGATTGAACGTCGCCGTCGTACGCCTTACAGATAGAATACCAACGCTTCTGGCTAACTATTAACTTTAATCAATTATAGAAAATCTGTATCAACTATTCAAACATGTGCTGTATAAAATGTATTACGTATTGACCTACTCGTTCGACTACACCCAAATCCCAATATACTTATGTATTATTTACGTGCACAATCGGACTTACAAAGTAATCGCCAGGATTTTGCGAAACTCACCGTAAACACTTGTAGCTTCGATGTCGCAAGGACCAACCCTAGGCCAGGTTACTGCACTCACACACACAGGTACCAGTCTCGCCTAGCAACCGAAGTGAAGGCAGAGAGATCTACTACATCTACCTCTACTAATATATAAGCGTTATATTTGATACAAACTGTTTTTAATGAAGCGTGCTATCCATTGCGCGCTTTGGTAGGATTGCTTGCTTTAGTTGTATATTAAAAGCAGCAATGGATAGTGTTATGTTTGAAATAGTACTTGTATTATATTTTAGTAAAGGTTCAGAGAATCGCATATATTTTCTAGGTGGCTTAGCAGTATCTAGTGATGTAAAAAGTTATATTTTAAATAGCGGACGTCCCTTGTAAGTTGAGACTAGGTTTTCTAGCATAGAAATGCGTGTCGTAAGAGTTTCTTTCGAGTTTAACACGTCCTTTTGCGGTTGGTTTAAATATATTAGTAATTTATGGTTGTAAAGGAAACTATTAATTTACAGATTAGATATGGGCCGGGTTTCCTTTGGTTTCTATTTGAAAGTTCTTACGTAATGTATTTGTGAGCGACATAGGTGTTGTGTTACAAATGATAGAGCTGTGTTTATAGCGGTAGTTATCTCTAACGATCGTACTAGATGGCGTAAGTAGGCTAGAAATATACGCGGTTAATTTAATTTCTATTTCACGCTACTGTTCGGAAATGTGACAAAAGATGGTCAAAATCCAAGCTGGAAAGTGAGCATTTGCTGTAGCACCTGAACCACCACTACAGCAATGTTATTGTAGCGATGAAATGTCATTAGTTGAAAAGTAAATTGTCCAGTTATGTCATTGCATTCATTAAAAACATTAAAAGGTCTTTTTTTAGTTTCGTATTAAGTATTCTGGACTTTTCCGGGTATATTCAACGCTTTAGTCTCACTCGCACACCACGACGGTGGCAAACAAGCATACGACCCGCCTGATGGTAAGCAGTTACCGTAGCCTATGGACGCCTGTAACTCCAGAGGATTTACATGCGCGTTGCCCACCCTTTAAGAACCTGAAAATAGACATGTTATTGTCATGTTGGCATTATTGTCATCAAAACGAGATGCAATGTTTATTTTTAAGCCTCCGTATTGTCTGTTAAGTCGTTTGGTCCAACAGTTTTTCCCAAAACCTGCGCACACACACTACACAGACACCTCATCATTAAGCTTTTACAAGGAGCACGAGGTCACCACACATAAGCTCTATTTTATTCGTAAATTTCTACGATTCGAACAGCACACCTCAATAGTATTCTACACCATTTTGTAGTATAACAATCCAGGTTCACCCCTTTAACTTGATTGTTATGGATATTTTTAATTTACATTAGCAATAATCAAAAACGTTAACTCAACTGAATTAAGCGGTCGCGCTCTCATACTAAATTAGTACAGGAGCGCCTATATCTGGTTACCTCGAGTTGTACTTATGTATCTAGTTGTTGAAGTTATCTGTCACTGCGTAACTATCCTTCAGCCAAGTCTGTTTGAAACCTCTACCTTCACTTTGAAAGCCTTCCCAATATATAACAGCATTTTTATGCCCCTTATCTTAAGGGTGGCCATAAAATAATGGCCACTTATATTTACATAACCTCACGTTTCTAACCACGTGCAGCACATGCATCGCTCGGCAGTTTTGTTACCAAGCTGATTTGAGAAGTAGGTAGAGATTTTGCTTAATTATAAGCACGTGATGTCGAGTAAGCGAATCCAACTGTTAAAAAGTATTTGATTTGCAATTAACAAAGAGCAGAGGTAAGAAATAAATGTGAATCATCTTCATAACATCGTTGCTGGGCAACTGAATTCTAAGATTAAACGTAGTTTTTATATATGAAAGCGACTGGCATCTTACATCCCAGAAAAGTAGAAAACTAAGAATGATTTATTTTAATAATTATTTTTATAAGGCGTAGGGTAAGAACTATTATATAATCTGTGGCGTAGGGATGTGACGACCCCATCGCCCACTAGTTTTCACCAGCGCAATCAGTCAACGCAGGGTAGCTTACGGCGAGCTGTTGGAGAGTAGCGACTCCACGTACCTGAGTCACTCAGGTGCGTGCCCCGGATGTGTGGGACAGGTCCCCTGCTTCTGGCTTGCCTTAGCCGGCTGTCTAGAGTGGGGTCGTTAGAGCTGCGTTATCGAGGGTAGTTGTGGAAACCTAAGTGGCGAGTTGGCTATATGTTTAAAGTCCAGTGACACCTCTCTACCCCCAGCCCCCGCACCGGTGTTGCCCTTGAGCCATCTTTGATGTCGCTTTTTATGGGGCCCATCTGGCGGAGGGCGAGTCACCGTCTGCCGGAAATAAAATTGGATACCGTATTATTAGGCAGGAGTCCGGTTCTTCATACAATAGCCCAGTAGTTAGTCCATAGTCTTCACTTCACCCAATAGCCTAGTACAATTTAGAATCCATTAGCTCAGTCCTTACACCATGGTGGGTGCTGTCTCTGCATGCGTCCCATGACACGGGCAGGGGCAACATCTGCTTAGTCTTAGTCGAAAGGGCCTTTGCACGTTGGCTTCGGCTTCGCATATGCCTCCCAAAGGTCCGGAACTCCATTGTTCCGTGGTCGGGAAAGACATACAAGTAATTAGTAGAGCAATGAGAGTGAGAGAAATTACAGAGGTCAGGTAGGTTATAGTTTAACGGACCTGTGCATGCAGTCGAGTTTTAAAATATAGATGCGATTTATTGGACAAAAATATATGAGCACCACTACTTAAGGTGATGTACTTGTACACATATTTATGTCCAATTAATCGCATCGATATTTTAGAACTCCTACCTACCTAATACTAAATTTGATACAAATAATTTTAAACAAAAAAAACGGACTTCACTTAGCATCCACCTTTCCAAAAGCAAATTAATGCTCGAGCTGCTGTAAAAAATACTCAAATCACTATAGGTGTGCCTATAATAGTTGAAGAATTCCCTCGATTTCTCCAGGATCCCGTCATCAGATCCTGACCTGGTTACAATGGGACCAACTGTGAAGACTCTTTCAAACAAAAAAAAAATTCCAAATCTGTCCAGCAGTCTTCGAATAATCGGTGAACATAAATAAAAAAAAATAGCAAAAAAAATCAAACAAAGATCCCGACGAATTGATAACCTCCTACTTCGAAATCTTGAAATCGGTTTAAAAAGGAAGAATGGGTCTTTTGATAATTTGTAGGTATAAAACATACATTGTAATTTAAATATAATGATGTATTAAAGTTCTTTGTCACAATATTATTTATTACAATTATCATGTTATTTCCTCTTGGATACTATAGTTATCTCATAATGCGGTTTGGTTATTAATGTCATTTTGTTTAATTCAGAATATACTAATCTATTAACATTGTTTCGAAAAAAATTACGTGAAACGACAACTGAATGGTCATAACGATACCTTTGGGTTAATTTGTCGTAAAGGACATTTTGGCGAAAATGAGTTAAAATATACAGCTGTGTTCAGAATTTCAAGCGCTATCGTTCTGTATAGTTAAAATTTCGATATTTCTTAAAAAGTTGCCTTTACGACCCAAATTTTATACTACGAGTTTGCAAAAACAGCGTATCTAAAGGGTCGTAAATGACAAGTAATAATTTACAAGTTTATGGTATAATCGTAAAGGAAGTCGCTAGATATAAATACCGTAGTAAGTGACTTTCATCTCATTTTCCGTCCTTTAAGCCCTTCATTTTGTCTTGCTTATTTTCCAAATCGTATGGTCTAGATGGGCGTAAAGGATATGTTTTATTACGTTTGTCCTTTACGACCTGCTCTAAAAATGATTTTATAATGAAGTGAACATGGTTGTAAAGGGCTTTTCTAATAGTTTGTGTTGTTTACTGCTATAAAGGAGTGTCCAAATTCTAAAATTAAAAGAATTAACATGGATGTAAAGGTCTATAATGTCAAAAAAAATGTTTCATGGGACCTTTATTACTAAAATGTAATGTTTGACCTTAAAATTAGTAAACATTTACGCTCAGTTTAAATGTAAACTAACGGTGTAAAGGTCACTTACCATGAGTACAGTTAGGTTTGTAGACTATAAAGGACATGTTTTTATTAATTATTTAAGGGCACGTGAGTGTAATTTTTTGTTTGTTTTGTAATTGTATTGTAAAGAGAGAAGTTAAATTGATAATGTGTTATGAATTTAATAATCGTTTAAAAATAATCGTATAAAAACATGGACGCCAACGAAAAATTATAAATAAATCATCAATTTGTATTGCTTTTAATTCATGACATAAACATCAGTTATAATTTAAATTAACATTTAAATACCATTGATCTAGTTACACCGAATGATTACCAATTTCGTCGGCTAAGTATAAGAACTAAAAAAGCATTGCGATCAAACTACTATCCTACGCCATTTTCATTCAGGGTACACTACGTTACCTTTTCAATAAAAAGTAAAAGATAGGCTTCAAGAAATGAAGAATGAATGAATGATGAATAATATTTATCCTTTAGAAAAGAGTACACTGGGTTGAAGGCTAAAGAGAAAAAAGGGGCCCCCGTCGTCAACACATTGCACCCATTTATAGCTCTCTAGCGACCTTACTCACCGGCAGAAACACAACCCTAGAGTAGGGTCTAGTGCAGTGCTAGTGCTATTTAGCTGAGGTTTTTTGTAAGGTGGAGGTACTTCCCCAGTCGGGCTCTGCTCCAGATTTGAGCGAGATGATATTCGCTAAGCTGTGCCCTACCACACAAAGCAAGACGACATTCGCAGAGCCCATGCCCCTCTTTTAGACCCAAGTAGTGTAAGGACGTACCCGGGTACAAAACTTAACGTGTCAAGTTTGAAACGTATCCGGACAGGACTAAGTGGCAATTAATACTTTACGATAGATTTGGTTTTAATTTATTCATTTAATTGTTTAATATATTCTTTAATTATAATTGAAATGACATGTAATATTATAAATATTTCGAATAATATGTATATGAATGATAACCGTAAACAGGATACATTTTTAGTTATGTCAGATTAGTTTATTATTGGGCGTTAAACGCAAGGTAAGAAGTATTCTGCGCCTCAGCTAAAGTTAACCCTTTTTTCAGTTGTGACTCTTGAGACACAGAAATTACTACTTATAGAAGAATTAATAATTATTTTCAAATAAAAATATTGTTGGATCGTAAATTACAATAAGATATCTTGAAATATACAAACGATATTATTTAAATTATATTTATAGTATTTTTCTCACTATGTCAACGTCCTAATTGTTGATATCCTAATAGTAATCATCCCTTCCCCATTCCCTTGTTTTGATTTAAGGCCAAGGGTGTCAACAAATTGTACAAATTTAAGCACTGGGACATTTACTTTATCTTCATTCCCGGAATATATTAGATAGTTTCTGAGCAAGTAATTCATTTCTATTACACAACTGATTAAAAACATTGAGTTTTCTATATTTTAAATGTAATCTGGATATACCTATTCGGATCAGCCACGTTTTGGTACATTTTTCAGGCTTCCTAACAGTGAACTAAGCTGAATACAGTTAACGTGTGTACTGTGACGGGTACCTATATGCCCCAAATTTGGAGTAAAATAATCTAAGACCGTTGCTTACGCCCCAAATTTGATGTAATATAATCTAGGACCGTCACTTACGACCCCATCATTTTAAATTATCATAAATTCCATGGGCGTAAAAGACATTCATAGCGTTTTGACCAGTTGTAAAGGACATCTAATTTCTAAAGTATTTAGTTTATGGGTAGGAATGCTAATTCAGATTAGAGATACCAACAATCTGAGTACTTTTCTAATACACATCAAAGATATAGCTCGATAAACAAAAAAAATATAGTCGACATTTAAAAAAAGTCTCTGTTTTTTCGTCTCCTGAAAACCAGCATTTTGTCCTTTACGCCAATTGAACCCAAAGGTATCGATATGTTTGTTGATATTGAAAGGCTCCTTGAAATTAATTGAAGTCTATTATTTAATTCAGAGACTAAAATGATAGTTCGATTGTATCATATTCTGCTCATTTTATCTGCTACTGTACTAACACAACAGTTAGATTTAGTATAAAGTTAGATATTTATCAAACTTATAATTAAAATGACAGTAGTACTGGGACTGGGCAGATTAAGTAAGATCTAACTTTGATGTAGCTCCAGCTGTCATTCTAACCTCAGAAATAAAGACTTTAGGTTCGATTTTTATTACAAACCTCATTTAACTAATAATCGTTTGTCCTTACTTATCGATCACTTTGACAATTCTGTTTGTTAGAAACATAATACATCAATGAAATAAATGAATTAAATATATAGATATATATACTTATACGATCAAACCTCATTTAACTAATAATCGTTTGTCCTTACTTATCGATCACTTTGACAATTCTGTTTGTTAGAAACATAATACATCAATGAAATAAATGAATTAAATATATATATATACTTATACGGTCTTAACCTCCTAGCCTAGTCGGTAGTGACCCTGCCTATGAATCAGGAGGTCCCGGGTTCGAATCCTGGTCAGGGCATTTATTTGTGTGTTCATCATAGACGGAGAGCTGGCCACGGCAGGAATGACACAATAATGACAGCAACGAAATTGATATAGTTAGACTGCTATACTATTGTTATTACCTAATCTGGCAATCTGGCAGCTTTAAGCCGGGGGGTTCAAGAGTAGCAAACCAGTAAAGTTGTTTATAAATCTAGGGAACGACGCAATACTGAGAGTTCTTGCTTTAGTACGATATCGTGGCATTTGATGTATGTAATTGGAATATAACGTGAAAGCTGTCGCAGTGGGGGGGGGGGAAAAGAGGCAGGTTGAAGTTAAATGCATTTATACCGGACGCCTGCAGTTTATTTTAATCTGATCTGTGAAAACTGTTTGTAATTAATCAGGCGCTCGAATAAAACTTATTAGTTGACAGTTTTCGATGCCAAGACGATATTACCGATAGTTATTTCTAAATAGGAAATCGACTTTAACAGCCAGAATTCTCGGTTTAAATTGTTATGAAAAAATATGTGACATATTAGGTTTTGTTCTGATAATGAACTTAGCTTACCAAGCCACATCATAATACAGCTACTCGTTACTAGATTGCGCTTATATCTACTAAACATAGACAAAATATTACATTTGAATTCCAACTGCTGACCCAGCACGGGTGAGCAGTAGATAATAAACCAATATAAGTGTGCCGCATTGCTACGAATCGCGCGGTCATGTTACACTGGCAGTAAGAGAAATTGGCTCGCCAAGGGGCGCACAACCATTAGGAAATTACAGATATATGGCTGCCTAATTTGTCGATAAAAATATTAACCCTTAGCCCATACCTGAATATTTTGATCATTAATACTTAGAGAATTCAACCAACCGGAGTCGCCATTGACAGGCGTTCCCTTCTGCCGAAAACATATGACCAGTGGTCATACACATGTATGGACTGACGTTTATCTGACGTATCATCCCGTCCGGGTTGAAATCTCTAGTTGAAGTTGAATACCGATTCTGATAGCCATCAGCTTAAAATAAAAGTTCTTATTTTATTATTATATTCTCTTTATTTATTACAATATCAATATAAAAGTAATGTTGGAAATGTCATTGTGATAGTTGCCTTCCCCATTCATTTTAATAACATTAAGTAAGATTTAAACAAGGGTGTACATCTGAACGAAGTGACAGCTACGGCCTTGGAACGTATCGGATACCGTTTCGGGGTTGTCAAAATCTCCTTTGTTTATTTGCTGCATGACCACAGGTAAGATAAAATATTTATGTAGTTTATGTAGTAGTTTCGTTCTAAAATAACGGTTAGATTGGGCAAATTAACTAATAAATCTTACATTAATGTATTTTTGTATTAAAATTACTGATGTATCAGGTAGATTAGGGCAGGTCCAGCAATCAAACTAATCGCGTACTTGTCAACCCTAGATAATCGACAGGAAAAACTGTATGTAGACGTCATGTGCCACCGTTCATATGTCAAAGTTCTGTCAAACACTGATTTTGTAGGGAAGATTGAAGAGGAATGGCATGAAACCTTTGCGGAATGAAGATTAACACAATAAATGTCAAAGTCAAAGTCAAAGTCAAAGTCAAATAGTTTATTTGTACAACATGGGTATATATATAGTACAAACAGAGGTACAGGTCTTAGGCCCTGGGTTTTCTGACCACCCGTCGCCGGCGGCCGGCGACCGACTCGTGTCCGCCGCCGACGACGTTCGGATGTTTTGTTCGGGTCGGTCGCCGGCCGCCGGCGACGGGTGGTCAGAAAACCCAGGGCCTTACAGAAGTGACGTTTCAAAAATGGGTATTTTATTGGTTAACAAGACATGAGACATTTTATTTTTGTAAACCTAAAAATGGGTTAAGTTTTCACATGAGCATTGTTTAACTTTACTCGTTTTAATATTTTATGTTAATCCTTGCCTATTAATCATGAACTTGTATCGATATAAATATCGACTTTGCGCAGCATTTGAGTAGCGAGTATTTGAAGTGACAGAATGATAGAAAGTTCTAGATAAATAATAATTTACTTGGTGGTACTACCAATGAGCAACATAGATTACCTCACTAAGATCCCGCACTTTAGCGTTTATGAAGGCTTGCAGTCGTTATCTATATGCTGTTTTATTTATAAATATTGAGCCGCCTGTCGCACCAGTGGATTGTAGGTTATGACAATATTTGAAACTACAAAACCTAACGCGTACTCAATGAACTCGATTCATTTCTCATTTTATAAGAAAGATTGGCGCCATTCGTATGCGGGAACATTCATACTTTGGCCATATCTCGATTTTAAAAACATGCTGACACTTATTTTTGTACTTGTGGAAGATTCCTTCTCATACGCTTAAAATACTCTCGAATAATGGTAACATTACCACTGTTGGTTTCCTTGAAAAGAGAGTTTTTGTGTTTTTGATAACTGCGGACTCTGCATAGGTTTAAAAACTTCCTGCCTGTGAGTACCAAGAAGCTGCTTGTGCAGGCTTTTATTTTTCCTATTATAGACTAAGCTGATGTGTGCACTACCAACATTTAACAGGCTTCCCTAAACAGACTCGATCGTATATTAAATAATGCCAAACGCTTTACTTTCGGCTTGCGTAAATTCGATCACGTCTCAGGTTATCGTTACCAACTCCAATGGCTGCCTGCACGTCAACGCAGGACTCTTAGAATTCTCTGTAAGTACTCTCTTCCCTATTTTGTTTGATCTCTCTGTTCCAGACTACCTTAAGTCCAAATTCAGTTTTGTCAACCCCCGTCCCGGGTGTGAGCTTCGCTCCTCCCAGTCTCTTAAGCTTCTAGTACATCCTCCCCATAGCGGTTATCTCTCTTCTTCTTTTACAATCCAGACTATTTGTCTCTGAAATGCACTTCCCCTGACAATAAGACAAGCCCCAAGCAAGTTCGTTTTCAAACGCTTGCTTCACAAGCACCTGCTGGATCATGACCAGCGTGAATGAGTTTTTTCCCCTTTGCGCGTATGCATTATAATATATACGTATGTTAATTAGTATGTATATATATTGGTATTTGTGAAGTTTATGTAGCATATATCGAAGTATATTTAAGTAGGTACAAATAAGTTATTATAGGATAAATCAGCAAGTTTTCTCTTACAGCACCCACTTTAGCGAATTTCTGTTTGGCCCTATGGTTGACTTGTAGAGAATGCCTTGAGGCATTAAGTCCGCCATTTGTACTTATTTTTACTTTGCAATGAAGTTTAAATAAATAACTAAAATTCTTGGGTGCATATTTAGATGCACCTATCTGTAGTAATGTTTGTTACAATTGCAGTTATTTTGCATAGTTTATGACCAAATACCAAACAATATAAAATGTACATTATTTTTGGGAAACTTATCCCAAACCTAATGTACCATCGGGTTCATAATTGCATATCCAATTTATACGTAAACGTACAGTACGTACAGTAAACGTGATGCTACAAAAAAAACGTATAACATCCTAGTAACTATTTTTATTAGTATTTTTTTAGTATTAACTCGATTCCGGAAAATATTATAGGGCAGATGCCCCGGTTGTGGTCACTGTGCCGGTTTTGGCCATTTTCAAAATTACTAAGGCATAGACAAATTTACAAGTCTATGGTTTATAGAGTTGATATAAGAGTAAATTATGGCAGCACAGATGGCCCTGTCATCTGTCATGTATCAGTTGTCAGCGTAGCACTATCTATGTGGCTGCTAAAGTGTTTAATAAGTTAAGTAATATCCCTCGATCCGTTGTGGTAGAGAGTCGTGAAAAACTTGTGTCTGATATCGAGAATACTCTTTCTGGAGTCTCGGTGTGGGGTCAGGACAACTTAGTCCAATTCAACCCCACAAAGACACAAGTTTGCGCGTTTACCGCTAAGAAAACCCCATTTACTGTGGCCCCTCAGTTCCAAGGCACAACCCTTACAATGTCAGGGAGTATTGGGATCCTCGGAGTCGACATTTCCAGTGACGTCCAATTCCGTAGTCATCTTGAAGGGAAGGCCAAGCTGGCATCCAAAAAGCTCGGTGTGCTCAACAGAGCGAGGAGATACTTCACTCCGGGGCAGAGACTGCTTCTATACAAGTCGCAAGTCAGACCCCACATGGAGTACTGTTGTCACCTTTGGGCGGGAGCACCTGGATACCAGCTTGGGCCCTTTGACTCGGTACAAAGGCGCGCTGTGCGGATCGTCGACGATCCCAAACTCACGAGTGATATTGAACCTTTGAGTCTAAGGAGAGACTTTGCCTCCTTATGTGTGTTCTATCGCTTGTACAATGGGTTGTGCTCCGAAGAACTGTTTGATATGATGCCCACGGCAGCTTTTTATCACCGCACCGCTCGCCACCGGCAGGGTGTTCATCCTCACACCCTGGAGCCCAAAGGGTCGCGCACAGTACGGTTCAAGAGGAATTTCCTCCCACGAACGCTGCGGCTGTGGAATGAACTCCCTGCCGAGGTTTTCCCAGTGGGCTACAGTATGAGGTTCTTCAAAAAAGGAGTGAATAGGTACCTAAAGGGTAGGCAACGCGCATGTGAATCCTCTGGGGTTGCAGGCGTCCATAGGCTACGGTAACTGCTTACTATCAGGTGGGCCGTATGCTTGTTTGCCACCGTCGTAGTATAAAAAAAAAAAAAGTTACCCGTAGAAATTAAATCACTCAATTACTTAAAATTTCTGACAGCACTTAAAAAACATGTTATTGACTTATGCCCCTACAGCTTAAGTGAATATTATAATATTGGTCACTGTTAGTTAATAAGTATGTATATATTATAAAATGTTAGTTCATATTTACATAAATATGTAGCTACACCCACTGGATAAAATTGTATTGATACTATCTGTATTGCTTAACATCATTATGTACACATACAATTTATGGCTAAATAAAAAAATAAAATAAAAATAAAATACCATGGAAAAAAATGGCCAAAAGTGACTCTTGGGCTTTTTTTTAATATTTCTCAAAAGAAAAAAAGATCAGAATCTTAACAGCGAAAGTTCATATAAATATAGTCATACATATTTTATTGAATTTAAACTTTCGTGAGACATAGTAACACTGTATAAGTTTAAGACTCATTAAATAAATATTTTCATCATTCCTTATTGATACAAAATGACAGACGTCTGAATAAACAAACTCTCCTTAAAGTGGCCCAAACCGGGGCATTAGCCCTAATATTTTTAGATGATCGTTTTCAGAAAAAATATTAGCCATTTTAAAAATTGTTTTCCTAGTACCTGCACTCAATCTTCTACTCTTTAAAACAATATATTATTTTTAATTAGTAGGTACAGTTGCCATCAAATATATCGGAGAGGCCAAGGTACTCAAAAATATCTGATCATACACTTTATCGCCTTGACAATAGAGGCGTTGTTCAGATATTTGTGACCACCTTGCCCGCTACGATATATCTGATGGCGACTGTACTTAAATTTTTAACGCTAATATATGTACCCGTAGTGATCACGCGAGTCGTTTTGTATGCTCAATCTAATATGTACATACGTTGTGCCGTTTATTCCCACCAATAGTTGTGCGTACCTTGGCGAGCCAACTGCTCAAACTACCAGTGTAACATGACCGCGAAATTCGTAGCAATGCAGCACACTTATACTGGTTTATTTTCTACTGCTCACCCGTGCTAGGTCAGCAGTTGGAGTTCAAATGTCATTTCCTGTCTATGTTTAGTAGATATAAGCGCAATCTAGTAACGAGTAGCTGTATTATGATGTGGCTTTGTAAGCTAAGTTCATTATCAGAACAAAACCTAATATGTCACATATTTTTTCATAACAATTTAAACCGAGAATCCTGGCTGTTAAAGTCGATTTCCTATTTAGAAATAACTATCGGTAATATCGTCTTGGCATCGAAAACTGTCAACTTATAAGTTTTATTCGAGCGCCTGATTAATTACAAACAGTTTTCACAGATCAGATTAAAATAAACTGCAGGCGTCCGGTATAAATGCATTTAACTTCAACCTGCCTCTTTTCCCCCCCACTGCGACAGCTTCCACGTTATATTCCAATTACATACATCAAATACCACGATATCGTACTAAAGCAAGAACTCTCAGTATTGCGTCGTTCCCTAGATTTATAAACAACTTTACTGGTTTGCTACTCTTGAACCCCCCGGCTTAAAGCTGCCAGATTGCCAGATTAGGTACTAACAATAGTATAGCAGTCTAACTATATCAATTTCGTTGCTCTCATTATTGTGTCATTCCTGCCGTGGCCAGCTCTTAGTCCATCACGGATATTTGTTCCTGAGTTATGGATGTTTTCTATGTATTTAAGTATTTATCTATATCTATCTATTATACATATCGTCGCCTAGTAGCCACAACACAAGCCTTATTGAGCTTACTGTGGGACTAGGTTGATTTGTGTAAGATTGTCCCATAATATTTATTTATTTATTTATTTTTATTTAGGACCCACAACAAGACAACATATAGGTACAACACATACATTAGTTACATTAGTTTCAAGAATTTAATTTAATTTTTAGGAGTTTAGAGCATTCAAATCCTAATAATTAAATTAAAGTGAGTAGTTTAATTAGGTACTTTACGTGAGTAGTTAGTATATCGAAATTGTTGCTACGGTAATAGTACTTGATAGGTAAGTAATGGTCAACGCAACGTGACTGCACGGTAATATTATCTTCAAGGTGAACCTACAGCCATAAACTATGCCATTTACAATACAAACGACACATCTCCTAGCAACATACGCCTTTCTGGCCTAGGTCGGAAAGGTCGTAAACTAGGAGATTAGAAACAATGGAGTTTGCATGTATAAGTAAAGTTTGAAGTGCGCAATGCGGTTATTTCATGACGTCTCGTTGGAATTGCCATCCCTTTCTCTTGGTGGTAGTTCAACAAAATATTTCAAGCGAATTCAACGTTCCTAGGCTACTTTCAATGGGGTTGGCCTGTGAAAGTTTTCCGCAGATGGAGTGTAAAAAGGCTTTATCAAACACTCAAAATGACCATACAATCTAAATATATAAAAGAAGAAATCTAAATATATAAAAGAAGAAACTGACTGACTGACTGACTGCCTGACTGACTGACTGACTGACCGACGGACCGACCGACCGACCAACCGACCGACCGACCGACCGACCGACCGACCGACCGACCGACCGACCGACCGACCGACCGACCGACCGACCGACCGACCGACCGACCGACCGACCGACCGACCGACCGACCGACCGACCGACCGACCGACCGACCGACCGACCGACCGACCCACCGACTGACTGACTGACATATCAACGCACAGCCCAAACCGCTGGTTCTAGAGATTCCAAATTTGGCACGTAGGTTCCCTATAAGGTTTAGGGATACACTAAGAAAGGATTTTTCAAAATTCACCCCCTAAGGGGGTAAAATGGGGGTCCAAAATTTGTATGGCGAATCAAGATTTGTTAGCCTATTTTATTCGTAAAAACGTGTTTAACGTGTTTCAGGTTTATTGAAAATTAAACCCCTAAAAGGGGCAAATGTGGTCACAAAGTCTGAAAATCAACATGGGTATCGTATCCTTTTTGAGTACTTATAGTAAGCGGGCGAAGCCGCGGGAAAAGGCTGGTATACAATAATGTAATAATATCAATAGGGATGTTATAAAGCCTAAAAGTAAACAGTACCCGCCAGAAGTCATAGTCTTTGCGGAAATCTTAATAGCGCGATGTACATTTAATTGCACATGGTACAGAGACATCTAGCAGGAAGTCTAATGACTAAATTTTACTATGTAAATAAACTATAAAATACATACGGCAGTTGGACATGGTGCTAGCATAGGTTATACCTGCCAGTTCTCTAATAGTGTAAAATCATGTGTTTTTTTTCTGGCGCGTTATCTAGTCTTTCAAAACACATTCCATAGAATAATACTAGTATTGTTTTATGGAACATATGCTGGCGCCATCTGGCCAAATCTTGACAGTTGCCCTCAATAGAACTCTGCAGTGGTCCTAATGGGCAACATCCCATTAGAACTACTGCAGAGTCTGCAGAAAGAGACTGAGCACGACTCACGGGTAAATAAACCTCTTCCACTATCGGATAGAGGTGGTCCGATCGGTTACTCCCAGGTTTAGGAACTAGATACTAGTTTTTCTGAAAGCGATTGCCATCTAACCCTGCAACCCTGCAAAAAGTAGGGCCTATTGATATTAGGTCTGGTTTCCTTATGACGTTTTCCTTCAACGCGACTGGTAAATATTAAATGATAAGATAAGTACTTCATACATAAGTTCCGCCAGTTTCACGAGTCGGGGTTTGATTGAACCTCAGACCTCCGGATTAAAAGGACGTCCGGTAGGGGGTCGCGGTAGCGAGGCTACCAGCACTTCAGTAGATGCCAACTCCATTCGATTTAGAATTCTTGGTCGTAAAGTAGGAAAAATAAAACTTTTTACTAGCCTACTGTGTGCGACATTGAGAGCGGTCAGGTCTAGACCTAAAGTTTCGTAGGAAATGCACCCTTATGTGTAGGAGCATAAATGCTAAAATGATTTGAATGGGTTGAAACGGTCAGGTATATTCCTAATGTTAGGTTTACAGGAAATCCTCCTTTATATGTATGAGCGTAGATGAGAGATTAGCTTGAGTGTTTTGTGAAGATTAATGCAATCGTGACAAAGTCTGAAATTAAATACAGTATAGTGTTAATTGGAACTGTTACAGAACACGGAATATTAGTCGGAAATATATTCCAGTATATTCTAAATCTAACCATAAACTATAAAGTAAATACGTGACCTTGGCCTTTAGATAAACCCTGAAATCGCTGACAATTGCATTTTTTTATTAGAATATATTTTTTTTAATGGGACATTCTTACACAAATCAACCTAGTAAGCTCAATAAGGCACAAGCCTTAAAACAACACAAGTTATGGGTACTAAATAGGCGACAATATATATAATTACTTAGGTACAAAAGTTTTTTTTATAATAAAACAATCGACTACAATAAGACACATACTTGCCAACTGTCCTTCTGTCGCACTATACAATGTCCTGCCTTTTTTCCCCATGACTTGCTGAACTGAGACTAGGGTCCACTTGTTAACCTAATCCTATGAATCGGCACTAGTTTTTATGAAAGCGACTGTTGTCTGATCCAATGGGGAAACTAGGTATTATGGCGATTATTTAGTACTAGTAGTAGTAGTAAAACACTTTATTGCACTAAAACATCGTACACGAGACAATTATAAAACATGCAATTGTAGAAAGACGAACTTATCCCTTTAACCCTTCCAGCTAATCTTGCAGCAACTGAAATCAGGCAAACATTAGATCCTGTTTCCTAACAATGTTTTCCTTCAACGAGAAGCTACTGTTAAATATTGTATGATGTTTCATACATAGGGTCCGGAAAAGTCAGTGGTATAAGGGTTTGAACTTGAGACCTCCGGGTTGAAAGTCTGTTGTCTTAACAGCCAAGATACCAGCGCTTTTCTAGCCTATAACACCTGTATTGTTCGATTTAATTTGGCAAAAAATTAAAAAAATGTTTCCGGATACGTATGTAGAATATAGATACGTGATAGGTCGCTAGTTGAATTTCCCTTTATTATAAAACTTCTTCACAAGTTAGATTTACGTAACTTCAGTAAACATTTTGTATATGTTTCGAAGACCGCCAATAAAACAAATCTATTCTTACAAATAAACTACTTTGTTTTGAAATTATTTGAGTAACTAGCGGTTGTAAATTATTTGCAGTCATAACAGCTGTTTAGTAATGCTTCTAACAATGTAATGTATTGCGCAACGCTCAGGTGACTTTAGGTTGAGATAGGTCAGATATTAATAGGTTCACTCATCTAGCCTAGGCCAACTGTCAAGAGCTGAACGGTCAGCTGCAGAAGTAGCGAAGAGGTGAACAAAATTATCTATGGGCGATTTCTTTATTAAAAGAATGGTGATGAGAATAATTTACAATTTAATCGCTAAACTAAGCAAAGCGTTGTATTGTAAGTGGATACTATATTAGGCGGCGGTGGTAACATAACATAAATACTCTTTATTGCACACCTCAAAATAAAGAAACACATAAAATACAAGTCACAAACAGTTAAAGTAGAGATAAAACAATTGCCGGTCTTATAGCTAAAAAGCAATCTCTTCCAGACAACCTTTGGGAAACGGAAACCATTGAAAATAATCAGAAATAACATAAGGTACGTACTAACAAATTAAGTACAAATATTTTAAGAGAAGTTAACTTACATAGAAACAATTGACTTTAAATAAAAATTAAGGAAACTTTTTTATATTATATTTTTGTTTAAATTTTCCGGACAAAAAAAAATCTTTTCACCGTTTGTACATTATTTGAAAGCAAGTCTTTTCATTGTGAGTTTGTACAAATTACAGGTACAATAAACACCTGCTTATACGGTTAAATTACAAACTTAGTTCAGAAATGATTTTGTAAT
This sequence comes from Pammene aurita, assembly GCA_947086415.1. NCBI lineage: Eukaryota > Metazoa > Arthropoda > Insecta > Lepidoptera > Tortricidae > Pammene > Pammene aurita. Next base: position 31,273,308 of record OX352308.1, read on the forward strand.
TTTTTTTCAAAAATTATTCAACCTATCAAGTTCAAAATATTTTTTCTAGGAAGTTTTTATAAAGTTCTACTTTTGAGATTTTTTTCATATTTTTAAACTTATGGTTCAAAACTTAGAGGGGGGGGGTACACATTTTTTTTTTACATCTGGAGCGATTATTTCCGAAAATATTTACATTATCAAAAAATGATTTTACTAAACCCCTATTCATTTTTAAATACCTATCCAACAATATATCACACGTTAGGGTTGAAATGAAAAAAAAAAATCACTCCCCTCTTTACGTATAGGAGAGGTACCCTAATAAAACATTTTTTTGTCGGCGTGATTGATATACATATTAGTACAAAATTTCAGCTTTCTAGTGCTAACGGTCACTGAGATTACCCGCGGACGGACGGACGGACGGACAGACATGGCGAAACTATAAGGGTTCCTAGTTGACTACGGAACCCTAATAAAAATCATTCGTAACTCAGGAAGCTTTCGTGATAAATACTTATACAAAATCTGGGTCACTCACTACTGACTAAGCCATAAAGGTCTTTTTAATCACATAGTGTCAAAAATAAAGAACGGTAAAATATCTTATCTCTTATCTTATCTTATTTGGCTCGGGGGCCCATATGGATACACTTCGACCCAAAGGGATCTTTTGTGTAATTGCCCCCTAGTACACTTACTCAAGAGCTTTTTCAACCATCTCCATGTGTTGGGCGATGGAGCTCAAGGGCAGTGCTTTGAGTTCCTCTGGATCTGGATAGCCGATTCCAAAGTCCCTCATTCTTAGTCTGGCAAGAGCATGACATTCACACATTAAGTGTTTCATTATCTCTTCCTCTTCGCCACACATTCTACAATCAGTATTGTCTGACAGTCCCATTTTAGCCAGTGGAGTACTGGCGTAATGGCCTGTAAAAACTCCTGTTATGATTTGGAGCCTTTTTCTACTAAGTTTCCAAAGCTTTTTGCTCCAGCATGAGTCAACTCTATGCATGAAGAGCTTTGAATGCCTTAGACCTGTCAAACAACCCCACTCTTGTTGGTGTTTATATTTGGTGTGGTCCTTTATGGCCGTTGTTATGGTTACCTTTATACCGTACAGTATGATAGGTCTTATCATCATGGTATAGATTCACCTCAGTACCTTCGGGGTTAAGCCCCAGGTTTTGCCATATGCTGACCTGCACATGCCAAACACTCTCATAGCCTTAGTTATGGTGAGGTCGGCATGCTTTTTCCAATTTAGTTCTTTGTCCAGTGTCAGACCTAGATACTTTACGTCATTGGATATTTCTAGTACCGTTCCGTAGAGTCTTAGTTGCTTCATACCATTCAGGGTCTTTTTCCTGGTAAATGGTATTACCACTGTTTTGCCCGGATTGATCGAGAGTTGGTGGTTATTGCACCACTGCTCCACAAGCCTCAGTGCTCCGTTCATGATTTCTGATACCATGCTGGGGAATCTCCCGTTAACAAGTATCACTAAATCATCTGCATCTGGTAAAATATACTTCTAACGGCTGATTAAATTAACTATTTGATATCGAGTGGGGTGACTGCTGTAGTTATTGGCCACTCTTAAAAGTACAGTCGCCATCAGATATATCGGAGCGGCCAAGGTGGTCACGATTATCTGAACAACGTCTCTATTGTCAAGGCGATAAAGTGCATGTTCAGATATTTTGAGTACCTCTGCCGCTCCGATATATTTAATGGCGACTGTTCAGAAAGAAACAAGGTAATACCAGCATGCTTTCGTATGAATGAGACCAATGGCCTATTTAATAAAGCCACATAAAAGTGACAATTTGCAAGCGGTAGTATCTTTCTAACACATGGGGTTAGAAAGAGACTTCCGCTTGTAAATTATCACTTGTAGCATTATTAAATAGGCCACAGAAATTACCTGTATTTCTCCTGCTATCGTTTTAGTTCAATGGCCAAGAACTATAGCAGTTACCCTACACAAGTTATACGACCCATGAAACTTTTTTTTTTTTTTTTATACCACGACGGTGGCAAACAAGCATACGGCCCGCCTGATGGTAAGCAGCTACCGTAATCTATGGACGCCTGCAACTCCAAAGTAGTCACATGCGCGTTGCCGACCCTTTACAAAAAGGAGGATTCACTGTGTTGACGACTAAAGGAACAAGAAGGTCCCTCATCGTCAACACACTGGGTCCTCTTTGAGCTCTTTGAAAACTTTTAACATACAACCTTAATTACGCACATTTTAAATCCAGTTCCAATCTAAAGTTCGGCCATAATTCAGTCGATTAATCTAAAGTTGGCCAATAAAACTTACAGCCCTTTTATTATGATTAACCAAACTCAAACTAGTTGGGCGAGGGCTAAATTGGAATGAATATTACACTCACGAGAAAATGTTAACGAGGCCACGGCATTTTGTGTACCTATATATTTAGTACAAACTGTAACTATTGCCCATGAATATACATACAGGGTACATTAATAAAAACAATAACTATTTCTTATTTCAATTGACACCTGAGGATTTGTTGTTCATTTTAGAGTAGGTAAAAAAATAAGACTTCGTCAGAATGTAACCAAATGTAATAGTAGTTTAGGGAACAAATTTATGATGATTAATAATGGGCCAGAAATAATTTAAAAGATGATGAATTTACACGGAAAAATTTAAAGTTTTACCAGATATAACGAACTCTGCAGTCAGTTTAAATCAACATCATCATATTTCTACTTTTGACCTATTAGTAAGTTACACGGACGGATATAAGTAAAGGTAAAACGACAAAGTTGTTACATGTTAAAGTTACCTATTTAAAGTTGTTACATAAAGGGGTTAAAATGTAGCCGCGATGGCACCTAGATTATATAGCAAATTACCAGAAGATATCAGATCACAACACTTAAATAAATTTAAAAGTATAGGTATATTAAAACTTTTTTTAGTTCGGAAAAATTACTGCTATTTTTAGAGGAAGCTGACATGCATGCTCTGAAATTTGTATGCCGTAAGGCGCCACATAATGTAATTTGTAAGAACCTGTAACCTATGCTGGACAAATAAATAAATAATAATAATAATAATACTCCAAAGTGCTACGCCATCAGTGACTTACAATTATTTGGCTTTTAAATAAGACTACTCAGCCAAGCTACAGTAGAGTTGAGTCTTTCAACTTTTTACTCATGAAATGAAGTTTAAAGTGTTTAAACACTCTTGCATCCATAAAACAAAGTAGCGATGAAAGGTTTTATATTTTTGTTTCCCGAAAATGCTCGTAGACGCTGACTTGGTGTGATAGCGCGGTGAATAATTAGTTGGGTTAATCTAAACTGCCAATAATTTTAAAGATGGCCTCGCAGAACTCTTGTGAACAGTGTTTTTGTCTAACGTTTTGTTCTTCTCTCACACACACACACGCAGGACAGGTGGACTTAAATGTTTGATAGAGTGGTGGCCACTTTCACATGAAAGAAGTCCCTGGCGTCCGTTACTTCGATGGGTAGACGACATTCGGAAGGTCGGGTCACTTCTAGATGAAGTGGACTCTGAACCAGGACAAGTGGCGTACACGAAGAGAGGCCTATTTTTATTAATCTTTTAATTAGCCTATTAGAAAGGCACCAATTCAACATGTTTTTATTAACCAAAGAGCTAATAAAAAAAAAGAGTATGTACTTGCCGAGCGGACCCCAGGCTCAATAGAGCCGTGGCAAAAAGCCGGGACAAACGCGAGGAGGATGGTGATAAATATGTAAAAAAGAATAAATAAAAATAAAAATGCCTTTATTAATTTCTTGTGATAGGATACATAGAAAAGAAAATAAATACATTTTTTTACAATTTTTTTTTAAATATCACATGGCCCCGCTTAGGGTAAAGGCCTCCTCCATCCGTTTCCAATTTTTTCGGTCTTGTGCTTTTAGCAACCAGTCCCTACCACTATTCCTCTGTATCTCGTCTACCCAACGGTCTTTAGGATTCCCTACTCCTCTTTTTCCGGTAGGACCTATCCATTGGGTGACCCGTTTCGTCCACCTTTTATCCGGGACTCGAGCTATATGTCCCGCCCATCTCCATTTAAGCTGTAGAATGTGTTTTACTGCGTCGATCAGTTTAGTTTTTCTACGGATATCCTCGCTTCTGCACTTGTCTGAAAGCTTAATACCTAGAATACTTCGTTCCATGGCACGCTGGCACGAGCGTATTTTGGTCCTTATTTTTTTTTGTAAGATCCAAGTCTGTGCTCCATATGTCAGGCAAGGCCACAAGCACGAATCTAGCACTTTCTTCTTGAGCTTTATGGGAAGCTTGGATTTTAGAATTTCTTTGAAGCTCCAGTACTTCCTCCATGTCATGTTGATGCGGCGCTTTATCTCGTTCTCTTGTCTTGAGTTTTTGAAGGAGATTTGTTTCCCGAGGTATACATAGTTGTCGGTGTATTCTATCTCTATATCGTTCACTATTATTGGGACTTTTTTACTATTAGTAGTAACTTTTGTTTTTGACGCGTTAAGTTGTAAGCCTATTTTTTTACTGACATTGTTCAGTTCTTCCATCATAGTTTCGAGTTGCTTTGGTGATTTTGCAAATAGGACGATATCGTCCGCAAATCTTAGGTCGCTCAGGAATTCTGAATCTATTTTTAATCCTTGCTTATCCCATTTCAGCTCCTTCATGATGTCTTGCAGCACGGCTATAAATATCTTAGGAGACAGTGGATCCCCTTGTTTGACTCCTTTCCTTATGTAGATTTTTGGTCCAAGTTTGTCTAGATTCACCCTGCTCGTACTTTTCTTATATATATCTTTAATAATATGAATGTACGTGTTTGATACACCTTGGTTTGAAAGCGCTTGCCAAATACTTTCGTGTGCTATGGAGTCAAAAGCTTTTGCGTAGTCTATGTATGCCAGGTAAAGCGGTTGTTTGTACTCTTGATGTTTCTCTACTATTTGTTCTAATGTGTGTATGTGATCAATGGTTGAGTATCCAGGACGAAAACCAGCTTGTTCGACTGGTTGGTGGTTCTCGATTGTTGGCGCTATGCTTTTCTCTAGGCACATTGCAAATAGTTTGTACAGCGTTGGAAACAGGCTGATAGGCCGGTAGTTGTTGATGTCTGTGGGATCTCCATTTTTGTACAAGAGGATTATCATTCGTGATTTTGCCTATATTTGCAGGATTTCTTGAGCCTCTAGAATTTTATTGAATAGCGTCGTTATAGGACCCAATAATATTTTTTTACCAATTTTTAAGGCTTCGTTGGGAATGTTATCCGCCCCAGGGCTCTTTTCTTTCTTCAGTTTGTCTATTTTGTTTGATATCTCTCTGTTGTCAAAAGGTAGTATGGGATGTGTAGAGTAATGTTTTAGCTGTGTGTCTTTTTTCCTGTACTCGTTTTCATTACTGTGTTCGTTTTGATAGAGCTTTTCGTAGAAGTCCGAGGCAATATTAATTAAATCTACTCTTGTTTGTGGCTTGTTTGATTGTGAGAGAGCTTTGAGCTGTGGGATCCAAGCGTTTTCAGAATTTATTTATTTGTTCATTCTCTTTTGGCTTCCAGTGTTAGTTAGATTTTATTCAATTACTTTCAGTCTGTAGTTTTCATAGTCTTTTTTTAAGAGTTTATTGGTCGTTTTGTAGAGTAAGGAGAGTTCTATTCTTTCTTCTTGTGTTTTAGGTTTTTTTATTTGCAGATTCGAGCGTTTCTGGAGCTGTTGTATGGTTTCATCGGATATAACACATTTTTTTCTCTTTCTCCAAAGTAGTTGCAGCCAGACTCTGTTTGATTGCTGACTCTATCTTGGAGTAGTAAGACTCTATGTCTTCGTCATAGTCTCATCTGATTTGTACTACTTTTTTCTCTAGGGTACTTCTGTATATTTGTTGATTTTTTTCGCTGGATAGGTCGGTCGCGTTTTTCCCAAAACTGGCTCTACTTTTTCGTTGGATTTTTAATGCTATTGTTCCTCTCAATAAACGATGGTCACTTGGGAATATACTATTATTAAGGATTTCCATGTTTGTAAAGAGTCTTGGGGCATCACTCAAAATATGATTTTTGTGGCATCCATCTGGGGTAGTCCATGTCCATCTTATTATTCTTGAATATTGAGTTAATAATTGTAAATTTGTTTGCCATCGCATATTTTATTAGTCTGTCTCCTCTATGATTTCGTGACCCGTAGCAATATGGCCCTATAATAATATATTCCGATGGTTTTTGTTGACCTACTTTTGAGTTTAGGTCTCCCATTATAATTAATTTACCGTTAGTCAGCTGTCGGGCCTCTTCGACTTGATCGTAGAATTTGTTGATATCCTCTTCAGCTGCTTCAGAAGTGGGGGCATAGACTTGTATAATTGATATTTTTATATCTTCGAATTTCATATTTAGTAGGCATACTCTCTCAGAAATTCCCACGTAATTTTCTATATTTCTTTTGTATTTATTATTGATTAGAAAACCTACTCCATAGTGGCCTTGGGTTTCTCCGGTATAGCAAAATATATGGTCTTCATCTTCTATGATTTCGTTTCCTTTCCGTCGAACTTCGTATAGTCCAATTATATCATAGTTAACTTTTGATAGAGAGTGTTTTAAAAGAATCATTCTTTGTGGCGATATCAGAGATTTGACGTTATATGTGCAAACGTGAAGTTTCTGGCCACTTGGAAAATAGTTTTCGGTATATTCCTTTTCGTTGTCTGTACTGTTTGATGATGGAGGGTGGTGGTCTACGTCTCCCGCGGGGACCGGCTCTATTGGAAGGGGTGATAAATATGTACTTACATACTAAAATACTAGTTGTCAAATTTACAAAACGAGGCGAAGCGTAAGCGAAGTGAAGTTCTTACAGACAACTTCGGACATAACGGAACTGTCAGCTAGCTACCTAGATGTCTGTGCATTTCGATGGCTTCTTGATTTTGAATAGTTATCGCGCGATAATTAAAGTAATGTTTTTCTGATCTATATGAAAGTTGGGGTTGTATTAGAGCTCAATACAATTGAGAGTTCGTTCATGAACATGATCTATCAAGGTGTTATGGAGCTAGAAGGGTCGATAAATCATCATTAGGGTGCTTAGAAAAAAATGGAAAAGTAGAGTCGCGAGTTCGAGTCTCGCCTGAGGCAGTGGATTTTTCTACTTTTCCATTTTTTCTAAGCATTGTGGTATCGTTAGCAGACGTTCTGCTTAATATAACTCATTTGCAAGAAAATCGCGAGTTCTCAGTTCGAGGCGAACTATTAGTTTCCTGGTATCAAGTTGAAACCACTGGCTCACCTAAATAATCTATGTAGCATCAAGTTTTACGAGTCAAGTCGGCTCGTAAAGCCAACATCGAGTTATTAGCGAACAACTTGACTGATCCCATCACGGTACCCTCAGCGACCCCCTCAGGAACTTTACCGGCCCTATCTCGCAACCCTGTACCACCCTCTCAGGAACTCTATTGGCCCTATAAGAGTACCCTGTGCCACCCCGTAGTAGCAAGTAACCCGGTCCTAACAGTGTACCCTGAGTCACCCCTTAGGAAGTCGTCCCGGTAACCCTCCAACCTAGTTATAATGATAACAACGATGAAGTTACTTCAGCGGTGCCTATTTATATTTAAAAAATCTTAATTTGTCGCGTTTTTGACATTAATATGATTTCAATTTGTCATCAAAACTATAGCGACGATTAATGGTATTAACGTTAAGCAATCTCTTTTAATAAATATTTGGCACGAATTTGATAACCAATGGACAACAGGAAAAGGATGCCCCGAGTAAGTAAAATACCACTTTGTTAGATCTAATCCAGTTCAATAACAAAATGAAATCAATTCAATGACAAATTTTATTTTAGAATTGGCCACTAGTATTTCCTTTCCACAAAGTCATTAAAACACCTTCGCTTTGCTTCGGTAGTTGAAACACCACGAGGATTATTGTGGGAATGGGATACGATTTTAGAAGGAAGGGTTTGAATTTGCCGTCGGAAATTTCTTCTCATATTTGCAGAACGTTTGGTTGTAGGTTTCATCATCTTCAATAAGTTCACTGTCAATGTCCCAGTGAAGAGTATCAATTGTTGTCCAACGAGATTGGACTGATTTGAGTAAATCTTCCAGCTCCCATTTTTCGTTGATGGTAGAGAGATCGATGTAACGGACAGTGCGTGCGAAGGCCTTGCAGTTGCTCTGTTGCTTTCTCATCTTCTCTGATAACTTGGCAACATCGACGCTTGATTTATCGGTAATATTGAAAATTGGTGGAATCGCGAATCCTGGATTGATTGGAGTGCGGGTGGTTGTCTTGGGCTCTGAAAGTCCAGGTTTCTCTTTTTTCGCGGCAAGATAAGAGATAAAAGATTTATTCTTCAATTCAGGCACATTACGATGCACTTATGAATGTCAGAGATAAAAAAAACTACCACCGGTTCTAACCCTATACCTCTGACCCGAGAAGTATTATGACTGGCAAGAAACTCGGCGGGACTTATTCTTTTTAAACAGTAATCTTAAAGATACACAATAATGCGTAGTTTGTAGCTTGACTACCTCAGCACAAAATAATATTTATAAAATATAGTATACTTCCGACTCAATGAACCTACCAACAATACTACCCGATTTTTATAGAAGCCTTTCATATTTTTCACCATTGTCCCCAAAATAGTATCTTTCATACCCTCACCGCATAACCCACCTTGTATCCTTACCATTAAAATTGATATTCCCTTAACAGTTCTGAAAGATGTACCTCAAAATAATAGGTTAAAAGCAACCGTAAATACTGAAAATTAAGGTCTATAATCGGTTGCTGAAAGATGGAAGGTCTGATAAGGAATTCAGGACATTCCGTGCGGTGGCATGCAGATTTTACGCGCGACAGAAAGGGTCCACACTTTGTGCGGGATGGCTACTTGGGTACTGTTGGGGGGGAAAGTGTTGTAAGAAATTAGAGATATTTCATTTCTAATGATGCTTTAGGATCAAATAGACACTATAATAAATAAATAGATAAATATTATGGGACAATACGGTAAGCTCAATAAGGCTTGTGTTGTGGGTACTAGACGACGATATACATAATATATAGATAAATACTTAAATACATAGACAACATCCATAACTCAGGAACAAATTATGTGATAAATACACAAATAAATGCCCTTACCAGGATTTGAACCTGGGACCTCCTGCTTGGTAGGCCCCTTGTTGCCCAGCCCAGCCCAGCAGTTGGTAGTGACCCTTCACTACCAACTGGGCTAGGAGGCCATCAATGTGATAAAGAATCATAGTTATTTATCAGCTAACTGTATTTACAATGCATTGAAAATTGTGTCTATATCCTTAAAAACTAGTATTAAAGTTTTGTCCTATATTCAAGAAAAACTAAGGAAATGCAACTCTGAATAAAAAATATTTCAATTCCAGTGACGTAAATTTATACCAGTAGGTATTAAGGCTATAGGACACAGAGGTTAAATGTCGAAGCCTACAAAATTTACGAGTTAATTTTTAAAATTATTATTTAAAACGAGTCATTTCTAGATAGATCTATGAACAAATCAGAGTTCGCAACAGAACTAAACTAAATTTGAACTCATTGCATGCAAATAAATTGCCTTACTTAAATTTGAAGTATTCAAACCCAGAATCACCATCACACACCGTAGCTAATGCAACCTTGTTTTGTATAAACTCTTGCAGTTGCTAAACTCTCGGGCTCGGCTAGTATTCGGGAGCTTCTTTTAAGTACCAATGGCAGCGCACCACATAAGCTTAATAGGCGCGGCCAATCAGGCTTAAGTTTAAAATAAGTTGAACATATTAGTCAAATTTGCCAATTCATTCCATCTTGAGCTTTCATAAAATCAACCACTTCCACTCTTAATTTGAGTGTTTTTGGACTACCTTTTGTAAACCAGTACTATGGAATTTTATATCTAATTGTACAATGTAAATCGAAGTTTTATTTGAGTTGTCGAGTTCCTGTTTACGGCGGCTACACACACTATTTCACAACCTAAATACTAGAACTGTTAGTAATTATTATATATAATTTGGCGTTATATCACCGATTGTACTTCAACTATCCCCTTTCTTCTAAAACGCTATCGCTGGTTCCACTCGACCGCGCGGCAAAAAATGCCGGAGTCTGAATAAATTGCCCGGCGACGGTTTTCCGCCGCATTCATAACGCCCTTTTAGGAGAAATGTATACCATATTTTTAAAAAGACTGCCTTTTTGTATAGTCGGACTACGCGAACTTTGCACCTATTTTGCAAGTGACATAGCATGGCTTAAAAATCAGCAAAACTACCCCCCAATCCCCTACCAAATCTACTTTCAAGCGGATGCTATGCATTATCATAATAATGATAGTATTTATGAAATATGTAGTAGTATATATTGTAGTTATATATGTATATCCACTTTTTAGCAACTATCTTATTTGTGTACATCTACATGTAGTTTAAATAATATAAATATATTATTCCTCAATTAGTTTTATGAACGTTTAAAATTAATATATTCCTAATTATTTCTTTTCACCACATATGTATGCCTTTCTCTGTTTAGTGTGGTGAGTGTGGTTGACTGGCCGAGAATGCCTTTAGGCATTAAGTCCGCCATTTGTACATAATTTACATTGTATTTCGTGCAATAAAGTTTAAATAAATAAAACTTATATGATCCTCCTTTAGTCAATCCTTCAATCGAAGACTTTTGGGTTCCTTAGCGCTGTAAAATATAGACTTTTAATCTTACAGATGTAAGTAATTGAAATATGCAAAAATTCGTTGGAGCCATATTTTTGGACAATGGATGACTTTTGTACCAATAATCTCTGGATGTTTGTTCTTCCTTCAAACAAAAACGACTAAACGGATTTGGATAAAATTTAGCACACATGATACTTTTCATCCCGGGATTTATTCCCTAAGGAGTTAAAATTGGGGTTTACCACACGAGAGATAAAAAAAAAGATAAGATATATATTCTTCAATTTAGGCACATTACAATGCACTTATGAACGTGAGAGAGAAAAAAAACTACTAAGTTTTTTTTTTTTAGATTTTTTTTGGTGGAGTTTTTGTTGAGATTGTTTTTGTATATTTTTTGTATCTCCAACGCATTTTCGTCTTACGAGCCCTTAGCTGACCTACAAAACATTTTAATCTCTCCGACTTTTCCACTCTCCAAAAATACCTACCAAAACAATCTAATCCATACTAATCAACTGAATTATAGCCCTGTTTTTCTAATATTTTGACTCTTTACAAGTTTCAAAACACGTGTCGTCGTGTTTGTGATCTGCCGATTTTCACCGCATTTGCCGAGAGAAAATATACCTTATGACAATGTGTTAAGAGTGTTGAAATAGTTGTTATGTTGGTATGTTTACATTGACGCAACATGGCCGGCAGGGAGCCAATTAGATAAGTTGTAGTAAATTATAATGATGTTTGTAATTACTGGCTTTACTATGTTTTTGATGATATAAGAATTCATGAAAAACAGATTGATCAAGACAATGTTACTTGGGCACAATTTGATGAGGTAAAAGAGTTTCTTAGTGACTCTTTAATAGATATTTTTTTCTTTGTTACTTTTCTGTCTGTAATTTACTTGGCTAAGAAATTACTGGCTATTCCCTTATTGGTTTATTAAATAAATCATATATCACTCCTCTAACGGCTTCCTAGCCTAGTCGGTAGTGACCCTGCCTACGAAGCAGGAGGTCCCTGGGTAGGTTCGAATCCTGGTCAGGGCATTTATTTGTGTGTTTATCACGGATATTTGTTCCTGAGTTATGGATGTTTTCTATGTATTTAAGTATTTATCTATATCTATGTATAATATAAATCGTCGTCTAGTACCCAAGACACAAGCCTTATTGAGCTTACTATGGGACTAGGTCGATTTGTATAAGATTGTCCCATAATATTTATTTATTTATATCAAAATTATATTACCATGACTATATTACTATTTCCATGAGTACTTTTCGACAAGCGAATGCTCATACAACTGAAGGGTAAAGTCTACAAAACGCCAGTTAGACCCGCCATGATGTGTGGTTCTGAGTGCTTGGCCGTCAAGAAAATACACGAGCAAAAGATGAGCACAAACGAGACGAAGATACTGCGATGGTCAGCTGGGGTTACCAGACTCGACAGAATACGCAATGAATACATCAGAGGCTCGTTCAAAGTGGCTCCTGTTGTTGGGAAAATGGCTGAAAGCCGATTGAGATGGTTCGGGCATGTGAAGGGGCGAGATGAGGAATACCCTGTGAAAAAAGCACGGGCTATACCAAACATGAAAAGGGGCAGAGGAAATCGACTGCCACGTGGTGGACAACCGTTAACAAAGAAATGGAACAGGCACAGCTGAACATACAAACAACCCAGGACAGAATATCTTTAGGCCTACAAATGAGGAGAACCGACCCCAAGTAATGCGAGCAGGCAAGGAAGAAGAAGAAGAAGGTGGCAAACATACGGGTTGATGGTAAGCAGTTACTGTAGCCTCTTGACGCCTGCAACTCCAGGGATGTCACATGCGGATTGCCGACTGAGAAGAGACGAGCTCTTCACAACGGATGCCTGAAATACGATAAGTTGAACATTTATGTATGCAGGTAACAGGTATAGTCAGGTTTTGGTAAACATCCCAAATCCTCAAAAAGAACGTATTAACGACTTCATCGACGCGTGCATTTCATCAACGCTGGCGTTGCGCCAGCGCACGCGCGGAGTCTATTCGTGGAGGCGAACGTGCCCGAAGATCGACGTAGATTGCCGAAGTGCGGTTAATGCAAAGGTTATCAAATCATGATAAGATTCATGAAAATATGTTAAAGTTCATGTAGAGCAGATGTTGATTTTTGTCTTGATTGCATTGCTTGTTAAAAAATCGGAAATCACATTAAAAATTATACCGTTCATAAGTGATACGCTCGTAGGATCCTCCATTTTGACTGTATTAATTTAATAATTTGTATTCATTTATTAATTCATAGAAAAAAAAACTTACCTACTGGCTTTCTGAACTAAATATTTACGTCACCTGCACTCTATATTTGTTGCATAATTTTCACTTTGTTGTCTTTTGTTTTCCTGTCAACAATTGCATCAGCATGATATAATGCAACGCCATAAAACTATGACGTTCTTTCAGTTCGACTATTTCTGGCTGGCAAATGCTATCCAAGTTCCTTTACGTTGATGTCAAATATATGTTTACTCTTTTATAATTATTATTTTGTAATGGAGCGAACGAAGTGAAAGAGGAGGCCATTTCAGCTCGGAAAATTTTTATTTTCGCACAATATTGTCTGCCCGAAGTCTGTTGGGTTTTTTCACTATAGGTCGACAGCCGATTCTTCTAACTTTAGACAATTTTTCCATCTTTTATACAATAAAAAAATTGTGACGTTATGGATAACGTGATAATTGTAATACCTCATTGTTCGCTCACAGACTCAAGGTATTAATTTAAAACTGTATTTTTGACGTTCAATGTAAAATTTGATAAAATTTTCGTAAAAATATGTGAGAAATTAAGTATGTACTCTTGGTTATAGGTAACCAATTCTCAATTCGATGACTTTATTAATATTAGTATGGATTTTATCTATTAATTTAACTTACAAGAATCGTTCGCAAAATCGCAGTCGCATTTTTTAACCTTTTTAATTCGACTTGTTTACCTACGAATCAATAAGCTGGCACGGAAGCAAGGGCCACCCTTTCCCAGCATGCTAGACACGGGCGCCACGGGGAACAAGTCATACGTGGCAACGCTGCTGCCAAGGTGGCCACGCGCCACACGTGGTGACGGCTATTTATAATTGCTGCATGTGGATATTGGCACGGTTTGTAGAACTGCGCGAAAGCTAGAAAAACGATGTTGTTGAAGCAAGAAAAGTGGATGCCTTGGTGAAGAATTAGATATATACCCAAACTTTGCACACATAAACACAATGCTCGAAGAATATGACTTGACGTTATGATTACTTGTCGTGTGGTCTCCACATGCGACTGCCCCACCGATCATAAGAGTCGTAACGACCATTGAAAAGCAGTTCGAAATTGGATTTTATTTGTCGGCAATACGGTATAGAAAAATGGTCGTCTAAATTTGCTGGTAGTAAATAATAATAGATTGTTAATAATAAATAAGGTGCGTAGGTATTTGAAATGTCACGCCATAATAAGTTTAATAATAAAACACTCCACGACGTCGATTCTATTCCTGGTCTGATTATATCGTAACTTGATTTACTATTCTAGAAAGCAATTTAATAAGCCATTTGTATAATCATTTTTTCTACTAGCTATCTAAAATAAACGAGAAAATCAGGGTAGACCGCTATATTAGTATGTGGTTAAAACACAACCAAAAATTGCAGGAAAGTTTTCCGTGATAATGGCAGAAGAATGGTGTGGTGTGGTGGTGGTGCCGTGATAATGGTGGTGGAAGTTTGCCTTTGTACGTATATGTTGTGTTATATGTCATCGGGTAAATTAGAAAACAATTACCTGTTATTGCAAATGGAGTAAACAGACACTCCCACAGCCACATAAGTACGCACCTAAATTAATAGTACAATGGTGTAGGGTAAAATAAGTTTTCTGCCAACAAACTGCTGTGCAGTTTGGCAGATAGGTGAAATTGATTAAATGTATCTCTTTTTGTTAAATCAAAGAAAAAAAAAATTCCGCTGCGGCAGGGCCATCGGGCCGCCGCGGCCACACCAGACGTCAAGTCGTCCTCAAAACGACGACGAGCGACCATCCCACCGCAGTGGGATGCGACATGAAACAGGAGTCATAGCAGAAATGCGGGCACTCCAACCCCTGCCCCCATCATAAGAGGAGCAGCGGACGACACCACACACAAAAAAAAATTTGCAAATGCAATTGATTGCAATTTTTTTTTACAATTGTAAGTTATTTCAGAAAAGAGCGAAAACTATCGCCCCTCTTATTCCGGAAACTGCTGGGCCTAAAATTGTACAAATAATAGTTAAGTTCTTTACCTGTATTTCGTGAAAAATAATAATAAGTTTACGGCCAAGTGCGAGTCGGACTCGCGCACCGAGGGTTCCGTACAAACCTTTACAACTTAAAGGTATTATAAGGTAGTAAGGTACCTGAGTATTTGATATGAATTTCAATTTAAATAATACATCTACGCGTTTACGAGGAAAAAGGTAGTAAGTTTAAAATTAAAAAACAATAATTGTATGATTTTACTAAAAATGTCTACTTTTCGTAATTTTTACTTTGTCTGTGCTATATGAAGTTTCTTCGTGCCAAGTTTCAAATTTCCGAGTTTACGGGAAGTACCCTTTAGGTTTTGAGTTTCTTGCGAGTAAGTACTCAGTTTCAAAATATGCGACTTAAATTGCTATTTCTTTTGATTGCGTTGACATAAAAGTTTGGTTTTACTACATCTGAAAGGTCCTATAGCCCTGAGTATATGACATGAATTTCAATATAATACCTCAACGCGTTCACGAGGAAAAAGGTAGTAAATTTAAAATTTTAAAAAATATTTTTTTGTATGAGATTACTAAAAATGTCTACTTTTTGTAATTTTTCCATTGTCTATGCTATATGACGTTACTTCGTGCCAAATTTCAAGTTTCTGAGTTCACGGGAAGTACCCCGTAGGTTTTGCGAGTGCCGAAAAACTCTAAAATTTGCAGCATAAACGACTGTATCTTTTGATTGCGTTGGCTTATAAGTTTGATTTTTTCACAGCTCCAAGGGACTATAGATCTGAGTATTTGATATAAATTTCAGCTTGATACCTCCACGCGTTCCTGAGAAAAATGGTCTTGACAGACAGACAGACAGACAGACAGACAGACAGACAGACAGACAGGCGGACAACAAAGTAATCCTATAAGGGTTCCGTTTTTTCCTTTCGAGGTACGGAACCCTAAAAAGAAAAACATTGTTAAAAATAATGCTGTGATGTACTCGTAGATGGAGTGAAGACTAGGTGTTAGTTTAATGAAATTTAACCTTTTTTTTCCAAATCAATACAAAAATAGAAAAAATAGAATATCCTATCGTTTTCGATTTCGGTTCATCAAAGCTACTCTCATGATTCAAACTATAAACACCCAAGCATACTAAATTAACAATATCGACAATTTGCCGACTTTACCACTTGGGAATAAGGCTTATATACGGTCAGTAAATACCTCAGTTGTATACGTGACTATTTGCGCTTACGCTGGATAAAATATGCATGTTTTCAACCGACTTCAAGATTTCGAAGGAGGAGGTTATCAATTCGTCGGCATCTTTGTTTTTGCTATTTTTTTTTTTTTTTTTTTTATGTATGTTCACCGATTATTCGAAGATGGCTGGACCGATTTGAAAAATTCTTTTTTCGTTTGAAAGAGTATACTTCACAGTTGGTCCCATTGTAACCAGGTCAGGATCTGATGATGGGATCCTGGAGAAATCGAGGGAACTCTTCAACTATTATAGGCACACCTATAGTGATTTGAGTATTTTTTACAGCAGCTCGAGCATTTGCTTTTGGAATGGTGGATGTTTAGTGAAGTCGGTTCTTTTTTGTTCAAAATTATTGTAGTAAATATCCAGTTCGCGCCGGTTTGCCGCGGTTAGGTCCTGCATATCAGGATGCACAATTGAATAGCAAATTATAGCTAAATATAAATACAAGGTATAACAACAACAGTGGTGATCAGTTTAAGGGCTTAGTTGGTATCTTATTATCATTATGAAAAACTAAAAAAAAAATTACTATGCTACACTATTTTCAACCGACTTCAAGATTTCGAAGGAGGAGGTTATCAATTCGTCGGGATCTTTGCTTTTGCTATTTTTTTTTATGTATGTTCACCGATTATTCGAAGACGGCTGGACCGATTTGGAAATTCTTTTTTTGTTTGAAAGAGTATACTTCACAGTTGGTCCCATTGTAACCAGGTCAGGATCTGATGATGGGATCCTGGAGAAATCGAGGGAACTCTTTAACTATTATTGGCACACCTATAGTGATTTGAGTATTTTCTACAGCATCTCAAGCATTTGCTCTTGGAAAGGTGGATGCTCAGTGAAGTCGGTTCTTTTTTGTTTAAAATTATTGTTACACCTTGTATGTATATTCTTAGACAGGTTCGAATGCTGCGGTTTTTCAGAATCATTAACAGTTAATTTTTCTTTTGTAATTGACATCTGTGTCCTATTTGTGGTAATGTCCTTTACCTTTATAAAGCATTGTCATTTTAGAAAGGAAACCGAAATATAGTAGCGTAACACATCATTTGAGCCGGATGCAAAAAATTACGAGTGTATTTTGGAAGACGATTACAAACTGTGGATTTTATAATTTCATCAACCTTACTAGTTACGTGTGGTTAGCGGAGTGGCCCACACAGGAGAAGATGGAGATGGCGGGACGACCTAGTGCATTTCTGAACAACTGGCCAGATATTGTCCTAAATCACGAGGATTGGAAGTAGCTTTTGTCCAGCAGTGCGACTCTTTATGGGCTACCAAAAAAATGTAAATATAAAAGTATGTAGAGGCCATGGCACTTATAATAAACTTCATGGCAATTAAAGTTCGGAGACCAAAATATATTTATTGACTATTGTGTGTGCAAAAATAGATCATTATGAAATTATATAATACAACATAACTTACTAAAATATAATGTAGCGCGACTGGCCGACGTTTGTTGTTTGTGTCGAATTTTATTTATTACCAAGCTAAATGTAGACTATTATGATGTACCTACAGTTGACTACAAAGAAATAATATTCACTAAAGACAGGCCTGCCGCGGGAGCTGACAGTGCAGTCGGACTGGCGGTAGACCAACAGCTGGGTGAGCCGAACAAAAGATCGAGGAAAGCGACGAATCGCTTTTGATCATGTTTGAAAGTCTGGCATCTTGTAATTAGTTCATTAAGAAAAGTGTTTCTCGCAGTATACTATTGTACGTAACATCCACTTTTGGCCGGTTAATCTTGTTTAGTATTCACCCTCATGTTACTTTTGGTAATCTAAGATCTAAGTTATTATTTCTGTCGGTTGTCGGTACATTTATTGTTTACTTATCACTATCACACCTGTCACTCATTTTCCTGACAACGACATTGACATCTTTGCGGCCAGAGTTGCCAGTGTAATATTGCGTTTTGTTTTTGTAACCAATAATGTAACTAGTGTTTTTTTTTTAATTTAAATTACTGCTGGCGGGTAGTCGGAATTTATAGTAATATTGTTAATCGTTTTTAATTTTATTTATTAAATTATATAAATATATCTATATCTATTTGTACTTCAGGCAATGTCTGATATTTCTACAAGCGAACATAGCGACCTTAGTGATTTCGTCTCTTTCTCGTCTAATGATAGCTTTCATAGTCTCCCTCCCTCTCTTTATGACCAACTCGACCAACAACTTTCTAACTTTTCAAAAAACTTTAATATTGTACACATCAACGCACAAAGTATTCCCGCCCATAACAATGATTTTTTAATAACTTTCGAGAAAAGCAGGATTGACTCCATTTTGGTGTCCGAATCTTGGTTCAAGCCATGTTTACCCTCAACCAGTTATTCCTTACCAGGCTTTCATCTTATTCGAAACGATCGCTCCAGCAGAGTCGGTGGTGGGGTTGCAATTTACCTACGTTCTCACATTCCGTATTCCATTGTAAATATTTCAGCTGAATCTTCTTCTTCGGATGCCGCGGAGTATCTATTTCTCGACGTGAGCTTATCTCACACTAAAATTCTTCTTGGTGTCTTTTATTCACCCTCTCTTCATGTTAACTACTTTGCTTCTTTTGAAAAGCTTTTGGAGGACCTGATGCCATCTTACGATCACCATATTATCATGGGAGATTTCAACACGTGTTTGCTTAAAAATGACTTTCGCTCTAATTCTCGGAAAGCACTTGTTGATGCCTGTAACATGGTTATTTTGCCGTCAGGTCCCACACATTACTTTCCAAACTCTTCTCCTTCGCTTCTAGATCTTTCTCTTGTTTCTTCTCCCGGTCATGTATCTGGATTTGCTCAATTCCCAGCCGAAGCTTTTTCCTACCATAATTTGTTGTTTCTATCTTATAAAGTTCGCCCTCCTAAACATAAACCAAAAGTACTGCTGCAGCGCAATTTTGGTAGGATGAGTGTCGAAAGGCTTCGCGAGGATGCCTTACTAGTTGACTGGGGCTCGATCTGGCAGGCACAGAGTGTTGATATTAAAGTTTCTTTTTTTTAATTCTGCTTTGATAAAACTGTGCGATATTCATGCTCCAATACGCCCAGTCAAGATTAAACATGTTCCTGCCCCCTGGCTCACGGATGATATCAGGTGTTTAATAGCTAGGAAGAACTTGGCTAAGTCGAAGTATAAAGCTAATTCGAATAATAAAAATAAAGCCAGATACCATGCCCTTCGCAACCGATGTTCTACTTTATGCCGTGATGCTCAAAGGCGTCACATTCACAGTGCGGTACAGAATGGTGAGCCATCAAAAATTTGGAAGTTCCTGAAGTCAATAGGAGTTGGAAAGTCTTCACATAATCCTATTGATAAAGATATTGATTTAGTTCAGCTTAACCAGCACTTTTCAACTTCTGCTACCTTTTCTGGACCGGCAAAAACTGACACTCTCAACCGTCTTTCGAGTCTTCCAACTCCAGGCTTTCCTGCCTTTTCACTAACACCATTGACTGATAGTGATGTTAAGAGGAACGTATTAGCCATCTCGTCCAATGCCGTTGGAGTCGACAGTGTCAGCCGAAAAATGATTCTCCCTCTTCTTGACCTCTTACTTCCTGTTATTACTCATATCCTTAATAGCTCCATTTCCTCTGGTATTTTCCCTTCCGTTTGGAAAGATGCTGATGTAATCCCTTTACCCAAAAATCCAATCCCTCCTCCTTCTCGGACTATAGACCGATTTCTATTCTTCCTTTTCTGTCTAAGGTTATTGAACGCCTTGTACATCAGCAGCTTACATCATTTTTAAACAGGCATGACCTTATGAATCCTTACCAGTCTGGTTTTCGCGCCGGTCACAGTACAGTCACTGCTGTTGTCAAAATAACCGATGATATTCGAGCCGGCATGAACAACCGCAAACTCACTGTACTGACCCTGCTTGACTTCAGCAATGCATTCAACACAGTTGACTTTGATATCTTACTTGGCATGATGCGTCCTCGTAACATTTCTCCTGCGGTCACTAATTGGTTACGCAGCTATCTTGAAGGTCGTCGACAGCGGGTGAAGGTGGATACTACCTGTTCTTCTTGGTGCAGTACGCTGGCTGGCGTCCCGCAGGGCGGCGTCTTGTCTCCTCTCCTATTTTCAATGTTCATTAATACCATTACAAATGATATTTTCTCTTCTTTCCATCTATATGCCGACGACCTCCAAATTTACTCCCAATGCGCACTCAGTGATTTGCTTGATATCATTAACTCCACGAACCGGGACTTGGACAATATCTCTAGTTGGAGTAAGCGTTATGGACTGAAGGTGAATCCATCTAAAACGCAGGCCATAATCATAGGTAGTGCTCAACTCATTTCTCGGATTGACTTTCGGAAATTACCGGCTACAGAATTTGATGGCGTCCAGGTTCCATATTCGAGTCAAGTGAGGAATCTGGGCATTCTGTTGGACCGCACACTTTCTTGGGTACCGCAGGTTAGTGAGATCAGTAGAAGGTTGTTTGCTTCCACTGGGTCACTTCATAGGCTTCGTAACTTTTTGCCACTCTCCACCAAAATTGCACTTGCCCAATCTCTTCTCCTTCCTATTTTGGATTATGCCGATATTGCCTTTCTCGATCTTTTGGAAGATCAGCTAAACAAACTGGAGCGGTTACAGAATGCCTGCATAAGGTTTATATTTGGCCTGCGAAAATTTGACCACATCTCGGAGTTTCGTACTCAGCTCAAGTGGCTCCCAATACGCCATCGCCGCAACTCTCACATTCTCGCTCTTCTCTATAATACCCTTTTCAATCCCACCACTCTTCTATATCTTAAAGAGCGTTTTAAGTATCTGTCTTCTGTTCGGTGTGCGGAAAAACGCCTCCTTGCTACTCCCTCTTCTTCATCAAAATTTTATAACGACTCCTTTACTTTTCGGGCTGTTCGGCTGTGGAATGCTTTGCCGTTGAATGTAAGATCTGCTAAATCTCTTCCGATCTTCAAAAATCTTCTGAAATCACATTACCTTTCGCTGCCTTAATTTGCCTTCGTTTATATATGCATTTATGTATTTATACATTGTGTATTTATGTATGTATTATGTATTTATATATTGTGTATTTTTGTATATATTATGTGTTTATGTATTTAGGTATAAGTTTTTAAAGTAAGTACTAACTATTACTAGCTTAGTATACTTATATCATATCGGCACTACCCGTTAATTGTTTTGAGTTCATAGTTTCCAGCTATCCAAAGGTTGTCTGGTAGAGATCGCTTTTTAGCCATAAGACCGCCTGTTGTTACCTAGTTTTTATCACTGTATCGCTGTATATTTTTCTCTTTTCTCATGTGGTGCACAATAAAGAATATTTATTATTCACATTTTCACCTTGCGTTGTAATAAGGTCAAAAAGTGGATACCATCTATCCATCCATTAAGATATCTTCTAAAAAAAATATTTTTTGGATGTACGGTTCGAAAGTTACAGGGAAGGGGCCACAAATTTTCATACTTTCGGAGTGATTATTTCTGAAAATATTTACTAAATTTAAAAAAATCAAACAAACATCAATTTTATTCTTATAGACCAATGTTTTTTGTTGTTTTGTAATCGATTGATGTGCAACATGTTGCTATTTAATAAATAAAAATTGACAATTAGTTACATGTATGGAGTAAAAAAAAATCAGTAATTTTACTACAAAACTAAGTAGCGGCATACACTTTATTAACTTATATTAAAGTGTTATTATCATAAGTCTTTTACTTTCCAAGTAAAATGGCTGTGACTCGCGGACGGACGGACGAATATGACGAAACTATAAGAGTCCCGTTTTTGCATGTTTTGGCTACGGAACCCTAAAAACGAATAAAACCATGGTCATTTGGTCAATGAGGCACCTTCTATAGATACAGAAGGAGTCAGATATTATTGGATGACGAAAGCATATTTTTGTAATATTTCTTTAAAATGCCTATGGTATAAGACTACAGTGTGTTCACGAGGAACCAAAAAGATCTTAACTTTATTTTCTAGATCATATTTAGAGACTAAAATGTGGTGAGTCTTCCTTACTTTGCATACACCAAGGTTTTACGGACAAAAAAACATTTTATTTTAGCGATAGTTTTATCAAGAACTTTATACGTAGAAAAGCATTGAAAGGGTCGAAAAAAATTTTTTTTTACGAAATTGTTCTAAACTCTAATTTAGAAAAGTTTTTTTTTGGTTTCAGGAATGCGCGGTTAAAATCTTTTCAGTTCCTTATAAGAAAATTATAGAGAAAGAAAAGCCCAAACTTTTATTTCATTCTATCATGAATCATATTTTGTATTATAATTCCAGGCCGAATTATAAAGATGTAATGCGAAAGAGAGAGACAGTTACATATAGGCACGTTTATAACGAACCAAGAATTTTATTGCACAGTGAACCTTCTATATGTGGAACTATCATTTATTCCTCAACTTTCTCGCACGCATTGTACGCATTCCCACTTCTTGCCTTATTGTATTGTATGTAACTATGTAACTATTGTTGTGTACGATCAATTGATTCCCACCACTAATTAATGCGAACCTGTTAGTATAACCCTTCACTGTAATTGCAGGTTTGCCCCAAGCAGCCATAACCGTTTGAATACCAGTTTAAATTTAGAATTTGTTGTGTACATTAAAATTATTTAATTTCAGAATGATTCGTTGTAACCATGAGGTGACAACGGTGACAAGACCTCGTCGTTGGATCGACGCGGGACGCGGCCGATGACGCAGGACGGCAGGATGGCCGAGTGAAAATAGGTTAAACAATAGATTTGCGTCCGAATAAAATAATTATATCCACCTTACATAATTTAAAAATATTGGACACGTACTTTTTATTTTCTTTATCAAACAATAAGTGATGGAGATATTAAATAGTCCGATAAAGTTTCGCGTAATGTCAGGCCGTGCTACACTTTTTATAACGGCGTGACGTCACGAGCCCCCTCTCGAAATTAAACAAAACAAAAGTACAAATGTGACGTTTTCAAGTCAAACGTACATCATTATCGGTAGTGAAAACAGTTTATTTCTCAATTGATTTTTATGGCAGTAACGCCTAATTGACAATTGACAAAAGACAATAATGTACTCTTCACCTTGAAAAAGTTACAAATATGAGTTTAATATTTTGTTATAATGAAACTACCGTCAGTTTACTTACTAATTACATATGTGACAGTCTACATAAAAAGGTACCAATCGACAGAAGCAACTTACGTCGTACGTTGTACAGATTTAGTATTACTTTAATAAATAAAAAAAAACAATAAAAGCGTAAGTGTTGTTTGTAGAATGTTATATTTTTAAAGTTCCGTACCCAAAGGGTAATAACGGGGCCCTATTTCTAAGACTCCGCTGTCCATCTGTCTGTCCGTCTGTCACCAGGCTGTATCTCATGAACCGTGATAGTTAGACAGTTGAATTTGTCACAGTTAATGTATTTCTGTTGCCACTATAACAACAAATACTAAAAATAGAATAAAATAAATATTTAAAGGGGGCTCCTATACAACAGATTTTTTTGCTGTATTTTTAGTTAGGTAATGGTACGGAACCCTTCTTGCCCGAGTCCGACTCGCACTTGGCCGGTTTTTAACCCATGAATATACTAGAGTGAATAGATAGAATCAATTTCCAAATGACTGTTACAATTTGGCAAGTTCGCTAGACTTAAAGGTTATTAAAGTTGGGCTATTAATTTCAATTTACTGGTTAAGTCATAAATTTAGTGAGCGCATTATAAAATGAACTAGTTTTAGCTTTCTGGCGCGGCCATATTTTGTTTATGGCAACCTTTACAACGGGTACATGGTATGGCAATGTTTTTCAAGTAATGAAATAAGTACTTAGTAGTGAAATATAATTAATTAATAGTGTGACTGAAAACTAAATAATGTGTTATTGCAATGCTTTTTTTTCTTCTTTACTGAGTGTAGATAATCAGTGGCGGCGAGACAGAAATATTCGTAAACAAACCGGAGCAAATTTGATTTTCTCTTTTTGCAGTACCTTGTATGTTAATGAGTACATAAAATGAGTTTTATGTAGTCCTTACTATTGACAAATACGAAGAGGTATGTCCACAAAATATTAATATACATACGGATTTTAAATAGATAGGTAAAATTATTTTCCAAAAGTAAACTTTGTAAAACAGTAAACCTGTAAAACAGGCGATGGCGGGATGGACTAGACTCCTTTTTAGGGTTCCGTAGTCAACTAGGAACCCTTATAGTTTCGCCATGTCTGCCCGTCCGTCCGCGGATAATCTCAGTGACCGTTAGCACTAGAAAGCTGAAATTTGGTACTAATATGTATATCAATCACGCCGACAAAGTGGTAAAATAAAAAGTGGAAACAAATGTTTTATTAGGGTACCTCCCCTATACGTAAAGTGGGGAGTGATTTTTTTTTTCATTTCCACCCTAATGTGTGATATATTGTTGGATAGGTATTTAAAAATGAATACGGGTTTACTAAAATCATTTTTTGATAATGTAAATATTTTCGGAAATAATCGCCCCAGAAGTAAAAAAAATGTGTCCCCCCCCCTCTAACTTTTGAACCATAAGTTTTAAAAATATGAAAAAATCTCAAATCTAAAAAAATTCTAGGAAAATTATTTTGAACTTGATAGGTTGAATAGTTTTTGAAAAATAATTACAAAATAATTTCTGTATTAAGTTTGTAATTTAACCGTATAAGCAGGTGTTTATTGTACTGGTAATTTCTACAAAATCACAATGAAATGACGTGCTTTCAAATAAAGTCAAAACGGTGAAAATCGGTTCACGCAATAAATAATTGTCCCATAAAAATCATTTTCCATACTTTAAGCTCGCGCGCAATAGTTTACTTAATTTGCCGATAGATATCGCTGTACGTTGGAACGCTCATATCGTATCCTACATGGCGGTGTTATTTTAACTCTTAAGTGGGGACACTTACTGTGACGGACGGAAAACTACGGAACCCTACACTGAGCGTGGCCCGACACGCTCTTGGCCGGTTTTTTTGAAGGAGTGGTCAGGCACAGCACAGGATAGAGATCTGTGGAAAGATTTGGGGGAGGCCTTTGCCCAGCAGTGGGACACGACAGGCTCCATATAATAATAATAAAAGTAAACTTTACCGAAAATTATTTTAATAAAACCGTTTGTTTTTAAATAAATGAAAGATAAACAAACCATAAATTATTTCTCGTAACAACAATTATTCGATCCTAACGAGCCTAGGCCATAAAATTATAATATAAAGTGTATTTCGAAGGATATTTCGAGGTTATTTTATGCAAATCATAGTAATTGGCTAAGCAATAAGTAAATTCGGTGTAAACCACGATTATCCTCGCTTGAGTGGGTAGATCGCGCACTATATACATAACATTGTGGTAATACCTACTTAACGAATCGAACGAGCGGAGCGTAAGCGAAGTGAAGTTCTTACAGACAACTTTGGACACTACGGAACTGTCAGCTGGCTACCTAGACGTCCCTGCATAAATATCGATGGCTTTTTGATTTTGAATAGTTGTTCCGCAATAACTTTAGTAACGCTTTTCTGATCTTTATGAAATTTGTTGGGGTTGTAGTAGACCTCAATACAATTTGACAGTTTGTTTATGAGCAGGATCGATCCAGGGGTTATGGAGCTAGAGGGCTCAAAACAATCATCATTAGGGTCTTGTCTTGTTATATTGGTCAACTCGTTTGCAAGGAAATCGCGAGTTCTCAGTTCAAGGCGGACTACAAGTTGTTTAAATACAAAACAACAATCGGTTGTTTACTATGGTTCGTTTTCTTCGCTTGTATAAGCTGCTTAAAATAGTGAACGATACCGGAGTAATTAAAATTAACTGCCTTTTCAACCGACTTCAAGATTTCGAAGGAGGAGGTTATCAATTCGTCGGGATCTTTGTTTTTGCTAGTTTTTTTTTTTTTTTTTTATGTATGTTCACCGATTATTCGAAGACGGCTGGACCGATTTGGCAAATTCTTTTTTGTTTGAAAGCGTATACTTCACAGTTGGTCCCATTGTAACCATGTCAGGATCTGATGATGGGATCCTGGAGAAATCGAGGGAACTCTTCAACTATTATAGGCACGCCTATGGTGATTTGAGTATTTTTTACAGCAGATCGAGCATTTGGTGTTGGAAAGGTGGATGCTTAGTGAAGTCGGTTCTTTTTTGTTTAAAATTATTTCTTTAATATCTTAGGTGTGTAACTAAATATATAAAGAAGGTTAGTGCCTATTACCTACAGCAACATACATAGATTTAAAACCAAATAGGTGTAGCTACAAGTGTTAAACTAAACGAAAAAAATTGTCATCCAAAGTGAGAGAGTCCTCATTTTATAAAAAAACTAGCTTTTGCCCGCGGCTTGGCTCGCGTTAAATTCGGGGTAACAAACCATACAAACTTCCACCCCCCATTTTAGGGAACTGGGGGGTTAGAAAGAGACAAAAGGTAGCCTATGTCACTCTCAATCTGTGAACCTGAAACTAGATGTGGTCGTACGTAGTGTACGTCAGCTGCAGAGAAAAAGACAAACTTTGTATGCAGCGTGGCCCTTTTTCTCTGCAGCTGACGTACATAGACGTATAATGACGTACACACACGGAATTTCGTACCAACATATCCTTGAGGAGCTTGGAATAAAACAGCGCCTGCTCTCCAATGTGAAGACTCGGATCCTCAACTTCTTTGGACATGTATCTCGGCGAGAGGGAACGTCCATAGAGCGTCTTGTCGTGCAAGGAAGAGTAGAAGGCTCAAGAGGTCCCCAAAGAGGTGGACTGACCAGATCAAAGCCAGCACGTCGATCACCTTAAACGAATGCTCCCGAAAAGCGGCTCCACGGGATGAGTGGCGGCGAGTCGTGTAACAGGTCACTCAGGATCCAACATGATAGGCACGACCACTCTGTAAAGAGTGTAACGACAAAGAAGAAGAAGACGTGCATAGTGATCTGCTGATGTCAGGTTTTTTTTTATCGTGTGGCTACATGTCACTGGATACAGATAGTCATTTCTTCCCTGGGGTAATAACTGGAGTGCTGCGAGGTCCAGATGGGACAGTGCAGCTGCCAAGTTTGTTACTCTTTTAGCACCACCCAGGGATCACGTGTAGGGTTGTCTAAGGTGTTTCCTACGGACGCAGAGTAACATTGATCCCCGGATGTTAGGTGATGTGCTGATAGTAGATTACCGTTACCAGTAATTTCTAGTTTAGGATATTTTCGTATGAATTACCAAATCGATATTACGACATTTTTTACTATGATTTGAGAATTAACTACGAGTAAATTGTAAGAACATAACTTACTCAAGAAAGGCTTAATTGTCCAGATAACCAACTCTAAAATTAGAAAATCAACGATCAACGGTTGGTTGTCTGGAAGAAATAGGTTTCTGGCGATAAGACAGTCTATTGTTTACCTCTAATTTGATTTTATGCATTTTCTGTACAGGTTTTCTTTTGAGTTGTCAATAAAGAGTATTTGTATTGTATTGTATTGTATCAACAGACTATTTTCTAAAGTCGTCAATTGAGGACGCTTAGCTCACTAAATTGACCTATAAACGCTGGAAATAACCCGTGTGCTGCAGGCGTCAGTTGAGCTAAAGCAGTTGTGGGTTAAGTAAGTTCACGTAAACAGTTAATAAATTACTCTTAGGATCGAGTCATGAGAGGTAGCGGGTAAGGGTAGCGGGTTACCTTAAACTGACTATACACTTTGGCAATAAAAAAAACAATATAAGATCATTTCATTTATTCATTGCTTTGTGTGTACAATAGGTCTTTTATACGAGTATATAGACCTAAGTTATGTTTCAACACAGCTCTGTGAAGGCACTGCAATTCTTACATACGATCTTCTTCTAAATACGCTGCTTTTTAAATGTCAATACTTGAAAACTGCTGAAAATCTTAAAATAAAGATCAACGCTAAAGATTTATTTCTCCCACAAAACGTTTGGCTTTTGAATTATTTTTTTATTTGCGCTTTAGCGCTTTGCAGTGCTTTAGCACTGCATTTGAATTTGTGGTCATGCGTCTCCGCCGCCAAAATGCTAACGCCCGCTAGCTAACTAATTAACTAATGCCCGCCGAAATGCTAGTTAACTATAATATGCGCCCCGCAACATTTTTGTAAAGCTGCATTTTTGCAACGCTTATCGCCATCGCTCCCGCTCCGCTCATGCGCCTGCGCCGCCCGGATCCTCAGTTAACTGCGCTCTGACATGCATAGTGTTGAAAGCATTGCATACAAGACTTGTTGCTACGCAGACGTTTGAATTGATGGATGTGGCATATACATGGATATACATATATATAAGAATGAATAATTTAGATTTGCAGTTATCTGATTAAATTACTCTTTAGTGGCAGTAGCAGATATCAATTCCATGCATTTTTCGGCGCTTTAAACTTTGGATTTTTTTTTGGTTTGGTTTGGGTTTTCTTTTGGTTGGTATTTGGTTTGAGCATTCTGTGACATCAAGTTGAGTGAGGAGTTGAGGACCATTTAGCGCGACAGCTTTAGATAGTAATTACCATTAGTTAGTTTAAAGTGTTTCTGTCCTTGTTTTGTTCTAATTAATATATTTTCTTTCTTTTCTTTCTTTTGGTAAAAGATAACTCAACTGCCTTTCAATCAAAGCACTGAAAAAAACTAATGTAATCTGATATCTGCTGCGTGAGTTACGCCATCTACGAACAACCTGAATTATGTAGAATGATTTTAATAGACATTTTCAGTCCACTAGTTTTATTCGTTAATGGGTGACTACTGCCATTTCGACGAAAAACTTTTCGCCTAATTTCATACCCAACAACTTTTCGCCGAACGTTTAGTTAGCATACCAATGTTTACCTACCAAATTCATTGTTAGTCATAGTTTTATTTTGGTGTATTTTCATTTTTATTTAATTTCAAATACGAGAAAAATAGGTACGCATAATGATACATTATATGAATATTCGCCCAAATTATTATTATTATTATTTATTTATTTCAAGATATAACTTAAGTGGTAGGTATACATATTTTTTTCGCCAAACTGAGGACAGTTTGTTGGCGAATAGTGCGCTATAAAATAAAAATAACAATTTTGTGTTGTACCTACTTACCCAAATGAAACTATGGGTGAGATTGAGATGGGAACTGATAATATACGAAACAATTTTCGCCGATACAAAACCTTCGTTCATGTTTTCCACCTAACAACAGTCATTGCTTCATTCAATTTACAGTAATAAGGGTAATTACGTGTAATAGTTAAAACCTCGCTTCAAACTGGTTTCAAGTAAAAAACTGCTTTGACTACAATTGTCTTAATGGTTTTCATTGTTTTACTGTTTATGTTAGTTTGATTACGGCAACTAAGGGCGGGTTGCACCACGCACACTTAACGAACTCATCATGGTTACAGTAGACGTCAAGTCCGTTTTTCCGTTGCACCATGCACTTTAGCAGTCAGAAAGTTACGTTAACCTTAACCAGCCATCGAGCACTGGTTAACTCAAATCTACGTTTAAATATGGCTGACAGTTTGCAAAAATGTCTCGTATTTCAAGGATAAATGCATTATTAGACAAAAAGACAGTGATATTTGATGAAAAATATTAAAATATTGTTTGCAGTAATAAATATATGCGAGTATCTGAACGTAAAAAGGCGTATACGATTGACGTTTGGTTTTATTCACAATTTTTAGATCAGATAACGGTATTAAATAATAAGTACCTACATAAAATTCTTTGTAAAAAGTGCGTTATTTAGTTAAAATCGAGTGCCGAGTGACTTCAGGTTGAAATAGTACAGACTTCTGTTATGTATCACAAACATACCAGAACCTACAGTCATTGTCATGAAAGCCGACAGCCGTAGAATGAGCAGGACCAGAATCATGACAACCATTAAAAAACCACTCTGTTTTTGTCAATGAAGACCAAACCTTTGGAAACAACGGTTGACTTGAATACTGCAAGGTAGAAGACAAAAGGGAACGTAAACCTCCGACGCGGTGGAATGACCAGGTCAAGAAGAAAAACAAGTTTTATGACACGGTAGAACAGCCCACGAACGGGACTTGATGGGAGCAAGTCATACGATTCAAAAGATGCCAGATGATCAGAGAGGTTTCTTTAATGCTTTTAATAAGGGCATGAAGTTATACCACCAAACATTTATCGCCAATGTCCTACAGAAATCGAGCCTCGACACCTAACTAAACAATGTTCAGAACAGTACATGTAAATAAAGTGTGATGCGGAATTTACAATCAAGTAAATAAGAGTGTCATGTGTTGTGGGACAATAAAAAAATAGTTCAACAATGGTTAGGTATCCACAAATTCAAATGTGTATGAAAATTCATTATAGTAATTCATATAATTCTTGTTTTTTATTTGATTTCATTATTTGCCTTAAAACAAGCACAGTAGGCCTCTATTTAATGACAACTTGTGATAATGTCACAAAATGTCCGGTCCCTTGAGTGTTGATAAAGAGCTTACACTGTA
Source organism: Pammene aurita (assembly GCA_947086415.1). NCBI lineage: Eukaryota > Metazoa > Arthropoda > Insecta > Lepidoptera > Tortricidae > Pammene > Pammene aurita. The sequence goes on from OX352308.1 coordinate 31,304,118, forward strand.
TTTCAGTTTAATTTGTGAAATAAACACAAAGATTTTACAGATCTATTAAAACATTAAACCCATATAAATAAATAAACTATCTACTGACAACTAATTTGACTTCATGTGTGTCGCTCTTCTATGGCAATTGTTACCTACCATTTGCTGCTCGTCGCTGCAATCAGGATTATGGCCAATCAAGTGTTTACAGATGGTGCCGGCATAGGTTGTAGTCTCAGTCCTACCAATAGTGTCAAATTCTTGTTTTATTTGGAATTTACTGGCATTAATTTTAGCCCTTTAAGCCAAATCTCATTCAACAAAACTAGTGGTAGGTGCCTACTTATGCTGGCACCTCCTGACTTTTGACAGATACCTTCCCCATTAGTATATTTTAAATCGGACATTATTATGAACATGCTTTTTTTAATCCAAATTGTACTCACTGTACAGTTCATGTAGGAAGATACTATTGCCGGTGACTGTACGCAAAATAAGTACATGCATTTCATTTTGTAAGTATAAAAAGTAGATATATTTTCATACTTACATTTCTATAAGGGAAAAAGCTTCCTAAGATGATGTATGTATGCATGCATTTTTGATTTGTCCTAGTCCTATCATCAGTGCTCAAAATCAATTATAAAATATGTGTTATGTTATGATTTTACTATGAATTTATTAGTAATAAATAATAAAGGTCTCTCTTTATCATATATCTTTCCCAACCAGCATAGGTACCTATTTACAAATAAAACATAATAGTAACTAGGTACCTACCTACATGGCTGTTGTATGACTTGTAAACATATATCATTACAAAGAAATAAATGATTATGATTATTAAGATACAAGTGATAAGAAAACATTTTTGGAATCCTAGCCACACTGTTTTATGGTCACTTTTACCTGAATAATATTTGTAACATGTATCAAGAGTAGAGTATTGTTAATAACCATTATCAAAGATCTGTGGTTCAGTATATGAAGTTTTTTGTCCGATCAATAAGCTGGCTCACTTTGGCCAAGGGTCCGCTTCACACTATCTAAGAACTGATTGATCTGACTTAAAATACTTCAAGTGTCAAGTTTCATTGATTATTTATGCCAAGTGCTAGAAAACTGGTGAATAATATTTGCAGTAGAAATATGTTTGGAGGGGGGAGGATCTTGCTTTCATCTACAAAGGAAACCTATGCCAGTGTTTGAATAATAAATAAAACAAAAATAAGGTAACTAAATAAATATAATTATGTATTTTATTATCAAAATTAAAATACTGATTGATTAGGTAAGTATAATTATACTTTATTTTTACATTGAGATTCTACCAATTTCTTGAAATCACTGCATTTTTACTTTCAAACATCCTGGAGTTAGGCACTGAGTAGCATAACAAGCCTCGATTTCATCTTGTCTTCAATACCAAAGGTAAATTCAAACCTGAAATAAAAAACATTGTGTATCATTATTCATTAGTGTAACATATGTGCTACTCATCATTTGTTAACAAAGATAAATATTATAAATAAATAAATATTATAGGACAATCTTACACAAACCGACCTAGTCCCACAGTAAGCTCAATAAGGCTTGTGTTGTGGGTACTAGACGACGATATATATAATAGATAGATATTGATAAATACTTAAATTCATAGAAAACATCCATAACTCAGGTACAAATATCTGTGATAAAGACACAAATAAATGCCCTTACCAGGATTCGAACCCGGGACCCCCTGCTTCGTAGGCAGTGTCACTACCGACTGGGCTAGGAGGCCGTTAAGATACTTTAGAACACTCATTTAATAAGTAAGTACATGTATAAGTTCAATATTTAGGACGTTGGTTACAGTGCCAGCCATAATCAACCAGGTTGGAGGGATTCAGTACCCTATTTTTACGAATTTTCAAGTGTTAAAACTAGTGATGCCTTTGTTTTGCGATTGGGCTCCTTCTCGCCATTTGGTGCTTCCAGCAACGGCTTTACTTGTTTAGGGTTCTGTAAGTAGTAATAAACTAGCAGGATGATTTACTCACTATAATATAATGCACAATACACCAGCCGACTATTCTGGCTTTCGCTTTAAACTCCACTCTCAGCACAAGTTGCATTATCCTTTGAAAAAAATTCCTCGTAAGGCGCAATGGATAGCCCACTTTTTGATTGAGTAATAAACATGTTCAGGAATGGCTAAATGTTTGTATATTCTTGATTTTCCAGCTGCAGAGTGCAAAGTTAAGTTTAGTTCGCGCTCCTTTCTTTAGATTTTTTTCTTCGTGTGACGATTTTGACAAGTTTAGTTTGGCATTTATGGTTGTGTTGCCATATTGAATAAATATTCTACCATAAAAATGTGAGTAGAAATGCGTTTAGACAGTGGCATCCCGCTTAACTCTTACGTTCTGTTATTTTGCACTTGGTGCAACCCATTTATGTTAGCAATCGTTAAGTAGCTCCGATTAGCGTAACATTTGGCTTACTTTTACAGGCGGTTTGGTGCAACCCACCCTAAGTTGGTAGTTAGTTGTTAAACATCATTAGCAATTTGTTTACGTAATTATTTTGATTTGCTGGATTTATAGTTTTGTTTACTACTAGTTTCTGTTTGTTTACATGATTATTTGTGTACATCATTCTTAAGGGGCTGACAACAGCTAAATTCCCTCCCTATCTGTTTCTGCGCGAGTGAAAGAGAAACACTGTGTTACGATTAGTATTGGGGCTCATTGTAAATTTTGCAAAATGGTGAATAAAAAAAACACCGCATTAATTGAGATATATAAAATAAAGAAGTTTTTAGTATTAGTGTGGTGGAATTTTGTCCTTGGTTACAGACGTATAAGTCAAGAAACTAAAGACATACAACTGTAACTTTGGAATTATTTTCTATCGAGCCGATGTCGTCCAATCGTGTATCGGAATTAACGAATTTCTTCCAAATATAACGAATAGTAACATATATTTTTTTTACTTTCCCAAAACAAGTAGTTATAGCTACAAAACTGTTTGAGTAAAGTCATATACAAGATATCTCTATACTCCGCTTAGCGCGTTATTTCTTTGAAACCTAAGCTGCCAAAAAGAAGGGTCGGGGGAGGGGAACAAGCAATGCTAGACAGGGAACGCGCCATTGTTCCGTGGGGCCTAAGAGAGAGTCAGACATTAATGGTTGCCATGGAGACGTACTAAGTTTACTGTCACTTACAATAAATTATTGTCTCACTATAGGGTGAAATCACTTCGAGCGCGGCAGCCGGGGTCGCCCGGCTATGCGGGGTCTTGGGTTATTAGTAGACCCCGGACTCTTGTGGCAATGACGTCACAATAGGGTGATTTGGGGAGTAAACGGGACGGTGCTATGAAACACGGTTAAAAACTCGGTTGTTAACCGAATACATTAAATTAGACATTTTTATCAATATTACTTAGTAAGTTGATCAATATTATCGTTTGCTATATTACTTGCAAACCATGCATTTGTACGTTAAACTGGCATTGGTTTTGTCGGCCACTCGCTCCTTGTTCGTCACAAATGTCACCAAGCCAGTTTAAAGTACAATTGTATGGTTTGCACTAAAAAATAATATTGATCAACTTACTAGATAATTTTGTTGAAAATATATAATTAAAATGTATTCGGTTAACAACCGAGTTTTTAACCGTGTTTCATAGCACCGTCCCGTTTACTCCCCAAATCACCCTATTGTGACGTCATTGCCACAAGAGTCCGGGGTCTAGTTATTAGTCTATGAGTAAAGTCAATTTGAAGGTCATCGGGTGTTGTCAGCCTCTTTCTTCGGAGCTCTATGATATTTGAAGAATGTAATGTTCCTTTTCGAGGTTCTACTTTAGGCTGCGCATTGTTTTATTTATTTTGGTAAACAAGGACTTGTATGAAAACAAGAAGTATATACGATATTGATTTATATTTACTGATTTCAAAGGGAACACTTGGACTTCTATGTAAAATGGTATTCGTAGGGAACAAATGTTCAACTGTTCTATTTATGACACCCCTAATAGACGGAGAGCTAGCCACGTCAGATATGACAAAATAATGAGAGCGACGAAACCCCTCTCGTTGGTTTGCTATACTATGCAAACCAACACCATCACCATGGTGATGGCAGCACCATCTCTCTCGCTATACCAGAATCACGTAAGCGATTCGGATAGGAGGTGCAAGCACGTACTGCGCATGCCCTTAGAGTATGGTCAACGGCGCCTAGCCGTTTCAAATTCAGAGATTGCATATACATGAGAAAATTTGTCAAGTTCCGCCGTGACCGGGTGGTCTAGTGGTCAGGACGTCAGCCGCGAAAGCTGAAGACGCCAGTTCAAATCTGGCCTCGGACACCGGAGGGTTTGGTCACTTTTTCTGAAGTATATGACATCTATTTTCAATATACTATGCTTATTTTTAGATCCGGACATCTGGCAGCTGTAAAGTGGTGGAGGTCAAAGAATGCAAACCACTTTAAAAATACAAATCCTAGAGTTCTGGCTTTGATGCATATTATGAAAAATTATATAAATAATTAGATCATATCATTGCCAAAAGTTTCTGATGGGGAAAAGTAGTCCAAAACGACGTATAATGTAATTCATAGTTTGTCGCCTACTGTTTCTGTTATCGAAATTATAGGCTCCGTCCTCTATAAATAAGATAACTTCGGCCGTTTTTACCAATTTTGGTATTACTTTTTTCCAATTCAAAAACTTAGCTAGTCTGTCATTTTGACATCCACCCATTAAAAGCTGCCAGATGGCCGGATCTAGCAATAAGAATAGTATTGCTAGATGGGTTTCATTGCTCTCATTATTGTGTCATATCTGACGTGGCCAGCTGACCATAATGGGTGATGAAAGGATAAAACGTTCTTAACACACGGAGAAAGTCGTTGCGGAGCTTATTCCTCATACAAAAGCTCAAACCATGGACAACGACACGCCTAAGCCCAACAGTGGGACAGCTAATGATAATAAATTCTCCTTCCTCATCCCAAAGCCTCAGTCGTAAATATATACACGTTTTATAGCCCATAAATATGGAAAGCCGTTAATATTGGGCGTAAAGTAAGCGGACATAGAGGCGCATGACACGCGATCACTTTAATGGGTTTTTGGACGTGGAGTGTCGTGTTGGTGGTAGTTTTCTATGATTACTTACTTTAACACGCGTCGAAACTATTATTAAGGGTTATATGGCTGGGGTGTCAGCTAGAAAAAAAATATATTTTTTTTTCTGTTGGCACAAAATAATCACTCTTTCACACCACACAACTAGTTGTGTGTTATTAAACAATATTACTTCGGACCCGGGGTATGTCCTTAAACTACGTCCGGACCCGGGGTATGTCCTTAAACTACGTCCGGACTTGGGTATGTCCTTAAACTACGCCAAAAAGAGAGGTATGGGCACTGCGAATGGCATCTCACTAAGTGTGGTAGGGCACGTTCAGTGAATGTAATCTCGCTCAAATCTGGAGCAGAGCCCGACTGGGGAAGTACCTCCACGTTACAGAAAACCACAGTCAAATAGCACTAGACCCTACTCATAGTGTTGTGTTCCTGCTGGTGAGTAAGGTTGCCAAAGAGCTCAAAGAGGACCCAGTGTGTTGACGATGGGGGACCTTCTTGTTCGTTTAGCGGTCAACACAGTAATTACCGTAATCTTTTTTTCGTAGTTCCTACGGAGAGTAAATATATAATGCTAACCGGCTTACGAAAAATTCTTGTATTAGTGGTATTAGATTTTTTGATCCAAAACCTGTAAGAAAACTGCAAAATATTTCTTTGGTTTTCTACAAGGAGGAAATTATTAAATCCCGGTTTTGAAAAATATTTTTTGTTCTTTCTATACACCACCAATAATGGAAAGTAATTAAATGGCTAACCCAAAAAATATATATTCATCAGCAATGTGGTATCGTTAGCAGGTGTTCTGCTTAATACATAATTTTTAAGAAAAAAAAACCGATTTCAATGGGGGTAGCCGGTGAAGGATTATTGTAGATGGTGCACTTAGATTCCATACAATGAAATAACTTGCTTAAAAAACGCAGCAGAGAGGACAAATCGCCAAACGTGAACTATGCGTCGTTGAAGAGTTCCGTTCTGATTATCATTAGCAGTTCCACTTCATCAAATGTCACTCTTTTGAATGAAAATGCTTGATTTGTTGATAAAAATACAAAAGTCACTTTATGTATGCCTTTAAGATTTGAGGAATTCCCTCGATTCCTCGTGGAACTCATCATCAGAACTTGAGCTTGACGAAAATTGGTCCTGACAATCTAACTTGCTTAACAAACATAGCGAAGAGGAAGAATCGCCAAACATGAACTATGCGTCGTTGAAGAGTTCCGTTCTGTTCATCATCAGCAGTTCCACTTCATCAAATGTCACTCTTTTGAATGAAAATGCTTGATTTGTTGATAAAAATACAAAAATCACTATGTGTAAGCCCTTAAGATTTGAGGAGTTCCCTCGATTCTTCATGGATCCCATCATCAGAACTTGAGCTTGACGAACATTTGTTCTGACAATTAAATTTGCTAAACAAACACAGTGAAGAGGACGAATCGCCAAACGTGAACTATGCGTCGTTGAAGAGTTCCGTTCTGATCATCATCAGCAGTTCTACTTCATCAAATGTCACTGTTTTGAATGAAAATGATGGTTTTGTTGATAAAAATATAAAAGTCACTATATGTATGCCTTTAAGATTTGAGGAGTTCCCTCGATTCCTCATAGATCCCATCATCAGAACTGCGTTTTGACAAAAACGGGACCAATCTGTATATATATACTTACAATCAAAAAAAGAATTTTCAAAATCGGTTCAGACATGACGGAGTTATGGAGTAACAAACATAAAAAAAAAAAAAAAAAAAAACATACACGCCGAATTGAGAACCTCCTCTTTTCAAATCTTGAAGTCGGTTAAAAATGATTGGCATGGACATCTTACCTACGGCCCGGATACACCAGGTTCACTTCTTAAACATTTACCTAAAGCACGCGTCACGTTAACATAGGTTGCGCGTGATGCGTGATAGGCCTTATCGGGACACGCGTACATTTATTGCGAGATAGCCATCGGGAAAGTTGTATGCGTTTTCATTGCCGGTAGTAACTGGAGCGCTTACGTCACGAGTTGTCCTAGTAAAATGTTTGGTGTCATCCTATTTCACAGACAGAAATTTCATAGAATTTCGTTTCTCAGAAATTATTGCATATATCATTTGGTTCATATACTTTCATTTCCAATATTATTGTTTCATAGACTATTTACTTGGTTGAAACATATTTCACAGAAATTCAGTTGAATGCATATTACTATCAAACTTTCTTCATTTAGAAACTTATCAAACAGTAGAATTATGTTTCGTGTATTCTTGTTTCGTATACACAGATTTCATAGATGGTTGTTTCATAGGAACAGTTTAATATAATATTTAGTTCGAGTATTTTCTTTTCAAATATTATTATTTCAGAACTTATACACTTCATTTAAATTTATTGAAAAGAATTGTATTATTAGAACTGCGACCCCCACGGAAACAAGCTGTTGCCAGAAAAGTAGGTATGGTTAGAACTGCGACCCCCGCAGAAACAAACTGTTGCCAGAAAAGTAGGTAAGGTTAGAACTGCGACCCCTGCGGAAACAAACTGTTGCCAGAAAAGTAGGTTAGGTTAGGTTAGAACTGCGACTTCCGCAGAAACAAACTGTTGCTAGAAACGTTAGTTAGGTTAGGTTCGACTGTGACCCCTGCGGAAACAAATTGCCAAAAACATAGTTTTCTTGAAAACAATGCGCTATGGTTTTACTGTCGTCATCTGTTAGGTTGTCCATAAACTTTTCAAATATTGAGGTATTTCTGAATCTTCCAAGTAGCTAAGTGCTAAAAACATTTCATTTCAAAGATCTATGATTTAATTTTTGACGTAGTAAGTATAGAGTTACTGAGGCTTCTATGAAACGAAAATATTAAGTTTAATATAATGAGACACAAAATTCTATGAATATGCAGGCTTGGAAACAAGTTTTATATAAACTTAATATTATAAGGAATAATAATACACGATCTGAAATTTTATGACATGAATTTCGAAACATTAATTTTCTGAAGTATAAAAAATCTTCAAATACAGCTTCTACAATGTAAGTGCACTGGAAGTTGATCATTCTATGAAATGATAATAAGAGAAACATTTTCTATAAAGCAAAATTCTACGAAAATGTAGTATATGAAACAACGTACGACCAAAATGTTTTGATGATTTTTTTTAATAGAAAAATCTGGTTTTCATTAAGCTCCCTAAAATAATCTATTGCACACCGGCCTTTTTGGAAATCGTGCCATATAATAGCGGACATACCAATTTAGTTATTTATTTAAGCCTTCTTTTACAAACACATTCATTTTGTTTTCCGTTTATTGTTATTACTTTTTTTTCTCGTATCTTATGTTTGTAGGGTCCTTCTGACCTAGGACTCTTCCGAATCGCCTTCTTCTAAATTTATGTATTTAATTTATCTAACATCTTCTTCCAATTTTATCTGTCTGTTCAGAGGGTCCCTCGTCGTCAACACACTGGGTCCTCTATTAGCTCTTTGGCAACCTTGCTTACCAGTAGGAATACAACACTATAAGTAGGGTCTAGTGCTATTTGGCTGTGGTTTTCTGTAAGGTAGAGGTACTTCCGGAGTTGGGCTCAGCTCCAGCTTTGAGCGAGATGACATTCGCTGTGCTGTGCCTTACCACACATAGCGAGATGTCATTCGCAGTACCCATACCTCTCTTTTGGACGTAGTTTAAGGACATACCCGGGTCCGGATCACGGGGTGGGTGTACTGTATTATAGTGACGATATCTCCTGGAACGTCGTGTCGTAAGACAGTGGGCCGTGTGACAGTGGAAACACCCACACTAGGAGATACAGTCGGCCGCGCCCGACCCTTTGTCCGCGGCAACTGGGCCGGGAAATTCAATTTATCTATCCTATGATAATGCTTTCACAAATTAACTCGTTTTAACTGATCGTCAAGGGTTAGGTTTTTATATAATGAGGTGATGATTTACATATAAGTGTTGAGTTTTGCTCCGGAAATAAAATAATTTGATTTGTTGATAATGGTGACGATGGCAAACAGGTATAGTTCGCTTGATAGTAAAAGGATATGTAGCTCACAGGTTCTTCTCAAAGCATTATATAAACTTGTAAAAGCATATAATTCTGGATAGGACTGCCTTATTATTATGGCTTGTGTTTGTGTGCACTATACCAAAGAGAGTAGCACACAAACACTCTTGCCTGCATAAGCCGCTGTGACTGTGAGCCTCTGGACATAGTAAAACACCATACATACCTCGGTTTAACAATAGACGACAGGTTTAACTGGGGACAGCACATTGACCATGTATGCAAGAGATTAAGAGCCATACTTAGTAACCTTAAATTACTTAAAAATAAAATGCCTTATAACACACTTCGACTTATATACACGGCCATGGCTGACTCAGTAATATCTAAAGATGTGCCGTTCTCGAGAACGTTCCCGAACGAGAGAATGTTGCGAGAAAGTTCTCGAGAACGTTCTCTGTAACGAGAATTTCCGAGAAAGTGCATTAAATCTGCACAAATTCAGATTTTTTATTTTTTGTAAAGCTTCCTAGAGGTGTTTTAAAGATATTCACGATCACCTGTAAACCGAAAAAAAGATTCTAAGTGCAAAAATCTCTGCTATCTCGGGAAATTTCAGAGCACGTTCTCGGGAACGTTCTCACGAGAACATTCTCGAGAACTTTCTCACATATTGCTTTGTACTTTTATTGGAAGAGGACTCATTTATTTCTTAATATTTTTGTCTTTTCTTGTCTTCATAATTTTCACATATGTTTTATTGATACTGGTACAGCAATTTTGTCTCCAAATGAGATTATTAATATTAAAAAAAGCTTAATTCTCTTTGCTCCGGAGAACGTTCTCAGAAATGTTCTCGACTAAGTTTTATGTGACTATTAATTTAAAAATACATACGTGCGAGACATAGGCCATCGGCTTAGACAAAAGGGAGAGGACCCCCGCTCCGAGTCGTTTCTGGTGCAAAGGCTGTCCATAGCTATCCAGCGCGGTAATGCCGCGAGCGTTATGGGCACTTTTGCACCGGAAACGACAAGGGACGGTAGTAATTAATGCCTAGCTTTTAGGTTTAGTAAGTGTTGACTGTATTTATATGTATAAATAAACTTAATAGTTTTAATATTAAAGTAATTAGATATTTAAAAATATGTAATGTCCCAAAAATATGTAACAAGTATGTAATTGAAACGAAAACTTTGGCATAAAAAACGAAACTTGTTTATATTTTAAAATATCTTAATTATCTATATAATCGTTTTCTATTTTTTTAACTTTGAAATAATTATTAATAAAAACTAAAAATGTAATGGAATGAAATCGTGTTTATTTTATGCAAAAAAACGTCCAAGATCATGTCGGGACATGCTCAACATAGGGCTCCGTAGTTGTCGGCCCGACACAATTCACCCACTCAAAAGGTTGTTTTTAGGGTTCCGTAGTCATTAATCACACCGATAAAGTAGTAGAATAAAAACTGGAAAAATATTTTTTATTAGGGTACACATGTGGGGGTTGATTTTTTTTGCTCCAACCCTATCGTATCGGATATCATTGGATAGTTCTTTCAAAATGAATTAAGGTCTTCTAAAACATTTTTTGGATAAAACTAATAGTTTCGTAAATAATAGCGCGGAAAGTTCAAAAAAAGGGCGTCTAACTTTTGAACCGTGGGTCCCGAAAAATTGTAAAAATTCATGGATTTGAGGCCTGATAATTACTTTCAATGAAAACTATATTGAAGGAAGTCGGTTGAGCCGTTTTTGAATTATAACTCAAAAACGCATAGTAAAAGGATTCATGTGTCCCATAGTAAAATGACGTAAGCGCCGCAACATATCCCTAAGGAAGCGACCTTTTGCCCGACATGCTTTTGGCCGGTTTTTTCGGTTTAGAATGATTGTAAATATTTTTAACACCTTCAAAAAGATATACAAAATATAAAAAATCTGAATTTGCGCAGATTTTATGTACTTTCTCAGTAATTCTCGTTTAGAGAGAACGTTCTCGAGAAAGTGCGGAAATTCTCAGGAGAAGGAATTCTCGAGAGCGAGAACGTTCTCGCCGGCACAACTCTACGTATATCTAGCTATGGAAGAACCTACAAAGCTCACCTCCAACGAATATACAGTATACAGCTAAGAATCCTCAAAACCATTGTACCGCTAAAAATCAACATAACAAGTATAAACATAACTACGATCGCCTCTTTCAACATTGTAAAATAATGAAAGTATATGATAAAGTCAAACTGGCAGTGATCCTGGAGTACAAACATAGTCTAGGAAAACTAAACAGGTATAATAGATCAAATAACCTTAGAGCACTAAAAGATCCGAAGCACTTCACTATACCGAATAGTAACAACTTCTATGGACAGAGAGTCTGGTCCAGTTACTCACCTAATATCCTGAATGGTTTTCCTAGAAATGTAATAGACAACCTAGGGGAGAAACCCTATAAGCTTAAAATGATTGTTAAAAAAGCTCTGTTTGAGTAGTTATAGTTTATAGTCAATTTGTTAAAAATATAATTTAAAGCCTCCGAGCGAGTTGGTCGAAAGATGAACATGGATAAGACGAAGATCATGTCAAATACCCATGTAGCACCAACTCCCGTTACAATCGGAGACTTTACACTCGAAGTTGTGGACGATTATATATACTTAGGACATACTGTCCAGTTAGGTAGATCCAACTTCGAGAAAGAGGTCAATCGACGAATCCGACTCGGTTGGGCAGCGTTCGGGAAGCTACGGCACATCTTTTTGTCCAATATTTCGCAGAAGTCTTTGATCAGTGTGTGTTGCCAGTGATGACATATGGTACTGAAACGTGGTCGCTTACAATGGGCCTCGTAAGAAAGCTCAAAGTCACCCAAAGGGCAATGGAGAGGGCTATGGTTGGAGTCTCTCTGCGTGATCGCATCAGAAATGAGGCCATCCGCAGCAGAACCAAAGTAACTGATATAGCCCTCCGAATCGCTAAACTAAAGTGGCAGTGCCATTGATAGTGATAATTGAGATTATGCTAAGGGTATCATGTAAAAATTGTGTTTTTTTATTTATAATAAACAGTTTAAGATTTATTTTATATACTCTTGTGATAAAAATAAATTTAGCATTTCTAGAGGAATAATAATAATAATAATAATAAATACTCTTTATTGCACACCTCATACAGTTACAAGCACAAATTTTACAATTAGATACATTTAGGTAGAGGTAACAACAGGCGGTCTTATCGCTAATGAGCGATTTCTTCCAGACAACCTTTGGGTAGTGGAGACTAGAGAAAAACAATAAGCAGTAGGTGGTGCATAGAAACAAAAGAGACGAAATAGATAACACAGCACAATCATATGAATATACATACTTAAATAAATACAAAATAAACATACATATACGTACATATATACATATATAATACACACAATAAGAAACAACAGTGTCAACTTAAAAACCTAAGGAAGAGATAAATAGTATTCCTTAAGTTGCGATTTAAAGCTACCAATAGATTGCGCGCGTTTAATGTTGAGAGGGAGAGAATTCCACAAACGAACGGCCTGGAACGTAAATGAGCAATTATAAAATTAGGCTGTTCATTGAGCCATTGACTGCCAGTCTAAGTATTGAGACTGCTTTAATATACAAAGGTTGCAATAATACTTATAAATATAAAAATAAAACATTAAGATATCTGTTCTTTAATGTAGCCACATTACAATGTATTTATGAACTTGAGAAAAGAAACTACCACAGGTTCTAACCCTACGCCTGTGACCCACAAAGAAATTTTTAAAACAGTAATAATATTATTTCTTATTAATAAATCTTCACGATTTTTTTATTTTTTTTATTAAATATGTAGGAAAATTCTTCACTGCTATTAGCATGACATATTTTGACAGTTTTAGACAACGAGCCTACTAAGAAGACTTAATCTCTTTATAAAGTTTCAAAGTTCAATAACTTCCTAATTAAGATTAATTAAGGGTTCTATATTACTCCTTTTCTCTTCCGAAACTCTTTGGGTCAAGCAATCTTCCGCTACCCTTGAGTAAATTTATTTTATTGATCACCTTTCAATTAAATTAGAATTGATACCATTGTTTGTGGCTGTTTCCGAAATGATTCCGTATAGCTTCCTTGAAAGCGCCCTTAAGTTTTCAAAAATCATTGTAAATTCAAGTGTTGATCAGACTCGAAATTTTTCGTTAATGCTACACAGAATCGTTATGATAAAGCCTGGCAGCCTACCTATAAAACTTTCAATCCGGAAGTATCCCGGCTCGTAGTACTGAGTAATGAGTTCCACTGAGCGGTATGTAGTTTAGTGGATTACAACGTTATTGTGGATTACTTTTTAACCTCCCGAGTCCTATAGAGGGCGTTATAAAGGACAAAATAAACTATGGAACTTTTAGAAAAAATCGCGCAGGTTCCAAATTAAAAAACTCAACAAATGATTGAGATTAAAATAAAAATTCTAGGCATTGCTCGTTGCCTACACGTTCCTAAATTGTGTTTTACGTAGGGACGTACAGTACACCTATGTAGTATATAATTTATAGAAAAGCCTCCCTCAACCCTTAATAAAACAGATCGGTATTCACGGCGCATTCCGATGCTTTTGTTTACGCCACACCCCGAAACTACAATGACCTATGGTATGCGTGTGCACAGAGCGAAAACAAGTAAGTAGTTCTTCTTTATACCAAATTGAACGCAATAAGTCATATTCAAAAATGTTAACTATATCCTTCTAAGAAAGAAAGAAGAAAGAAAGAAAGAAAGTATGAAAGAAAGAAAGAAACATTTTATTCTAAAAAAGCACACATTACAGAACAAGAAAGGAAGGATTACAAAAATAAAAATAAAACACAAAACAAAACAATAAAAAGTTGACTTGAGAAGTAGTTAACATACAGAAGTAAGACCCCGTGTCATTTGTGTAAATCTTTGCACAATCTATAAATTCACAATCTAGTTTTAAATTAAAAATCTTGAAACAGAACAACTTTTGGTTCTTGGGAGGTTATGACAAGATGGGCGCATATGTGAGACTGCCTTGTGTATAATTTACATGAAACATACCACAACCTTTTGTGTCCCAAAGAACTTGGCCTAATTTAAATTTAAGTTTTTAGTGAAAACATGCCTTATTTTGAAAATATGGCGTTTACATTGACAGCGTACTACATACATTTTTTTTCAAGTTTGAAAATGGTGAGAATTATGTATTTTTTGTTTACAGCCACTCAAAACCTGTGTTAAAAGATTATTTTTCAAATTGTCGGAGTTACGTTACTTATTTCCTATATATGTACGAGTACTATACAGTATACAGATAGTTATTTTTAGCCCGTCGTGATGTTATGTCAGATGTCCCTTCCGCCTCATTTGGGGCCATTTTTGCCCCTCGCATATCTCGTACGTGACATACAGTGGAAATGGCGATTCACAAAACATGTTTTTTTCCGGTGGCAAGCCTACAGTCCTGATAAAAGCGGGTAGCGTGGCCTAAGGACCCTTACGCTACCCCTATCTTACGCGAGAAAGGAAACCTGGAAAAATCCACTACCTCAGCTGTGCGTGAACTCGCGACTCCGGGGTACCAATCTGCCGCTCGACTGCCATTTTTGGTTATCCATCTCCATCACTTTTAATCAATACATACAATTAAATAGGTTCCTTTGTTCCGAATTATACATTCTACTTTTCATTTCGAATAAGAAGAAAGTACAACACGTGTATTTTATAAAACGACTCTATTTAAGCATAAACTTGAGAAATGTTTAACTAAGTGTTAAGTATTTAACTTGTAGGGCGGAAATGTCTTCCACACATTTCAAAGATAAACAACGACTAACTTTCAAAGCATGAATGATGGAAAAGAATTTTTTTTATGTGACTACGACAAATGTCTGAGCATTTTAGACCAGAAATTTTATACTGGATTTCATAACGCGGTTCAGATTTTTTTGTGAATTGTTCAAGGGAGTTATCATGATTGCGCATGCTTTGCAGTTTTTTAGAGGAATGGAGGAATGTGGGGAATACCGAGTGTTTTATAAAGTATGACGGCTATGGGGTAAGGTATGGGGCGTACGTGATATTATTATTTGTAACACTTCGGTATGATAGAAGTGACGGGTTGCTTTCATTTCAAAGGTAAAACGAGTTTTGATAAAAGAAATGAAATGTCATGTGTTTTATTCGTTAAAGTTCTTTATTTTGTTTTTGGTATTTCAAAGCAGTTACTAGTCGACAAGGCAATCAAAGTTTGAGAATAAGCAACGGAAACCTAAATATATTATAAATTTGACCTGTGTATTGAGTACCTATGTATTTTTAGATATTTGGATATCTCTTTCTTCTTGATACAAAAACGGGTCATTCGATTTGGATGAAATTTAGCACAAAGGTCATCAGCGTCGTTACAGCAAACGGTATGTCAGCGTTAAAACGTTCGCATTATTTTATTTTATTGTTTTATTATATTGTTTTTGTTGTAAGGTCTGGAAGAAATAGCTTTTTAGCGATAAGACCGCAAATTATTTACCTCTGTTTTTACTGTTGGTAACTTGTTTATATGTGTTTTTTATTTTGAGATGTGCAATAAAGTATTTGTGTTTATGTTATGTCATGTATATAATTTTTTTAAACACCCTGCCGGGTGAGGGTGATAACTCCGTCAAAAGTGGTGCGTGAATGTATAACATACAAAGGGACATAGGATAAATTTAATCCCGTAATTCACTCTATAGAGGTCAAATGAGGGTTCAACGTATGGATGTACTAAGCGAGGGGTGGGGCGAAAGGGTTCAGCAATTTCACGATTTCTACGCGTCCTGGATTTTTTAAAATTTCAACTCCGTTTTCATCCCGAGGAGTTCAATTTTAAAAATATTTTCTTAATGGAGCTACAATACTTTATATTAGGGTGAAAATTTAATCGTTATTCATTTCGAGCAAGGTGATTAGGTTTACTGAAAAACTTTCTCTATAGGACCAACTAGGAAATCCCAAAGAATTTTTTTCTTCCCCATAGACAATCCTCCAATCAATGACATCCAAACAATGTGATTTCGGAGTTTTTCCCATGTAAAGGTTGTTTAGTATTGCCATACCATTATATTGCGTATTAGGTGCCCTAATCACTTCGCTCAAGATGGCTGATGATTAAAATTTCATTCTGTATACATATTTTTATACTCTTATCATTACTGTTATCTATCCATATCAATTCTGATGACATGGCTTAAAAAGATAAAACAGTAAATAAATAAGTTTCTCCCTTGATCCATATTAAAAACAGCAATTATCAGATTACCACAAAACGACGCAACACAGAGTTCGCTTTCATCACTCATTTACCAATTATCGTCATTATTCTCCTTTTTTAGCGCCACTGACTTTGTGACCCTTTATTTATAAAATGATTAAGAAGCCTATTTATTATTTTATTACGCCTTTATATTTAATATGTAGACCGAAGTCGATATGTCAAAAGATATATCTTAACATGGATTTAATAACACTGGACCGATATTGTCTTGTTTTATTTCACGACAGTAGCAAACAAGCACACGGCTCGTCCATAGCCTGAATTTTGGAAGAAAAGCGATTAGATACTGTGCGTCCAGGTAATATGTCATCCATGTATTTTAGGAAGTACTTTAAATATAATCTCTTTTGGCTTTGCCGCACTCGGTTAAGTCAGCAGCCTCAAATCTCAATACCTACGCTTCTAATCCATACAAGCATAGCCAAAGAGACGGAGGCACATTCAGATTTTAGAAAATATGACGCAAGCATGATATTCGCAGGGCGTCATGTTTGTACAAATATACTAGTTGTTTTTTTACTTTTTATTCGCAGACACAGTGTTTACGTCAGCAAAACATGTAGAAAGAACATATTGAAAAACGTTACTAAAGCCTGTACGTAACGATACGTCATATAATTCATCATCACTTCACTACATAGTATAAAACAAAGTCACTTTCCGCTATCTGTCCATATGTATGATTAGAACTTTTAAACTACGCCACGGATTTTGATGAGGTTTTTTTAATAGTGTGATTCAAGAGAAAGGTTTATATGTATAATACGTGCATAATAATAAAATAAAATAAAAATAAAAAGCCTTTTATTTCTTAAATTTACAAGGTTAACTATTTACTACCTAATTTATTTATAATATATTTTTTATTTAAGAACCCTGTTTCCACAGGTGAAGGCCTCCTCCATAGCCATCCATGTTTCCCGGTCTTTGGCTTCTTGCATCCAACTTGAACCGGCGATTTTTGTAATGTCGTCGTGCCATCTAGTAGTGGGTCTTCCTTGTCCTCTCTTTCCTGGGGGGCCCTTCCATGACGTCACTCTTGCAGTCCAGCGTTTGTCTTGGGTACGTGCCACATGGCCTCATGGCCACGTGTATAATATAGTAGAGAAACACTTATAATTTTTGAGATTTCT
Organism: Pammene aurita; assembly: GCA_947086415.1. Classification (NCBI taxonomy): domain Eukaryota; kingdom Metazoa; phylum Arthropoda; class Insecta; order Lepidoptera; family Tortricidae; genus Pammene; species Pammene aurita. The sequence goes on from OX352308.1 coordinate 31,321,732, forward strand.
AATGTGATGTAAATAAAAACATTTTTTTGCGCTTATATTACAAACGCTGGCTTAACCCTACAAGATAGACCAAAATAATGTACTACAGTATTGTACATCTTAAAAGGGTCTACAAAAAAATCCCGTGCGCAGCTTGAGCGGGTCGCTAGTTAGTTATATAATTCATATAAACTATGACACTTAAAATCTCTTTCGACTCTCTAAGAACAACTCTCGACACTGAGCCGTGGCAAAAAACAGCCGGGACGAAAGCTAGGATGATGATTAAGAAGCTCACCAGAATCCCACATTTAAACTCTGAATCCGCTTCATAGATAAATAATAAACAAAGTAAGGTGAATGCGGAAATCGGCTTTGTTCGGCACAAAGCGTGGATTTACGGCCCCCATTGTCTTAAGGTCTGAACGGGACCCTTATTTATTAAACTACCTACTTCCGTTACCTAGCGTAGTTGTGGATGGAATACTTAATTAATTTGGTTAAAGAGGGCGGTTTATACACAAAGACTGGAAAATAGGCAATTCCCGTACGGTTGTGAATTAATTCGACGCAAGGCCCAAAAGGCAATATCTCTGGACTACATAATACAGTCAAGATATAACAAAAATAGTAGTTATCCGTTTAAGGGCATGATTAGTATCGTAGAAAGTGATTATGATTTATGCCTTTAGGCATTAAGTCCACCATTTGTACATAATTTACATTGTATTTTGTGCATTAAAGTTTAAATAAAAAAAAATTAATGGACGTTTGGCCGGCTGGGAGGACGTGTTCCATACATTTTTTTTCGCGTCGAAAAGAGTTTTCTCCTACTTTATCTTAGCCAGATCTCCAGAGATATTGCTAGCCTTTCCGGCTAATATCTATGTACTCTTTAACAATGTGTGGAAATAACTAAAAGTTTTATAATTACAGCGCGACAGTAAACGCCAAATATTGAACAATCATACTGTAGCGTAGCGTCATACTTTGTATAGATAAAAACTTAACTGATGTCCCTGTAGATGTTGCATGTAATTGTCTACCTACAGATTGCTAATAAAACACTTGACAGTTTCAACTATTTGCGATTGAATCCATGACTAATAAATTATTTGTGAACAAGATTATTCAAACTTCATAGCTCGGTAAATAATAAGTGTGTTTACCATACGTAATTTTTCTAATTTACTACATAGGGACTGTCCGGAAAGAGAAGTATTATGGTTTATATAGGAGCTGATACATTCTACGACACTTCTCTTTCCGGACAGACAGAAAAGAGGTGATTTAGTTAAGTTTTTTCGTTGCTTAATTGAAGTATTTTTCAACCGACTTCAAGATTTCGAAGGAAGTTCTCAATTCATCGGGATCTTCGTTTTTGCTATTTTCAATTCTTTTTATTCGGAGACGGCTGCACCGATTTGAAAATATCTTTTTTTGTTTAAAAGAGTATACTTTACAGTTGGTTCCATTGCTAGGATCTGATGATGGGATCCTGGAGAAATCGAGGGGACACTTCAAATATTATAGCACAGCTATAGTGATTTCAGTATTTTTAATAGTAGCTCGGGCATTTGCTCTTGGAAAAGAGTAGGCTAAGTGAAGTCGGTTCTTTTTTGTTTAAAATTATTAACCTCTAACAGTCTGACATTGTAGCATTCAAGGAGGTAACGGGTAAAGATAAAATCAACTCGACACAACTATAAAGCAAAATTAGTTTTCTAGTAATGGTAGATGTTTTATCAAAACCTGTTGAGCCGTTATTGCGTTGGTTTTTTTTTATTTTTTTAACAGGTCACCCATTACTATAACGACGCTGCCTTGTTCAACAGACACCCTGTGAAATAGTACTTATATTAAATAAATAAATAATACAAATTATGGGACAATCTTACAGAAATCCACCTAGTCCCACGATAAGTTAAATAAGGCTTGTGTTGCGGGTACTATTTAGACGTTGATATATATAATATATACATATAGGTAAATACTTTAAAACATTGAAAATGTCAAATCGTTGCAACGTGTTGTCAAATGGTTGCAACGGAAGACCAGCGCTGGCCCTGCCGGCATTTAACGATGAGTTGCGACCATTTCGTGGCAATTAATGTTTCGAGTTGTGTAGTATGTTATTGTTTATTATGTTTTTTGTAATTGTCATGAATAAATTTATTTATTTATTATTATTTATAAAAAAAAACATCCATAACTCAGGAACAAATATCTGTGATAAGCACACATAAATATAAATGCCGTTATTTAATTTTTTTCTGAGTTATGGCAAAAAAAGGGATTCGAACCAGGGACCTCCTGCTTCCTAGGCACGGTAACTACCGACTGGGGTAGAAGGCCGTTAAATACACAAACAAACCTGGTCATTTCGAAGGCCTACATTCTGACGTCATGAATGAGAGTAAAGATTGATTGTACATCCATTACTCTGCGAATGTGAGACTATTCTCTTATTTGAATCATGTGGAACCAGTTCATATTACTCAATGTCCTACATATAGGGTTGCCACATCGTTTGTTAGCACTGAAAAAAAATATATACTTCTAGATTATTTTTAAATAAAAGTTGGAAAATATCAGTTAAATGTAATCTAATGCCACAGTGAATTGGCTACTTTCCTAAAAAATATATTTAGTCCGTCAGTTAGATTATCAAAAAATATTGGACACGTATTTTTTATTTTGTCAATCAAACAAAAATTGGTGAAGATATAGCCCGTTAAAGTTCCGCGTGACGTCACATTTCAGTACAATTTTTAGTATAATGTGACGTCACGCGGAACTTTAACGGGCTATATCTTCACCAATTTTTGTTTGATTGACAAAATAAAAAATACGTGTCCAATATTTTTGAATAATCTGACGGACTAAATAGAATTATATTTTTTTACCCAGGAAAGTACCCAATTGTTGTAGTTACGAGCGTACATAGGCTGCAGTGTCCACTTTGGTATTTTAACAGTTTCGATGATAAATAAATTAGATATTAATAATTTTAGGGCTCTGTAGCCAAAATTCCAAAACCAAAGCTTTATACGGGTTTTAACAAAAATAGTGGTGATTAGTGTCCGACTCCGACCGAAACATGTTTTTTTGCCGAAACCGAAACTGAAACAAAAGGTTCGGCTCTTAAGCCAGTTTTGGCCGAAACCGAAACTTTGATGGATATGCTTAAATCGTACAAATTTCAGCTACATGTTGATATTTGGTAAAAAAAATTGAAATTTAGTTACTTGTATGGAACGAAATAAAAATAAAAAAAACTAAAAATATTTTTTTTCCGTATTTTAACTATATAACTAAATATAAACAATATACACCTTATACGGACGGACGGACGGGTAGACGGACATGATGAAACTATAAGGGTTCCGTTTTTGCCATTTTGGCAGGATAAGTACAATGTTGAAAGTTTCGGCGCGGCCGAAAGGTTCGGCCGTTTTTGGCCGAAACTGGCCGAAACCGAAATCGAACCTTTGGTCGGACGCTAGTGGTGATTCGTTTAAGGGCATAAATGGTATCGTATTGAAACAAAGAAAAATTATGGGACTTTTTTCTTAGTTTTTCATAATTAGAATACGATGCCCCTCAAACACATAACCACTATTTTTGTTACACCTTATATGTAGTTTAGTCAGTCCAGTTGTATGCCACAACCATTTTTTCCGTAACTATATTTAGGGCAATGTGAATAAGCAATGAATATCGTCTCTTAAAAAACTATTCCTACTACTGATTTTTGTAGTAAAACACTAATACATTATAATATAAATTATTTCGTTTTATATGTGGCAACCCTAGCCAACATTAGCGTACAATCCATCACACGGCGTCAATATCGTACGCACGTAATGCACTGAGTAATGCAGCCGGTGACAGCCCTACGCTGGGGACCTCATGTGAGTGCGGGTAGGAGAGCGTTGACATTATTTTAACCTACTTCAAAATATAAGGAAGTTATATTTAGTTTAGGTTAGTCCAGTTGTATGCCACAGCCATTTTTTCCGTAACTATATTTAAGGCAATGTGAATAAGCAATTAATATCGTCTCTTAAAAAACTATTCCTACTACTGATTTTAGTAGTAAAACACTAATACATTATAATATAAATTATTTCGTTTTATATGTGGCAACCCTAGCCAACATTAGCGTACAATCCATCACACGGCGTCAATATCGTACGCACGTAATGCACTGAGTAATGCAGCCGGTGACAGCCCTACGCTGGGGACCTCATGTGAGTGCGGGTAGGAGAGCGTTGACATTATTTTAACCTACTTCAAAATATAAGGAAGTTATATTTAGTTTAGGTTAGTCCAGTTGTATGCCACAGCCATTTTTTCCGTAACTATATTTAAGGCAATGTGAATAAGCAATTAATATCGTCTCTTAAAAAACTATTCCTACTACTGATTTTTGTAGTAAAACACTAATACATTATAATATAAATTATTTCGTTTTATATGTGGCAACCCTAGCCAACATTAGCGTACAATCCATCACACGGCGTCAATATCGTACGCACGTAATGCACTGAGTAATGCAGCCGGTGACAGCCCTACGCTGGGGACCTCATGTGAGTGCGGGTAGGAGAGCGTTGACATTATTTTAACCTACTTCAAAATATAAGGAAGTTATATTTAGTTTAGGTTAGTCCAGTTGTATGCCACAGCCATTTTTTCCGTAACTATATTTAAGGCAATGTGAATAAGCAATTAATATCGTCTCTTAAAAAACTATTCCTACTACTGATTTTAGTAGTAAAACACTAATACATTATAATATAAATTATTTCGTTTTATATGTGGCAACCCTAGCCAACATTAGCGTACAATCCATCACACGGCATCAATATCGTACGCACGTAATGCACTGAGTAATGCAGCCGGTGACAGCCCTACGCTGGGGACCTCATGTGAGTGCGGGTAGGAGAGCGTTGACATTATTTTAACCTACTTCAAAATATAAGGAAGTTATATTTAGTTTAGGTTTATGAATTTTTTACGTATATATAATTACTTCACTGAATTATGAATTGAACCTTAGTGATTGAATTCTCAAAAGTTCTTTCTGACTAGAGCGTCACGATATTTGAAGAATATAATTATTAAAAAAAAGAAATAAAATCTGACAATTCTAGTCCATAGATTGTTAGCTAGTTACAACTTAAAAAACTTAAAAACTATGTTAGCTGCCTAGTATCTATTTATCTTCACTAAGCTATACAAGTATTACTAAATCTGGTGGCTGATCTATCGAAATGCATGTGTTTGAATTCGATATATCGGCTCAGAATTACAGAGTCAAATCGTTCGGCTATCATTTTCAATTATATTCCTATTTTTTTTTCCTAATTTCAAGTTTTAACTTCAACATTCAAGGCATTTGCGTTGTAGACAACGTCCGTTGGTATTGCTTCTGTATCAACTACATGCCTATTATAAAACAAAGCTGCTTTCCGCTGTTTGTCCCCATGTATGCTTAGATGTTTAAAACTAAGCAACGGATTTTTATGCGGTTTTTTTAATAGATAGAGTTATTCAAGAGGAAGGTTAAGGGTCTCTCCAAACCTATCGACGCGGATTCGGCAAAATCCGGTGGAAGAAAGCTTTATGACCATGCAATACGAGCTAACAATGCACGGTTCGACTCGGCTCGGCTCGGCCGACGCCTGCCGACGCGTCGACGTCTTTTTCGCTCTTATTGCGTAGACATAAAGCTTTTTTCCACCGAATTTTGCCGAATCCGCGTCGATAGGTTTGGGGAGACCCTTATACGTATAATACATGCATAATACTCGTATAGTAAAGTAACACTGATTATTTTAGATGTTTCTAATGTGATGTCGTAAATATTTAAACCCATTTTTTGCGCTTACATTGCAAACGCTGGCTGAATCCTAAGAGATAGATCAAAATAATGTACTACAGTATTGTACATCTTAAAAATGTCTACAAAAAAGTCCGGAATGGTATATGTCTATCTCTTAGGGATAACCCACAATAACCATTTTTTATCCCGTGCGGTCGCTAGTTATATATAATAATGAAATACGAGAATACTCAGATGCTTTGGGTAGCTCTAGCTACCAGCCGTCACCCTTATTACCAAGGCAATAAAGTCCACTTAAAATTTTAAAGCAAGCGAGTGGATAGAATCGATATGACAACAACTAGAATCAATGCTATCTTCCCCTGTCATTTGTTTCCATGCTATTTCATTTCATACAAATTGAATACAAATATAGATACCGAATTGTAAACAATTTGGACAATGATGGAGAAATTCCCCAGAAAATTATTTGTTCTAAAGACTCCCGTCTGTTAACACATTCTCCCGTCCCCCCTTTTTTGGGTTCCGTATTTTAAGGGCGATAACTGACAATGAGGGTATTTTTTCACATGTTTGTTTGTTTTTATATCTTCTTTATTTCAAGATAAATACAAAAATACATAGTAATGTGCTGTATACACAAACAGTCACTTACAAATCATAATTAATTACATATAGTCTGGCCAGCCCACGAACGCAGTAGCAATGTATGCGAACAAAAGTATGACAACACTAAGAATCAGTGAAAAAAGCAGCAATGATCATCAAATTCTATGTTTTTAATTTTAGTTGGTATTTCCGCCTCTTTGATTAGGTGACATTTACGGTGTGTAAAAAGGAGACGGATATATTTCGTCTGATCTGTCATCAACTGCAACAGATAATCTGGTTGACGCAATTGACATATGCCTTAAAAATGAATTTAAATTTAATTGGGAACGTTGCAGCACGGCTAGCACGTCTTACGCGTGACTGGCGTGACAAAAGACAGATCTGCGCGACTTCATGCGTTGTCGCTAGTTGGCAGCACAACTTGCGCGTGAAAGGAGCGACAGACTGGCGATCAAATGCCAGTGTCATAAAATGACAGAGACTCGCGACTTTGAACTAAAATCCTTTGCATAACTTTGAGTTCTCTTCGTGTCAGTTGTAGCCGCGGGTACATGTTATGCTACCGGAAAGCGAGATTTTTGACAGGCGCGGGAAGGTTTTCCCTACTCGCGGCTTAAGTCGCTCTTGTAAGACGTGCTAGCCGTGCAGGAGTTCTATCTCACTCGCGCTTAAGATGAGAGAGTGAAATACACTAGAAACAAATTCAATGTGAATTGAAATGTTCGTCATGAAATACGGTGTCTCATCACAAAGGGTTGCCACATGTACTATCGGGTTCATATTTGCATACCCAATTTATGAATGAATTCATTGATAAATTTGGTATGCAACACGGAGTATATGGAGACGGTATCAGTCGTAGTTTGTTCCAAAACCAGCGTAGCCGGCATTTACACGCACACATTCTCATTAAAGTACGCACGAGGTGATACACACAAAAAAATGTCAGTCTCTCACTCGCTGTGTTAATGTGTGCGTACACTCGAAAATACGTAACCACTACCATTGCCTCGTGTCAGCCATGTTGCCCAGCAACGTGGCTGCCGATCGTGTGACGAGACTGACGAGCGACGTTCGTATTTCCAAATACATTGCGCGTCACTCGCGTAATCCTGCGACCGCCAGCAATAGCCAGCGAGCAATTGATGTGAATACTGTTGTACCATCAGATAATGGGTGAATGTCGTAATAAAAGCCTACAATTTTTGGAAAAAATGTGAAATACTCGGTTTTTATACTTACCGGTGGAAAGCAACTACTCCAGGGGCCTCTTTTAATTCGTTGCTTCGTATACGACACGACAAAATTGTACAACACGGCATTTTTACATGTTTTTTGGCACTAAATTCGTCACACGTGGTCGAACGACGACTGAACCGCGCGGCATGAGGTCTCGACAAGTTTATGCGCATCTGATCATAAACCATGTAACGCGCTCCCGGCCCATTACCGCGTCCATTAGTATTCATCTAGTCCGTGGTATGCAATTATGAACCCGATGGTACGTATTTTGAATTTGCCGCGCGTTTCTACTGACAGAAATGGTTTGCCAGACTATAACTAACTACTTTATCAGGCTAAACACCTCTAAAAGTTTATGGCATACATTTTTTTTTAATACTGGTTTGAACATAGAATGAGTATTTTTAAATTTAACTATTACATAAAAAGTGTGAACTTATTAGTAGTAAATTCATTTTTAACATGCTTAATACTAAACTAAAGGATTTATTTATGCAAGGACTAGTGAAATTCAATGATTTTAATAAAACTCCAGGTGGCAGCACCGTGGCGAGAGGTATTTTTGACAGCAGCTGTCAAAATCCACCAATCAAAAAAATGATTGAACATAATTGGTGGATTATGACAGCTAAAACCTCTGGCCACGCCACGGTGCTGCCACCTAGTGAAAAAATCGATCGAAGAAACCGAAATTGTTAGTTGGAATCTTATTACTAAGATTTTGCTGTCCGTCTGTCTATCAGGGTTCTATCTCAAGAAGTGTAATAGGTAACCAACTCAAATTAGTTCCGAAAGTGTGTTTCTGTTGCCGCTACAGCAAAAATAATAGAACAATAGCTCAAATGCGAGAACGTAAATTTTTATTTTATTTATTGTATTTCTGCTCTGCAACGTTTAAACTTCATACTTGTTCTATTATTGCATAAACATACACTGCAAACTGCATACAACAAATATTAAAATATTTAAGCATCAGTCGGTCTTAAGGGAAAAAATACTAAAAAAGATTGTTTACCAAATTTTAGCTACTCATGTGCTGGTGGATTGATTCAAAATTTTCCACATATGAAAATTTCGGAAACGTCTCCGATTTTTGTAATTTTCCATTTCTTTAACTTCCTATTTCCTATTTTTTTACAATTTCCGAGAACATTTCCAATTGTTTGAAAATTTTCCGCAATCTGTACATCTATTAATGGTACGGAACCCTTAACCCCAATCCGACTCACACTTGGCCGATTTTCCACCCCTTTCCCCCTGACCCCTTCACGTCATTGAGATGGATGGCGGAAGAAGTAGTGTCTGTCAAAGGCAAATTGAAATTTCTTACGTTTCGCGTTATGGGAACACTGTGTTTTATGGTGTGTGTTGCGGCTGCAAGTACCGAAGGTGAGGCGGGGTCCGCGAGACAGTAAAACCAGTTGGACATCTTCCGCTCCCCCGCCCCTCACCGCTCTATAGCTAGCCACTTGGCTCATAGACACACGCTCATACGCTCGTCATACGCATTCATTGTTTTTCATATAAAGTTAATCTTAAGTATCATTGTGGAACTCGAAGTACATAGTTGTTAAATTATCTACGATTTTTATTTAATACTGCAAGACTCCAAGTCTGAACATGGTGACCCCGACGTGATTAATTCGCAACGATTACTGCCCGAGTCATACGAAGCTTCTACAAGCGAAGAGGGTTAAAGGTCAAGACAGCAACAACGTGTCAGATTGGGCATCACAGCAAGAGTTCTGGATTTACGCCGCCTGTTGGACTATGCCTATCTGCGACGCCAATTGCACTGTACGCTGATATTCAAGTTAAAGTTTTACGACGCCATTTTGGAAGCTGCAGACACCCTACTTCAAGCCCGCCGGCCAGAATTACGCCGCAGCCAAGGTTTAGCAGGGAAGTGCACCATTCCATCTAATTCCCTTCTTTCCGCTCGTAATTTTCCTGTACTTGATAATCTAGCTTTGCCACCTGCATTCTTCGCCGCACTAAAGTCTAACTATTTTGTATGCAATTTCTCGTATTTCATTGCAATAGTGACGCAGCATTTTTGAAGCTACATAATTTCATTTAAAAGTGTCAGTTGAATCATTTGGTCGCTTTTAGAGCCAAGTCTATAATTTAAAGCTTTTACGCTAATTTATATGATAAAAAAAAAATAGATAACGCTTTTTTAGTGATTTTTCTTACTTCCAATTAGATAAATTTCAAGCATTCCGCCATTTTATAAAAGCATTTCTGCCTACGTGCGAACTTTAATACTAACTTTTTCGAGCGATTTAACTAATTACGTGTAGGTAAATCCCGACCGACGCTAAAATTCCATTGCATTCCATAGTTACACGATTGTCTCGTGTTACAGATAAGAACCGGTCGCGTCGCCGCCCGGCCACCGCTACCTACTACTGCGCAGCTGCGGAGCGCGCTTTCAGCTGACGCCTGCATTCTGCACTGTTGCCGAGTTAACCACTGTGACTGTGAACATAAGCCGGATAAAATTTACGTATTATTTTTTATTTTATCTACTTTGATATTTTGTTTCCTCATTCGCTGTTTTAATTGAAATCAGATCTTTTGTAATAAAATGGCATCGTTGATACCTACTAGAACTTCTATTAAGGGCCGTATTACTAAATTCAAAAACTACATGTCTGATTTAAATGCTCAGGAAGGTATTTTCTCAGCGGATATTGATGAGTTGTCTTTGAAATTGGATCGCTTTCGTGCTATGTTCACGCAGTTTGACCAGATCCAAACTCAAATAGAGATCGCGACTCCATCAGACATGGAAGCCGAAATAGACATACGAGAAGAGATAGAAAATGATTTTATATCTCTTATTTCCACGGCTCAGAAAATAATTGATAGGACAACGGAAAGATCTGATTTTGCCAGCGTAAAGTCTGAAGTTCGAAGTAACTGTGGTCATGATAATGCTTGTAATGGCTTGAATTTTCGTTTGCCAGTTATTAAAATCGCTAGTTTCGATGGTTCGTATTTTAAGTGGCTCGAGTTCAGAGACACGTTCGACTCACTCATTCACAGCTCTGATAACATCAGGCCGATTCACAAATTCCACTATTTGAATTCTTATTTGGACGGTGAAGCGGCTCAGGTGATTAGTAATTTAGAAGTATCAGACAGTAATTATGCTGAAGCCTGGAGCCTCCTCTGCGAGAGATATGATAATAAAAAACAGCTGATTAGCAACCATTTGAATTCATTGTTCAACTTGCAACCGATTGGTCGCGAATCGGCTAAGTCCCTGCGTTATTTAGTGGATCATGTGTCCAAAAACCTACGGGCTTTAAATACGTTGGGCCAGCCCACCGATAAGTGGGACACGCTTCTCATACATATGATCGCGAGTAAGCTAGATAGTAACACTACTTTAAAATGGGAGGAATTTAAAAGTAACTCGTTTAAAAATGACGACTTGCCTTCACTGGTCGATTTTAATAGTTTTATTAAAGGCCGTGCTGATGTTTTGGAATCGGTTCAGCGCAATAAATATGATAAATCCAATGCTAATAACAATAATAAGCGCGAACCCCTTACCTCGCCTCATAACAAATATGAGAAGTCTAGCACGAAATGTTTTGCGGTTTCAGCTACTCCTGCTACCTCGGCCTCAGCATCCCCTCCTGCCTGTGTGTTCTGCAGCGGCGAGCACCGGATTTTCGATTGCTCGTCATTCCTGTCTCTGTCCGTCGAGGACCGGATCTCCGGAGCGTCAAGGTTACGCCTTTGCCTCAATTGCCTGCGAAAAGGCCACACTTCTCATCGCTGCAGAGTAGCTCCGTGTCGTAATTGTAAGAAGCGCCACAATACTTTATTGCATAGGGAGACTCCTCAGGCTGCCACCGTGCCCGTTGATGCGCCGCCTCCGCCGTCGGAGCCCGGGCTCGCGTCACATATGGCCGTGTCGCAGTCTAATCAGGTGCTCTTACCTACAGCGCTCATTGATGTATTTAGCCCGGCTGATAATGGTTACGTAACCATGCGCGCTTTCTTAGATAACGGTAGCATGACCTCTATTGTGACTTCCGGCTTGAAACAGAAATTGCAACTGGCGGCTCAGCCTAATAATTTAAATCTTTTTGGATTAGGTAACGTTCCCATATCCAGCAATCCCGAGCGTTGTTGTGTACAAATTCGATCCAAATATGATAAAATTTTTAAATTCGATATGTCATGTTTAGTGCTGCCTACAATTAACAGTAATTTACCTCAGGAGTATATAGATGTATCGAACTTGACCTTGCCGCGCAACATCAAACTCGCTGATCCTAATTTTTATCAGCCCGCACCTGTAGACGTTTTAATCGGTGGTGACATTTTTTGGCATTTGATTGGAGGCGAGCAGATTGATTTAGGGCACGATAGACTACTTTTGCGCAAGTCAAAGTTGGGTTGGTTAGTGGCTGGAAAAACACATACACCTGCGATGTCTGGTGATAGGTCGTTCAATTCTTTTTTACAGTGCAATCACTTATGCACGTCCAGTGACGACCTAAACGACTCGCTTTCTAAGTTCTGGCAGCTGGAGCAAGTGCCCCAGCCTAGTCAACCGTATACTGATATAGAAGCGGAATGTGAGCAACATTTTATCACTCATACTTATCGTGACGAGGACGGTAGGTTTTGCGTTCGTCTGCCATTAATTACGGAACCCGATTGTTTAGGGAATTCGTATCGCTCGGCCAAAAAACGATTCTTTGCATTAGAAAGGCGATTTAAGCGTGACCCTAACCTGAAAACGGCTTACGAGCAATTTATAAATGAATACGCCGAATTAGGCCATCTCTCTGTGTCCGACTCTGAAATTCCTGACCCCTCTTTCTTTGTTCCTCATCATCCTGTGCTGAAACCTGAAAGTGAATCTACAAAGATTAGAGTCGTTTTCAATGGAAGCGCCCCTAGCACGTCTGGCTATTCTATAAATGACCTACAAATGGTCGGGCCGACGATTCAAGATTCGTTATTTAATATTCTTTTGAGGTTTCGTACCTACAAATACGTGTTGACTGGTGATGTCGCTAAAATGTATCGCCAAGTTAAAATTCAGGAATGTGACCGAGATTTACAATTGATTCTTTGGCGCTCCAATGAAAACGAACCTCTAAAAACTTTACGACTCAATACGGTCACTTACGGATTTTCGAGTGCAAGTTTTTTGAGCACACGCTGTTTATGGCAGTTGGGCGAGGAATGTACGGATGAAAAAATTAAGACTATCATTCAAAATGATTTTTTGGTCGATGATTTGCTAACAGGGTCAGACACAGAGGATGAACTGCGATTCATCAAGACTTCGGTTGAACGAGCGCTGGCGGCTGGTTGTTTCCCGCTGCGCAAATATCGTTCAAATTCACCGTCAATTTTAAGTGACTCACAAAATCTCGATGAAAATCAAGGTAGTTTGATCATTAGCTCCTCGTCACATACGTTAGGAGTAGGCTGGGACTCCAATGCAGATATAATTCATTTTCCCACTCAATATACTGCTAAGGACGGTCTCCCTACGAAACGTACGATTTTATCGGATTCATGCAAAATATTCGACCCCTTAGGCGTCCTTTGTTTACTTACGGTAATACCTAAGATTTTAGTACAAAGGTTGTGGGTAGAAAAAATTGATTGGGATGTTCCCGTGCCAAACCACATTAAGGAACCTTGGCAGGATTTTGTTAAGGGGCTAGATTTTTTAACTTCGCTCCAGATGCCACGACATGTCGTATGCGATTCGCCAACTCACATCGAAATGCATTGTTTTTGTGATGCAAGCTCAGTCGCGTACGCAGCCTGTATTTATTTAAAGTCTTTTAACGAACAGGGTGATGTCGTAGTCAGGTTGCTATGCGCCAAGGCCAAGGTCGCGCCGGTCCAGACCACAACTATTCCGCGTTTGGAATTGTGTGCTTGTCTTCTAGGCGCGCAGCTGTCGTCAGCTGTTTCCAAGACGCTGCGTTGCCAGATCGTGCAAAGATTCTATTGGAGTGATTCTTCTATAGCGATCGCGTGGCTAAGAACAAACCCAACTAAATTACAAACATTTGTATCAAATCGAGTGGCTCATATTCTAGAACTCACCGAGGGCAGTGAATTTCGTCACGTTCCTACCGCCTTCAACCCGGCTGATTATCCTTCTAGAGGAGTCGAAGCTCGCCGCTTGAGCGAATTAGATATGTGGTGGAACGGGCCATCATTCTTATATGAACCACAGAGTAACTGGCCTAAATTTTCCTTAGGCCAGGAACACGACGTTCCCGAGTTAAAAGTTAATGTCGTGATAGTTAACGATCCGACGGAAAACGATTTTATTGATTTCGACCGATATTCGAAGCTCAAACGTCTGCAACGCGCGGTAGCATATATGCTTCGTTTTGCACACAACTGCCGCCATTCTACCAGTAAAACTACGGGTGTGTTACAGCCTGAGGAGCTCGATGCTTCCTTTAAAAAACTGGTCGCTTTGTCACAGCAGCATAGTTTTCCTGTTGAATTAAAGCTGCTGCGTGAAGGTCAATCGTTAGGTTCTAAATGTCCTATTTTATCGTTAAACCCATTTTATGACCAGGGCGACAAGCTTCTCAGGGTTGGTGGACGTCTCACCTCTTCGTTTTATCCCTTCGACAAACGCCACCCTATGCTTTTACATGCTAAACACAGGTTGACTAAATTGTTGTTTCAGCAGGAGCATATTCGCCTCCTGCACGCTCCTCCTCAATTACTTTTAGGCTCCATACGTGAGTCGGTATGGGCCGTATCGGGCCGCACGCTTGCGCGCACCGTGTCGCAGCAATGCGTTACCTGCCGTCGCGCGGCTGGCAATACTTCTGCCCCTTTGATGGGCGCTCTGCCTCCTCAGCGCGTAACGCCTGACTTTCCCTTCGTTAGTGTCGGCATAGATTTCGCTGGACCTTTTATGATTGCGGACAGGCAAGGTAGGGGATGCAAAATAACAAAATGCTATTTAGCGATATTCGTTTGTTTTAGGTACAAATGCTTGCATTTAGAGGCAGTAAGCTCACTGTCAACTGATTCTTTTATTCTTTCCCTGCGACGGTTTATCTCTCGCAGAGGACGACCACGCGAAATCTTCTGTGACAATGGGCGAAACTTTCTAGGAGCGGCCAGAGAAATTAGCGATTATTTACGCTCTAACGCTGACCCGGTTTGCAATTTTGCAGCGAATGAGGGAATAGAATTCAAATTTCAACCGGCTTACGCTCCTCACTTTGGCGGCTTGTGGGAAGCAGGTGTCAAGTCCGCAAAATTTCATCTCAATCGCATATTAGGCAACGCTCATTTAACTTATGAGTGTTTGGCATCGCTTTTTTATCAGTTAGAGGCAATTTTAAACAGTAGACCTTTAAGTCCTTTATCTTCCTCACCAAATGATTTCCAACCTCTTACCCCAGGTCACTTCCTCATCGGGCGCGCACTCACCTCTCTGCCGTCGCCCTACTTGGCGGATATAAATCCAAACCGTTTAGATAGGTTTCAGAGGCTTGAGGCATTAAGGCAGCACTTTTGGCGGCGCTGGCAGCTGGAATACATCTGCGAGCTCCAGCAACGGACGAAATGGCGTGTTCCTGGACGAGCTCTTCAGTTGGGTGACCTGGTTCTGATGAAGGAAGAAAACACCCCTCCACTACACTGGCGTCTTGGACGAATCGCCAAATTGTTTCCCGGTGCTGACGGGATTTCGCGAGTAGCCGAAGTTGCTACTGTAACGGGCACTTACAAACGAGGTGTGAAGTACCTCTGCCCTTTGCTGCATGAGACAGATGAATCCTTGAAGACTGACGTCTCCAAAGGCCCCCAGGATGTTGCGGCTGCAAGTACCGAAGGTGAGGCGGGGTCCGCGAGACAGTAAAACCAGTTGGACATCTTCCGCTCCCCCGCCCCTCACCGCTCTATAGCTAGCCACTTGGCTCATAGACACACGCTCATACGCTCGTCATACGCATTCATTGTTTTTCATATAAAGTTAATCTTAAGTATCATTGTGGAACTCGAAGTACATAGTTGTTAAATTATCTACGATTTTTATTTAATACTGCAAGACTCCAAGTCTGAACAGTGTGTATCTGATGTTTGTTGTTAGTTGCGAATACTAGGTGAAAACAATGTTACATAAACACTTCGTATGATGTAAAATGGTTTCTAATTAGTAGGTAGGTATTTGTGTTAGTTTAATTCAAAATATTTATTTATTGTCTTCCAATATAAGTAGAGAACATATGAAAGTATTTTCTACAATATTTATATATCACATCTATTTAAGTTTAACGGCCTCTTAGCCTAGTCGGTAGTGACCCTGCCTAAGAAGCAGGAGGTCCCGGGTTAGAATCCTGGTCAGGGCATTTATTTGTGTGTTTATCACGGATATTTGTTCCTAAGTTATGGAAGCTTTCTATGTATTTAAGTATTTATCTACATACATTATATCTCTCTATTATATATATATCATCGTCTAGTACCCACAACACAAGCTTTATTGAGCTTACCGTGGGACTAGGATGATTTGTGTAAGATTTTTTTTTACCGCGACGGTGGCAAACAAGCATACGGCCCGCCTGATGGTAAGCAGCTTCCGTAACCCTGCCTGGATGGACGCCTGCAACTCCAAAGGAGTCACATGCGAATTGCCAACCCTTTACAAGAAGGAGGATTCACTGTGTTGACGGCTAAAGGAACAAGTTATCTACTTATGTAAGAGAAATAAAATACATACGACTAAAACATGTGAAAAACTCACTAATCGTATACTGCCCGGGAAGTTTGCTTAATTTGCACAGTCAAGGAGCAAAGACTCACGCGTTTGTAATCTTCGTGTAGGGAGGGGGCAATTATTATTAACAATTGAATTATCGTGGCACGTGTAACTATTTTTAGGACAAACTAACGGACATACTAAACATGTAGGACGAGCGCCGCTATGTTGCTGTACGGGTACTCCGCGAGCGCGACTTTGTCTGACGGGCGGACGAGGACGACTCCTTCGGCACCCACTCCAAGGAGCACGTTGGGACCTGAGTTATTATCATATGACGCAGTACATCAAACTTGATGTCAGCCGCAGTGTTCAAGAGCCATGCAAAAATGTCACACATTCACCATTATTGATACAAGTTTGCAAGTAGGATGTACGATATAACTAACCTAGTAATTTATGGTTCATGCTAGTAATATTAAAATTGGCCTATCATTTATTAATTAATTTAAACTGACTATTAATTTTCTTTTCAACCGACTTCAGGATTTCGAAGGAGGTTATCAATTCAAAATACAACATTACAAAATATTACATGTCCACATTCAAATAAAATCCAAATCACAATAATATCACACTAATAAAATTTACTCGTATAGTGGTATTTTTTTAAGATGTCGGAATCTTACTAAGGAATTAATTGTACCGACAATTCCGACATCTTAAAAAAATCGTACTGTATATTACTATGTATATTTGTTTTATCGAGTTATCGAACTTTCAACATTAAATATCCAGTTGGCACAAGTACTCACGTCGACTGACGGCTTCTCAGCGTTCAAAGGGTTAACTACAGTTAAACTTCAGTTACAACATTTTGAGCTTCAGATTTAATAAGCACGTCCATAATAAACTCGTAAATAACTGCAACAAAACTAAACAGCCGTAATTATTTCACTGTATACATAGTTCGTGCACTCCATTAATTTAGTTTATTTAGTTAGTCCCAGTGGAGGCTTCCACTGGGACTCAGAGTAATTTCATATACAAATTATACCCTACAAACATACAGGGTGACGTTCCCATTGTGTTGAGCGTAAGCGAGCCCTAAGCTTAGGCAAACTATGTAAGGATATTGCAAATGGGTAATTATTACGACTTAACTTTATGGGTCATAGGCAGTGGTATGTCACTCAACCGGTTGACAGCCCCAGCCTGAAATTTCGTACCTACGTGAGAATGAAAACGTGTCATGCATTAGGGAGTGACAACATGATTTGTAACGTCACAGTGTGAACTCTTATGGTGCTCCCACACCAGCTGTTATAAATGTTATATAACAAAGTGTAGCAAGGATAAAGCTAAGTGGCACTATGTTGTTAAAGAAAGATAGTTGCTGTTATATTTATAACATTTATAACAGCTGGTGTGGGAGCACCATAAGTAGGACTTAATGTGTCACAGTTACACTGGTCCTTCTGATAGTTGGAATCGCCAGTCGGAGTCGAATAGTATTTGTAAATTAAAGGTATATTAGACGAGGGACAAGACGCAAACCTTGCATGTAAGAATTTAAGGTATGTTTATTAAAGATATATGAAGGGATAAGATAAGATAAAGTTTATCTATAATAACTTGTGTTAGTTTTCCTTTGTTCTGATGTTTTACTCATTGCATCATTTATAATGGGTGCTACGTATTAATATATATATGATTGTCAGTATCCGAATCACTGTCATCTGATCCATGTACTGACAGTCAAACCTTCCTGAGCTGTCCTTAAAAAATAATTTTTAATCCTGTTTGTACATATTAGGTTATATTTTTTACTAACTTTAGGCTAAGATATATTGTAACTAACCTTAACTATGATTCTGGTTGTTCGAAATGAATGAATTTGAATTAATTTTTAGACATGCTTAAGTACCATAGTTCTGAGGTAAAGAACGTACGATAATTTACTGGAAAGTGAGCTCCGCAGTGTATTAAGGCTTGAAATGAAATATCCACATATGCTTCCAATTATGTTATGTTTGGAAGCTACTACAAATTCACAGAATTATTAATTTGTTCATGGATTTGATATATTCAAAGAGAGGTTGCCTTGCACGTTTATTAATAATAACGTATAATAATGATAATTCGTTAAATTGTTGTAACACGTTTGCTCAATAAAATTGTATAAAAATTGAAACTGTAAAAGTTATATACCTACACCAAATAAATATTTTCACCTTATCTAAAGTGACCTGCACAAAAACATTTTTGCCACCATCGCGTGGCGTAGATTAGTTACAGAGTAAGGTCAGGAAGCTTTACCTTGCGTGGTTGAACCAGTTAAAAAGGTAAGGTCCCCAGGTATAAACAACCGAACTGCGTCACAACGTCCTGGAATGCTAGTATTTGCCATTGAGTCACTACACTTGCGGACAAATCAAAAGTATTCTATACAATAGCAGTCCCCTTTCTCACCCTGTATAAAAACAAAATGAAAATTTAATAAACTTTGAAGCTCTTTGAGTCAAATACCTAGAAAATATCCATAATGTAGAAACAAATATCAGTAATCATAAAACCCAAATAAATGTAGATATCGGATATCGATTTGACCTCCCGGATCCTGGAGGTATCGATTCTGTCAAAACTGATATTTTATTCAAAAAATCGATTAAGTATATAACCCATAATATCGGAAAATTTGTAAAAAAAATCATGGCGTTTTCCCCTCGATTTTTCCTTATGTTCTCAGGCGAGTACATGGGGACTTTGTCCTCACTCGAGGTACCAGTATCA
Organism: Pammene aurita; assembly: GCA_947086415.1. Classification (NCBI taxonomy): domain Eukaryota; kingdom Metazoa; phylum Arthropoda; class Insecta; order Lepidoptera; family Tortricidae; genus Pammene; species Pammene aurita. The sequence continues at coordinate 31,340,934 of OX352308.1, forward strand.
CTTAAACAAAAAACTACAATAATCAAATTTACTTGCATGTAAGCTCACAAAAATTACTTATTTGAACTTATTACAGTACCAGCATTAATTAATTTAGTCTCAAATAAAGCGAAATTCTATACCTCATGAATCAACCTACTAACTAGAAATCACAGTTACAATTTTATCTTGAGTCTGACATTTCTTAGGACATTTTTATCCTACCATATAGTTTAGTTTTTAATTCAGTAACTTAAATCGTCATTCTTACATTAGGAAATTTTCATCTTACCTTAAATATTAGTTTTTAGTCCAGTCGTTACCAAAATCAGTCAGTCAGTATCAGTAAATATTTTAAAAGTGACACAAATCTGTTCTCAAAAATAATCATCTTAATTAACAATATAAAATAATAAGACTCATAAAAATTTACTGTTATTTGGTATGAAAATCGGTATAACAGTTTATCTGAATAGTTATAGTCTCTGAATAGTCCTTCTGCTGTCGAAGAACATACATCTGGCGGTGAAAAAGATGGAAAAATCTTAGTTTAAAAAAAATATGTATGACAAATTTGGACTAAGATCTGCTGATGCACTGCTTATTTCACTTCGTAAACATGGACTAGAATATCTTGAATCCCCTCTATTTCTATTTTCAGAGCTAGGCTAGGAACCGCCGAGGTTATATCTTCTGACAACCTTTGAGTACTTTCAAAAATATCACTAACTTCGTCATCGCTTTCCGATCCATCTGAATCGGAATGGTTTGGTACATCTGTACCGTACCGGAACCATTTCGTTCAAGATTACTTCTGACATGAAACATCTTCGCCTTAGGAAAGACCGTCGGATTTATCGAAGTTAAGGTATTCCTCTATTTCACAGTCCTTTAAGCCTGAAAATCGGTAATAAAACATAGTTAACTTTCATGTGAAATCAAAAACACTTACAGTATTGAGACCGGTTGTACTCGTACGAGAACATAAATTACTTGTTTAAGTCCGCGCGTACTCGCACGAGTACATAAACTTCAGAGCTATATAAAGCTAAAGTTTTTCAATTTTACGGAGGAAATCTACTTACTAACATATGAAATACATCATATATTTATATAATTAGACTTTCATCGAGATAAATTTGGATTTACTTACCGCGGGGCATGGTGTGGCCGGTAGTGTCAGATGTCTAAGCCGCACTGTTCGCTGATTAGCCATCTGTGACTCGGTGTTTATTTTATCAGGTTGACAGTTTCGTTCGGAAACGTTCTATGCGTGCAAACTTGTTAAGCAGGTTTGACATTTGACAGGAGATTTTTTTAAACCTTATGTCCTCAAGTGAGAACCGGGGGATCCAGGAGGATAAGTACGGCTAGTATTTGACATTTGACAGCACAACAACAACGATAACCTCAACTTAATACTGATCGCACCTCAATATGTGTAATCGACTATCAATCGGTTTTGATTTAGGTACAATGTATTTTTTGAAGTGCAAATAGTATTTTTAATTGAAATATTTCCCTTAAAATATTTATACATTGAGTATAACCATGAAATTCCAAAATAATATAATCATATAAGAATATATTTTCCAAACGGTCGGCAACCAGTCATATTATGGATTAAATAGACTTATCAGGTCATATAATCAGGGTGAAACTTGATAATCGACAATTACTTACTTACTGACTTTCCCTCGGGGAAATATTATATCTACGTTTAAAACATAACATTTATGTGAAAATTATAATATATATCAATGAATTTAAGAACATACTTTTGAAAGTTTTGTATATAAAAAATCCTATCTAGGTAATCGTTGGTTTTATGTTTTTTAAACTGTGTATATCTACCGCGCTATTGATTACCTACAGTCCGTATTCGATTTGGTTGAATATGATTATCTAAATCTATGGATATATTATTACATCTAACATTTTCAGTAGGATTTTATATTTATTTCTTTATTAGCGTGTTAGAGTGTCCTACTGCTGGGCAAATGGCTTAGTTTTAAATAAATAAATAAATATTTGGGGACAATCTTACACAAATCAAGCTAGTCCCAAACTAAGCAAAGCTTGTACTATGATGGGTACTAGGCGACGATATACATACTTATATAGATAAATATATATTTAGATACATAGAAAACACCCATAACTCAGGAACAAATATTCGTGATAAACACACAAATAAATGCCCATACCAGGATTTGAACCCGGGACCTCCTGCTTCGTAGGCAGGGTCTCTACCGACTGGGCTAGGAGGCCGTTTTACTGGGCATTTTCCGCAAGTCGACATCCAGTGTGCCTATTTTCCGCCCCCTCTTTCCCGAAATGTTTTCCTGTCCTTCGCCCACTCCCGCCATTCCTTAATATACGTGTCCAGATCATGCCGTCATCTCCGTCTTGGTCTTCCTCTGTCTCGATGAGCATCCTGTGGGTATTCAGTGACTAGTTTAGCCCAGCGTTCCAGATGCATCCGACAGAGGGGCCCATTCCCACTTTAGCTTGGCGGCCTTCATGCCCACACCACATCAACGATACCGGTTCTGGAACGCAGTTTAGTGTTTCTGATGCGATTAGTTCTGCGTTTCAGTAGGTACCTAATAAAAATATAGAGAACTAGCGACCCGCCCCGGCTTCGCACGGGATAATAAATTGTTATTGTGGGTTATCTCTAAGAGATAGTCATATACCATCACGGACTTTTTTGAAGACCTTTTTAAGGTGTAAAATACTGTAGTACATAATTTTGATCTATCTCGTAGGGTCTATCTCGTAGCTAGCATTTGCAATGTAAGCGCAAAAAATGTGTTTATTACGACATCACTTTAGAAACCTCTAAAATTATTAGTGTTTCTCTGCTATATTATGCATGGATTATACATATAAACCTTCCTCTTGAATCGGAATCGGAACCGCATCAAAATCCGTTTCGTAGTTTTAAAGATCTAAGCATATATAGGGACAGACAGACAGCGGAAAGTAACTTTGTTTTATACTATGTGGTGATTTTACAGTCAGCCTTCGCTCGGCTCTTTTTGGCATAAGGTCGTATTTAGAACTTCGTTTTTTTGTTACATTTTTGCGTGCTCACTGTTGTTCTCTGTATTTCTTACATATATGACCTCAATTCTTGTTGACAATGAAATCTTTCCTACAAATCAAACCCGACACAATAAAACGACCGCAATCTCGTGTGTCTTCTATTTTCGCGACATCAATAAAACATACATCACAAAAAAGGCTTTTAGCTAATTGCGTCCTTTACTGCGGTGCACAGATAACCTGCGTTAGACTTCGTATTATGAAGACTCAGCTGTAACTTCTGGCTAAAACTCGTAAAAACTGCTGACCAAAGTAGCGCCCTTAAAATATGTGGGAGATTTATATATTTTAACTATATATGGAGTACTTCATGCTTATTAATCCCTAAAGCCAACCAAATTGATATAAAAAGCTAAGCAGTCACAGAAATAAGTTGCAAAGAGAACGGAAGATAGAATGAGGAGCAAAAAAAGAATTCCTGAAATCATTTAATATCTGCAGAGACAAAATTTACAATTAGGTAAATACTTTTTCAGATGTAAGCCTGTTCCGACGTGTGTTGGGTGATTAAGGTGATAATTATTTAAATGCACACACTGACACATATTAAAGTTAATATACCTAGGTATATTAGAACATGGGCCCGGCATAAATGCGAAAGAACCTAACTTAGTATATCTGTCTGTCTATATTTGCACAGCTAAACTACTGTGAATCTGAAGTCTTCAATGGTATAATATTATGGACAATGGTACAACATTTTCACATATTTTAGATACTCAGCCTTCACCTCCAGGGACACGGATAAAAAATCACATATACCAAATTCTACACTGATAGAACTGCAACCGCTTCTAATTAAATATAGAAGCAAAAATCCGTGGTGGGCAATTTTAACAATATTAAAGGTCCATCCTTACACTAAAAAAACATTTTGGCAAAATAACGGCACAACTTTATTCGTTTTTTAGGGTTCCGTACCTCGAAAGGAAAAAATCGGAACCCTTATAGGATCACTTTGTTGTCCGTCTGTCTGTCTGTCAAGACCATTTTTCTCAGGAACGCGTGGAGGTATCAAGCTGAAATTTATATCAAATACTCAGGTCTATTTTCCCTTGAAGCTGTAAAAAAATCAAACTTAAAAGTCAACGCTATCAAAAGATACAGTCGTTTATGCTGCAAATTTGAGAGTTTTTCGGCACTCGCAAAACCTACGGGGTACTTCCCGTGAACTTAGAAACTTAAAATTTGACACGAAGTAACGTCATATAGCATAGACAATGGAAAAATTACAAAAAGTAGACATTTTTAGTAAAGTCATACAAAAAAATTTTTTTTTAAATTTTAAACTTACTACCTTTTTCCTCGTAAAGGCGTGGAGGTATTAAATTGGAATTTTAATCAAATACTCAGGTAGCAGTAAGCAACTACCGTAGCCTATAGACGCCTGCAACACCAGAGGTATCACATGCGCGTTGCCGACCCTTTATAAAAAGGAGATTTACTGTGTTGACGGCTAAAGGAACAAGAGGGTCCCTCAGCGTCAACACACTGGGTCCTCTTTGAGCTCTTTGGCAACATTACTCACCAGCAGGAACACAATACTATGAGTAAGGTCTAGTAATGTGGTTTTCTGTAAGGTGGAGGTACTTCCCCGGTCGGGCTCTGCTCCAGATTTGAGCGAGATGACATTCGTTGTGCTGTGCCCTACCACACATAGCGAGATGACATTCGCAGTACCCATACCTCTCTTAAAATTCTCTCGTTTGAATTAGCTTTGTATTTACTCTATCTAGTGGGCGTGATCTGGATATAGGGGCGAATGTGACAATCATTTGACAGAGAAGATTTACGGTTAGGGTCGGGCCCTTGTACTTAGCTATTGTTTTTCGAGATAAGGATGTGTGAGGAAAGGTTTAATGTATTTTCTTTTGTGATTTCTGTTGGTTTACGGGTGTTATACATATATGGTTTTACCGTGAGAGAATTTTTTTGTCAACTACAATAATATTGCTTTGCTATTCCGCGGTATAATAACGTGCTAGTTGATTAGTGACAACCCGTTATACTTATTTGGGTATTTTTGCATGCATTAATGTTCCCACCCTCCCGCCGCAAAAACAAATACGCAAACAAATACAACAAACCACCACCAATAATACCAAAACTCGACACGTGTTTCGCCTCTCTACGAGGCATCCTCAGGAGCTGCTGGAGATGTTGTCGGTCTGTCGTCCGGGAACGGAATTCTTTTGTTTTTAGATGTTTTATGGTTAGGGAATCTCAAAGGAAGTTCTGAATGGAACTTTCACAGTTACTTACTGCAGTGGCGCGGCGACTCTAAGTGGATCTTGGTCTCCGACATCAAAGATCGCCAGGTTTCTCTGTTCACAGCCGTCTCTGTCCAGTCAACGGCGCCCAGCGCGGAGAGGTCCTTCAGCACCTCGCCTATCTAGCGGTACCTTGGATCTCCCAGATGGTCTCCCAGACAGCACGATCTTCACCCGAACTACCGGAACTGTCCGAGATATCTGAGTGTAGTGGCTTTTGTTTCCCTAATGATGTTCGGCTCGGACACCAAATCTTCGATTTTCTGGTTCTTACGGAGGCTCCAGGTTCCATCCTCTCTGTGAATGGGAGTTTACATAGTTACAGTTTTATAAAATATACGCAATGAATTGGGCGACAAAAAGTATACTATATCCCTTTTCATACCACTCTACCTCTACCTGTGTTACAACATTTATTCAAATTCATTCAACTGTTTTTCGCTCGAAAGGTGAACAAACATCCAAATATCTAAACGTAAAAAAAATCGCATTTCGAATAGTATCAGTCTTCAAGTCTCTTGTGTTTTAAGCTTAAAAACATGAAACAATAGCGAGCACCTTACCCATCTATGCAGGCTTTCACACTGCTGCCGTTTCCGCATGCGGTGCCGGTGCGCGAGCGAGATAGCGCTCTGCTTGTGTATAGCGCTGTCACGTTTGCACACCGTCGCCACATCCGGTTGCTGCACCAGTGTGATAATCACCTATAAGCATAAACTAATCACCCAAGACCCCGCATAGCCGGGCGACCCCCGCTGCCGCGCTCGAAGTAATTTCATCCTATAGTGAGACACTAATTTATTGTAAGTGACAGTAAAAATAGTACGTCTCCATGGCAACCATTGATGCCTGACTCTCTCTTACGCCCCACGGAACAATGGCGCGTTCCTTGTCTAGCATTGCGAGTTCCCCTCCCGCACCCCTTCTTTTTGGCAGCTTAGGTTTCAAAGAAATAACGCGCTAAGCGGAGTATAGAGATATCTTGTATATACCTATAAGTGTAAAATATGATCTAGCATACTAAACATAATATACAGTGTGGAAAGATAAGTCGGGCCCTGAAGGGCAACTATCTTAAAACGTCGAGATAGCTCAAGTCACTGAAAGGAAACATTCTTTAATTTTTTTAAAGGGACATAACTGCATTTACAATTTTTTGGGAAATAGTACAGTTTACAAAAAACTATTTATTTTGTAATTTTAGCCATAAATATTTTTTATGACAATTGATGCCAAACGATCCTATTTCCAACAAGGATAAACACTTTTTGATACCAACCAAGTTTAGGGCACAAGAGAACCCATAAATGATAATAAAAATATTTTTCATACAATTAGTATGGAAAAAAGTGAAAATTAAGAAAAAAACTGTGAATGCAGTTTTAGTTTTTAGGAAAAATAAAAGAATGTTTCCTTTCAGCGAATTGAGCTATCTCAACGTTTTAAGGTAGTTTCCTTCCATGGCCCGACTTATCTTTCCACACTGTATAACCCTCACTGTAATTTTACACTTATACTCAACTAACCTTCCATATCCCTCGTGAAACTAAACCGAGTCCCTTACCAATTTAAATAAATTAAAAAAACTCCATCTCCACCGGAAATTACCCCAACTCACCAACCTTCCCCATACTTCCGTTTGGCGCCACTGTCTACGTGTAACAGAAAAAAATGTATAGAAAAATTTAGTTCATATTTTGCCCGTTCGTTTTGGAAGTTGGGGTATACTTAGTTTTGTCCGCCAATGCATTCGGTAACGTTCGGGAATCACGCGAAGCCTCGGTGTAATTATTTTTGGGCTACTTCCGCATTTAAGGTGCATTGGGGTAAATTCTATCGAAAATAGAAACTTTAAACTCCAATAAGCGAAAATTTATATTGCAAAAGAAGACTATTATACTTAATTTTAAAATACTACCTACTTGTCAAGACACTACATTTGTAATGTATTTTGAATTTCATATCCTTGTATTGTGAATACACTTAAGAATTTTTTTTTGCTAATCAGCCGTTTAATTCATAAACTTATATAGATGTCATATACAAAGGAATAAGTGACCTAGGCCTCCCCTGGCACCGGAGGCCTAGGTCACTTTTTCCTTTGTATATGACATCTATATAAGTTCATGATTTATATATATATATATACAGTGTGGAAAGATAAGTCGGGCCCTGGAGGGAAACTACCTTAAAACGTTGAGATAGCTCAATTCACTGAAAGGAAACATTCTTTAATTTTTTTAAAGGGACATAACTGCATTTACACTTTTTTGGAAAAGAGTACAGTTTACAAAAAAACTATTTATTTTGTAATTTTTGCCATAAATATTTTTTATGATAATTGATGCCAATCGATCCTATTTCCAACAAGGATAACAACTTCTTAATACCAACCAAGTTTAGGGCACAAGATAACCCATAAATAATAATAAAAATATTTTTCATACAATTAGTATGGAAAAAAGTGAAAATAAAGAAAAAATCTGTGAATGCAGTTTTAGTTTTTAGGAAAAATAAAAGAATGTTTCCTTTCAGCGAATTGAGCTATCCCAACGTTTTAAGGTAGTTTCCCTCCAGGGCCCGACTTATCTTTCCACACTGTATATATATATTTTTTGTACGAAAAAAAAGTTTACAAAAAAATTTTCATCATATGCGCCACTATTGAAAACCTCAGGGGTTTAGTTAATAGCTGGCGAGATCGCGCGGTCCGATCCACGTTAGACTACATTATAGGTACGAGTAGGTTTGTAGGTATACATACTTATTAGTTTAATTTTCCTGCTTGAGTCGTAGTTACAAGTTTTTGATTAACATTTAATAAGATAGTCTTAATAGACATCGATATAATATAACTACCACTTTACAACGGCAGCTCTTACATGCAGTCAGTCTGACAATGATATAGTATATAATTCTTCAATGATATAGTAGTGTGTCTACTTAAAAATAAACATATTAAAATATTTATTAAAAATAATTTGATTTGTTCTTCAGTAGCCGTTTAATTTTTTTTAATAAATCCAAGGATTTCCGCAAATTGTTCCGTGAAGAAAAAACGGTCAGCTTATAATTTTTTAAATCCAATTGTTTTGTTAAGGTGATCCTGTAATTTCCAAATCGAATTTGACTGTATTTAACTCGCACCCAAAAATATGTCCAGATTATCCCAATGCACCGTAATAAGCTTTCTATTATAATTCAAGCGTGCTTCCCTCCATCATAATACAAAAAGTACCTATTATATCAGCACGAGACCTTCAAAGATATGTCTTTTTGGACTGAGTTTGTGTTTTGTTTACGTTTTGCGTGGTTTCAGAGGCAGTCATACTTTATGTTTTGCCTTTTGTGGGATTTGGACCACTGGGTTAATATTGTTTATCAGCCTATTTCAGAAAGGCACTATGGTTTTTATTTAATTTTTTTTTGGCTACGACTATTTTAAAACGCAACAAGAAGGTACTTCTCACACTGTGTGATAGCACAAATTCTACATTTTAGAATTTAATAGAATACCCGTTGAATGAGCTTACTCGTATAGATACGTAAAAGAAATATATTGAGTAATAGAAAATATGTGAAAGTGCCACGAAATGGCCTCATCTCAGCATGGGAAATTTTGGTCATCTCCTTTCCTCCCCTCCCGTCTCACTACTTCCCTCTAATCCCTCTTTTTTTCTGAGGGAGCCTGAGGTCCACTAGGCAACGTAATTTCAAGAAATAACACGAGCACTAGTTTTTACAAAAGAAGCTTTGACCCAACCTAGAGGAGCTCGGCTTTTTTGATGATTTCGGTTTCCGTCTGACATTTTCCTTTACCGAAAAACATTGCTTGGTTACATTAATTAAAAAAAAAAGCTGTTAAGACCCGAGGTTCGAAGCCAAACCCTCAGACTATTTAAAACTTGCATGCAATTGAAGTTACATTGTTGCATTTGATCGATCGATTAAATTTATTGCACCTCAGGACGCTGCAATGTGTATAAATTGCGTATAAGTTCTGGGGCGCGATTCGAAAAATAAACACACACACTGGACAGACATAGCTCCAACCCAACTCAACCCAACTCAACTCAACGCTATAACGACATTGACATTTGCTATTCGAACAGATTTTCATTCAACATTGGTCTCACATTGGTCACACATTGATCTCACATTGGTACAACATTGGTACAATGTGTGACCAATGTGAGACCAATGTGAGACCAATGTTGAATGAAAATCTGTTCGAATAGCAAAATATGTCAATGTCGTTATAGCGTTGAGTTGAGTTGGGTTCAGTTGGGTTGGAGCTGTGTCTGTCCAGTGTGTGTTTATTTTTCGAATCGCGGCCCTGGAGTGCGATTTTTGAATCTCACCAAGTGACTAATTCTCACCGATGTGAGTGATTTACTATCGGAAATCACTCACATCGGTGAGAATTAGTCACTTGGTGAGATTCAAAAATCGCACTCCTGGCTGTCTAATTGGCTCTTCATCTTTACGCTAAAGTACAGTCGGTTCCCCAACATAAGTATCCACTCTCCCATACAACTTTGTATGGCAATGTGGGTACTTAAGTTGGGGAACCCACCGTACATTATTATTAAATATGTATGTTATTTTTAAGGTATTTATCTATGGGCCCCTAACTAGTTGCCTGACAATAAAGTTATTTCATTACTTTTTCATGATTATTTTGCCCGTTTTTACAGGTTGCAACAAAACTACTGATGATCCGTTTCAAGGATGATAAAGACATGGATGGACAATGCCTATACAAAATCGCGTTCCCTTAATTCAGGCTAAAGCACTAGCGTCATCTATCGGTCACCACAAACACTAAATTCCTACTTAACCTTTCTGTTAAGCTCATTGGTTGACTGGTAGAGAATGCCTTATGGCATTAAGTTCGCCATTAGTACCATCTTATTTTGTGCAATTAAGATTAAATAAATAAATTCTAGTTTCTTATATTTTGTTCGGCGATTAACGCTGACAGAATAACTCGACTCCAGACTCAACAGATGGCGCTGTGACACATTGTACCGAAAACAGACGTATAGCCTGAAGGTTCGAGGAACGTGATTTTGTATAGGCATTGTCCATCCGTGTCTTAATCATACTTGATCCGTTTAAAGGCATAATTGTTATCGAATTGCGATTAAGAAAAGGTAGGAGACATATTTTTTCGCGCGAAATGGTTTTGTATGGAGTTATTCTGACTGGGCTGACGTATTTTTTACGTCCTAAATGTTTTTATCTACACTCATATTGTAAGTTCTCTAAAACGTGTTCGAAAACGGTAGGCAATGGCTAGCATTACCACGACCGATTTTACTATGATAAGCTTTTTGTCCGTGGCAGTAACGTAATTTTAACTTTTCATGCTCAATTATTGATGTGCTATGAGTTTTGATAACATAATGTACACCTGCACGCGCTCGCGCGGCCGCCGACACGCGCCTCCCCGATCGCCGGCACAATCGAGTTGGCTATGGCGGTGCAATGGCGGCCATTCTATGGTTTCCGAATACGGCATTTTGGATAAATAATATGAGTGTAGATAAAGCAGTGTATGCAACTGTACGTAATTAGGCCTTAAAACACTCGTGTGATCTTATTATGAAACTCACCTGCGGCTCGTTTCATAAAACCACACTCATGTTTTAAGGACCCTTATTACGTAACAGTTACATAAACTACTATTAACTACTTTTTCTTAGTTGCAATGATACCAATTATTCCCTTAAACGGTTCACCAGTATTTGTACTCAAAGAAATCTGTAGCATAGCATACAAAAGTCGGACTCGGTGCAAATGGTATGCATGCATGAACCCTGTGCATTTTCAGATTTGTATCTTTATAATGGTTTGTTTACATGTTAGTCTACATATAAAACCGGTCATTTTATGGACCTCCTTTAAACCTATTTCACTAAACACGTAACCAGATTCCATCACCAATACTCAGTGAGACGGGATTTAGCTTAGGGTAACGTGGGTGTCAAACCTTGTTACCAGCGCAATTGAATCATCGGCCGTAGGGCATGGCTGGCATGGCTAATAGGCACACCGGTAGCTGTATAATATATATACAGTGTATATATCTACATGATTCCCATGCATATTCAGGTGTTGATTATGTGTGGTTACTAATACATAGGAAAGAAATAAAAATCTGGGCTTAATACTAGGACAAAAAAACCGGCCAAGTGCGTGTCGGACCGCGCATAATGGAGGGTTCCGTAGCTTTTACCTGAAAATATTTTTTTCTGCAATTTCACTACATAACTAAATAGCGCCATACAAAATACACCTCATTTCTAAATTTTATTAAGATACGTTTTATAGTTTCCGAGTAAAATGGCTGTAAAATGCGGACGGACGGACAGACGGACATGACGAAACTATAAGGGTTCCGTTTTGGCTACGGAATCCTCAAAACGAATTAGCTTTTATGAGAAATCTCCATTAAAAGTAATTAGCCATATTGTCCGATTTGATTTGGTAGGCCGTACTCAACAACTTTAATCACAAAAAATTTTTTGGCTTTTTCATACATTTCAGGCGATCAAACGTCGACGTTTTGTATAGGGAGGCCAAAATTTTTTTTGGCGTTTCGGGGTTCCCATAGAAAAAGTTGTTCAGTATACTTACCTAATCAGCTCTCACAATATGGATAATTATAGAAAAAACAAGCCGTATGTTATGGGTTAGGGGTTGAGGCAGGAAAGCGCATGTGGCACCTCTGTAGTTGCAGGCGTCAGTTGCAACTACAGAGGTGCCACGCCATCCGGTTGCTACGTCGTAGTATTAAAAAAATCAAGAAGCGATCATGCATTTCTCTCAGAGGTCGGTAACACATATGTGGCTCATTTCATATGGGATATGCTTATGTTCATATGATAGGTGACATAACTTCATCCCAATCAACTATCAGGTGGCTCAACTGCTCGTTTGCTAATCGCATAAAATATCTTAGCCACTTATAGATAAAATAATCGATTTCAATCAACTGATCATGTATACATTTTACGAATGTTTCAGCAATTATTTGTGATTTTGTTTTTACTTTATTGGCTACCCAAACTTTTAGGGGTGTATTTTAAAATTCACAGGCGTAGGCATATAGGAAAGTATATCCTGGAGGTACAGACTCAAACAAGATTTACCGAAATATGGCTCGTGAAAATTTGTAACCGGCCAGTATTATATACAGCCGGCGTAATGAGACTGAAAGTGCTGTACGAGTCGTTCTTGCAGCTGAGCACTATAGTTTTGTGGGACCATTTTTGGGGCTGATTGTGTATCCCGTTCTTTATTAATATAGTCTGGCCAGCCAATGAACGCAGTAGCAATGTACAGCGAACAAAAGTATGACAACACTAAGAATCAGTGAAAAAAGCAGCAATGATCATCAAATTCCATGTTTTTAATTTTAGTTGGTAACTACCAGCGAAAATTCGCCTCTTTAATTAGGTGACATTTACGGTGTGTAAAAAGGAGACGGATATATTTCGTCTGATCTGTCATTAACTGCAACAGATAATTTGGTTGAGGTAATTGACATATGTCTTAAAAACGAATTTAAATTCAATGTAGAACGTTGCAGGAGTTCTATCTCACTCGCGTTTAAGACGAGAGAGTGAAATGCACTAGAAACAAATTCAATGTAATGAAATGTGAATTTAAATGTTCGTCATGTCATGATATACGGTATCTCATCACAAAGGGTTGCCACATGTACGTATTTTGAATTTGCCGCGCTTTTCTACTGACAGAAATGGTTTGCGAGACTATATATTGGTGGGGGTAGGCATGCGATAAAGCGATTTCTAAATAGGAACCCGACTATGTTTTGTTTTTGGTAAATATTCACTTACTAAGAGCACTTCTGATGGTTGAAAAACATGAAAAACTATATTTTATTTCATTTTTCCATCACGTCCTATATTTCAATGTCATAAAACCACAACGCAATAAAAAGTCTTCGAATAAAAACAGAATTGTAACAAACCCAAAAGGAGCGAAATATACAATCTCTGGATAAAAGATGGCCGCCAAACCGCCACGTCAACACCTGCAAACCTAGTTACGTACACCCATGTGGGAAGATTTTGTTGGAACCAATGATATATTTATCAATCCTAACTTATGGCTGAGAGAGCTGGGTATTGAGACAAGAGAACGAAAATCGCCTTTTGGTATTTGAGAGAAAGATACAGAGGAGGAAGATCGTCAACGACTTTCAAGCGTCGACAAACTAAGTACGGAAACCGCTTTCCATTAGACGTGTTTGCCAGCATGTTAAAAAATATCCCTGTTTTTCATAAATTAATTTTCAGTTTCCTATGGCGTTTTAACACATCCCTTCCATCATCATCATCATATATTTAAGAGCCTATCTGTCATTAGCCTTCTCTTTTACAGCCTGATACGACACGACGTTTATTTTTACCTTTACTGGATCCATGTATGTTCTCCTTGGCTTTCCTGCCTTCCTTTCTGCTTCAACTCTACCTTCTATAATGTTTCTTATAAACTCTTCGTGTCGTAGCAGGTGTCCGAGCATCTTCCCTTTCTTGTTAGCTATGGTTCTCAACAAACTTCTCTTTCCTTTTACTATACTTAAAACTTCTTCATTGGTTTTCTTTTCTTTCCAACTGATCTTTTCCATGCGATGCCAGCACCACATCTCAAACGCCTCTAGCCTCTCCCTATCACGTTGCTTCATAGTCCACGTTTCGCTTCCGTATAGGGTTTTTGCAATTTTATGGACCTTTAACGGCCTCCTAGCCTAGTCAGTAGTGACCCTGCCTATGAAGCCGGAGGTACCGGGTTAGAATCCTGGTCAGGGCATTTATTTGTGTGTTCATCACGAATATTTGTTCCTGAGTTCTGGATGTTTTCTATGTATTTAAGTATTTATCTATATCTATCTATTATATATATCGTCGCTTAGTACCCGCAACAAAAGCCTTATTGAGCTTACTGTGGGAATAGGTTGATTTGTGTAAGATTGTCCCATAATATTTATTTATTTTACGAATGAGAAAATGTGGAATCCCTTCCATACTTCATGTATCTGTGTGAACATGTCACTTGATCAAATCCCGCCCGGGGCGCCGACTCAGGACACCGAATAATAGCAAAATGGCGGTGCTGCGTAGTCACGAGTACCTACATCACCGATGCCAGCCTTGTACCTGTGCCTACGGGATTTGACTCTTAAAATATACTTTGGCCCAGGGATTGTCTTAGTACTACTACTACTAGCATAGACAGAGATAATCATATTGTCTTTTTCTTATTGTGTACTACCCTCACCACTACAAAAGTGTAACAAAAATACTCGTGATCCGTTTAAGGGCATAATTGATATCGTATTTCGACTAGGAAAAAGTAGGAGAAATACATTTTTGGACACGATTATTTTTTTGTATGGGGATCTTCATCCCAGCCGGGCCAACTCTCCATATAAAACAATATTTTTTTTCGCGTGGAATTTATCAACCGACTTCAAGATTTCAAAGGAGGAGGTTATCAATTCGTCGGGATCTTTGTTTTTGCTATTTTTTTTTTTTTTATGTATGTTCACCGATTATTCGAAGACGGCTGGACCGATTTGGAAAATTATTTTTTTGTTTGAAAGAGTATACTTTACAGTTGGTCCCATTGTAACCAGGTCAGGATCTGATGATGGGATCCTGGAGAAATCGAGGGAACTCTTCAACTATTATAGGCACACCTATAGTGATTTGAGTATTTTTTACAGCATCTCGAGCATTTCCTTTTGGAAAGGTGTATGCTAAGTGAAGTCGGTTCTTTCTTGTTTAAAATTATTTTTCTCTGGTTTTCATAATTAAAATACGATACCAGACTGGATGTGTGTATTACTAGGCATAGAGTCTGACTATTGAAATATTACCCAAATATTTGGCGGGAAATTCAAAAAATCATGGGCTGGTCACACCTTGTGTAGCAGGAATAATAGTGTTAATACTAGAAAATACTTTTGACTTCTGTGCACACGTAAGGTAGATATGTAGGTAGGTGTAGGTAAACAGACAGAAGTCAACGAAGTGAACAAGCTTCACAGGGTGTTAGAAAGATCTTTAACCGACTGCAACAAGAGATATACATTCAGAAATTAAATTCTCCAAAACATGCTAAGAAGCAAGTAAAAACAATCTAATAACTATGTACTTGAGTTCCCTATTCACTTGTTTTAAGGGGTGGTTTTAGTTGGTTTACGTACTGTATAGACGTTTCGCGAAAATATTTTTATTTATATTTTTACATAAAATTACTACTGAGCAGTCAGTCCACAGATTTCTCCTAAATATTGGTTTTCAGTAAGTAACTTCTTACGTTCCAATGTTTTGATTGTATTGATATTTTCCAGAACTTCTAGTTTATCCGTTTCTTTACACACTTGCCCTGTTTATGAGATTCAGGTATTAATAAATTCACGTACTTAATCAAAGTTACAGGCAAATGTTAGAACTAGTACTTAAAGTATCAAAATATTAATAGAGCTCCAACCTACAAAATTGTTGACGACTTGTAAACATTGCAGTTTTTCGTCATACAACACGCTTCACGTCAACTTCGCACATCGTCGTAATTATTTACGAGCCTAAATAATAGTTTGCGGACCACTCAGTACAGTTATTCATAATATTATTTAAAATAAACCCCTTATAAACCGTGAACAATTTGAAATAATGACATAAATTGACAACAGACTTTTAGCTTTTTTTTAAATCATAGATAATTGGTGATACAACAAGGAAATATCTGTCAACAATATTGGGCTAGTCAGACTCTATAAGTTATTACCACATGAAACTAAGCCCTACCTAACTGCGTTACATGGTCACATGGTAACGGCGATGACGTTTTATTGCCTTACGGAAGACACGGGCCAAACGGATGTGTACTATGTTGCAACTAACACAATAATTATGTTGCAAGTTGCAGGTTCGATTTAGAAGGACATAAAGGTTGTTTGGAAAATAGAGGTTATACCGTAATTTGGGTATACTGAGGGGAATCCTATCAAACTAACCCTATACTATTTTGATAGTTACTATTTTGATAGACGACATAACATATAGGGTGTAACAAAAAAAATTGTATGGGACAAGTCGTCCCGGCTGGCCAACCCTCCATACAAACCAGTTTTTTTTTAAATAATTTTTTTTTTACTTTTTCATTATTAAAATACGATAACAATTATAGTTACTTCTCACCAGCATTTTTGGTAATGTTATGTAATGTGTTTTTTCTTATGTTACACAGGTGAAAAAACCCTGAAAGGAACACAATTAACCTAAATCCTGGAACAAAGCCGGTATTCTGATTCAGGCTACAACGCTTCCAATTTACCTCCTCTGTTTTACAAAGATTCTGGCTACAGCGTTTCCATTTATTTCCTCTTTGTTTTGTAAAGATTTAAGGGTAAAAAAACAAAAGGGAACGGACCATCGACATGCTCAACCTTGTTGAAGTAAAATTAGGTACCTGGTTAAAGTAGCTTTAAAACAGAGGGCGGATTTTCGACATTAATTGTTTTTTTCAGTTTGTCAGGTTCAAGTTGGTACATTATCTAGCGTCTCAGTATCCACCCTCACTTCTGCAAATTACAATTTAGAGCTTACCCACCATTGGCGTATAAATTAACGCGGTGTGTCTTGACACCGCTAGTTCATAGAAATACCTACTTATTAAATTTAACCTTTCGTGAGACATACTAACACTATAAAATATAACGGTTACACTCACGTCACGGTTACAGATAGCACTCAGTGCTTGAAGATGGAGACCTAAGCTCTCCGAAATATGTTGCGCGAAGTGAATAAAGTGACCTGAGTGTAACAGTTATATTTTATAAATACCTGCTTATTTTTTTATCAGCTTTAAAAACCAGTACAACCCTTGGCAACAGTACAGTAGTCTAGCATATGGACCTCTAGAGTTAGCAGCATTTGTATTTTAAGTAAATTAAAGAATTCTATGCTCCCCTCCCTCTCCCTCTTCAGATAAGGAGATCTTTCGGCAGTACTAAGGGAAATAAGTCCTTGAAATAGATAAAAGAGCTCTATATCTCTCTCTCTCTCTGTGTCTAAAACCTCAAAATAAATTATATTTGATGTAGGCTCTAAATCCGCCATTTATATATAAATAAATAATTAATAAATATTATAGGACAATATTACACAAACCGACCTAGTCCCACAGTAAGCTCAATAAGGCTTGCGTTGTGGGTACTAGACGACGATATATATAATAGATACATATTGATAAATAGTTAAATACATAGAAAACATCCATAACTCAGGTACAAATATCTGTGATAAAGACACAAATAAATGCCCTTACCAGGATTCGAACCCGGGACCCCCTGCTTCGTAGGCAGTGTCACTACCGACTGGGCTAGGAGGCCGTTTACATACATAAATAAATGTACATTTGAATTTACTTAGGTAAACAAACAGCCACTACAAGTAATACTTAACTGATTTTTTACTACATTGTTTACAATATGTGTGAACTACATCGTTTACCACTTATTAGTATTAGTAATAGGTACTCATTCAGAGCCAGACTTAACTAGTCACCGTAAGTCTCAGGACTCCCGGTATCAACAACAACATAGAATAGTACGTACAGTAGGTAGGTGTAGGTATATGAAACACAATATAAAATAAACTATAAAAGGTGTTTAGTTCTTACTGTGTGTGAATATATTTTATCTACACTCACATTGTAAGTCGTCTAAAACGTGTTCAAAAACGGTAGGCAATGGCTAGCATTACCATAACCGATTTTACTATGATAAGCTTTTTATATGTGGCAGTAACGTAATTTTAACGTTACATGCTCAACTATTGATGTGCTATGAGTTTTGATAACATAATGTACACCTGCATGCTCCCGCACGGCCGCCGACAGCCCGACACGCGCCTCCCCGACCGCCGGGACAATCGAGTTGGCCATGGCGGTGCAATGGCGGCCATTCTATGGCTTCGGAATACGGAATTTAGGATAAATAATATGAGTGTAGATAAAGTAGTGTATGCAACTGTACGTAATTAGGCCTTAAAACACTCGTGTGATCTTATTATGAAACTCACCTGCGGCTCGTTTAATAAAACCACACTCATGTTTTAAGGACCCTTATTACGTAAGAGTTACATAAACTACTAAAAACGTCAGTAATACGTTGAAAAAGTTGAAAAAAAATACTTTGTTCCCCTATTTCTCTGGCTGCCGGTCTTCACAATACCTTAAACGGTAGATTAGGAGGCCTTTCGGCAACACTCAGGGAATAAGTCCTTGAAGTAAATTAAAGAGCCGTGGAATCAATTTATTTCAAAAGCAGTCCTTTCAGGGATGACCTTGTAGCTTGTATTTGAGAATCTCATTAGTTTTTTTATCTAGGGAAGGAATTAATCTGTAAAAGCTTCTAGGATTTGGATTACGATAACTGTGCGGATTTTGAAATGAACATTTTTTTTTTTTTTTTTTTTATACCACGACGGTGGCAAACAAGCATACGGCCTACCTGATGGTAAGCAGCTACCGTAACCTATGGACGCCTGTAACTCCACAGGAGTCACATGCGCGTTGCCGACCCTTTACAAAAAGAAGGATTCACTGTGTTGACGGCTAAAGGAACAAGAGGGTCCCTCATCGTCAACACACTGGGTCCTCTTTGAGCTCTTTGGCAACCTTACTCACCAGCAGGAACACAACACTATGAGTAGGGTCTAGTGCTATTTGGCTGTGGTTTTCTGTAAGGTGGAGGTACTTCCCCAGTCGGGCTCTGCTCCAGATTTGAGCGAGATGACATTCACTGAACGTGCCCTACCACACTAAGCGAGATGCCATTCGCAGTGCCCATACCTCTCTTTTTGGCATAGTTTAAGGACATACCCAAGTCCGGACGTAGTTTAAGGACATACCCCGGGTCCAAAACACCCACATACATATACTCAACAACATATTTATGATATACACACACTCAATTGGTAATAACATGACATGACATATCGTAAATACTCCTTATTGCACACCTTAAAATAAATAAAACACAGCAAATACATGTTAAAAACAATAAATGTAAGGTTCCCCTATCTTTGGCATAACATTTTTGTGATCATTATATGTTGCATAACAACTTTCAGCATAAATTACTGTTAGCATAAACTCTTTTGGCATAACCAAGTTCCGCATATGTACTCTGCGCATAATTTTTATCGCATGGACAAACGTTATGTACGAATAGTTGTGTCCGAATTCTTACCTAATCTAACCCACTTTACTAGCAGATACCATTTTTGATAGATTGTGTATATATAAATAATAATTATTGTATGTTATGCATAATTTGTTTTCTGTAAAGTAAACATTCGCCTTAAGCTTATTATTATGCTAAACAGATTATGCTGATTAGTAATTTCGAACAGTTGAATATATGCAAAATAAAATTTTATCTACACTCACATTGTAAGTCCTCTAAAACGTTTTCAAAAACGGTAGGCAATGGCTAGCTTTACCACAACCGATTTTACTATGATAAGCTTTTTATCTGTGGCAGTAACGTAATTTTAACTTTACATGCTCAAATATTGACACGTTATGCATTTTGATAACATAATGTACACCTGCACGCGCCCGCGCGGCCGCCGACAGGCTCCCCCCGACCGCCGGCACTCTCCCTCCAGACCGCCGGCACAATCGAGTTGGCCATGGCGGTGCAATGGCGGCCATTCTATGGTTTCCGAACACGGCATTTAGGATAAATAATATGAGTGTAGATAAAGCAGTGTATGCAACTGTACGTAATTAGGCCTTATTACGTAACAGTTACATAAACTACTAATACGTGTCAAAAAGCGGTCATGATAATAGCCGATTTCAAATTCGGATACGCAAATAGTATCTATACAGGGTGTAACAAAAATGCTGGTTATCCTTTTAAGGCATAATTGGTATCATAACCTAATTATGAAAAACTAATAAAAAAAAATTTCTAGCAAAAAAAAATTGGTTTTGTATGGAGGGTTGGCCCGGCTAGGACCAGGTTTAAGGGGGATAATTGTATATTATGCGAAATGAAGCTTTCTGCAATGTTAAGATTCTTCGAAAAATTGTTATGCCAAATATGTTATGCCACATGCGTTTCTGGCCACAGAAATTATGCCAAATGGATGGAACCCTAAAAGTAGAGGTAAAACAATGTACCACATATTGCATGTCCCACATTTTGCCCCAAAAACGTACAAAATCGTCTAGATCGAATTTTTCTCTAAGTGGTCTAAATGCTCTCATTTTTAGGGTTCCGTACCTCGAAAGCAAAAAACGGAACCCTTATAAGATCACTTTGTTGTCCGTCCGTCCGTCCGCCCGTCTGTCAAGACCCTTTTTCTCAGGAACGCGTGGAGGTATCAAGCTGAAATTTATATCAAATACTCAGGTTTAGTGTCTCTTAGAGCTGTGAAAAAATCAAACTTCTAAGCCGACGCAATCAAAAGATACAGCCGTTTATGCCGAAAATTTCCGCAAATTTTCGAAACTCGCTCGCAAGGGAATCAAAACCTACAGGGTACTTCCTGTGAACTCAGAATCTTGAAATTTGGTACGAAGCAACGTCTTATAGCACAGATAAAGGAAAAATTGCGAAAACCGCAATTTTTTTGTTACAGTTAATTACCTAGTCGGTTTTTTTTTTTTTTTTTTATTGCTCAGTAATAAAAAAACTTAAAAATACTACAAAACTTCGCCAAACTGCGAAACAGTTTGTTGGCGAATGGAATACACCCATTGTACATATATTTCCTTACATTATCTAACTTATCTACTACTTACATCCAAGCACTATGAAAACGGGTCACTTTGTATGGACACTTCCTTAGGTACTAAGTAACCCGTCTTCACTGCAGATACATATTGAGTTAAATTTAATATACTTGTGCTATCACTAACTTACATTTGAGTAACTATTTAATAACAAACCCTTGATTTTTCTCTTAAACATTGTTTTGGACAAGAACTCGTGTTCGGAGGGTAAAACGTTAAAAATACGCGGTATCAGAAACTGTCTTGTTCTTCGGCCGTAGTAATTATTACACGCTTGCGGTTCGACATACCTTTTTCTTTTTGATACTCTTAGACATCGGTTGTAAGTTTTTAATATCTTAAATTTAGGACACATGTATTGGTCGACAGCTAACAAGTATTTAAGTTTTTCGTGGACAGGTAAAATGTTACAGATTTGAAAAAGTTGGTTGTAGTGTTTGTTACATTTTACTTTAGTTTGCTTATGTCTTCACTAGTCTTTTTTTTTTTTTTTTTTTTTTTTTATACCACGACGGTGGCAAACAAGCATACGGCCCGCCTGGTGGTAAGCAGTTACCGTAGCCTATGGACGCCTGCAACCCCAGAGGATTTACATGCGCGTTGCCTACCCTTTAGGAACCTATACACTCCTTTTTTGAAGAACCTCATACTGTAGCCCACTGGGAAAACCTCGGCAGGGAGTTCATTCCACAGCCGCAGCGTTCGTGGGAGGAAATTCCTCTTAAATCGTACTGTGCGCGACCCATTGGGCTCCAGGGTGTGGGGATGAACACCCTGCCGGCGGCGAGCGGTGCGGTGATAAAAAGCTGCCGTGGGCATCATATCAAACAGTTCTTCAGAGCACAACCCATTGTACAAGCGATAGAACACGCATAAGGAGGCAAAGTCCCTCCTAAGACTCAAAGGTTCAATATCGCTCGTGAGTTTGGGATCGTCGACGATCCGCACAGCGCGCCTTTGCACCGAGTCAAAGGGCCCAAGCTGGTATCCAGGTGCTCCCGCCCAAAGGTGACAACAGTACTCCATGTGGGGTCTGACTTGCGACTTGTATAGGAGCAGTCTCTGCCCCGGAGTGAAGTATCGCCTCGCTCTATTGAGCACACCGAGCTTTTTGGATGCCAGCTTGGCCTTCGCTTCAAGGTGACTACGGAATTGGACGTCACTGGAAATGTCCACACCGAGGATCCCAATACTCCCTGACATTGTAAGGGTTGTGCCTTGGAACTGAGGGGCCACTCTTCGGGAGGGAGTCTTAGTTGTAAGTTGAGGATCTTATCAAGATAAGTCTTAAAGGTGCGACCGTATGCCACTAGTCCATAACTTACCACAGAATCGGCTAACGCGTGGTACAGTGTAAATAAAATCGCCTTATTCACTATAGGTTTGAGGTTGTTAAATTTACATAAGATAGACCTTAATTTATTACACACCGACTCCACGTGGGGTTTCTAATTAAAACAACTATCAACATTTAAACCCAAGTACCTATAATCAGTGACTATTTCGAGGTGACTGCAAGTTACTAAGTTCTGTTATTAGAGTTATCATTAAATGAATAGGAATAGGTAGCAACATTTAAATTATTCACGTATATAATTTAAAAGCTTATTTAATAGTCAATAGATTACAATATATTGAAATGAAAATTATTGTCGCAGTTTTTCAGAATTCTTTACAACACTCGGGAAAAGGCGAAAAAATGTAGGTCAAAATTACACTCCTTGTTCATGTAAATTTTAAATCCTATTTATTTTTAATCATGTTAAAAACGCATCAGTCTTGCACAATTCGGTAGCTATATTATTTAGCTTCAATTTAATATATGTATTGTTCACGTGGGTCTGCTCGATAAAATACTAGACTACACGTTGCAAGTCTGCTTGTTTCACAGCAGTCTAAATCTATGTGTTTTTGGAACCTCCTAAACAAAGGTGCAATATTTATTTGATTCACTTTTGTAAAGTATAATTTTCATAAATATACCGTGTGTTTGCGTCTTCATGTAATCTTGAGCTTTACATGGATTTCCAATAAATTTCCCATCTGACTTGTATTTTATTATACCATATTATGTTCATTAGAAATTAAGCTAATAAATCATTGCTTAAAAAAATCATTTTATATTTTATCAGTCAGAAAACTGGTAACAGAACTTAGTAATCGACTAGGTAGTAAAAATATTTTTAATAATTTTATAGTTACTACCCCTATCCTCATGAACGTGTAGCTATGACTCGATTGTCGTGGTGGGTGAACTTTTACTTATACCGGGTGTTGCCTGTAACACGAGCAATAAATTAAAATGTATATTCTACTCCTCAAAGTATACAATTTTTGTTCAGCGCCTTTTAAAAATAACTTGTGGTTTGATTTTTAGTACAGTTTAAAGTTTATTCGAACACGCAATGTATTGCGAAATTGATTATGTATGTAGGGTAGGGTGACAAGACTGACAAGCAATGTCAATTGGTCGAATTTTAACGTACCATCAGGTTCAAAATTGCATGGTCAATTTATCAATGGATTCATTCATAAATTGGCCATGCAATTCTGAACCCGATAGTACATTGAAAATACTATTCAGTTTGTATGAAAAAGAGACAATCTAAAAACCATCATATTTTTTAAAAGTTGTTGAATAAAAGTTTTGATGTTTGAGGAGTAGAATTTACGTTATCATTTATTGCTCGTGTTACAGGCAACACCCGGTATACCTATAGGTTTGTACGGAACCCTCGGTGCGCGAGTCCGACTCGCACTTGGCCGGTTTTTGACTATGAAAACAACTATTTCATACTGTAAAAACCTGGGTTACATTCCGTAATTAGTTACGACTGGTTCAAGTGGAATTAGTTCCACTTGAACCAGTCTAGAATCTCGTATCTACCTAATAATATATGTATATAATATTGTATGTATCTATGTAGCATAGATACCTAAATCTATATATATATAAGAAGAAACTGACTGACTGACTGACTGACTGACTGACTGACATATCAACGCACAGCTCAAACCGCTGGGTCTAGAGATTTCAAATTTGGCACATAGGTTCCTTATAAGGTCTAGGGGAGCACTAAGAAAGGATTTTTCAAAATTCACCTCCTAAGGGGGTAAAATGGGGGTCCAAAGTTTGTATGGCGAAACAAGATTTGTTAGACTATTTTATTCGAAACTTCACAGGAGTATTCCTAACGATAAATAAGTAAACACGTGTTTCAGTTTTTTTTGAAATTCAACCCCCAAAAGGGGCAAATGTGGTCACAAAATCTGAAAATCAACATGGGTATCGTATCCTTTTTGAGTACTTATAGTACGCGGGCGAAGCCGCGGGAAAAGGCTAGTAATACATATAAATACAACCGAGTCATTCTGTTCAGGTCAGCAAACAAAGAAAGGTCAAAATCAAGATGGTCGTTAGGAAAGGAAAGCAATTTAGCGGGTAAGAGGACTTAAGACTTTCGAGATGCGAGTCGCCAAACCGCAGATTACTTCCGATAGATTCCACAATATGTAGAATAATTTCACACGTAGCTGGCAGGCTATTAATGACTGAAAACAGTTACTTATTAATTAATTTTAACCCCATTTTACGATATGGGATGAATTTGAAGAGAGGTATGGGCACTGCGAATGGCATCTCGCTAAGTGTAGTAGGGCACGTTCAGCAAATGTCATCTCGCTCAAATCTGGAGCAGAGCCCGACTGGGGAAGTACCTCCACCTTACAGAAAACCACAGCCAAATAGCACTAGACCCTAATCATAGTGTTGTGTTCCTGCTGGTGAGTAAGGTTGCCAAAGAGCTCAAAGAGGACCCAGTGTGTTGACGATGAGGGACCCTCTTGTTCCTTTAGCCGTCAACACAGTGAATCCTCTTTTTTGTAACGGGTCGGCAAGGCGCATGTGACTCCTCTGGAGTTGCAGGCGTCCATAGGTTACGGTAGCTGCTTACCATCAGGCGGGCCGTATGCTTGTTTGCCACCGTCGTGGTATACAAAAATTAAATAATCCAAAAAATATTTCATAGTAGAGCTCTATGATACATATATATTTCAACGGTTTTGCTGTGCTTTGACTGACTTGGCTGTGCGTTGTTTGTTTTAAACAAATGTTCTAATCAAATAATCTGTAAAAAGTATGGTACATTTCTCCATAAGTACCTAATATGTCCCAAATTTTAAGGTTCGCGCGCGGCTATACTTGCTGTTCCCGCGGCTTCATCCACAAGTGTTTTAGAAGAAAAAATATCCTAAATATTGCTCCGGGTTATAAACTACTACTACACAAAATTTCACGAATTTATGTGCGGGAGTTTTTGCGTATTTCGCAAAGAAACAAATCTCTCACACGTTCATTATATCTACAAAGACTCTACCTGCTTATAGGAGATTTATATATTAAATATATTATATCATAAGGATATATAGATAAGGATAGAATATATAATATCAGATAATGGAGTTGGGCAGGACACGTTGCCAGGCAGAGTGATGGCAGGTGGACTAAAATGTTGACGGAGTAGTAGCCGGTTTCAGATGAAAGAAGACCCTGGCGTCCGTTGGCTCGTTGGGTAGACGACATTCGGAAAGGGGCGGGTCACTTTTGGATGACATTGGCACAAGACCGGGACAAGTGGCGTACACGAAGAGAGGCCTATGCTCAGCAGTGGCCGATATAGGGCAGATGATGATGTCATAAGGAACATGATTTCAATGCTCTCTCTACTATGATTCAAACAATATGGCCGCATTGTGTCTGAGATATACGATAAGTCCATTGTCTGAGTTTTGATGAAATGTGTCGTACGGACGGAACAATATTAAAATGGAGGCTTTGTTCGAGTCAAGGCGGAACAGACTTGTTATTGATTGACTTTAAGATTGAAAAAGTTGACTGTTTTTGTTAAGCTGTGAAAACCGAGTTTTATATTAAAATTGGAAGTTGTAGGTTTTTCTGGCTTTTGCTAATGTTATTTTTTGAATAAATAGTGAAATGGATTTAAATATCTTTTTTGTTAATTTTAAACAAAGTGGATTAACCAAGCTTGGATCTGATGATCTTGATGAAACTGAAATCTGATGATACGTAAGTTTAAACCTATTATTGATAATCCTGGTCAGGGCATTTATTTTCGTGCTTATCACAGATATGGATGTTTCTATGTACTTACCTATATTTAAGTATTTATCTATATCTATCTACATAATATATATATCGTCGTCTAGTACTCACAAACCTTATTGAGCTTATCGTGCGACTAGGTTGATTTGTCTAAGATTGTCTCATAATATTTAATATTTATTGTTTTTTTTTTTTTTTTTTAAATTATTGAATAAATTTCTTATAACATTGTAAAACATAATTAAACAGATTATTCAACACTACCTACTTAAAAACATATACCTATCAAAAAAAGTTTCGTTTCGGCTCCCACCTGGTCCAAAAGTGCCAAATATGCTTGCAGCGTTACCGCGTTGCACGGCCAGTGAAATTTGCTGGACCAGGTAGGATCCTGAGCGGCGGTCGCATCCCCTATCCCTCAAGCGCCGCCCCAAAGCTTTAACCAATGTTTTGGCCTTCACACACCAAGGCCCAGCCGTTTCGATGGCGACCGGGACAAAGTCATACGCTGGTACCAGGTTTGCGTATTTATTTTTCTTAAATTTGGCAGCATTTTCGGCGGCTGCGCCTGCTGTTTTGCTGGTGTGTGCGATGTGAGAGGGAGCAAAGGTGCTCACACACGTGGCGTCCCAAATTAAACTGCGTCCTTTTTCCCATGGTACCAGCGTAAGGCCGTCCGGTCGCTTACCATCTGTTCGGCTTAAGCCTTGAGGCTCCAGAACGCAAGGTACGCTAGACGAGACGAGACCGTGGCGCGACGTATCAGCTCGTTGATGGCATGGTGCCTTGGTATCCGTCCTGCGCACCGCAAGCAGCTTAGGCCATGGTACCCGTTAGCCTCGACCATCGTACCACAAATGCAGCGGTGAGGTTCACACACCTTACTACCGAGTCTCAAGGCCACTCCTATTCTAAGGGTGTCGTTATCTAATAGGGAGTGCCTGTTGTGTTGCATGAGTCTACTGTGCTTCATTGAAATGGATGTTCACGACACTTTCAAGACCTTGCCTGAGCAAAGTGTCATAATCTTTTATATCCTGCTTGAACATCCAGGTTGGCGCCGTTCGTAGGGTGTATGTAATGCGCGGCATTGTAAAACAATTCCGCAGTAACACGAGGGACACGTGTGCCGATAAATGCTTTAGGCGTTCGAATGAAGACTCTAGAGCCAACGTTTTCGCGTGAAGCACCGAGCTCACCCCTTCTGGGAAGATTGGTGCTCCGGGGAGGCAAAGAGATCATTTATTCAGGACTTTGATTAATTTAAAAAATATATATACACGGTGCCCGCGAGGAATCGGAAAATATTTAACCACGCATTCCTGAGGTCATAAGAAGGAAAAAACATTATACAAGTTGAAATGAATTGGTGCATTTTTTTTTCGTAAAAACTAGTTTATTCAAAGTGTTCCTTGTCACTTTGATATCTATCAATAAGGACGTCTAGCTAGACTAGGCCTCATAGTGGTGACATTGCCATCAAAACGGGGTTTTGCACTGAAACACAATAAAAAATACTTTTTTTTTTAAATTGGTATTAACTCTGAAACTAGGCGAATTTCAAAAAAGTTTATATGACATTTTTATCTCTAAATACAATCTAGAATATACTGTTAAAATCTTTCCGTTTCCTCGCGGGCACGTAGTATATACGAGTATATATTGATAAGTGATTTTCAATTCACAGTATAATAAAATAACGTCAGCATTAAGCTCCACAAGTTAGGAACCTAACTAGTTAGTATTCTACATTTTGTTAGTACTAAATACTAATAAAAACACGCCTGTCATTTTGAAGAAGTTGTATTGGAGTTATGTCGGAATAATTTTTAAGGAAAGTCTGATATTTCTGATTCAAACGTTTAAGTTAGGGCCAGACGGCAGATAGCCGCAGATTCTGCCACGTGACCTTAGTTGAAGCGAGTTGTTGAAGCGAGCGTCTACATGGCTCACAACCAACCAACCGCTTCTGTTAATGGTTGGCAGAGCACGCCTAGTCACCAAGGGCGTTTAAAGGTCATGTAAAATTTGGCATTAACCACAGGCTACATGGTTTAAAATGTCTGTTTTCTGCCAAGGTCTCGTGGCAGAGGGCTGTGGTTGTATGCCGTCTGGCCACAACGTTTGGCGCTAGTTGTATGGTTTAGTTAATGTATTTGAGTTGGTTTGAAGTTGGATCGTATCTAAACGTATTTCAAAGTTCGAATACGGCCTCTGGGAAATTTAATCATAGTGTAATCTGGAGAACTAAACACTCCATACAATTAGTATTAGAAGTCTCGAACCGGACGAGGTTCTTCTAAATTATCTACGTTTTTAGGGTACCGTAGCCAAATGGCAATAACGGAACCCTTACAGTTTCGTTATGTCCGTCTGTCCGTCTATATGTAACAAGCGTTAAAAAAGTTGTGGAGGTAGTCCTTACATGTAGCTAAATGTTTAATTTTTTACCAAATATCAACATTTGAGTTCTTTCCAAAAAAACTTCTTCCGTAAGCAGATATTACTTTTTCGTTATTTCATTGAAGGCACACTTGTAATGATGTTTAGGGTCAATGGGTAGTCAGCACAAATGTATTACATAATATTTTATTAAGTCTTCTTATTTACACTGCCTAGGTTCAAATGCTAGTCAGCACAAATTAATTACATAACATTTTATTAAGCACTTACCAATAAACAATTGATACTTACCAATATAATAAACAATTGATATTGGCGCCAATGTCAATGTCGGAGAGCTAGCCACGTCAGATATGATACACAACAACAATAATAATAATAATAAATCCGCGGGGGCAGCTTGTGGCGAGCTGACGGTGAGTGGCGACACCGCGGACCCCTATTCCAGAGGGCCCTTTCCATCTGGCCCTCGCCTCTGTGCTTGCCTTAACTGGCCGGCCTGAGTGGAGTCGCAAGAGCGGGACCTATGCTCCAGGTTGGAAGTGTTAAATGTCATAACGCCGGCGGCCTGCTGAACGGATTACCGGGATCTGGCTACCGCAGACTCACCTCTCGACAACCTCACAGTCCACGCACCGGTGTTGCCTTTGAGCCATCTTTGATGTCGCTTTTTACGGGGGCCCTTCTTGCGGCGGGCGAGTCACCGTCTGCCGGAAATAAAATTGAATACCGTTTTATTAGGCAGGCGTCCGGTTCTTCATCCAATAGCCCAGTAGTTAGTCCATCCTTTTCACCCAATAGCCTAGTACATTTTAGACTCCATTAACTCTCAATAGTCTTTACACCATGGCGGGTGCTGTCTCTGCGTGCGTCCCATGACACGGGTAGGGGCAGCATCCGCTTACTGTACACCTCACTTTTTTATTAAAATGTCGAAAGGGCCTCTGCGCGTTGGCCTCGGCTCCGCATATGCCTTCCAAAGGTCCGGAACACAATTGTTCCGTGGTCGGGAAAGACATACAAATAATAATAATAATGATAATAAGAGCAATGAAACCCCTCTAGTTAGTTTGCTACACTATATTTATTTCTAGATTCGGACATCTGGCAGCTGTAAAGTGGTGGAGGTCAAAGAATGCAAATAACACGAAAACAAATCCTGGAGTTCTGGGTTTGATGCAGTATTATGGGAAATTATGTAATTAATTAGATATATCATAGCCAGAAGTTTCTATTGGGCGAAAGCAGTGCTAAATGATGTATAATGATATTTATAATTAGTCGCCTACTGTTGTGTTGTTTCTGGAATAATACTCTATGTTTTTTATACGAATGTAAAAATATAGGTCCTGTCCCCTATAAATGACACAACTTCGGCGGTTTTCACGTATTTTGGTATTCCTTTTTTTCGACTGAAAAACTTTGTTGTTCTGTCACTCTGACCTCCACCCATTAAAAGCTGCCAGATGCCCGGACCTATAAATAAGGATGGTAAAGCAATCTAACTAGACAGGTTTCATTGATCTCATTATTGTGTCATATTTGACGTGGCCAGCTCTTAGTCCATAAACTAGGCTATGTCAACAACATCATACCATCGACCTCTTTCAACACACTGCTTATTCATAGTATTCATACATATGATATTGATATTACATAATATACATTTATCAATGACATAATATCGTTTACGTCAGCCGGTTCGACGGTAGACGTAGTATATTGTACCTACCATTCTGTATAAGTAAAAATACTAGGGTAGGCCGAGGCAAATCGGACCGTAAGGCTAAACGGATCAAGTTTAGCATTCTTGCCAAACTCATAAGATCGCGTCACTGCGGCGTGCGGGAAGGTCAAACCCAATGCGGGACGCAGATTGGCTTTCCGTGTCTACCTGCGATTTCATAATTTTGATAAAAATTATTCACGGTCCGTTTCGCCCTGTGACTCGATTTGTCTCGGTCTTCCCTATGCCACAGTCGCGTTATATAGAGACTTACAGACAACGCACATATTGTTTGAATAATTGAAAAAGGAGATGAAAGTTTTTATGATTCTTACGCAGACGGAGACGAACACTTTGAGGCATCTTCCGTATATTGGTATAATATTGTAACAGCCATCGAAAAACATTTTTTCTCAAACGTGAAATGAAATATTGGAATGTTGTTCTATATCCCATCAAAAACATAAATGTGAAAGGCTGCCAAGTTCGATACTATGGGAATGCTTCGCCTATAAAAGAAGTGAGATCTGAATAAGTACCAAGTTCCATAAAAATACCTCAAATTATAAATAGTTATAGGAATGCACACTTGATTTCCAGCAGTTTTTAAGGTACATTTTGAATAAGTATCACGTTACATAGAAATACCTAAAATTATAATAGTCAGAGAAACGCACACCGGTTTTTTTAGCAGTTTCCTGATAACATTTATTATTTTCAGTACTTTTTAATGATGTTACTTGGCAAGTTTTCACACACCACACACCTTATCAATGCAATGAATCGACACCTTTGGACTGCAATGTGTCAAGTATATAATTTTCTATTAAAACTTGCCAAGTTACATCATTAAAAAGTACTGAAAATAATAAATGTTATCAGGAAACTGCTAAAAAAACCGGTGTGCGTTTCTCTGACTATTATAATTTTAGGTATTTCTATGTAACGTGATACTTATTCAAAATGTATCTTAAAAACTGCTGGAAATCAAGTGTGCATTCCTATAACTATTTATGATTTGAAGTATTTTTATGGAACTTGGTACTTATTCAGATCTCACTTCTTTTATAGGCGAAGCATTCCCATAGTATCGAACTTGGCAGCCTTTCACATTTATGTTTTTGATGGGATTTCATTTATTTTTGTTAGGTGTAGGTTCTTTATTATTTTTTTATCACGGACGGCGCGAATGCGGCGGACGAATGTAGGCAGCGACGGAGGGTGCGCGAGGCGGGAAACGGAATTTTTATCTAGTATCACTATACATATATATATCGGGATTTCGGGATCGATCGGGCAGCGCGAGTACCTATAATCTATGATAAATCCTATATATCTATTTATTTATAGGTGATTTTTACAAATAAACTGGCTCCCTACACCTATAAAATGTACCTACTTACATATAATTACATACATCAATAACGTACTTTATTCTGTTTGTAAGTACGCTACCTACATAGATAATTAATAACTTGGTAATACCTACCTACCAGTAGGTATTATAATTGGTGGCCTATTATGTAGCCTTAGAAGTGCACCATCCCATCTCATCCCGTGGCGTATCGGAGGGTGAGATGGGCAGTAGTATATATAATTCCATCTTAGAGTATATATGATTTCCATGTTCTTGAATCTGCGATTTTATTAGTTGTAAAATTAGAAATTATTTAGACTATGCGAGAAAAAATTGTCTTTTCATTTTTGTTTGACTGATTTAGCGCACCTAGTGTACCTAGTGACCTGCTTTGCACTTCGTAAATCGTGGGTTCGGTTCCCGCAACAGACACATACAGAGTGGTGAACAATTTTATTGTTCTTGTCTTTAAGACAAACATGTATTGTCTTAAATTGGTATGTATCTAAATTTAAATAAGTCTTATCTCATTTCCACTCCATACCTACTTATAGTAGAACAAAATTACACATTCGTTGTTTTCGAAACTGACTCACACTTGGCCGTTTTCAGATTTTTACTTTATTTCGACCTAAAGACAAACCTTCGAGCCAAATTTCAGGTCGGTACGACCATTGGAAGATAGACCCATTTAGTTCATTAAGACTTCATAGTAGAACAAAGTTACACCTTCGCTATTTTTAAAACTGACTCACACTTGGCCGTTTTCAGATTTTTCCCTTTACTTTGACCTTAAGACCTATCTCCATGCCCAATTTCAAGTCAGTACGACCATTGGAAGTAGTCTAGGTTTTTGATGAGTCAGTGAGTCAGTGAGTCAGTGAGTGTATAGTAAAAATAGCGATTTTCTGACGTCAATATCTCAAGAACTGCTATAGGTAGAATAATGAAATTTTGTATTCTAGACAATTAAGGGGATGTCAACAGACACTCGAAATTTCATATGCGTAGATAAAATATGTTTTGAGTTATAGGGTGGTCGAAATTGGCCCGAAATGGTTCGTGTAATATAACCCACGGCCGGTGTGTCGCTTTTTTTTGCTCGAACATGGCGGACACACTGCCGTGTGTCTAGATAATTGGCTCGGAAGTATCCTGTTTCTGGCGCAGCAAATCGAAGGGTCTGTAACGGGAATTCATACAACTTTTCAGGCCGAGGCTTTTAAAATAACCTTGGCGTCAAAGATTTAATGAAAAGCTAATTTAATGAAAATATTTTTTTTTCTCGTTACGGGATGGTATCGTGTCTGAAGTGAGAATAATAAATTAAGTTTATGATAGTCCAGCAGTTATGTACCTATATTTCACCTGGAAAGTAATCCAAACTCGACGGAACCTTATCAGGTTGTTTGGGGTAATACTAGGATGACTCTCCTAAATTGTCGACCTTGAGGACCCTGTGTTAACCCTAAACTTGGCAGCGTATCTAATTATGCACATTTTACTAAAACAAATATCGTCAGTAGTATCGCGCGTTTTCAACTGTCTGTTTAGTTTGAATATGTAGTATAACATCCTAACTTTCTACCAAAAAATATATTTTAGCATTCTGGCAACACTATTTGACAGTAGCTCGCAAGATGGCGGACCGTGCGCGTGCGACTACGAGACTCAAGGTAATAATTTGCGATAATTCCTTAATTTACTTGTTTGGCACTAAGCTAGTAACTTAATTTTATAGTCGAATAGTGGAACTTTCCTTTTTTATATCTATTTGACAGAAAAAAACATATTTTGTTAGACAAATGTAAGCGTTTTTCTTGGCGTATCTGGAAATGCACATTGCCAGGTTATGCATATAGTTACATTGATTTGGTCATGTGCACTATGAGATACATTGCCAGGTTATGCATAAAATTACATTTATTTGGTCATGTGCACTATGAGATACATTGCCAGGTTATGCATATAGTCACATTTATTTGATAGTGTGCACTTTAAGGTACATTGCCAGTTTATGCATATAGTCACATTTATTTGATAGTGTGCACTTTAAGGTACATTGCCAGGTTACGTATATTATTACTTATGTACATTAATGTCAACATTGCCAAGTATGCGACAAAATATGCAAAATTGTTTTTTCTGCCATAATTTAAAATTAAAATGATGTTTAAATGATAACCGTTTTTATTTCGTTATTTTAATGTGCAATTATTTCGCGGTTTGCAGCCAATCACAAGATCTCAGAGAATTTTGGCATTAGTACCTAAGCCAGGAGCAGCTTCAGACCTTGAAAAGACTGACTCTTCTGAAGATGAACTGAATCTGCCTAGGCGTATAAATGATTCTGACAGCTCGCCTGCACCGACTATAGCTTCGTCTTTAGAAAATTTGCATTTACTTTCGGGCAGTGATAGTGAAAATGACAGAATTAATGATAAAAACCAATCAGACGTCCAGGTCACATCTATCACTAGGTCTTGTTCTGAAGAAAGTCCTCTGGCTCCAATGTACTCACCCCTAACTCCGTTGATTCTGTCCAACCCTGCAACTCCACAAAATCTGCAGGGGCAAAGTAATTCGACAATTTCCGCCATAAATACATATTCACCATTAGCTGCTCCCGTGACCCCGTTTAATTGTCCGGCTCCTTCTCCATCTAATGCAACTCGGTCCAAGAAGAACAAAACTACGGCGCCTAAAAAAAAACCATCGAAACCAAAGAAGATTGATGTGAAATGGACGACTCAAAATTTTCGTGGCACTGCAAATATCGAAGAAAAAACATTCAGCAAAGCTTCTGATACTAAGTCGCCTTCAGATTACTTTCGGATGTTCTTTTCTGATGATATAATAGAATTGACGGTGGAACAAACGAATCTGTATCATGTTCAATTAAAGGGCACTTCACTGAATGTAACTACCGACGATATAAAAGATTTTGTTGCAATTAACCTCCTAATGGGTGTTGTTGATATGCCAGCTTACACTGACTATTGGTCACTTTTTCTAAGGTTCGACAAAGTAGCGGATATAATGAGCCTAAAACGGTTCCAACAACTCCGAAGATTTCTGCATTTTGCAGATAATTTAAGAGACGATGGTGATCGATACTATAAAATCCGGCCATTCCTTGAAAGAATTCGTCTTAATTGTTTGAAAGTCGAAGAGGAAAACCATTTCAGCATTGATGAAATGATGGTTCCATACAAAGGGACTAGAGCAGGCTCAAGAAAACAATATATAAAAAGCAAACCTCGGAAGTGGGGGTATAAAATATTTGTGCGAGCAGGAATGACCGGATTCGTGTATGATTTTTTGATTTATGGGGGAGAAGATACATTTCGTCACGTTATATTTACTGATGACGAAGACTGCATGGGTTTAGGAGCAAAAGTTGTTATAGCACTGTCACAAACGATCCAAGAACCTGCCTGTAAAGTACTTTACTTTGACAACTTCTTCACGTCCATAGAATTGCTCCATTACTTGAGGAATGAGTACGGGATTTTCTCTTTGGGCACTATAAGGTCTAATCGCCTACGTGAAGCAAACAAAAAATTACCCACTGACAAAAACTTGAAGAAGAGGGGCCGTGGCGCTTTTGCTCAAGTTGTTTCGAACGAAAGCAAGATTGTAGTTGTCAAATGGTTCGATAACAAGTGTGTTACCGCAGCAAGTACCTACGTGGATGCTTATCCGACTCAACCGATTTTGCGATATAACAAGACGACCAAAACCAGGCAACAGGTAACTTGTCCTAATATGATCCGGCATTATAACTCGCGCATGGGAGGTGTTGATCTCGCCGACATGCTCATTGCTTTATACCGCACGGAGCTGAAGTCACATAGATGGTACTTGCCGCTTTTCTCCCAGCTTCTCGACATCTGCGTTAACAATGCTTGGCTGGTTTATAGAAGAGAGACCAAAGAATCTAAGCCAATGAGACTTAAGGAATTCAGATGTGCCATAAGTAAAAGTCTTGTCACATTGCAAAGGGCGATAAAAATAACTCCAGGTGGCCATAAGAGATTTCTGACCCCTGGATGTCAAGTTGACAGTCGTTTTGACCATGTTGGCCATTTGCCAACATTTACAACAAAAGGTCGCTGTAAAAAATGCATCAAAGGACAAACCAAATTTTTATGCAGTACATAATGCAATGTAAGACTGTGTTTGACTGAAGATCGCAATTGTTTTTATGCGTATCATACTATGTCTTAGATGAGTACCTACATTTATTGCTTTGTATAAGTATTAAGAGAATATTTCTCTTATAAGTGCAATGTAAGAGCACACGTTTTTTTGATAATGTTGTTTTAGAAGTGCATTTTTATACGTGCGATGTTAAAAAGCTCATTTATGTTTCGTTTATATATTATTTTTATTGGATTCGCAAATCCTTCATTGTATGATCTCAATATGTGATGTAATCTTAAGAAGCGTTAGTATTACAAGTAATTTTAACTAATGGCTGTGACTTAAGGTACATATTAAAATATTTTCATTACAAAAACAGTATGTTTTTATTTCTCTCACTAGCAGGCAATGTATCCTTAAAGATACGCAAAAACTTTCAACTAAAATATGGAACTCTTGGCAATGTGTCTTATAAAACACATGCCATAAATTCAAAACATTAAATAAAATATTTTTTTTTGTATTTTTTCCATGTATAATTATCACTTAGAAGCTAACTGAACTAAAAACGAAAAATAAAATTGATCACACTTTCCACTGCCAAGTTAAGGGTTAACTTCGAGGGGGCCAAAAACCTCAAACTTTTTTCATACATGTCATAAACTAAGCACTTGTTATGTACACGTTGTATGACAAAGTTAAAGTTCCATTGAGTTCGGATTACTTTCCAGCTCTCCTCTCTCCTTACCTTCATTCGACATTAACTGCTCATAGACTAATGCGTTACGAATAAAGCTTATATTACAAACTTGGCCGATAATCCCTGTTTTCCCGACTTCTGCTGTAATATAATATCAAATTAGGAATATGGAATATGGAATAGGTTTTCCTGTAGCTGTTACCTATGTAAGGCTGTGTATACTGTACCATTGACCGTTGTTAAGCTGAAAAAAGGTAATAAAATGTGATTTTTGCTACCATGCCATATTTTAAATATAAATGTAGGTTAAGTACATTATTGTTTTGATTTAAGTTTAAAATTACTTATACTTACAATATAAAATGCAGTTACTGACTGTTCTACTATTAATAAAATAATATTTTAATGCCAAAAAGTGTGAAGTAAGTTGTATAATATGGTATTATACGACTTTTATAGAATAAGGTTGTATTTAATTTGTATTTTATGGGCGTTTTATGGCCGCTCTGGCATACCAATAAATAATTAAAGTAATGTGCACATTGCGTGATGCTTTATTCAGAATAGTTTGATCTTAGAATTGTAACACCTAGAATCTGGAAACCTATATCTAGAAATAAAATAAATAAATATGGGACAATCTTACACAAAAGTAAGCTCATTAAGGCTTATGTTGTGGGTACTAGGCGATGATATTCAAAGACAGATATAGATAAATATTTAAATACATAGGAAACATCCATAACTCAGCAACACATATCCGTGATGAACACAAATAAATGCCCTGACCAGGATTCGAACCCGGGACCTCCTGCTTCATAGGCAGTGTCACTACCGACTAGGCTAGGAGGTTTTAAACGATTAGTCTATGACGCCGACCTGTCAAAAAATATATAAGTATTTTACGACTGTGAATGACGGTGTACGTTTTCGCTATGACTTTTAAATAAAGTGAAACATTATACTGCGTTATTGTGGAAACTGTATTGAATGTGGCTTCACCTCGGTTGCAAATACTTACTTTCTAAGTATTTATATTCTAAGAGTTTGGTAGTGTATTGCGACTAATATTTAAGCATAAAGTATTAAAAATTGTTCAAAGATGTAACTGTCATTGAAATTAGTGTTATATTTTAAACAAATGGTAAAAACAAAAAACCGGCCAAGTGCGTGTCGGACCACGCATAGGAGGGTTCCGTACCTTCAATCGAATAAGAACCAAACTAATACCAAAAGGTTGTATCTGATGCCTATGGAAGAAGTTTTTTGGAGATAACTCAAAAATGGCTGAACCGATAATTTTCAAAACAATTTTCGTAGAAAGTATATGATAAGGCGCATCTCTTCAAATTTTTTGAACTTATGGTTCAAAAGTTACGGGGGGGGGGGGGGGCTACACAACTTTTCTGACTTTCGAAGCGATTATTTCAGAAAATATTCACTTAATCACAAAATAGTCAAAGAAACCTCAATGTTATTTTGAAAGTCCTATCGATTGATGTGTAACGTGTTGATATTTGGTTAATTTTTTTTTTAATAAAAACCTGTATAGAGCGCCCCCCCATAAATTATTTTTTTTTTCAAATTTAACTACATAACTAAGTAGCTGCATACAAAATACACCTTATGTGTAAATTTTATTCAGATGCGACTTATAGTTTCCGAGTAAAATGCCTGTGACATACGGATGGACCGACAGACAGACATGACGAATCCATAAGGGTTCCGTTTTTTGCCATTTGCCGACGGGACCCTAAAAACAGTCAATTTTCCATTATACTTAAACTTATTTACTTTTGGAGTACCATTGTTATACTACATCGGTGGTAAACAACAAAATATTGTTAATAAACTCGCCTGATAGTAAGCAGTCACCGTAGCCTATAGACGCCTGTTACTTCAGGAGTTCAACTTGTGTGATTTTCGCAACATGAAATAAAATAAAATGAATCAACCACAAAAACAACACAAAATAATGTCGTTTCAAACTTTTGGTTTATAAATGCTGCATGCTGAGATGAGGCCATTTCGTGGCACTTTCTCGTTTTCTGTCTTCTTTCCTTTTATTTCTTTTATTTGTATGTGTTTCTAAATAAACTATTTCTATTTCTAAATTGCTTGAGGTAAATGATTAATCGTATTTATCATCTAAAATAAAACTTTTTGTACTAAATTATCTGATTTTACTTATTTATACCGTAATTCCCAATTTCCCAAACATAGACACCTCAAAACTTTCACACAATGCACCAAAGTTAAATAGGCAGCGGTGTCATGATAGCACAACCCTAGTTAGCCTTAATGAGGGCCCAACGCGCGCCCGGGGGGCCCTCAGGGGGCCCTCGAGCCAAATGACGCCCGCTAATGCTGATGGCATCTGTAGAATGCTGAGGTTGTTGTTGTAGGTTATAACCTACATTTTCTTACACTATCTACAGTCCGCACTTACACTCCGATATCAGTATATTAAGTAAATTCATATAATAGTCAATTATAGTACAAATTAAGATGGTAGTCTGGCGGTAAGACATCAGACTTTTAATCGAGAGGACTCGGGTTCAAACCCCGGCTCGTACCACTGAGTTTTTCGGAACTTTATTTACGAAATATCAATTGATATTGACCAGTCGTTTTTCGGTTATGGAAAACAGTGAGGAAACTGGACCTACAAGGCCTAGTTGTCCTCTGGGTTCGGAGGTCAGATCAGTCGCTTTCGTAAAAGCTAGTGCCTACGCCAATTCCTGGGATAAGGTTTCCGAGCGGACCCCAGGCTGAGTAGAGCCGTGGCAAGAAGCCGGGACAAACGCTAGGAGGATGATGATGCTTGGATCATACACGTGTCGTGGCCTGGGTTCTGGCAGAATATCAGTGCTTCGCCCGAAAGAGTGAAGCGTATTGCTGAGTCAATACTTTTGTATTGCTGCGACCACCGATCAAATAATACTAGGCATGGCCGCGATTCGAAAAATAAACACACACACTGGACAGACACAGCTCCAACCCAACTCAACCCAACTCAACTCAACGCTATAACGACATTGACATTTGCTATTCGAACAGATTTTCATTCAACATTGGTCTCACATTGGTCACACATTGGTCTCACATTGGTCTCACATTGGTACAACATTGGTACAACATTGGTACAATGTGTGACCAATGTGAGACCAATGTTGAATGAAAATCTCGTTATAGCGTTGAGTTGAGTTGGGTTGAGTTGGGTTGGAGCTGTGTCTGTCCAGTTTGTGTGTTTATTTTTCGAATCGCGGCCCATGTGTCTTGTATATATGTATTGTTTGATCGGTGATCAGCCCAAAAAAATTGCGCCACAATAGTGCCGCAAGAACTAATCGTGCGGTACTGTCTCTGATACACTTAACACGGTATAAGACTGGCCGGTTACAAAGGAGATCGTCAATTTTTGTTAGGCGATTTGCCCCAGCTCATTAAGGCGCGTATAATTATGAAATAGGTATCAAAACATTCGCCTTAATTTCTAGATCAGGACGGTCATAAAATAATCATGAAATCTAACGGGAAAATTGAGAAATCGGGGATGAAAAAACATGGATGTGATAAGGACAATATTTAAAAGCGCACATGTTTATAATTTACAGTATAACACAAAATAACTACCGGTTTTTTAAAGAATATCTACAAAATCTGACATGATAATGAAACGAAAATAATAATAAAATAATAAAAAGTCATATTTTGATCCTGCCGCTGATTTATTGTATTTGGGTAAACAAAGATAATGACTGTCAAACCATTGCTACTATTAACTAAACAATCGTAGAACTTATTACAAAGAGATAAGGTTTAGCTCTGTTAGTGCGCTACTACTAGTATCCATGAAGTTATAATTTTAAACTGGAGTATACTCTTGGGCCACAAAGTGAGGCCGAAAGAGAGTAATACAGGGAGCTGCGTATCGTTTTGTTCTAGGGAGTTATGTCATCATTAGCCAATAATGCCAGCACGACAACAAGTCAAAATGTCAATGTGTGTCAATTTCGTAACGAGTGCGAGTGATTATCCCATAATTATCCCCTCTATCGGACCGTTTTTTTTCTAATCACCTATGAACGACTGTTTTGTACGGTAATAAGGTTCATCTGTGGTTAGGGAAAAAGTGCAACAATTATAGTCTGGCCAGCCAACGAACGCAGTAGCAATGTACAGCGAACAAAAGTATGACAACACTAAGAATCAGTGAAAAAAGCAGCAATGATCATCAAATTCTATGTTTTTAATTTTAGTTGGTATTTCCACCCCTTTCATTACGTGACATTCACGGTGTGTAAAAAGGAGACGGATATGTTTCGTCTGATCTGTCATCAACTGCAACAGATAATCTGGTTGAGGCAATTGACATATGCCTTAAATATGAATTTAAATTTAACTGGGAACGTTGCAGGAGTTCCATCTCACTCGCGCTTAAGATGAGAGAGTGAAATGCACTAAAAACAAATTCAATGTGAATTGAAATGTTCGTCATGAAATACGGTGTCTCACCACAAAGGGTTGCCACATGTGCGTATTTTGAATTTGCCGCGCGTTTCTACTGACAGAAATGGTTTGCCAGACTATACATCCACTTTTTATAAATCCATACGAGTAGGTATCAGACATTACTAAATTGAAAAAAAAAATGCGTTTCGTTATCGAAAGAGCATGATATAATGCCGTCATAACGCCCTAAGTCAAAATGAGACGCAGCTCCCATTCTTTCGGCCCCACTTTGTGGCCGAAGAGTATACTCCAGTTTAAAATTATAACTTCATGCGGCAGACTTGGATGACGGTGACGTCATACATTGACAGTGTCAAACTAGAATAATAAACTAGATTAGCAAAGTAAACGTAACTCCTTTCCATAAATGTCTGTTTCGTCTCAGTCCAGGTAAAGTTAACCCACAGTTAACCTTATGTCAATGCTGTAAAGACGTTATCAACTTATTAAGCACTTTTGGATCGCGGAAGGATCAACGTAATTACTTTTTATTTTGTATTTCTAATTCCCGTTTCATTTTCATGAAATATTTTATCTAGTTTCGTAATAAAATGGGTATTTGCTTAAAATTGCAGAACAAACTTTATACGAGACCATTATCGCTAGTGGGCCTGGAATTGACGGTCTCCTTTTCACGAGCCATATTTTCAGTAAATCTTGTTTGAGTCTGACCCTCCCTAACATTGTTGCCTGAGGGCTACAACGCACACAGAAATCGTTCTTTTTAAGGTTCCGTAGCCAAAATGGCAAAAAACGGAACCTTTAAAGTTTCATCAGAAATAAATAATAGCATCCAAAATCAAAAATATTGTGCCCCCTTTTGTAACTTTTGAACCGTAAATCCAAAAAAAAATGAAAAAAATTAGAATATGTGCCTTATCACATACCTGTATCAACTAAAATTGTTTTGAACTGGATCGGTTCACCCATTTTTGAGTTATATCAAAAAAACTTATTCCATAGGCATCAGATGGGACATTTTGGTATTAGTTTGGATATTATTCTTATTAAAATAATACTTATAAAATACTATACTACACTAAACTAATATAATAGGATAATATACATTTATTAAATTAAAATAGCGTTGGTAATTTAGCTGACCGGAAAGCGATAACAATCACGCGTAGAGTTGGCTACTGTAGATAATTGCGATGACCATTACAGAAACGTGCGTAAGGAGAAAGCGGTTCCAAGCTGCGATTTGCATTTGTTGCGTTTGCTGGTCTTTCTAAACGTTTAGTGAGAACTAGCCTTTTCCCGCGGCTTCGCCCGCGTACTATGACTACTCAAAAAGGATACGATACCCATGTTGATTTTCAGACTTTGTGACCACATTTGCCCCTTTTAGGGGTTGAATTTTCAAAAAACCTGAAACACGTATTTACTCATTTATCGTTAGGAATACTCATGTGAAGTTTTGAATAAAATAATCTAACAAATCTTTATTCGCCATACAAATTTTGGACCCCCATTTTACCCCCTTAGGGGATGAATTTTGAAAAATCCTTTCTTAGTGCATCCCTAGACCTTATAAGGAACCTACGTGCCAAATTTGGAATCTCTAGAACCAGCGGTTTGGGCTGTGCGTTGATATGTCAGTCAGTTTCTTCTTTTATATATTTAGATTAATAACTTAATTTTTCACTCAAATAAACCTAAATAAACGCAGTGTGGTGACGATGAGAGACCGTCATGTTCCTTTAGCCGTCAACATATGTGTAGTAGTCAACATCGTCAATACACAGGTCCTCTTTGAGCTCTTTGGCAACCTTACTCACTAGCTGGAACCCAACACTATGAGTAGGGTCTAGTGCTATTTGGCTCTGATTTTCTGTAAGATAGAGGTACTTCCCAGTCGGGATCGGAGTCGGGATCTGCTCCAGATTTGAGCGAGATGACATTCGCTGTGCTGTGCCCTACCACACATAGCGAGATTGACATTCGCAGTACCCATACCTCTCTTTTGGACGTAGTTTAAGGACATACCCGTGTCCAGGTTTCGCAGTACCTATTGTTATCTTTATTTAAAAAAATCGGTTGTCTGTAAAGTCGGTTTACTGACGATAGTTGAACGTGACAACGTCATAAGAAAATACTGATGAAATGGTTGCATTTATCAAAAGAAAATTTTAATTTCACTGCACTTCATACTTAACGAAAACATGTAAATGTATTATTGTATAGCAGCTGTCCACGCGGACGCACCGCTCACTAAAGTAGGAGAGAGAACGCTGCCGAACGCGAAGGCCGATTGTGCCTCTTTGTCGCTCGTTCCGCGCTCTCGCTTGCACTTCAAGCCTTAAATGGAACGCCTCAGAGCGAGGTAACGCCGCATGAGTCATGTTTTTTCGTGCGTGCAGCCGGCTCCACCGAATTATAAGACGTTGTCACGTCAAAAAAGAAGCAACTATCAACTGAAAAATCGAGTTTTTTGATGTTTGAATAGCAAACTAGCATATAACCAGCCCAAATAGTAAGAAGTTACGTTGCCAGCCTTTCAAATAACTTTACACATATTTTTGGAAGTAACCCATATTATACAGTCACCGGCAATAGTATCTTCCTACACGAAGGCCGCAAATGTATATGACACGCTCTTATTTGTAGGGTCATAAGAGCGTGTCATATATTTTTGCGGCCTTCGTGTACGAAGATACTATTACCGGTGACTGTAACTCCCTTGAGCAATAGAAACTTGTGCACAGTTTATCGTACAATTAGAGCGTTCGCGGGAGGAAGTGTATCTGGTAATATCAAAATTCCACTTCAAAGGAGCTCACACCCAAAACCACCCGCGCAGAATGATCCCTTCAAGTCGGCTTCACAAAGGGACTTATCAATTTAGATCTGATGATAACCCGAACTAAACTAATCAGGAGTATCGGGTAAGTTCGCCGATTAGCGAACTATGCGGGGGCCGAATGACGGTGCTGTACCCTATGGGTGCTTTGGGTCCAAGTTTGTATGAGGTCAATTTAGTAATTATAATTTAGTGCGATAACATGTTTGGGTTACAAACGCATTTTATCTAGCTAGGCTAGGAAACATGTAGACTTGTAATTATTATTTTTATTACGACGGTGGCAAACAAGCATACTGGCCGTCGGATAGCAAGCAGTCACCGCAACTTATGGACGCCTGCAATTCGAGCCAGAGTTATCACATGCGCGTTGCCGACCCTTTAGAAAAGAGGATAAACTGTGTTGACGGCTAAATAGACAAGTGGATCCCCCTCCGTCTACACACTACATACTTACAGAGCTCTCTCTCTTTCTTGTCATTATCTTGAATGACATAATGTCGCTTGGATAACGTGACAAGGTGGTAAAAATTTCTAACATATGAACTGTAATAATTTTGTTTAGAAAAAAAGGAAAAGTAGAAATGCGCAGTCATCAGGTAAGTCGCAGTAGCTCAGTTAGTCAAAGCGATGGGCATGTATCCCAGAGTTGCGATCTCAAGTCAGTGAGGCAGTGGATTTTT
The DNA here is from genome assembly GCA_947086415.1 of Pammene aurita. Taxonomy (NCBI): domain Eukaryota; kingdom Metazoa; phylum Arthropoda; class Insecta; order Lepidoptera; family Tortricidae; genus Pammene; species Pammene aurita. Next base: position 31,385,601 of record OX352308.1, read on the forward strand.
CTAATTTTCTTTTATTTCTAAATATTGTGGTATCGTTAGCAGACGTTCTGCTTGCTTACTACAAAACTACTTATAATAGTTTTAAAGAAAAAAATATCGACTTCACTAACAATAAGCCTACTCCACCAAGAGCAAATGCCCGAGCTACTGTAAATATACACTCATCACTATAGATGTGTGTTTATAACATTCGAAGAGTACCCTCAGTTTCTCCCATCCCATCATCAGATCCTGACCTGATGACAACGTGACCAATTACTCATGTTTTTTATTTTTTTGGAAAATTTATGAATAATTTATATTACACTTTTAGTTTGTAGGTACGTAACACAGATTATCCCTGAAATTAAGCCGCACTTCCACTTAACATTTAAAGCAAGCTATATATCATCGTTTCCGACGCGCGGCGAAATTTACTACCGTTTACCGGTACACAAACGGAATGGCCAAAATACCTACCTGCAATACTAATATCTATCATTTCGGCGAAATATTGTTGTATCTAGGATGGGTCACTCATGTATCGAAAAAAAAACGATTAGTTATCCTTCGGGCACAGTAATAAAAAGTTGCGTATTAATGCCAATAAACAGTATTTGAAATTAAATTGCCTCCGGATCAATTTCAAAGTTTTCATATAAATATTGTTACATTTCATTCTATGGTCTGCGGAGTCTTCAAAATTTTGCTTAGATAATTACAACACAGTGGAATAAATACATGTTGAACATAAAAAGAGGCAAACAACAGGCGGTCTTATCGCTAATAAGCGATCTCTTCCAGACAACCTTTGTGTACCGGAGAAGATGCAGAATACAATTCTCGGTACATTTATTTTTGCTTTAAATCATGGATTACTTAGTAAACTAGATACAGATATGTATACTTAGTAAACTAATACACAATAACCCGTATAAGTATTAATAAATAAATATTATGGCACAATCTTACCCAAACGACCTAGTCTCACAGTAAGCTTATGTTGTGGGTTGTGGGTATTAGAAGACATAAATATAAAAGACAGATACAGATAAATACTTAGGTACTTGTACATATAAAACATCCATTACACAAAAACAAAAACACACAAATAAGTGCCTTTACCAAGATTCGAATCCGGAACCTTCTATCTCGTAGGAAGGATCACAACAGACAGCACAGATTAAATAAGGCAAGTCTTCCGATTGATGTTCAAAGTTGCGAACATAATAATGTGATAGGCTAGATCAAACTCCGACCCACTGGTGCCCTCCCGTTGGAAACTGTGGACGATTTTGTCTATCTCGGTACCAATATCAGTAACACTGGATCATGTGAGAAGACGCATAGAGATGGCTAAAGTACCATGTAAGTTGTTACATGGTACTTTAGCCATCTCTATGCGTCTTCTCACATGACAACAGACAGCACAGATTAAATAAGGCAAGTCTTCCGATTGATGTTCAAAGTTGCGAACATAATAATGTGATAGGCTAGATCAAACTCCGACCCACTGGTGCCCTCCCGTTGGAAACTGTGGACGATTTTGTCTATCTCGGTACCAATATCAGTAACACTGGATCATGTGAGAAGACGCATAGAGATGGCTAAAGTACCATGTAAGTTGTTACATGGTACTTTAGCCATCTCTATGCGTCTTGTCACATGATCCAGTGTTACTGATATTGGTACTGGAAGTTTCGATCTTTCCATATTCCCTGCTGTTGTGCAGGGAATATGGAAAGATCGAAACTTCTCACGCGATACCAAGATTAAATGTTGTATTTTACTTGTAAATGCTACGCTATGAGCCCGTATCTCATATTTACATTGATCATCGGTATTATAAACCAAATTTCCATTGAGAGGCGGTACTAGTTTAATTAAAACCTCTATCATTCAACCCTTTACACGCTACAGAGGTATAACACACGCTATATCAATAGTAGTCTACTCCGATCATCCCCGACATTAAGCTGCGCCTCCACTTAACATTTAAAGCGAGTCCCGGCGATATATCATCGCTTCCAACGCTGCTGCGTTCACGAGGGCTCGTTCCATAGCGCACAGAAACGGCGAACGAAACGGAATGTACGTGAATATCAAAAAGTTTTAACGTTTTGATTGCAAGATGGTCTTTGATTAAATGTGCATAGTTTTACCAGCGATGTATTAATAAAGAAAAATGTGGGCGAGGTATTTTTTTAAAACTAGAGCTTGTCAATATCGTTTCGAACACTTTTGCTGCCTTCTGTAAATTGGTTGTCTCCAAAAACAGAATCTATGGTTTAGATCTGTCCGTCTGATCTAATTATCTGGCGGATATGTCCAGCGGAGAAATCCGACAAAGGCCAGGAAACGCACATTGTGCTTACCTGCCGGTGCTTAATCGCTACTATGCATTGCTGGCTTAGTCCACCGTACAGATAAATCTGTAAGCACGTACCTATATTTCTGGCTTGAGCGTGAAGAATATAGCGCGTGGCGCTAAGTTTTTTTCTTTCGGCGGTAAGTTCCCTCCTGCCAGACAGGGATTTTTTAGAGTATGTATGTAATTTTTTTTTTGACACGCCCCCCTCGTTTGACGAATTATGACGTGGTATGAGTCCGTTGTGCTGTGGGAATTAAAAACTGCATATAAAAAGCCTAAAATTAAATCACTTACGAAGTTATAACACTTATAACGCAGGCTATTACAATCCTTTTTAGATTTATTCCCATGTATTTCTTGTTTTACCGTATTTTGCCTATAAAACTGTTATATAAGTAATAGGGCGTAGATTTAAATTTATATGCGCCGACATGAGGGTGGTTGATTGTTTGTAAAGACAGTTCCTAAATAGATACGATTAAGTGAACACGGTGTTTCATTGCTGCCCCCAGACATCCCTGAAGGACCTTCACCACAGCTCCCAGTGACGTGATAAAAACGAGCAACAAATATGCCCAATCGGCTTCACCGTACCCAGCGCTACCCGAGCCGCAACAAATGTACTGGAAACGGCTGATTTACGGCCGCGGGCGCAAAGTTCAGCGCGCCCTTTGCCAAATGCCGGATTGATTCCAACTGGGTTACGCTACGTGCGATACTGGATTAATACTAAGTACAATATATATAGTATTTATAGCAATTTTTTTAAGGCATATACAGGGTGTAACAAAAATACTGGTGATCCGTTTAAGGGCATAATTGGTATCATATTGCGACTAAGAAAAAATAGGAGAAAAATTTTTTGCCGCGAAAAAAAAAATTTATGGGACCCGTCGTCAAAGCCGGCCAACCCTTCATACAAAACCATTTTTAGGGTTACGTAGCCAAATGGAAATAAACGGAACCCTTATGGATTCGTCATGTCTGTCTGTCTGTCTGTCTGTCCGTCCGTATGTCACAGGCATTTTACTCGGAAACTATACGACGTATCTGAATAAAATTTACACATAAGGTGTATTTTGTATGCAGCTACTTAGTTATGAAGTTAAATTTGAAAAAAAAAATATTTTTACGGGGGCGCTCCATACAGGTAACTAAAAAAAAAAATAACCAAATATCAACATGTGATACATCAATCGATAGGTCGTTCAAAATAACATTGAGGTTTCTTTGACTATTTTGTGATTAAGTGAATATTTTCTGAAATAATCGCTAAGTCAGAAAAGTTGTGTAGCCCCCCCCGTAACTTTTGAACCTTTTTCAAAAAATATGAAAAAAATTGAAGAGATGCGCCTTATCATATACTTTCTATGAAAATTGTTTTGAATATTATCGGTTAAGGCATTTTTGAGTTATCTCCAAAAAACTTCTTCCATAGGCATCAGATACGACCTTTTATGCTCTTAAACCAATCACCAGCATTTTTATTACACATTTTATAAAACTAAGTTCCACACAAACCACGCCATCTATCGGGCCACTAACGCAGCAGGTCTCGCTTGAGTCATTTTTTTCGGCGCATTTTTATGTTGTCTAATTGATACTCAAGAGCTCTTCCTAACATTCGAGCATCTTTAAAAAATGTACTACCTAACTACAGTTTTGGTGCACTGGTTGAGAAGAGTGCAACACTATTCTTTACAAAAACAAATCCCAAAAACCGGAAGCTCACAGAGCTAAACATCAGCACCTTGACCTACATTGGGCACGCGAAAGGCAATAATAAACATATCCCATCAAAAACATAAATGTGAAATGAGAGCCAAGTTCAATATACCTACATATTATAATATATGCCTTGGTTGTTGACTTCAACAGCAAAATTCGATATCGTAATAAAATTAATACCAAATGGTTTTTGTTAATCTACTGTACTTTCCTACGTTTACGGGGTATAATTGTCCTTTTTGTGTTTTTTTTTATATATTTTCTTGTACCTTTGAAATGTTCAAGTGAATTGCCCATTTATAAGTAATGAATATCTTACACTATTGATGTGCGCTAAATATTGAAATAATAATTAAAACTAAATCCCAGTTAATAACGTAATAAATACGAAAGTCGACTATACTTTTAGTTATAACTTACAAGTAGTTATACCTATATAATAAGTACTAAAACTGATATACGTTTAAATAAAAATAAGTAAGGGTGGAATACCAATTCTACTCGTTATATATTCACTATATTCTCAAAACGCGCGTAACCACCCTTTAGTTGTACAATCGGCAAGGCCTCAACTGAACAACGTTGCTTAAATTTTACTACAAATGAATAAAATCAAAAGTACACCCTGACATTGGCAGAATTCACCTCGCTAAAACTGGCGAGGAGTAAAAGCCATTTAAAAAAACACGCTTTACAGCGAACACGTCTGAATCAGAAATATTAAAATTTGCTTGGAAATTATTCCGATGCAACTCCAATACAACTTAAATATTGGTTGAATATTTATATGTTGGAGGTATGTTTGAGACAGATTGTGTTTTTAATGTATTGTTTATATACTTTAAAATTAGAATACAGCACATAGCGCAATATTGCTTACTATGTACAATTTCATTTTGGAGTCGCGTCATTTGGTTACAAGTTTCTCAATATCAGGTGGTCTTACTACCACGTTGACTTTTGACTGTTTTAAACCACATTGTTGACAAACAAGCACACAACTACCAGTACTTGTCACATGCGCGTAGCTGACTCAAAATCACCTATTTTAAGGATCACACACAATGGCAGTGAAAGAAAAAGTATGTTGGATGATGAACGGTAACCATAACCTTTGAAAGCCTGAAACTCTAGCAGTGACGTACATTTTCCACACTTAGAATATTCAAATTCAACCACTACTTCTGCTGCTGATTGTACCTAGCCGTAAACAAAACAAACTTCATTCAAAAGCAATTAAAACTACATTTTAATCAGTGAATACTTCCTCTACTCAACAATCTCATTTAATTCCCAAACTAATATTAACAACCGTATCTATGAAATACCAAGCTAATGAAAACCCAATTCTTATTAGTTATTACACATGCAATTTCCTCTAATTAATCTCAATATTATGATGGATCCGCCATGTTGTTTTCCTTCCCGCACTTTCCACGAGTTAGAGAGAGATGGAGATAGTTGTGGTGTTATTACGATGTTATGTAAACTATAAGTAAAACTAATTGGCACGGTGATGTTTACTGATGTTAGTATAATATTGTTGTAAGAGTATAAACATTCATGTTTGCTATTCTAAATGTATTATATAACGCATTATGAGAAAATGACGCCTAAAAGTTTTTTTAAGGTTTGGACTTTCTGGCCTAAAAACTAGAAATAGGTCAAATAAACTGTTGTTGTGTAAGATTGTCTTATAATATTAATTCTTTAATATTATGAGATTACGGCAATATTCTCCTTTGATTTTTGCTTAATATTTTAGAATGTTACAGTTCTCTAAACAATGCGTTGTGGCACTTAACAAAGTTTTGTTTAATTTCAAAACAAATACATGATCAGCCTATGATACAGTTAAATCTACAGCTTAAACGGATGAAGATATAATTTGTAACATACTTACCTACCCAGAGGTATTAGAACATAAGATGTATGAGTTGGTTGAAGCTGCAAAAAGGCAAAACTGATTGAGCTATTCTTATTTTAAAATATAACAAAACTACATCTAAACAAATAGTGACGCAGATCTCTAAATCTGAAGCATTTAGTTTCTTATAAACGCTACGCAATATTTTTTGGACTTGGTGCAATGAACTTGATATCCTATTGATGTCAAGAAAAAGATGGTCTGAATAGCGTCACTACCTCATTCCACAATGTCAATCCTGTTCACCGCCAAATTAAAATCAAACCAATGACAAGATTATATTGCCCGCCTCTGAGTACCCTTTTAAAAACGTGTCTGTTAAAGTTATGTTTTCTATAATAAATATTAATAATATACTTATAGAAAACACAATTTTAAGATAAATGTTGTAGAAAAAAAAAACGTGAGTGTCGTGGAACACTCGGTTGAAACGAAATTACGTTACCTATTTAATTTTCGACTATTTGACATTTTTGTAATTTTTTGAGATTTTGGCTTTTTGCTTTTTTTTCCTTTTTGAACTTTTATGCCTTTTTTTTACTTTTTCACTTTGTGACTTCATACTTCACATCACTTTATTCTTTTTCATTTCACAAGTTTCTCAATCGTAAGGCTTTGTGTCGCGTTTTCGTGACGGTCACGTGATTTTTTTTCGCCTAGCCCCCATCCGCGAATCGTCCGATAAGGAACTTCGTTCCAAAAACAAATAAAATAATTAAGAATAGGAAAGAATTGTCTAGAAATTGCGTACATTGAACTCATGAGTTAACGACGCATATATGGCCATGGTTTATTTACGGTATACTTTGTTTGAACAAGTGAATCATACACTTGTTATAAACGACAATAGAAGTGGATGAAAATAAAATTCTTTCAAATGTTTGTTCAATAAGTTAAGAATAATGTTAGTTTAGGGACTGGAAGCCTAAGTACAACTGCATTAATTTGCTTATTTATTTTTTAACTGCAACATGGGATCAATGTTACTCTATGTCCGTAGGAAATACCTTAGACAACCCTACACGTGACCCCTGGGTGGTGCTAAAAGAGTAACAAACTTGGCATTTCATCATTAGCTTTTCCACTACTAATACAATAATACATGAGAGAAGAAATGCCAATCTATATCCAGTGATATTTAGCCATACGACAAATAAATAAATAACTGCAACATGAACCCAATTCGCTATTTTAAAAGGTATCAACGTATCAATACACCCGGATAACATTTTTTAAACGTAAAAATATCAAGCTTGTTCGTCGTGTTGACTTTTGACTTTTAATAACGTAACGAATTTTATTTAAAGTAATTTACGATGCATTTTTTTTGACAAGTAGTTTAAAAAATATATCTGACATAATAAATGAATAGAGAGATGGGTTAGGAAATAATATCATCATATACTTAATGGCAACTATCAGACCTACTATATTTATCGTTTACATTGAAGTATCCAGATTTTTGTATTTTTTTTAACCTAAGAATAACAACAGTCCCATACCTTATGTGGCCCCCTATAACCATAACAACACGCCCGATAACAATATTTACCTCATTACCGAGTAGAACAACTAATTAACGTACTTCCGCCACAATTGGGTCACCGATAACAATATGTGCCATATGTTTATTGGGTTCGGAAGTCGTTACGGCAGATATATGGGCGATAGAAAAATCCTTGTGTCCTGTATAAAGGCTCATGTATACGGTACGATTTTCTCGCCTGGAACGTATGGTTTTTTGGACTATGCTGACGTCTCTTGGCTCGACCTCACTGAGCAGCAACTTAATAAGCTGGAGCGTATCCAAAACGTCTGCATCCGATTTATATTTGGGTTACGCAAATATGACCACATCTCTTACTTCTCTTACGCAACTCAAGTGGCTTCTTGTTCGCTTTCGTCGTAAGTCTCATATTCCGTCCCTTTTGTTTTCTGTCCTTTTTAACCCCGCAACTCCCCGCTATCTCAAGGTGCGTTTCAGTTACCTCCAGTCTGAAAGATCCTCCCGGAATTTACTTCTTTCTGTCCCTTCATCCTCTTCAAAATTTTATAACAGTTCCTTTACATTTCAAGCGGTTTGGCTTTGGAATTCCTTGCCTCTAGATGTAAGGTGCGCTCAATCACCCGCTTCATTTAAAAAGCTCCTTAAACTTTACTATTTGTCTTGTCCGTGAGACTTTCTCTTTACAGCCGGCACTATATATGTATATATTTTTTTAAATTTATTTATATCATAAGGAAATACAGAAAATAAACCTTAACTAAGATGCGCCACTGAAACCTGTGTATATATTTATATATTTATTTTGTTTAAGTGTATTTTATCTTAACATGGTTATTTATTTATTAAGATGTTGTTTTGTGATATTAAGTTTTTTTTTCCGCTTTTCTTCACTGTTTTGCAACACCTACTGACTTAGTTTATTTAACACAATTCCACTACCTAAAGGTTGTCTGGGAGAAATCGCTTTTTAGCGATAAGACCGCCTTTTGTTTACCTCTATTCTGACTTTATGCATTTTCTGTACTGGTTTTCTTTTTGAGGTGTTCAATAAAGAGTATTTGTATTGTATAGTGTTGTTTTTCTAGTGAGAAAAAATCATATAAACTACACTTATTTGTTAGGAGAAATTGGTCATAAAAGACGAAAACCCTGCTTCCTACCACCTAGGTTTGACCAAGTTAAGAAAAACAGGCAAATTCCATCAAGCGCTGGCGACGAGAGATAGGTAGCGACCGACGCAGACAATGAGAGTTTCCGCGATCGAGTTTTTCACTAGATGACAGCACCGTGGCGAAAGGTTTTTTATTTTTATACCACGACGGTGGCAAACAAGCATACGGACCGCCTAATGGTAAGCAATTATGGACGCCTGCAACCCCAGAGGATTCACATGCGCGTTGCAAATCACGTTTAATAATTTTGATTGGTGGATTTTGACAGCTGCTGTTTGACAGGTGCTGCCATCTAGTGAGAAACTCGATCGCGGAAACCTTCATTGATCAGCATTGCAAAATCAAGTGGTTGAAATCCTCAGTCGTGACGGAACGACGAAGAAGCAGAAGTAGTATTGTACTAAAACATTGTACATGGGACAATTATATAACATACCCCACATGGAGTACTGCTGTCACCTTTGGGCGGGAGCACCTGGATACCAGCTTGGGCCCTTTGACTCGGTACAAAGGCGCGCTGTGCGGATCGTCGACGATCCCAAACTCACGAGTGATATTGAACCTTTGAGTCTAAGGAGAGACTTTGCCTCCTTATGTGTGTTCTATCGCTTGTACAATGGGTTGTGCTCCGAAGAACTGTTTGATATGATGCCCACGGCAGCTTTTTATCACCGCACCGCTCGCCGCCGGCAGGGTGTTCATCCTCACACCCTGGAGCCCAAAGGGTCGCGCACAGTACGGTTCAAGAGGAATTTCCTCCCACGAACGCTGCGGCTGTGGAATGAACTCCCTGCCGAGGTTTTCCCAGCGGGCTACAGTATGAGGTTCTTCAAAAAAGGAGTGAATAGGTACCTAAAGGGTAGGCAACGCGCATGTGAATCCTCTGGGGTTGCAGGCGTCCATAGGCTACGGTAACTGCTTACCATCAGGTGGGCCGTATGCTTGTTTGCCACCGTAGTAGTATAAAAAAAAAAAAAAAAAAAAAAAAAAAAAAAAAAAAAAAAAAAAAACATACAATTTTTACAAAGGCGAACTTATCCCTTTAAGGATTCTCCTACATAATGATAACATAATCCGATGGGCTATATTGGTCTCGCTGTTGATAATCAAAATCTCCCTGAAAAATCTAGTCAGAGTTGTAAACAAGAATTTAGCCATAATTGTATGGGAAAATCATATCGCGTACATGAGCCTTTAGGCTGGTTGACATATGTTTTGTGCTCATTAGTGAGGTATATGTTCATGCCCAATAATAACAGTTACTGTATGAATTTAATAAAATCGGCCGAGTGCTTGTCGGACGACGCATAATAGAGGGTTGAAATATCAACATGTAGCACATCAGAGGTCTTTAAAAATAGCATTGAGGTTTGGTTCAAAATTTTTTGATGAAGTGAATATTTCGGAAATAATCGTCCCGAAAGTCTGAAAAACTGTATCTGTGTCTGTGTAACCTTCGAACCAGAGGTCTAAAATACATGAAAAAATTGATTAGATAAATCTTTGCATATTATTTTAACGAAAATTATTTTAAACATTACCGGTTAAACCGTTTTTGAATTATCTCTAAAAAACTCCTTCCTTAAGCACCTTCCTTTTGATATTAGTTTTATTCCTTATTCCATTGAAGGTACGGAACCCTTTATTATGCGTGGTACGACACACACTTGGCCCGTTTTAATCTAACGGTTACATAATTATCTTATACTAGTACTATTAGTAAGTATTTGGTAGATGATAAATATGTGTGTGATTTGTGCGACTTGATAAGCACAATATGTTTGTTTCCGAGTCTGGGATGTTATCTCTAAGTAAACTAACATATACAATTTGATTTGATTATGTAAATAGTTGTATGTTCGTATTTATGTCTACTACGATTTACAGACCCGTACCTACGTAATTAACAAAATATCATTTGATATTTACCAGTCGCTTTTCGGTGAAGGAAAACATCGTGAAGAAACCGGATCTAATCCCAACAAGGCCTAGTTTCCCCGCTGTGTTGAAAGTACAGATGGCAGTCGCTTTCGTAAAAACTAGTTCCTACGCAAATTCCTGGGATTAGGTTGCCAAGCGGACCCCAGGCTCAATAGAGCAAAAAAAAAAGTTGGGACAAACGCTAGGAGGAAGAGAAAAAGCCTTTTTTTATTTATTTATTTATCAACAAAATTGGTACAATATCCATTTATATTAATGATTTTAACACCATCTTATTTACACGAATTTCCAAGCGCCTTTCAATCATCTACTGTTGGTAGATCCTCAAATTCTTTGAGCATATTATTCTGACCAGCACCAGCTCGAAGAAAGGCATCATTCTGGGACCAGTAAACGGCGAGCGTACCAAAGAGCCGATAGCCACTAGATGGTGTAATACCATCAAAAAGGCGAGTGGTTCCATACAGAAGGCCCGTATGGCCCTCGACCGCGTCACATGGAGGGACATCACAATTGGTCCTGATCCTCAGTCATCAGGGACAAACGTCAAAGAATAAGGAGATTTACACGAAAAAAAATCTAAAATATTTTTCAAATTCAAATCGTTTAATTCAGACCACAAGTCCATAGAATTACATACAAAATAATAAATTAAATTAAAACCACATAAAAATTAAATTAAATTAACACTAATACAATAAAAACTAAATTAAATTATGTCCCACCATACAATAACAACAAATAAATATCAATTTTTCAAACCTTACGTAGATCTATACCTAATTATTTTCGCTTAGCGTATGCTAACCATGTTTTTCTAAACTCGACAAAATTCAAGACAGTAATCGTACAGCTCCTGTCATACATTCTAAACCACTTGGTGTGGTAAGAGCTGTCAGATTAAATAATAAATATTATGGGACATGCTTACACAAATCGACCTAGTCCCACAGTAAGCTCAATAAGGATTGTGTTATGGATACTAGACGACGATATATTATATAATATATAGATATACAGAAATACTTAAATACATAGAAAACATCCATAACTCAGGGACAAATATCTGTGATAAACACACAAATAAATGCCCTTACCAAGATTTGGACCCGGGACCTCCTGCTTCGTAGGCAGGGTCACTACCGACTGGGCTAGGAGGCCATTACATCAGATAACTTACTGTCTTGAATTAAAAATACTAAGTACTTTACCTATGTTGCAACCAAACCTAAACTAGAAGGTATCCATCATGATTTAATTTCACGCACGATCGTGGCGATTGCACACATAGATACCGCGGTCACTGACCTACCACAAGGATGCACTTTCAAACAACACCGTAATCTCAACCTTAATGCTACCAGCTAAGGTCGCAATCCAGCTAGCAATGCTACAATCAAGCGAACTTAATACAAGTTAATTTGGGTTTTAATGTGCTGAGTTAAAGTAGGTTTTTCTTTGCGGAGGTAAATGTATGTTTTCGCACGATTAGTATATTTGTTGCAATTATTGTTGCTTTGTGGTAATGGTTGCTTTGTAATTATAAACGGTTTGCTGAATGTGTATAAAACTTGTTCGATATTTACATAAATAAGTGTACCTATAATGTACTTACATGCAATAATATAAGCATGTTTAAAATACGGGAAATAAGATACACATTATAAAATATTATAGAACACAGACAGTTTGCTATATACTTTTAACTTATACAAATTTCTCCAGGATCCCATCATCAGATCCTGACCTGGTTTCAATGGGACCAACTGTGAAGTATATCTTTCAATCAATAAAACATTTTTCCAAATTGGTCCAGCCGTCTTCGAATAATCGGTGAACATACATTTAAAAAAATAGGAACAAGGATCCCGACGAGGGTTTAGTATCATATGGTCAAAAACGCAGGTCGTCTACGGGATTTGTTAGCTGTACGTCCAATACGCAGTTCGTCCAAATCGTGTTTCGTCGGTTCGCCTACTACGCAGTTCGTCACAAAATGATTTTTTTCTTACAGACCTATTTTGCGACATTTTTTTTATACATGCCTAATTTAATTTTCGAAACTACATTTTTAAAATTATCGAAACAACAAAAAAAATCATTTTGTGACCAGTTGCTTCATGGACCGCTTACGTTTTAGACTATCTGCAAATTTGCCCAAATGATTTTTAGGTGAGTTGACGCCGTAGACGACCTGCGTTTTTGACCATATGATACTAACCCCCGACGAGAACCTCCTTCGAAATCTTGCAGTCGATTGAAAAGAACAACATATTATTTATAGTACTTAAAAACACAACTATCATTGGTAATTTAAAAATAAAATAAAAAAAGATTGAAAAGTTTTGCTTCGCAAGAAGTTTATACGTTATATTTAAGAGATTCCCGCTATTTAATTACCTACTATTATTTATATACTTAAGATCAAAGAAAACAGGTCACTGTGTACCTATACTTACAGAAGGATCAATACAACGTGACCCCTTTATTGACCTGGAGTGTATTTTTCTTCGTCAATACTTAACGCATTTACGACTTCTTTAAGCATTTTTTTCTATCCAAGTAATTCCATAACATGCCAAAAATTGTCAACTATTTTCACTCGCTTATTCACAACACACATAAACGTGTTTCAAATCTCATTTAGTTTAATTCTGTTTTGTCTGTTTTTAACAATCACAACTGTCTATGTGACTGACAAGGAAAAACTATTATGTAGTTAAATGAGGTTTGAAACACGTTTATGAATAAGATATTGACGTTAAACCATCGACATATAATATCAAGACGAGTAAAGGCAAGCAAAGTTCATGTGAAAACACGACCCATTTTCACGTTTACAAAACTAAAATGTCTTATGTCTTGTTAACCAATCAAGTACTCATTCTTTAAGCATATTTTTTGTGTTAACCTTAATTCTGCAAAGGTTTCAAGCCATTTCACCAATAAGAAAAGTTGCCGTGTTGTGAGTGGTCAAAATCAATTTGACAGTGAAGTTTAATTGGACAGGAGACACTCAAATCAAATGACTGAAAATGTCAAGTTAACGTATAATAAATACGCCTTAGTTTGACGTGGATGGGTTCACGTAATAAATAATACTTAATGCAATCAATTAACAATTTATTTTTAGTGCATTTTTCATTACTTATGTAATGTACGTAAATTTAATCGTTCTTGGAATAAGGAATATGAAAGCCTTATTCATCTTTCATTTATTTAATTAAAGTGCTTAATTACAATATAGGGACTTATATACTACAAAATAAGCATAAATTAACATAATTTTTTTACAATTAAGTTTGAATATGGCAAAAGAAAACGATTATTTTTTAACTTTATTTATGACCAGACTAGCATACCTTCAATATAAATAGTTAAAATTCTCTTTGCTTCCTCGTTTTTTAGAACTAAATAAATAACGGATGAGTTCGTTTATGTGTACTATTTATTTTAGCCGGCTTAGGGAAATACAAAGATAAATTTACATTTTGCATCCATTTATAGGGTTCCGTACCTCGAAAGGATAAAACGGAACCCTTATAGGATCACTTTATTGTCCGTCTGTCTGTCTGTCTGTCTGTCGGTTAAGACCCTATTTCTCAGGAACGCGTGGAAGTATTAAGCTGAAATTTATATCAAATACTCAAGTCTACTGTCCCTTGGTGCTGTGAAAAAATCAAACTTCTAAGCCAACGCAATCAAAAGATACAGCCGTTTATGCCGCAAAATTCCGAAATTTTCGAAACTCGCAGGGGAATTAAAACCTACAGGGTACTTCCCGTGAACTCAGGATCTTGAAATTTGGTACGAAGCAACGTCTTATAGCACAGATACAGGAAAAAATGCGAAAACCATACAATTTTTGTTACATCATATAATAAAAATATTTTTAATAATTTTAAAGTTACTACCCCTATATACCTATAGATTTCTACGGAACCCTCGGTGCGCGAGTTCGACTCGCACTTGGCCGGTTTTTTTATACTACAACGGTAGCAAACAGGCATACAGCTCACCTGATGGCAGCTACCGTAGCCTATGGACGCCTGTAACTCCAGAGGTGTCTCATGTGCGTTGCCGACGCTTTCATATAAAAGAGGATTCACTGTGTTGACAGCTAAATGGACAAGAGGATCCCCCGTCGTCAACACACTGCATCCTCTGAGCTATCTGGCAACCTTACTCACCGGCAGGAACACAACACTATGAGTAGGGTTTCGTGCTAATTGGTTGTGGTTTTCTGTAAGGTAGAGGTAGAGTCCCAGTCGGGCTCTGCTCTAGATTTGATAATTAAAGACTATGCTATGAAGTTATAGCATTCATTTTTAATGAAAAATAAGTCATACCTATTAGCCAGTTGTACTAGAAATGGCACGGCCAGAATGGTATGATTTTACCAGAGTAAGTATAGTAGGTACTAATTAGAAGGGTTTTGTTTTGTCGATTTATTACTACTAGGTAATACTTATAAATGAACATTCATTATACTTTTCCTCAAATGAGTTATGTTTACTTTTCCAAAACTTATATTGCATAACATCAACCAAGTCCGTAATGTATGAGAATATCTATGCGTGATTTACTTACCGATGAAAAGAAATATCACCATCTTTGGCGCCTGTGTGGCTCCTGCACCAATTCACGGCACGAGCCGTCATTTTAATACCGATATACTCGCATTACCGAAATTTCATGGTCCGAAAAAACTAATATTTTGGCGACATGACAATTTCAAAATGTTTGACATGACATTAGGGCACCGCTGTCACAAGCTCCGCCCACTTTGGCACCAGGAAAGTGGAGCACATTTTGAGCGTTGATTACGCTTCCTTACTTATTATTCTTCCAAACGTTAAACATGTTTTACCCCGTTTAGTCTTAAACTCTAAAAATAGATAAGCAACTACCAGGTCTTCGACCTGCGTTATCGTTCACACACACAAACAACTGATTGGTAAATAAGTTATTTACGGTGATAACGTGTTGTAAATAAATAACTAACTAGTGTAACTAATGTATGTATTGTACGATAATTGACAAAGGAGTAAAACAATTATTAATACAATAGAAAATACATGAATAGTTGGGTTTATTAAATGTGTTTAATAATGATACTTACTTGTCTTTATTGATAGCTAGATATGAAAGTGACAAGGAAAGCTAAGTTTTTACAAAAAAATGTACCATTTTGTTTGAGGCGATAATTTTATTAATATTAACTTTTCATGTGCAAAAAACATTTAAAAAAAACATTTTAAATATTCTTTCTCCTATAACTTTCTTTTAATTTCTAATTGGCCCGACGGTTAACTGGTAGAGAATACCTTTTGGCATTAAGTTCGCTTTTTTACTATTTTCACTGTGCATTAATGTTTAAATAAATAAATACCTGCCATGACCAAGTCACAATTCAGGGTTTAAGAGCCTTCAAAAGTACGATACACTGTAAATAACCTGATTGAATGTACCCAACAAAAATAATGTTAGGTAGGTATTAATAAACTATGCAAATCGATTGTAAACAAGGTATATTTTTGAAGTTTTAACAACGTAATTTATTTAGGATATTGATACACGAGTTAATGGCCTAAAGGACGTTTCAAAAACCTTTTTTCTATGAACGACTCGAGTTTGCACAATCCTTTTCCTTGTAAGTAACTACGCACAATATGTGTTTTTCATAATTGCGGACAAAAAACGTTAAGTATAAGACAAAAAATTTACAACGTAGTACAAAAATCCACTCCTAGGAAAAGGGAATACTAAGATGTAACAATAACTTTACTTCCGTTAGGCCCGATTGGAATATAGTAGTTTATGTAACTGTTACGTAATAAGGGTCCTTAAAACATGAGTGTGGTTTTATGAAACGAGCCGCAGGTGTGTTTCATAATAAGATCACACGAGTGTTTTAAGGCCTAATTACGTACAGTTGCATACACTGCTTTATCTACACTCATATTATTTATCTAAAATGCCGTATTCGGAAACCATAGAATGGCCGCCATTGCACCGCCATGGCTAACTCTCGTGTGCAGGCGGTCGTGCGGGCGCGTGTAGGGCTGTCGGCGGATGCGCGGGAGGGTGCAGGTGTACATTATGTTATCAAAACTCATAGCACATCAATAATTGAGCATGAAAAGTTAAAATTACGTTACTGCCACGGATAAAAAGCTTATCATAGTAAAATCGGTCGTGGTAATGCTAGCCATTGCCTACCGTTTTATAACACGTTTTAGAGAACTTACAATATGAGTGTAGATAATAGTAGTTTATGTAACTGTTACGTAATAAGGGTCGTTAAAATACGAGTGTGGTTTCATAATAAGATCACATGAGTGATTTAAGGCCTAATTAGTCTAATTACGTACAGTTGCATACATTGCTTTATCTACACACATATTATAAATCCTAAATGAGGTGTACGGAAACCATTAAACTGACCGCCATTGCACCGCCATGGCCAACTAGATTGTGCCGGTGGTCGGGGAGGAGGACAACCGCGGTCGGGGAAGAGGGCTGGATTTTCATTACGTTACTAAAACCGTTTTTGAACACATTTTAGAGGATTTACAATGTGAGTGTTACATATATTTAGATAATTATAATAGATTACCTATATTTGATCGTTTAGTTATGCAAAATAATAATGCAAGTCACTCTGCACAATGTATATAAGGTATTTCCAAACAGGTGTTACCAGCTATGAGTCAGAAAATTCTAGCAAAAGTCTGGAAATCCAATGATTCAGTTATTTGTTCAGTTGTACATAATAAAACACAATTTGCGGGCACCACCTGAATTGAGGGTTGTTATTCTAAATAATTATGTTTTTCATTATCAATATGATATCATGTACCTATCAATTGTTATTGTGAATAATTTTAAACAAAAAAGAACCGACTGCACTTAGCACCCACCTTTCCAACAGCAAATGCTCGAGCTGCTGTAAAAAATACTCCAATCACTATAAATGTGCCTATAATAGTTGAAGACTTGCCTCGATTTCTCCAGGATCCCATCATCAGATCCTGATCTGGTTACAATGGGACCAACTGTGAAGTACTCTTTCAAAAAAAAAAGAATTTTCCACATCGGTCAAGCCGTCTTTGAATAATCGGTGAACATAGTTACATTAAAAAAATAGCAAATAAAACAAAGATCCCGTTGAATTGATAACCTCCTCTTTCGAAATCTTGAAGTCGGTTGAAAAGCGCTGGCAGCCGGAGGTTCCACGTTCGACTTTCAATCACGAGGTCTTTTTGCTTAAAATACCAGCGATTTTTGCTAGAAATACTAAATAAGTAAATTAATTCTCTTATATCATTACTTTTGTCAAGAATCGCCTTCTATGCCGTATTATTCCACCATTTCCACTATTTACATACAGACTATCTTAATTGCAATCGCCCCAGTACCGAGATAGAAGTGCTGACCCCGTGCATCCAATTCGGAGTTTCTGCAACACTCATTAACTGCATGGCGAATTAAATAGTTTAACTGAGGATATTTTAAATAGTTTAATAGAGGTTATAATAATAGATTGGATACCAAGAATATAAGTAGTAAGTATATATTTGTTAAGACAAGTTTTTAATATCGGTGGTACTTTTCTTGCACAAGCCATTAAAGAATCCCAAACCATACCATTGCGTTGTTTTATCTTCGAGTTCCTATGGCCAAACCAGGTTTTCATTTGTCATCAGATCGGCTCCATATCATCATAATATTGTATGAAATATCATCCAAGTTACATGTCCATATTGAATATCAAGTTAATTTGACTACTGAAATAGGTTAAATTAAATTTTCAAGATTTGACCCAAACATGGGAAGTTGAATACAACAATAAAAGTTTGTCAAAAATAACCATTATTACCATGTGAAAAGCAGAGATAACACTAGAATAAATACCAATTTTATCTTGGACTTCTATTGGTCCTCATTATGCTCGGTACTGATAAATTAATATGGGTTAATATATTATAATAAATAATTTTAATATTTGTTGTACAGTACATTTTGTTTAACTATGAAATTAGTGGAAAGGAATGCATTTCACTTTTCGTTTTCCTTTTATAATCTCCGACTGACTGAATCTTATTTTTTTTTTGCGATTGGTGACAAAAATTCGGTTCATTTGGAATTTGTGTCAGGTATTTTGCCGGCACTCTTACATACTGATGTGTTAGATATTTTTCCGCATCTCGTTACGTAAATATTATTGCAGATGACATTGTTGACTTACCTGAACTGAACGCGAACATTTTGGACAATCATAATGACTACGATTAGAATCATAGACTAAACAATATGCGACCTATATATTCTGTTTACAACTTCACGCACGAGTCTATTCTAAAAGGCGAAAATGAAATTTAAATCTTAAAAGATAAGATTAAGATTGGAAACTTAATTTCCATAATACATTCTTCAATGTAGACACCTGACAATACACTTAGGAATGTCAAAAAAAAGTTTTAACCGGTTCAAATTTTACACCTCTGACCCGAATTATTTATTTACCTGTAAGTAACTCGGTGAGAAATATCTGTAAAAACTTACTGAAATTTAAAAAAATGATTAATTATTTAAATTTAAACATATTGAATTATACAGTGGATAAATTGACAACAGACTTGAAGTACCATAACCACAAAATACTGAAATATTGAATAAAGTATTTGTTAAATAATATATTTTATCTACACTCATACTGTAAGTACTCTAAAATGTGTTCAAAAACCGTAGACAATGACAAGCATTACAACAAACGATTTAACTATGATAAGTTTCTTATCTGCGGCAGTAACGTAATTTTAACTTTGCATGCTCAAATATTGTTAAGCAATGAGTTTCAAATTTGGAACATCGAATTTGATAACATAATGTTACCGCCATGGCGGTCATTCTATGGTTTCCGAACACTTAATTTAATATATATAATATGAGTGTAGATAAAGCAGTGTATGCAACTGTACGTAATTAGGCCTTAAAACACTCGTGTGATCTTATTATGAAATTCGCCTGCGGCTCATTTCATAAAACCACACTCATGTTTTAAGGACCCTTATTACGTAACAGTTACATAAACTACTAGTATAATATTACTGTTCTTAAAGTAACCATAAAAAAATAATTATAGTAACATTTTGTGTTTTAGAGTAAGTTGGATGACACTTGTCACGGCCAACTTCAGAGCTGCAGAACACTTCGCACTTTCATACGGTAGACCGAGGAGAAGCGGATCGTAGGGCGAAATGATTCAAGCGTTTTTTTTTTTTCAAATTCATAAGATCGCGCCACACCGCCGTACAGGTAGATCAAACTCAACGCGAGATGCTGATTGGCTATTACCCACGATCTTATAAAATAAAACAATTAAAAACGGATTTTATGGCGTGTACTGAGCTTAAATTAAATCCCGACGTTTCGAACACTTTACAGCGTTCGTGGTCAACGGGTCGACTGAGGAAAAATATACAATTACCTCTGTTCAAAAACTATCACAATATGCAAACCTACCCACATATTAAATATTAAACAAATGTGTGCACATGCCAGAGGGGCCTTTATAAAAAAAATATTTATTATTACAAAACAAATTAAATTATTAAACAAATTATTTATTTATTTTTTTTTTTTAATTAGTATTAAATTATTATTAGTGTCCACACTGTCCACCATTATGGTCTCACAGTCCTATGTCTAGCTTGCTCCTTAACCAAATGAATAACTGGATCCCAAGCTGGTGGTACCGAAAAATCATCCTCCCTGTTGAAATTTGGATATTTTTTAATCTCGATTGCCTCTCGCAACATTCGGGGAATGTATCAATTATCCTTGACGAGGATTTGCGATTTGTCAAATTTAACTGAGTGGTTGGGCCTATCCATGACATGCTCACAGACTGCTGACCTTGGTCGACGGTGCTTTACATCGGCTATATGTTCCTTTACTCGAGTAGAGATGCTCCGCTTAGTCTGGCCTACATATGATAGACCACATTCACATTCCAGCCTGTAGACCCCTGCACTCTGTAGAGGAGTAGCCGACTTCACTGACCTCAGGAACTGTGACATCTTCTTCATTGGCTTAAAGTAAGTTTTGATAGAAGCACGTTTCAAGATGTTACCAATCCTGTCAGTGACTCCTCGGACAAAAGGCAAGATGGCAGGCCGGCGCTCAACTGTAGGGATCTTCATCCGAGCCTTCTGATTGAGTCGTGGAATCTTGAGCCCGTTCGCTTGAAGTGCATCCTTGGCATGCCGGAGTTCCGCCGCCAGGTGCTGCTCATCACATATCCTCTGGACTCTCTGAAACAAAGACTTGCCTACAGTAGCTAGCTGACTGGGGTGGTGGTGTGATCTACCATTCAAATATCTATTTGTATGTGTAGGTTTCCTATATACAGTGCGGCCTAAGGTATTATCGGGGTTTCTCAATACTAGTACATCTAAGAAAGGTAGTGAACAATTATTTTCTAATTCCATGGTAAACTAAATCTTACTACGAATGGAATTGAGGTGGTCAAGGAAAACTGAAACACTACTTTTAGGTAATATAGTAAAAGTACAAGGGCTGCTATTTATATATCCGGAAACCGGGATTACAATCTTCTTAAATAGCATATTTGACCTCCATGGTAAAATTTGAACTTTTTTAAGTACGGGCCGGTATATTTTTTCTTTCTTATTAACGCTCGTCTTTTGTTTTTGACGGGTTTTAAATGTCATCTCGCAGCAAGAATGGAACTCACTCGTGAAAATATTCGTGCTATGATTTTTTATGATTTTCGGCGTGGTTTAACGCAACAACAGTGCATAGATCAACTAACTTCAACTTTTGGTGATGAAGCCCCATCTAAAACTACTGTGTATCACTGGTTTAGTGAGTTCAATCGTGGACGTAGTATGCTTACGGACGACGTTAAGGCAGGTCGCCCGAAATCGGTCGTTGTACAACAAAATATCGAGGCTGTGCGAAAACTTATAATGGACGACCGACATGTTACGTACCGCGAGATAGAGGCGACTCTGGGTATTTCTATGACCAGCATTAATAGCATATTACATAATTATTTGGCTGTAAAAAAAATTTGTTCGCGTTGGATACCCCACAACTTAACAAAAGAGCAAAAAGATGCTCGCGTCGAATGGTGCAATAAAATGTTAAAAAAATATAACCGTGGTGACTCAAAAGCCGTTTATAACATCTATACCTATACAGGTGACGAATCCTGGATCTATGCATACGATCCCGAAACGAAGCAACAATCAACGGTATGGGTGTTTCAAAATGAGCCGAACCCTACGAAAGTTACTCGTGCAAAAAGTACATTGAAACAAATGGTGGCCTGCTTCTTCGGTATTAATGGCCATGTAGCTACAGTGCCACTAGAAAACCGTAGAACGGTTAATTCAGAGTGGTACACAACCATTTGCTTACCGGAAGTATTTGAACAAATTCGTAAAACTAACCAGCGACGAAGAATCATTCTTCATCATGACAATGCCAGCTGTCATACGTCACGCGAAACAACTCTATTTTTGGAGGGTCAAAATGTGGAATTAACGGGTCATCCGCCGTACAGCCCTGACTTGGCACCCAACGATTTTTATTTATTTCCAAATATAAAGAATAAATTACGCGGTCAACGATTTTCGACCGCTGAAGATGCTGTCGACGCATTCAAACAACACGTTATGGAGGTACCTCAGGTGGAGTGGCAGAAGTGCTTTAAAAATTGGTTCACGCGAATGCAAAAGTGCATAGATCATCAAGGGTAATACTTTGAAAAACAATAAAACCATTTTCAGCCGTGTACGTTTGTTTGTTTTTTTGTTTCCGGATATATAAGTAGCAACCCTCTACGTATCTTTTGAAAATCTTCGGCTGCATGGGAGCCAATGAGAGCGCCCTCTCCTCAAAGTCCTCCATAAAGATGTCAGCGACTACCGGAGATACCGGGGACCCCATGGCTACACCGTCGACTTGCAGGTAGAATTCATTGTTTCATAGTAGATATCCTGATGTAAGGCAGTGTTCCAAGAGCTTAGCATATTCTTCAGACATGTTCTGCTCACGCAACCTCTTCTTCACAATTTCAATGCAGTCTTGTACCGGTAGACTCGTAAAGAGTGACTGGACATCGAAACTGACCATGATCTCGTCATCAGTTAATGTAAGGTCTCTAATGTCACTGATGAAATGGTAAGAATCCTTTGTATGTGTAGTCTAGTATTACCCCGTAAAGATGAAAGGACTCCTGCTAAGTATTGAGCCAATTTGTAAGTTGGAGCATCAATTTGACTCACTATTGGACGTAGCGGGGCTCCGGCCTTGTGTATCTTCGGTAACCCATACAATTTAGGAGGCACCGGGCAATCAGGAACCAAACCTGCAACATCTAGATTAAGGGATTCGCAGTATTCACCAATTAGGTCTTTAGTACATTTTAAGACTTTCGCAGTAGGATCTTTTTTGACATGTTTATAGGCTGTGCTGTCCGCCAACATATTCTCAATTTTCTGTTTGTAATCGGTGGTGTCTAGTACAACCGTCGTATTACCCTTATCAGCTCGAAGTATGGTAAGGTCTGGATCTTCACGCAAGGTCTTCAAGGCATTTATCTCTTCCTTAGGTAAATTTGTCTTCGGCGGCTTCGCCCTTCGCAATAATGACGAGACAATTTAATCCTTTCTGCAAGACCAAATGCAGCGAAACTGTTTACTTGACATGTTTACAACAGACCGGTTTGACACTGACAGCGACGTTCCGTTCCCGCGGTGATTATTCTTAAGCAATCCGTTATCACTGCGCTTCGATTTCAATCTGTCAAACTTGGCAACCTGTCGCTTTCTGCACTGTTCATACGTGAATGCGTAACGTTTATTGCCTAGTTCAATGACTTCATCAAAATCACTACTGGTCAATGTTATTTGTAACTCACCGGGACTGTCCTTAATCTGTTGCTCAAGTTTGTAAGCCGTATAACGGTTATTGTGGATGAGTTTGCACAGTAATTTCCTGCTTGCTTGGCGAAGTATGCGTTCACTGCCCATAATGTCATTCTTTGGAGCTATCTTCACGCATGTACCACCTACCTACCTACCTACCTTACCATACTTCGAGCTGATAAGGGTAATGCGACGGTTGTACTTGACACCACCGATTACAACCAGAAAATTGGGAATCTGTTGGCGGACAGCACAACCTATAAACATGTCAAAAAAGATCCTACTGCGAAAGTCTTAAAATGTACTAAAGACCTAATTGGTGAATACTGCGAATCCCTTAATCTAGATGTTGCAGGTTTGGTTCCTGATTGCCCGGTGCCTCCTAAATTGTATGGGTTACCGAAGATACACAAGGCCGAAGCCCCGCTACGTCCAATAGTGAGTCAAATTGATGCTCCAACTTACAAATTGGCTCAATACTTAGTGAAGTCGGCTACTCCTCTACAGAGTGCAGGGGTCTACAGGCTGGAATGTGAATGTGGTCTATCATATGTAGGCCAGACTAAGCGGAGCATCTCTACTCGAGTAAAGGAACATATAGCCGATGTAAAGCACCTTCGACCAAGGTACAGTCTGTGAGCATGTCATGGATAGGCCCAACCACTCAGTTAAATTTGACAAATCGCAAATCCTCGTCAAGGAGAAACGATACATTCCCCGGATGTTGCGAGAGGCAATCGAGATTAAAAAATATCCAAATTTCAACAGAGAGGATGGTTTTTCGGTACCACCAGCTTGGGATCCAGTTATTCATTTGGTTAAGGAGCAAGCTAGACATAGGACTGTGAGACCATAATGGTGGACAGTGTGGACACTAATAATAATTTAAAGATAAAAAAAAATAATGATAATAATAAATAATTTGTTTAATAATTAGTTTTGTAATAATATTTTTTTTTATAAAGGCCCCTCTGGCATGTGCAAAGACTAAAAAATTGTTTAAGATTGAATATGTGGGTAGGTTTGCATATTGTGATAGTTTTTGAACGGAGGTAATTGTATATTTTTACTCAGTCGACCTGTTGACCACGAACGCTGTAAAGTGTTCGAAACGTCGGGATGTAAAGCTATAAAATCCGTTTTTAATTGTTTTATTTCATGAATAACAATCGCGGCAACCGAAGACAATATCACGATCTTATAAATTTAATATTTTATAGATCTTACGGTCTATTATTTTTTTTATACTACGACGGTGGCAAACAAGCATACGGCCCGCCTGATGGTAAGCAGCTACCGTAAACTATGGACGCTTGCAACTTCAAAGGATTCACATGCGCGTTGCCGACCCGTTACAAAAAGGAGGATTCACTGTGTTGACGGCTAAAGGAACAAGAAGGTCCCTAATCGTCAACACACTGGGTCCTCTTTGAGCTCTTTGGCAACCTTACTCGCCAGCAGGAACACAACACTATGAGTAGGGTCTAATGCTATTTGGCTGTGGTTTTCTGTAAGGTGGAGGTACTTCCCCAGTCGGGCTCTGCACCAGATTTGAGCGAGATGACATTCGCTGAAGGTGCCCTACCACACTTAGCGAGGTGTCATTCGCAGTGCCCATACCTCTCTTTTTGGCGTAGTTTAAGGACATACCCAAGTCCGGACGTAGTTTAAGGACATACCCCGGGTCCAAAAAGTAAGGGTTTTAGATTTAGGAAAAAAATACATAGTTTAAGCCCACAAGCCACGACAGTTAATATATAATAAGTTAAGCGAACATTCAAAAGTAGAAAAAAACATCGACAAAAAACTGTTAAAACAGACTTTAATAGAAAAACGTTATAATGAATTTATGAGTTAAGAGATTTTTTCAAAGACCAAGACATTTAATTGACATTGTTTTGTATATTTTTTATTTATTTATATGTATATGACTCTGTAAATACTGTAAATAGGATATGTTACTTTAGTACTTAAGCTCTAGTTGTAAGTCCTTACAGGATACCATATGACATGTATTTTAATATGTAACATAAAAGCATGAATAAATGAATATGAAATTTGACAAAAATGCTTCTTGGTCCGTTTCGCCCTGCGATCCGACTCGCCTCGGTCTACTCTACTACATTAAAAAAAAAATGTTGCAATACCAGTGGTGACTTGGCAAAAGTACAGTTAGCAATAGTTGTAGCTGCTAAACCAGTAAACAAACTTCTGCAAATATTATATCAAAACCATGAGCATGAAAACGAACCCATTAATAATAAATAATTTAAAAAAAACCGACTTCACTTAGCATCCACCTTTCCAAAAGCAAATGCTCTAGCTGCTGTAAAAAATACTCAAACCACTATAGGTGTGCCTATAATAGTTGAAGAGTTCCCTCGATTTCTTCAGGATCCCATCATCAGATCCTGACCTGAGTACAATGGGACCAACTGGAAACAAATCGGTCCAGCCGTCTTTGAATAATCGGTGAACATTAAAAAAAAAAGCAAAAACAAAGATCCCGACGAATTGATAACCTCCTCCTTCGAAATCTTGAAGTCGGTTGAAAATACATATTTTTTACTAAAATACAACAAACCGATGATTTAAGCGCTCGATACACAGAACTGTTTGTCCAATTGGGGTTTTTCTTGTGAATGAAAATTCAAAATGGCACCTGAATACGCTCCTACACCGCTCAGATAAAGAAGGATGTATACGTCATAGAATCGCCTATGCACTTTTGGACCTTATTCATTAAGAAATAAGGTTTATATTGGTGTAAAGTCAAACTTCACGAATTATTCTTTTTTAGTTAACGTTTACCTATTGTCGGTAAAGTTGTTTTTAAACCATTAATTATTCCGAAACGCACTTGGGCTAATATTGATTTTACACAAGGCTCTTGTTAATGTTCAAAATATTTTGTAATGTAATTTTAGGATATTTCGCAACGATAACTAAGTTGTTTGTTTAGTATTAAAACATAATTTATTTCATTATAAAATAAGGGTTTTAAATAAGAGTACTTTATTGGTCAATGTTTTGATACGAATCTCTGTTTTTAGGGTTCCGTAGTCAACTAGGAACCCTTATAGTTTCGCCATGTCTGCCCGTCCGTCCGTCCGTCCGTCCGCGGATAATCTCAGTGACCATTAGCACTAGAAAGCTGAAATTTGGTACTAATATGTATATCAATCACGCCGACAAAGTGGTAAAATAAAAAGTGATTTTTTTTATTTTATTAGGGTACCTCCCCTATACGTAAAGTGGGGAGTGATTTTTTTTTTCATTTCAACCCTAACGTGTGATATATTATTGGATAGGTATTTAAAAATGAATTGGGGTTTCCTAAAATCATTTTTCGATAATGTAAATATTTTCGGAAATAATCGCTCCAGAATTAAAAAAATATGCGTCCCCCCCTCTAACTTTTGAACCATAAGTTTTAAAAATATGAAAAAAATCTCAAAAGTAGAACTTTATAAAAACTTTCTTGGAAAATTATTTTGAACTTGATAGGATGAATAGTTTTTGAAAAAAAAATACAAAATAATTTCTGAACTAAGTTTGTAATTTAACCGTATAAGCAGGTGTTTATTGTACTTGTAATTTCTACAAAATTACAATGAAATGACGTGCTTTCAAATAAAGTAAAAACGGTGAAAATCGGTTCACACAATAAAGAATTATCCCATAAAAATCATCTTCCATACTTTATGCTCGCGCGCAATAGTTTACTCAATTTGCCGATAGATGTCGCTGTACATGGAACTCTCATATCATATCCTACATGGCGGTGTTATTAACTCTTAAGTGGGGACACTTACTGTGACGGACGGAAAACTACGGAACCCTACAGTGAGCGTGGCCCGACACGCTCTTGGCCGGTTTTTACTTTTTATGTTTACTGAAATGACAGATTGTTTAGACAAATCAAGACAATCGAACTGTCTATTTATTACAAAAACAGAGCATTTGAATATAAAAGTTACGTTATAATGTAATTGAACCTGGAAGATCTTCAAAACATGATCTAAGACTTTACGATGCTTCATTGAAGCTAGTACCACCAAGGTGTTGGTCATGACTTTAGTTTTGGTACCTTGGTGGTACGAACCCAACCATAGAAGCTGGAAACGAAACACTACAGGTGGTTGACCAATATACGTATACGAGTATCCTGGACTTATTTTATCTTTTGACAAAAAACATTACCAGAAGGAGATCTCCAGGAGAATCCAGCTGGGTTGGGCGGCATTCAACAAACTAGCGGACAACTAAGCCCGTCAACGTTACAAAATGCCATAAAACTCGCCTCTTCAATCAATGTGTCCTGCCCACCATGACCTTCGAAGTCGATACATGGACGCTCACTAAGGAGACTGTGCACAGAATCCGACTGGCACAGAGGACCACGGAGCGTGCCATGCTCGGCATCAAGCTTCAAGATCCAGTGAGGAATGTTGAGATCCAGCGTCGCACTAAGGTGCAAGACGTGGGATATGTCATTACCAAACTTAAATGGAGTTGGGCAGGACACGTTGTCAGGCAGAGTGACGGCAGGTGGACTAAAATGTTCACGGAGTGGTGGCCGCTTTCAGATGGAAGAAGCCCCTGGCGTCCGTTGGCTCGTTGGGTAGACGATATTCGGAAGGTTGCGGGTCACTTTTGGATGACATTGGCACAAGACCGGGACAAGTGGCGTACACGAAGAGAGGCCTATGCTCAGCAGTGGGCGATAAAGTGCTGAAGATATAATTCAACATGTTTAAGTATCACTTATATATGTATTAAATTAAGTGTGAAACATAATACAATCGTATCTAACTTCATTTTCTTGAATAACAAAACAATTATTAGTGTGATAGTGGATCACAGAAATAGGGCATTATTGCTTTTAGTTGCAATGCTAGCGTCGATTACGTATCAAATAGCGATAACTATTTTAACATCTAGACGCTGGTTTGATCCTGCTGGGCACCGGATGCCTTTGTCACTTTTCCGCCTGTATATCTATTTAAGTTTTTAACTATTTTAGTACGTGTACAGTACAGTCAATGTCCTCTGACATATATCTTTGTATGTTTACATTTTTTCACCTTATTACTAAAGAATAAAGTGCCTGTTGTTATGTGTGCTGTGAGCGATGCTGTCTATGTAGTGTCGTTTTATATAAAATAAGTCGTAATTGGTCGAAGTTGTGATGCGAATTGACGTTTTGTGAAATAGCAGTGATATCGCAGGTTCTACCTGTGGAAACTTTTAATTGGCTCACTGTTTCTAAATTACTGCCTATCTTGTTACCCTAGCTGTAAGTTTTCCTATGAAATAAAATGAAATAAAAAAAAATCGTCTAAACAAACTTGACTTTCTCGCGGCTATTCGCAGCTCGCAATATAAACGAAATATCGCATCTAAAGTTTTGTTACACACTAAATCCCCCAGTTTGAGCTAAAAATTAGTCCAATCTAAATTGGCACGACTTATCTCTGTGGCATTAATCACCACAATCTATATAGGTCTAATTCTCAAAATAACACACACTTCCTCAATCAAATAACCTTAGCTTTCTCAACCCCAAAGCGATAAAAAACGTCATCGAATTCAACACGTAATAAGTCCTTTATCAAACCGGTTGAATCTGGTTCCACCAACCTACTTTATTATCATCATTTTCGCAAGTTTTACCAACCCAGATAAATTTCAACTGTAACTTTAGAGGCTAAGGCGTGTTTTCGCTTGAGTAATTCTTGGTGGTTGTATTAATTTGGAGTTAGACAGTTAATTTATCCAAATAACATGGCGCTGATAAAATAAATGCAGAATGGAGGCCGTTGCTCGTTGTTATCAACTGTTTGTCACTTGATTGTTTTAATGCTGGCTTTGGACTTCCGTGCGGTTTAAGGTCAGTTTTTAGTATTATGCAACTTTGCAAGAATTATAAAACAAAATCCATTTATTTAATTTTCAGTCATATTGACATAAATATAAGGTTTCCCTCCCTGCCGAGGTTTTCCCAGCGGGCTACAGTATGAGGTTCTTCGAAAAGGGAGTGAATAGGTACCTAAAGGGTAGGCAACGCGTATGTGAATCCCCTGGGGTTGCAGGCGTCCATAGGCTACGGTAACTGCTTACCATCAGGTGGGCCGTATGCTTGTTTACCACCGTCGTAGTATAAAAAAAAATAACTTATTGTTATGGTTAAAATTTGGTTTTTAGTCACTATTTAATTAGTGTGACATGTTTCGGAATTACGGATGCATTGGGCATCAGCATCCATCATAAGGAGGCTTTCACACTGCTGCGGTTTTCACATGCGGCGCCGGTGTGCGAGCGAGATAGCGCTCTACATGTGTATAGCGCTGTCACACTTGCACACCGTTATAAAAACCCAAACCATCATAGAATCCTCCTCTTGTTCAAAGGTTGAATTCAAAAAATAATTAGTTATATGATAAACTTATATAGATGTCATATATATGAAGGAAAAAGTGACCTAGGCCTCCGGTGCCCAGGGCTGGGATCGAACCAGAGTCTTCTGCATTCGCGGCAGACGCCTTTACCACTTGGCCACCCGGGTCACAGCAGCACCGGTCGAATTTTCCCGCGTGTACGCAATCTTTGTAAATGCTAAGGCGCATTTCAGCCAATCATCTAAGGTAGAACATGAACAAACATCATAAGACGCGTGATTATACTTTCTCTCTGTACTTGAATGAAAACCTACGTGCAGTCAATACCGTATTAGAATAGTTCTATGGTATGAAGAACAATTCACTGAACACATACCTCGTTCGTATTAACTGTTTTGTGATTTTCAGACTTGAAGCTGATTTGCCGGTATTGTAACTTTTTGGCTTGGCACCGACTTCAAACATATCAGTTTGTAACGCATATAAATAATATAATAGTTTATTTTATCCTTTTTGAAGTCGGTTTATATTTTTTTTGTAAAAAGTTTTTATTTTTCCATTTTTAGTGGTTATAAAATTATTATAATCGGACAACAGATCTCGCAATAATCGGTGAAGATATATAAGAAAAAGTTCATGCTACGTACTCAATGTAATGAAAGTTCCACATATCATATGTGGTCTTCATCATTAGGTCCACTCCATCAAATTAGTGGTTTTGGAGAGGAAATGCTTGAGTTGCTTAAAAAAACAACCAAATCATCATGCATGTGCCATTCAAAATTGAGGAGCTCCCTCAATTCCTTATGGATCCCATAATCAGAACAGCACCAGATTAATGTGAAACTATCTCAAAGGTAGTTCCTTTCAAACAAAAAAAATCTTTTTTTTGTCCGATTTCCGGAATTCTCCTGAAATCGGACCATATGGGTCTCGGAATAATCGCTGAACATCCTACATTTTAAAAAATCATGATCATTATCATCAAAACAACCATCATCATGAGGTTCTTCATCAAATTGGTGGATTTCGAAAGAAAGTCCTCGCGTTGCTTAAGAAAACACCTAAATCACCATACATATGCCTTTAAAAATTGAGGAGTTCCCTCAATTCCTCATAGATCCCATCATCAGAACAGCACCAGATTAATATGGGACCACCTTGGAAGTAGACCCTTTCAAACAAAAAAATAATTATTCAAATCGGACCCCGCGTCTCGGAGTAATCGGTGAACATACATAAAAAAAAAGCCCAAACCGAATACAGAACCTCCTCCTTCTATGAAATTGAAGTCGGTTAATAAATAATTTTAAACGAAAAAGAACCGACTTCACTAAGCATCCTTTCCAACACCAAATGCTCGATCTGCTGTAAAAAATACTCAAATCACCATAGGTGTGCTTATAATAGTTGAAGAGTTCCCTCGATTTCTCCAGGATCCCATCATCAGGTCCTGACATGGTTACAATGGGACCAACTGTGTAGTATACGCTTTCAAACAAAAAAGAATTTTCCAAATCGGTCCAGCCGTCTTCGAATAATCGGTGAACATACATAAAAAAAAAAAAAAAAATAGCAAAAACAAAGATCCCGACGAATTGATAACCTCCTCCTTCGAAATCTTGAAGTCGGTTGATAAAGTACTTATCCGTTTTAGGCAGTACATCTATTATTTATCAGTCTCTAGGTAACGCGGCAGTTTTATGTATTTATATTATTTATTTAATCTTTATTGCACATAAGGAAACTTAACGTACAAAAGGCGGACTTAATGCCATAAGGCATTCTCTACCAGTCAACCTTTAGGGCAAAACAGAAAAGATCGGCGGTGCATCTAATGAAATTAATAACGACAAATTATTTTAATACCCATACACATAATATATATAAACTAGAATACATAAAATACATACTTATAAAACGAATACACATATAATAATATACATACACACAAATATTTATATATTTAATTTTATCTCGCCAAGAAAAGCCTTATGGCATTAAGTACGCCTTTTGTACGTTAAGTTTCCTTATGTGCAATAAAGATTAAATAAATAATAGTAGTTTATGCAACAGTTGTATAAGAGGGGTCAAAAAAGGTGAGTGGCGTGGGTAACAATTTGAGCCGTAGGCGAAAATTGTTAAGAAAAACGCCACGAACATTTTTTGACCTACTTATACGACGTTGCATACAATACTTTTTCTACGACTACACTTACTTTTACATAAAATGCGAAATTGAAAACTTCATGGATATCGCCGTTATTTTGTCAATATAATCAACAATCATTTAAGTTTTACCTTTTAAAACACTATTTTTCAAGAATACTAACATTACTAACACAAATACACACGTCGTTATTTGATCAATGATTAAAGAGCTACAGAGATTAGTAAAAATACCTAAATTACTTTCAAAGTTTACAGTTTGCCCCAACAAACGAACGGGAAACGTAAAATAAAAACTGCAAAGTATCTGTGGTTCTTTTCATTTTTTCTTTTTAAAGTTTTTTTTTCTAAAAACGCTGCGTTTATTTAGGTTTCTTAGGTTGGCAGTAATTTATTTTGTTCTATATTAAAGTGCTTGCACGCGATTACACGATACTATTTTGGAGCTTTTATAGAACAAGTGTTATTTTGGGCAATAGACTAGATAGACTTTTCTTCTAGTATATTATCTATGTTCTTATAAAGGTGTTGACGAATGTATAAATGACAGATAAAAGTGCAGGAGTAGAAAAATAAATAAAAGCACCTATTATTAATTAAATATTGTGTATAAATAAGATAGAGTACAACTTTCAAGACTAAAACTATAAACACTTCAGTCTTTTGAGTCTAAAACGTTACTTAAAAGAAAGCTGTGTCGTCGTCGGGTGTGTGTGTGTGTGTGTATGTATGTGTATCGATTTAACTTATTAAAATGTCAAGGGATAAGTTGTTACAAAACAGACACGTATAAATTATAATTATTCAGAAAAGCATAAATAACTTGTTCCGTTCATTGAATAACAATAAGTCACGATAAAGATAAGATATAATCGTCGGATTACTTAAGGTTAAAATAACCCTGAAGACACAACAGTACCTAAATATTTACTTATAATGTTATTGTTTAATTGATAATCAAATTGCACGTCATATATACATATATTTCAACAATAAGTGGGGTCTCAATAAATCAAAAGCTAATAAAACTAATATTATAGGTACTTACAAGTACATTTTTTCTAATAAACAGTTTTGGAGACAAGAGAAAAGTCGTTTGATCGTCGAAGAATTCGTTTAGTAACGTGCATATTACACCGTAAGCCAGGAACAAATTTCGTTGGTCATCGCGTCCCAGGCGAAACCTTGTAGAGTGGTTAAGGGCGATGTGTAATGAAGCCTCGTGAAGGTCAGCTGCCTCTCCGTTGGTGGGTTGAGAAACGGCAAGGATTTAATCAATTAAAAAAAAATGATCATCACGCCTCGATTGAAACTTTGTCAGGTGATAGTTTATATCCTATTCTAAATATAAAAAATCATCAGTCGGCTGTATCGCAGTGAAAAGGCCGTCAGCTATTCACGTGAACATATGATCTTCAGGGCATCAGCTGACGGTCTTTCCACCTCGATACAGCCGGCTGACATTTTTTTTATGTTTGTAAGAGTATATAAACTATCATCTGACAAATTTTCAATCGGGACGCATGATCTTTTTTTTAAAGTGAATAAATGGCTGCCGTTCCTCAACCCACCAACGGAGCGGCAGCTGACCTTTACGAGGCTTACATCGCCCCTAACCACTTCACAAGTTATCGCCTGGGACGCGATTGGTTATGAAATTTGTTCCTGGCTTACGGTCCATATCTGCTAGCCTAATATGGTCGGATTTTTATCGCCTGTCACCATAGCTGTCACGTTCTAACAAGTATGTAAGTGCGAAAGTGATGCATGACGTGATAGGCGATAAAATGACAACCATGATACGTGTTCTGGTGTAGCAAAATTACTGGTGTTCCGTTTAAGGGCATAATAGGGATGATGACACATGTTGAATTATGAAATAAAATTTAGTATATTTTAGTATAGTTTAGTATAGAAAGGATGCAAAATGATCAATATATCTAAATAAAGTGTAAATTTAAAAAAATCTATGGAAATCGTGCAAAGATAATCAGGTTTTAGCATTTCAAAATTTTTAGATTTTTTAAAGTACGTTGTTAAAAAAAAACAATGATACCATTCGATTTTTTTACAGTTTACTGTAAAATAAATTGTATGGCAACCATATATATAAACGCAACATTTCACTGTAAAAATAGCAATTTCATAACTTTTCCATACTGTGAACAGGGCGACTATGTAATCGTGACGTCACTTTTACACATCATTTTGTTAGGAGCGTTTTGAGAAACAAATGCAAATCTCAGACTTTAAGTCTTATTTCTGACTTTAGTGTCGCTTTAACGCATTTTGCCCCATATAGACATGTGTTCCTCACAACAAAACGAATCGATTGATACCATACATCAATTCATCATCCATTTTGGTATCGTATTGCGACTAACAAATAGGAGAATAAAATTTTCGACGCATTTTTTTTTGTACACACTCTTTTTTTTTCGCGAAACTTTTTTTTTCTTAGTTTTTTATAATTATAATACGATACGAGGGTTGCTACTTATATATCCGGAAACCGGGATTACAATCTTCTTAAATAGCATATTTGACCTCCATGGTAAAATTTGAACTTTTTTAAGTACTGGCCGGTATATTTTTTCTTTCTTATTAACGCTCGTGTTTTGTTTTTGACGGGTTTTAAATGTCATCTCGCAGCAAGAATGGAACTCACTCGTGAAAATATTCTTGCTATGATTTATTATGATTTTCGGCGTGGTTTAACGCAACAACAGTGCATAGATCAACTAACTTCAACTTTTGGTGATGAAGCCCCATCTAAAACTACTGTGTATCACTGGTTTAGTGAGTTCAATCGTGGACGTAGTATGCTTACGGACGAAGTTAAGGCAGGTCGCCCGAAATCGGTCGTTGTACAACAAAATATCGAGGCTGTGCGAAAACTTATAATGGACGACCGACATGTTACGTACCGCGAGATAGAGGCGACTCTGGGTATTTCTATGACCAGCATTAATAGCATATTACATAATTATTTGGCTGTAAAAAAAATTTGTTCGCGTTGGATACCCCACAACTTAACAAAAGAGCAAAAAGATGCTCGCGTCGAATGGTGCAATAAAATGTTAAAAAAATATAACCGTGGTGACTCAAAAGCCGTTTATAACATCTATACCTATACAGGTGACGAATCCTGGATCTATGCATACGATCCCGAAACGAAGCAACAATCAACGGTATGGGTGTTTCAAAATGAGCCGAACCCTACGAAAGTGAAACAAATGGTGGCCTGCTTCTTCGGTATTAATGGCCATGTAGCTACAGTGCCACTAGAAAACCGTAGAACGGTTAATTCAGAGTGGTACACGACCATTTGCTTACCGGAAGTATTTGAACAAATTCGTAAAACTAACCAGCGACGAAGAATCATTCTTCATCATGACAATGCCAGCTGTCATACGTCACGCGAAACAACTCTATTTTTGGAGGGTCAAAATGTGGAATTAACGGGTCATCCGCCGTACAGCCCTGACTTGGCACCGAACGATTTTTATTTATTTCCAAATATAAAGAATAAATTACGCGGTCAACGCTTTTCGACCGCTGAAGATGCTGTCGACGCATTCAAACAACACGTTATGGAGGTACCTCAGGCGGAGTGGCAGAAGTGCTTTAAAAATTGGTTCACGCGAATGCAAAAGTGCATAGATCATCAAGGGGAATACTTTGAAAAACAATAAAACCATTTTCAGCCGTGTACGTTTGTTTGTTTTTTTGTTTCCGGATATATAAGTAGCAACCCTCGTACCAATAAAATTATAACCAGTATTTTTGTTAAACCTCGTACGATAAAAATCATGCATGTCACACGTGGCAACTGAACCACTTTAAACCTGAGCATCACGCTACCTACGACTGTCTCCGATACTCGATACAGAAACCATACACGCCGTAAAAGCCTTATTGAAATACCACAACTGTATCTGATATGATGTTTGTAGAATCTGCTATGGTCTCCTGTTTGTCAGAGACCAAGCAAAAAGATAGGACTTACACACCTGCAATCACATAATATAAAATATTGAGCTAGGCGTAGCAAGCTATACATAAATAATACACTGCTTTATCTACACACATATTATAAATCCTAAATGACGTGTTCGGAAACCATTAAAATGACCGCTATTGCACCACCATGGCCAACTGTTAAAATTACGTTACTGCTACAGATAAAAAACATCATAATAAAATCGGTTGTTGTAATGCTGGCCATTACCTACCGTTTTTGAATACATTTTAAATCACTTACAATGTGAATGTAGATAACCCTTAAAATTGTATGAATATGAAACCGAAATAACACAGTAAAATGAAAGGAAACATCGCCATTTACTTGAAAGAAATTCTGAATCAGAAATGTCAGAATTTGCTTGAAAATTATTCCCATGCAACTACAATACAACTTCAATATTGGTTGATTATTTGTTCAGTGTTGGAGTTATGTTTAAGATAGATTGTGTTTTTAATGTATTTTACAATAAGGAACGCAACATTTTAATATGACAGTCTGTATTACTACCATGTCTATGGTTTTCCGAAGTTGGTTCTACACCTGTGGCGACTCGATCAAACCGGTTTATACAATAGCCGTTAATGGGTCGCATTATCGATGTAGTTACTTATAGTTCTGTCATTTATTTGTATGTCGTGACTATTTAGCGTGTTATTTTGTGGGCTAAACTGGAATTAAGCGGCCATATTTAGCACTAGCTTTACCCCGTGGCTACGCCTGCGTACTAATTGTTACATTGCTAAAGGGAGGGTGTAGCAATTTAACAATCAATACTACCTAACCTAGACAGTACAGTTACTTTGTGGCATTGAGTAGCAGGAGATGTCATCCCTAAGAATTTTCATTTCATTTCATTCAGTCATAGCTGTCAACCGCCAAATCTTCTCTTTGAGTTTGGATTTTATAAAGGCAGCCAGTCCAGCTACCAGATCCATTGGTGCTATGCGAAAATGATCTTAAAAGACTTTCCCTAACATAACTCGTAAACATAACTTTTAGTTTTGACCATTGTCAACAGTGTCAATTTTGACTAGGTAGCAGGTTAAAAATGTATTATTCGCTAGTTTTTATTTTTCATTTGTCAATAAGGCGTTTGCCATAAAAACTATCCCACCAAAAACATAAATGTAAAAAGGAGAGCCAAGTTCAATACAAAAATTATGCTTGGCTGTGGGCTTCGCCGCAAAAAGAATGGAGATCTAAATGAGTGCCAAGTTCTATGCAAAATCCAAATATGTATTTATAGGAACAAAATAACATTATGAACAAGTATTAAACTCTATTTCTTTGCTTTATTGACCTATAACAATTGCTGTTATTTAAAAATGTGAGATCTTAAAATAGGTTAGATTTGACTTGGCCAGTTTTCATTACATCAGTCATTTTATAAAGTTATTCAAAATATATATATATATTTTTTTTTAATTCTGATAAAAACTGGCCAAGTCAAATCTAACCTACTTTAAGATCTCACATTTTTAAATAACAGCAATTGTTATAGGTATCGAATTAAGCAAAGAAATAGAGTTTAATACTTGTTCATAATGTTATTTTGTTCCTATAAATACATATTTGGATTTTGCATAGAACTTGGCACTCATTTAGATCTCCATTCTTTTTGCGGCGAAGCCCACAGCCAAGCATAATTTTTGTATTGAACTTGGCTCTCCTTTTTACATTTATGTTTTTGGTGGGATATCATTACTTTTTGTAAAGAAAACTAGGCAGGTATTGAGATTTAATGTTTTTTCTTGCGTTTTCGCTGCATAGTTTTATTTTTTATGCTATTGTCTACATTCTCTTGAATGTTAGAGATAATAGTGCGCATTGCCCATTCATTATCTGCTACCTTTTTAATACGCTTCCTGTTTATGCTTAAATTTGCCAAGTCCGGGCGATATAACGATCTCAGGCGGTTATATTCTACAATAGAACTATCTTGTGCCTTAATTTGATTAGGGTCTAAATTAATAAGGTGTACTTCGTCTAGTGTTTTAACTCTGGAGAGCGCAACGTAGGCCAGTCCTCTGCTAAATATCGAAGTGCCTATGTCGAGAAGAGCGCTGTCCAGATTAAGTCCTTGTGATTTGTGGATGGTAATAGCGTAAGCCAAGCAAATAGGGAACTGTTCCCGGTGTACATATACATAATTTAATATCTGAAACTTAGTCTTGACACGTTGTAGTTCATAAATTAAATTATTAAATTTGATAATAATTTTACGTGCACTATTGTTTCTATCGACATCCCAGTTTATTTTCTCTATGACTCCAATAGAGCCGTTCATTAGCCCTTTACTAACATCTATATTCCTACGCAACATAACTCGCGCATCCAATTTGATCGTGATAACTTTTTCTAATCCAGCGGTTAATGATGAATCATCCTCGTTCTTTTTCAGCACTTCCTTTGCTCGCTTGTTTAAATACCGTGGACAGTCTATTTCATAGTTTCAAATATCTGCTTGTAACGGTTCCAACGATACAATTAAAAAAAAATTGTATGGGGACCCCCCCTATTTTTTAACTTTTTTTTATTTTTAGATTTTTTCCTACGCTTACACATAATTACCGAGCTGGTTTCCAAATTTCATCCTTCTAGGTCATCTGGAAGTAGGTTAGATTTAGGTACTATATGTCAGTCAGTCAGTCAGTGCTAAAATTTACGACTTCATATCTTTATAACTGTTTGAGCTAGCTTCATGAAATTTGGGCTTCTAGATGTCCTTACGGATATAATTAAACACACCTTGTTTTATGTGTTTACGTTAAAGATGTTTTGAGTTATAGAAGAGTCAAAAGTAGCACCAAGTGGTTCGTGTAATATACACTTGGCGCTGGCTTACCAGTTACTTTGCTTGAACTTGGATTGACACGCTGCGGCGTGACTAGATTTAGAAAATTCGTATGGCATGCATATTAGGCAATCAGAGTACAGGTTTGAGGTCGGGTGTCCGGGCGTCCAGATCCTCAGCTGGACCAGGATAGGAGTGAAGAGGGCAGCGCAGAAATATGTGCTCAGTGGTTTGATCTTCTTCGCCGCACTCGCAGAGGGATCCTTCCATCCCCACTTATGTTGGGAATAGTTATAACGGCTATACCCCGTTCTCAACTTGTTTAGGCAGCATGAAATCTTACGAGGTAGATTTTCTCGTCGGGAAACATGCATTTAGAAATCTATCTATTCAGCCCGTATCCACCCACTGCTGAGTAGGCCTCTTATTTATTACGCCACTCTCCTCTGTCCGTGCCAGTCCCATCTACTGCACACCAACTGTTCGGCAGATATCATCTGACCATCTGGTTGACGGTCTCCACGCTGACCTTTTGGCCCATTTTAGCCACCATTCAGTAACCCGTCTCGTCCATTTGTCATGTACCTTTGACTTGAAAACGTCTCAAATATCAACTTTTAAAGCATAATGTTACAACAAAATCTATTACTACTATCAGTTTTCTCGAAATTGAAACAATTTTTGATGCTCAGTCAAATAATTGATTCCTAAAAGTCGATTTTCTTATGCGAGAAATCCTGTTCCACAGTTTGGTATTTAATATATGTATTTAATAAAGATAGCTACGGATATGTTGAAGCGTGTACCTGACTCACGTGATACGACACCTAGATCAACATGGCGGACAATATCGCAAATTGCAAATTTTTCCTGGCCTGAATCATTTTATTGTTTCGAAAACAAAGACTTTGTGTTCACTGAAGACTGAAGTTCAAACTAAGGGCGATCCTCATTAAAAATAAAGAAATACATTTATATTTCTCAAAAATGTCCCCCAAGGTTAACGTCGCTGGTTAAACTTTAGGTGACCTTTGTACATCTCATAGTAAAATGTATCTCGATGTCGCGACAAAAAAGTTGACAAAAGCTTTATACTATTTAAGTCTATAATTTATATTTAAACGATAAAAGAGTCTACGAGCGCAGCGAAGCGAAGTTCGTACAGATAACTGCGGACACAACGGAACTGGTAGCTGGTTACTGGGACGTCAGTTCACTGCATTTCGATGGCTTTTTGATTTTGAATAGTTGTTCCGCAATAACTTTAGTATATAAGCAGTAATAAATATATTTTGAGAGTTCCTGAATGAGCAGGATCGATCAAAGGTTTATGTAGCTAGAAGACGCAAAAGCGATCATCATAAGGGTCTTGTTATATTGGTCATCTCGTTTACAAGTAAATCGCGAGTTCTCAGTTCGAGGCAGAAAATAATTAGATTTGTTTTCTAGTTGTACAAATCAAATGATTGATGGCAGCGGGTGATGCTTGTTTGCCACTAACATGTCTCGTCCAGTCACAACCTCACGTAAAACATAACATGCCACAAACAAGAGTTGCGCTAGGAGTTGCGCAATAAGTAAAGATGGCCGTCCATTGAAAGCGATAACAGCATATATAGCGTATAGGTTAATGATCTGCATGATGATTATACATGGGTACAATATAATTTATTTATTATATTATGTAATTATATATGTATGTTTATAGTATTACATATTTGTGTACGTGTAGTAACTATTAGGTATGTTAATGTGATTTGTTTTTATTGAGTCATCTCTGCTCTTATAATCCTGCACCAATTCCGTCATTTGTACTTTCTTGTATTGTGCAATAAAGATTAAATAAATAAATAAATAAATAGCGAAAGCTAGCACAATTACATTTCATTGACCTATATGTATCCCTATACATAGGGAGGTGACATACCAATTCAAATGGCATAAAAATGTCTTCGTCTCGTTGAAACTCAGCGCTATATTCATAAGCAAACAAAGATGACAGGATATGCGTAAATCTACCTAATGCAGCCAAAAAATCCACCAGTTTATGTGCATGAAACGTCATGTTGACAGATAGGGTCACATTATTTATTTATCTCTGATTGTGTTTTCTAAGTATCAAATCAAAGCAAAAAAATGTATTCCACCACATAAAGAAAAATAAATGCAGAAAAAAATAAAGAAAATAATGGTAACAACAATAACAGGCGGTCTTATCGCTATAAGAGACTTCATCCAGACAAACTTAGGATAACAGGAGATAAAAAACAGAGTTTCAAAAACAGGTAGTGCTTAAAACAATTAGCGAGTTAAGAAAATCACAATCATCACTAATGAGTTCAATGCGGCTTGCCTAAGAAAATTTATATATAAATTTATATATAAGCAAAGCAGTGGATAGTAAGCCTTAGTCGGAAGGTTTCTATTTGCCGGGGCGTTTACAACGAGTGTGTACTCGTGACTTTGGGCAGATAAAGCCCCGAGTAGTCCAGGTTGGCAGCGCATCGATAAAAAACAAAATGGCGGTGTATTGTCAAACGTCATTTACGACAGCGGGAAGAGCGCCCTAAGATGCATGCACACATTGAAGCGTGCACAGATGTACCGTACACACAAAGGGGTTCAAACGAGTTTTGTAGTATGACGTGTCCGCCCTGTGGCTATACTAGCATCCATACATAAAGCTGCAGTGGTTAGTAAGCCTTAGTCGGACGGTTTCTATTCGCCGGGACGTTTACAACGAGTGTGTACTCGTGACTTTGGGCAGATAAAGCCCCGAGTAGGGTGACTGTGGGTTTCGTCCCGGAAGGGATTTTAGTTTCCATCTGTTTTTGGATAGCTTCAACCCTTTATAAGGCAAAAGGGCGTCAGAAATTAGGCGAAATTGAACCCTATCACTTTGAGATAAAGTTCAAATAATGGTGGGAAATATATTCCCTCTGCCTTATAAAGGCTTAACTGATTTAGGTTTAGGCATATTCACACAACAAATTGACAAACTTACTTTATGAACCAGTCAAATTACGTATTTTGAATAACATAATAAAGTTTTGAAACTATTACAGCATCGTAACTATAGGTATAGAGTTTAACGCACATTACTGTTCGCTCCCCTCCCCCTATGTCCAAGTGTTAAAATATTACAGGTTGACAGTTTAATTTTTTTTAAGAAAAATATTAAATTTTAATGTTAGAAATAAAATGTCTATAACAAATAATATCCTTATTGAATTCGAAACAAAAAAAGGTTCAATGAATTTTTTAGATAAGCTTTAATTGCCGTTTTCACGTAATGGTTAGACAATAGGAAGTCTTTGAAAAACTTACAAGATTTGAATTAATAACAACTATACCCAAAATAGTCAAATGTATTTGCATGCTAGTTTAATAGTTATTGTAAATATGCTAACGGTGCTAACAAATTAGTCATGGATATTTTTACCGCTGATAGTACTCGGTTCTCGGAGTATATTTAAGTATAAAACATCATAGATTTTGTTATG
Source organism: Pammene aurita (assembly GCA_947086415.1). NCBI lineage: Eukaryota > Metazoa > Arthropoda > Insecta > Lepidoptera > Tortricidae > Pammene > Pammene aurita. The sequence continues at coordinate 31,428,082 of OX352308.1, forward strand.
TTTTTTTGGAGAAAACTAGGAAACAAATTTCCTACGTTAAAACACCCTGTTAATAAGATAATTAATGAGACCTCTTTAGACCCGAATCATAATGACTTTTAAGAAAAAAAAGCTTTTGACGTGACATGACAGACAGTGTTTAACATCTTGACAGGTACATTATAGGAGTTATTTAAAAAATTAATTATATATATTTTTTTGTTCGGTAGATGAAAACAAAAAAAAATTATATACAAAGGTTCCTTAATTACAGTTAAAATTTAATTGTTTTAATGTATATTAAATTGTTTAATTGTTTTAATGTGTATTAATGTATATTATCTCTTAAAATATCCGTGACTAATTTGTTAGCACCTTATATGTATTACGACTGTAATAATGCTACACCGATCTGGTAAAATTGTATTGAGACAAATCAACATATACTTAACCTCTTATGTATACATAAAATTTATGGCAAAAAAGAAAATGAAATAAAAATACGGAGTAGCTAAACAAAAGTGTGTAAATACAAAATTCACGGTCACCCTACTATGAACGACGAACGTATCAGTCTGTTTGTTCGTCTGTAACTTTCTACCGACGTTTAGTCATATTATAATGAGCGCATTATATTTTGTCTTAAACGGAACATTAACTTTATGTCCCCGTTATTCTCGGATTAGGGGAATTAAGACGTCGTTTTGTAAAGAGAGTACATCAATTTTAGCTTTAGAGTTTAGACGCCATTGTCTTAAAAGTTTATACTAAGATAATTAGTTACTTTATTGTTTTAAGTTATTAAGATCGTGTATCTTACAAATATGCTTTAAATATACAATCACCGCGCCCTGAGGGTTCCGTACATCACACAATGTTAACAATCACCGAACATTGCTGTAGTAAAAAGAAAAAAAAATGTAAGTTTGTAATTGCAAAATATCATGTAAAAAACACACTTTTGAGTGGGTGTATTGTGACGGGCCGGTTACTACGAAACCCTACGTTGATTATGGCCAAATGCTCTTGGCCGGTTTTTTCCTTTTCTTATGCCTTTTTGCCAAATTTCATAATTCTAGGTCTAGGGAAGTACCCTATATGTATAGTTTTGAGCCCCCTGCAAAGTATTAAAAAGGGCCTTGGGCCTTACAAAAAGCCGTACTTTGGATTGCGTTGACTTAGAAGCTTGATATTTTTTACTGCTTCAAGGGACCGCAGGCATAAGTACCTATTTGATGATGATTTTCACTTAATACCTCCTCGCGTTTCTAAGAAAAATGGTCTTGACAGACCGACTAACAAACAGACAGTCAGACGGATAACAAAGCGATCCTATAAACTCAAGAGGTAAAAACGGAACCCTAAAAAAAATACTATACGAAAATTGATTTGAACATTATCGGTTAAAGCGTTTTCGAGTTATCTCCAAAAACGTCTTCTATAGGCAGATACGTTACGACCTTTTGATAATATTTCTTAATGTACGGAACCCTCCATTATGCGTGGTCCGACACTCACTTAGCCGGTTTTTATTATAATAAACTACATAGCTTAAATGCTATATTATGTTCAGAAAGCGTCACATCCGCAGAAAAACTAGAACATACTTTAAAAGTAAAAACAAAAGACACGTTTAAATAACCTCATTAGTCATGAAACCACAATACCCCGACCCGACCTTCAGAACACCTGTTCTAGAAACTGGGGTTGAACCCGCACCGGGCATTGTATGCTAACCACTGAGTCATAGGGGCCGTTGGTCTATATACTACTATTGACAGTGACTCAAATATCAGTGTATATTCAGCAAAAGTTACGTACAAAATGATATCTTATATTGTAAGACTGGTGGGTTGCACCACGCATAACTAACGACCAACGTTAAATATGGCGACGGAGCTGTCATCCCATAGAAAACTGTCAAAGTTTTCATACAAGATTTTTTTAACGATGACGTTGACGTTAACAGACGCTTTGATGCAACCGGCCCTTGTACTCTATAATTGACATTACTACTAAAAATAAATTATATATTAATTGCTTGTCCTTTTGACATTCAAATTATCAATGTGTATTAATTGTGTTTTTATCATTAATTTAATGATTTAGTTATTAATTTCATGGTAATTTTCAAGTATATTGTTTGAACTTAGGTATAAAAAAATCGTATGCCAACAGGCAAAACGTGGTGTTTATCAACATATTATTAAGACCTAATGAATATACCTATGTTTTTGACGTGATAACGTCTTATAAACCGATAAACACCGGTTGCATGCACGAAAAAGTGTCACGTTGTGGACAGATCTCCATGGTAACGTTACGGCCACGTTGTCAATTCAATTCATAGTTAAAAATCTGCAAATTTTCATCAATGTTTTCTTATGACGTTATCACGCAAAATTGTTGTCCATAAATCGACTTTACCGACAACCATGTTTTACAAATAAATAAATGATTGATTGATTGATTGTGTTATGCGGAAGGTTTTTTCAATCTTGTAAATCATAAGTAATTTTTTGTGTCCTTGTTTAATTCCCATTACGATTGTCTTGGTCAATGATATGCACACTATAATTTGTCTTACTATATCAGATGAAAGTGCCTTATAATTAGGTATATTATTATAAGTTGTAATATATACGATATGGACGTGCTTACATAAATAAATAATCCCTTAACCATACCTATACTATGCAAGGGTGAATAGGTAGGTTATACTGAATAACTTATTTATCAATTATCAGGCCAACTTCGAAATCGTAAAAAAAATATTAAGCTGTTCCATTAATTTTTTTTGAAGATTAGATGTCGATGTTTTGTATGGGACAGCCATTCTTTTCTCGATTTAGGAGTTGGGTCCCATACTACCTCTTATAATGGCTTTTTAAATATACCTAATGAGAGACTCATCTCTGTCTGATGGATTCAGCATTGTGTAGAAATGTTATAAAACAAAATTACTACTCTTAGCATCCAATCTACTAGGAATCTCAAGTATAAGTACAAATATGCGAAGGTTACCCAAATATAAACCAATAAATATTAACATTTGTAACGTATTCCGCATTTTTCTGCAAGTATAATAACAAAGTAATAGCATACGTTAAATTGTCAAACACTCAGTGTGACATTTGACAGTGACTATTTACGACAGTCGGAGTTTCCTCTTGGCAGCGATCTTTTCTTGCGGACGTATGATGGCATGCGATATTCATCTGGTTGAAAGAGACAGACGCTGTCACGTAAACAAGTGCGTCCGTGTTGGTCATGTAATACGCTCTATGTTCAAAATACTGCCTTTAACACCGTGCCTACCTTCAAGTATCTAGGAATCATATTGAACAATGACGGCACAGGTTGGCAGAAATGAAGAGACCTGATAGGAGCTGTGCGGCACGAGAATGCATGTCAAAGGGAAAGTGTAAAACAGTGCCGTGAGACCAAGCGATGACTTATTGAGCGGAATGCTGGCCCTTGAAAAAACAACAAGCCGACCGAGCGACGTGCAGCTTCGTCGCTGAAATGTGAATGCTGAGGTGATCGGCAGGGGTTACTCCACTCGACAAAGTGACTAACCAGTATATTCGTGGCAGCTTCAAAATAAGGCCTATACCCGACAGGCTGGAAGAAACAAGAGTTCGTATGGTATGTTATGAGAAGACCTGCCGACCACATGACGAGAAAGGTACTGGAACTGGGATCGAAACCAAGGCTAGGCGGGAAACCTCGAATAACATGGATGTCAGTAGTTATAAAAAAGACCTCAAATACGGACCCAATGACGACCCAGCATAGACAACTCTGGAGACTAAAAATTAGGAAAGCCGACCCCAGATAAAGATGGGATAAGGCCCGAAGAAGAAGAAAAAGGTCATGTAATGGCACGATTAGACGTAGAAACTAATGAGCTCCTTGAATTTTATATTGAAAAAAGGTTTCCCAAACATGCGCAAAAATATTGATAGGAAATGTCATGTTCGAGGCACATACTTCTAAGCCTATTTAAAAAGCTATTGCTCATTTTAAAATCACTACTTCAGCGTAAAAGTGGATTCAAGGAGGGTGTTAGGGGATTGAATGGACCACACTCCGATGGCTCAGACAACCTTCGTATGGATGGAGGTCGTGAAGTCTTGACGACGATATGGGCAATCCCGGAAAGTTTAAGAATTCTGGCAGTACGCAGCTCACAGTCTGGACGAGGGGCGTCAAAGAAGAACTTACTTTTTGGATATTTAGGAGCAGAAGGCTCAAACAGAATTGTAAAGAGGGTACAGAGGATCGTGAGGGATCTACGGCGACGAACAGAGAGCCAGTTGAGTTGGCGACGGTAATAGGAGACATAATCGTATTTACGAAGGCCGAAGATAAAGCGTATGCCATTGTTGAGGAGGCGTTCAAGTCTATTGAGGCGTTCTTAAGTGACATTCGTAGTGCACACATCACCATAATCAATAATTGGCATAATCAAAGCCTGCACTAACATATTTGTATCAATCACGATCAATCAATCACGATCCTCACACATGAACACACGTTAACGGAACGACGTTCTACGAATCTACGTTCATAATTTACGTTGTTTTTTTCGCGTCAGACCAATGACCTTTCTCACAACATGTGTTCTCTCGCGCACGCGCGGCAGAAATAGAACGGTACTGTTCGACGCAGAACGTTACTACGATTTTAATAAGTGTATGACTAGGTGTATGGTAAAGTGGCTAGTACCATACCTGAACTGCAATAAATAATATGGAATAATCTTACACCAATCATAATTATCCCACAGTAAGCTCAATAAGACTTGTGATGTGGATACTAGACGAGATTAATAGTAAGTAGATATAAATAAATATCTATTTAAATATATAGAAAACATTTATAACGCCCTAGAGTTGCAATTTTCTATAATGTGCTTAAAAAGAAGTGGAATACATGAGATCGCATATAAACCACAAGTTTTGAGAGAAGAGAACCACGAGGAGGAATTTTAGTTTACTAGCCGAGGAACTGGGACTGGTATGTTGCAATTGTTGCACTCGTGGGCAAAGGCCGACACTACCAACTAAACCAACCACGGTATGCCCGTCGTGCAGCGTTGGTGACGGTGACACGGGATCGCGTAAGCATTCAACCGCGAACACCGCCTGCTGCGACAGCCGAAGCTGTCCCCTCACTGGGGCCCTCCAGCCAACACTGAGGAGTTCTTCAGGAGTGCGGAACCCTCCATCCCCATACACAGAGTATTAGCAGCACCGGTACCATCTTTGGAGCCGAAGAGATCGCTTACCGTTGCTCCCAGGATGCACCGTCCAGGAACTCTTCCCTTTCCTCCGGATCAAGAAAGAATGAGAAGGGCTCTGGCACTCGAGGAGGTTTCCCGTCAGTCATAGCAGCGGTGATGGGGGCGTCATCCTCCTAGCATCAACCTGACTTTTTGCCACGGCTCTATCGAGCCTGGGGTCTGCTCGGCAACCTAATCCCAGGAATTGCCATGGCTTATGATTTTTTCCTACCGAAGTAATATACTTTTAAGTGTGGTTATAGTACGCCGACTGTACCGCCAAAAGCGCACGGCAAAACAAATAATTTACCACGCACATTATCGTTGCGATCATTTTACATAAACCAGACTTCCTGAGCTTTCTACATATTTCGATAGATCTTGGAATCTGTCTAATCATGTGGATAACATATAATTATGTTTTTTGTTTGATAAAAAAAAAGATTTTACGATTTAAAAAAAATTTGCTTAGAAATGAAAAATACTTAAAATTACTACAAAACTTTGCCAAACTGCGAAAAAGTTTATTGGCGAATGAAATACACCCATTCTACACGGTGAAGATTGCGAGAGATTTTAACTTTGAATTCTTGAGGTCATAAAGAGTAATGGGTCTTAAATAGAGATGCAACGGATATCCGGCCACTATTCGATATCCGGCCTATCCGGGCACAATTTAACTATTCAGCCGAATACCTGATATTGCGTACTATCCGGCCGGATACCGTAGTAAAATGATATGTCAGTCCAGTTTAAAAACGGGATGAATATATATAGTAAACCAACAAATATCTAAATATATAAAAGAAGAAACTGACTGACTGACTGACTGACAGACATATCAACGCACAGCCCAAACCGCTGGTTCTAGAGATTCCAAATTTGGCACGTAGGTTCCTTATAAGGTCTAGGGATGCACTAAGGAAGGATTTTTCAAAATTCACCCCCTAAGGGGGTAAACTGGGGTCCAAAAGTTTGTATGGCGAATCAAGATTTATTAGACTATTTCATTCGAAGCTTCAAAGGAGTATTCCTAACGATAAATGAAAAAACACGTGTTTCAGGTTTTTTTTTTAATTCAACCCCTAAAAGGGGCAAATGTGGTCTCAAAGTCTGAAAATCAACATGGGTATCGTATCCTTTTTGAGTACTTATAGTACGCGGGCGAAGCCGCGGGAAAAGGCTAGTTATAAATATTATTTGAAACGGGATATTTACAATGTATATTTGTTTTTACGAGCACCCGATATTTCGGCGCAGTTGCATGCACCATCATCACGGAGTAACTAACGTTGCGGCGAGTTTTAGTAGTCTACCCACACACCGTAGCGATCTACCCTCTTTCGAGTTCGCTTTTTTCGTCCATTGTCACTGCTACTACTACTGGTAGGTACATATCCCGCTATGGTATGGTAGGGCTACATGGTAAATATCCCGTTTCAAATAATATTTATAATGTGAATGACCATGTGAGCTTGAAATCATAAACCAACATAGTAGTTTATGTAACTGTTACGTAATAAGGGTCCTTAAAACATGAGTGTGGTTTTATGAAATGAGCCGCAGGCGAATTTCATAATAAGATCACACGAGTGTTTTAAGGCCTAATTACGTACATTTGCATACACTGCTTTATCTACACTCATATTATAAGGGTTGCTACTTATATATCCGGAAACAAAAAAACAAACAAACGTACACGGCTGAAAATGGTTTTATTGTTTTTCAAAGTATTCCCCTTGATGATCTATGCACTTTTGCATTCGCGTGAACCAATTTTTAAAGCACTTCTGCCACTCCGCCTGAGGTACCTCCATAACGTGTTGTTTGAATGCGTCGACAGCATCTTCAGCGGTCGAAAATCGTTGACCGCGTAATTTATTCTTTATATTTGGAAATAAATAAAAATCGTTGGGTGCCAAGTCAGGGCTGTACGGCGGATGACCCGTTAATTCCACATTTTGACCCTCCAAAAATAGAGTTGTTTCGCGTGACGTATGACAGCTGGCATTGTCATGATGAAGAATGATTCTTCGTCGCTGGTTAGTTTTACGAATTTGTTCAAATACTTCCGGTAAGCAAATGGTCGTGTACCACTCTGAATTAACCGTTCTACGGTTTTCTAGTGGCACTGTAGCTACATGGCCATTAATACCGAAGAAGCAGGCCACCATTTGTTTCAATGTACTTTTTGCACGAGTAACTTTCGTAGGGTTCGGCTCATTTTGAAACACCCATACCGTTGATTGTTGCTTCGTTTCGGGATCGTATGCATAGATCCACGATTCGTCACCTGTATAGATGTTATAAACGGCTTTTGAGTCACCACGGTTATATTTTTTTAACATTTTATTGCACCATTCGACGCGAGCATCTTTTTGCTCTTTTGTTAAGTTGTGGGGTATCCAACGCGAACAAATTTTTTTTACAGCCAAATAATTATGTAATATGCTATTAATGCTGGTCATAGAAATACCCAGAGTCGCCTCTATCTCGCGGTACGTAACATGTCGGTCGTCCATTATAAGTTTTCGCACAGCCTCGATATTTTGTTGTACAACGACCGATTTCGGGCGACCTGCCTTAACTTCGTCCGTAAGCATACTACGTCCACGATTGAACTCACTAAACCAGTGATACACAGTAGTTTTAGATGGGGCTTCATCACCAAAAGTTGAAGTTAGTTGATCTATGCACTGTTGTTGCGTTAAACCACGCCGAAAATCATAATAAATCATAGCACGAATATTTTCACGAGTGAGTTCCATTCTTGCTGCGAGATGACATTTAAAACCCGTCAAAAACAAAACACGAGCGTTAATAAGAAAGAAAAAATATACCGGCCAGTACTTAAAAAAGTTCAAATTTTACCATGGAGGTCAAATATGCTATTTAAGAAGATTGTAATCCCGGTTTCCGGATATATAAATAGCAGCCTATGTATATATTAAATTAAGTGTTCGGAAACCATAGAATGACCGCCATTGTACCGTCATGGCCAACTCGATTGTGCCGGCGCTCGCGCGGGACCAATCGAGTTGGCCATGGCGGTAACATTATGTTATCAAATTCGATGTTCCAAATTTGAAACTCATTGCTTAACAATATTTGAGCATGCAAAGTTAAAATTACGTTACTGCCGCAGATAAGAAACTTATCATAGTTAAATCGTTTGTTGTAATGCTTGTCATTGTCTACGGTTTTTGAACGCATTTTAGAGTACTTACAGTATGAGTGTAGATAATAGTAGTTTATGTAACTGTTACGTAATAAAGCCTAATTACGTACAGTTGCATACACTGCTTTATCTACACTCATATTATATATCCTAAATGAAGTGTTCGGAAACCATAGAATGACCGCCATTGCACCGCCATGGCCAACTCGATTGTGCCGGCGGTCGGGCGGGCGCGTGCCGTTGGTCGGGAAGGAGGACAGGATTTACATTATGTTATCAAATTCGATGTTCGGAATTTTAAACTCATAACGTATCAATATATGAGTATGAGTGTAGATAATAGTAGTTTATGTAACTGTTACGTAATAAAGCCTAATTACGTACAGTTGCATACACTGCTTTATCTACACTCATATTATATATCCTAAATGAAGTGTTCGGAAACCATAGAATGACCGCCATTGCACCGCCATGGCCAACTCGATTGTGCCGGCGGTCGGGCGGGCGCGTGCCGTTGGTCGGGAAGGAGGACAGGATTTACATTATGTTATCAAATTCGATGTTCGGAATTTTAAACTCATAACGTATCAATGTAAAGTTAAAATTACGTTACTGCCACAGATAAAAAGCTTATCATAGTAAAATCGGTTGTGGTAATGCTAGCCATTGCCTACCGTTTTTGAACACGTTTTAGAGGACTTACAATGTGAGTGTAGATAAAGTATAGTGTAAATGAAACAGAAACCGCTCCTTCGAAATCATTTAGTTGGTTAGAAAGTGTCGGTGGTCCAGCGGTTACGATTACGAGTGCGACTTTCTATCTAAACGCTGGTTCGAACCCCGACTCGTGCCATTGAGTTTCTCGAAAGTCTCGAAACTTTTGCACGAAATAAAGATAAAGATAGATAAAATTCAAATATCTTTTATCTTTTTTTAAATCTTTATTTCGTACAAAAGTTTCGAGACTTTCGAGAATAAATATTCTTCAATTTAGGCTCATTACAATGCACTTATGAACGTCAGAGTGAGAAAAAAAAATTACTAACGGATCTAACCCTACATCTCTGACCGAGAAATATTATGACCGGCAAGAAACTCGGCGGGACTTTTTTTTTTTTTTCAAATATACATTCGATCTTAAAGATACACAATATTGAAGAATTTGTTTAATTTTCCAATCCTTTTTTTTCTGTTCTTCAATTTTCCATCATATTTATTGTATTAATATGTATTATTTTATCTTGTTGTATAATTATTTGAGTAGTAGTATGTAACCATATGTACATCAGCTTTTATTTATTGTAAATATATGTTTCATAAGTTTTGCTTTACGATAACTATTCTCTGACAATTAAATTTTCTTCCTGCACCAACTTACAAGTCTCTGTTTGGCCCAATGGTTGACTGGTAGAGAATGCCATTTGGCATTAAGTCCGCCATTTGTACATTATCACTTCTTGTGCAATAAAGTTTAAATAAATATTGCGTAGTTCTATAAGAAGACATAGGTATCGAAACAGCTTGAGAGAAAGACAATGTAACTATTGTTTAATAAATAAATAAAAATATATACATCATTTGTTATAGGCCTAGTTTTCTTATTAGTTGGAAGGTCAGATGGCAGTCACTTTTGTAAAAATATGTAATTAATCAACTTATAATTTGTAACATTGATAAAACAATAGGAAACATTGCAATCTAATGGAAGTATGGTATATTGGTTTCCTTAATTAAGGTCATCTAGACGGTTCATTGCACTTACGATAACATTCTAAACCTTTAGTTACACACTTTATATACAATACCACAGACCATATATTGAATTAGACACAGCAAGTGTCGTAGTTCACGTGTCTTTTAGACCGAACAACGCTCGTTCTCATGTTGCGTGATTTCGGATCTCAGTTTAGCGATGGTTGCATTTAACAATGTGATAATGCCAGCATTTCAATCGCGCTATGTTCAAATAAAACATTCGCTTTATTTGGTGGGTAATCCCGTCCACAATCGCCTACAGATGTTTGGTGCTACGAAATAAAATATTATATTACGCTGTAATTAAATGAGCATTTAACAATATCTCAACTGCAATGAGGGTTTTCGCGATCGAGATTTTTACTAGATGGCAGCACCGTTGTGTCAAAATCGACCAATACAAAAAATTGATTGGTGGATTATAACAGCTAAAGTTTTACTTAATAAACTTAAGTATACAAACTGGAACATTTCCAGAAAATTTAAAAGTGAGCCTACGCTCACTTTTAAATTTTCTGGAAATGTGTTTAACTACTTAAACCTGTATACAAAAAATGCGATAAAGAAGAGTGTGAAAATTATCGCCCGATAGCTTTAACTTCAATTATTTCAAAAAATTTGAAAGAGCAATTTATAATATGCTAAAAAATTTTTTTGAGAAATATAACGTATTAGCAAAAGAACAATTCGGTTTTAGGAAAAATAGGTCAACGACTTTAGCTGTCTTTGAATTAATGAATACTATTTCTGAATGCTTAAATATCTGTCAACCTGTCACAGCTATATTCATGGAGATGACTAAAGCTTTCGACTTTGTATGTCATAAGCTGCTACTTATCAAATTATTTAAATATGGTTTACGAGGTAACGCCTTTGACCTTATTAAATCATATCTAGAGAACAGAAAACAGTAAACAGTCATAACAAGGATAGATAAAAAAAGGAAAACAGAAGTCGTCTCACCAGTAAGAACTCGACAATAAGAACTGTAGAACGAGGAGTACCACAAGTTAGCATATTAGGAACACTGTTGTTTGTTTATTAACGATCTACCGAACGCGACTGAAAATCGCACTGTTCTCTTCGCTGACGATACAACTATCCTAGTTACAGGCAAATATATTAATACCTATCAAGACAGACTTAACCTTGCACTAAAGAATGTAATTGACTGGTTTTCTTCAAATCAACTTATTGTAAACTTAAGTAAAACAAAATATATGCAATTCTATTGACAGTCCCAACCAAAAGACATCTAAAGTATGAAGACATTGTACTAGAAGAAGTAACGGAAATTAATTTTCTCGGTCTGATCTTGGACTGTCATGGAAGCTGGAATGCACATACAAATAGTCTCTGTAAAAATCTTAGTAAATATGTGTATGCACTTAGAAAAATTTCAACTGTTGCCTCTCAGAATACAGTACTGCACTCTGTGCTTATCATGGACACGTATGATCTATCTTGAGATATGGTTTGTTGAACTGGGGACATTCTTCGAATAAAAAAAATGTATTTATTCAGCAAAAAAAAAATTGTAAGATCGATAGCAAGAGCCAGATATAAAATTATAGTGACTCTATAAAATAAATATTATGTGACCACTATGTATACCTATAATTTGGCAATAAATGGTTTGATTGATTGATTGATTGATAGACCGCTCGCCACGGTACTGCCATCTAGTGTAAAACGCGATCGCGGAAATCCTCATTGGTACGACTTAGCAAGCGCTTCATTTGTTGACGCCATTTTTATTTTTATTTTACTTAATATGCCTGTACTGTAATTCTTCAAACAATGTAGCCTATAGGGCGTGGCAAAACAATTGACACACACATATATACTCTTGAATAAACTCCTTCTTCAGTAGTCGGGTAAATATACGTAACAGTTTTGCATTCAAGATAAATTGGGTACAGTCAGCATCAGAAGTAGCTAAGTGGGTGAGGTCTTCAAAATTACCTCCACGCGTTCTTATTTTCTTAAAAATAAAGTCGTAGCAAGATCATTTTGAACATCTCACCTGCTCTTTCGTTCAATAACGTAAGCCGTTTACGGGTACCGTCACTCTACGACGGTACCCGTAAATAAATGAGTTACCCAGTTTTATTGTTTCCGCGACGCGAGGCTTGACGTGATCTACTATTTTTTTTTCTTTTAATTAATGGCTTTTACTCCTCGACTATTTTAGCGGGGTGAATTCTGCCAATGTCAAGGTTCACTTATGATTTTATTCATTTTTGTAAAATAAAATAAAAGCAACGTTGTTCGGTTAAAGGCCTTGTTGATTGTAAAGTGATAGCCTCCTTACAAACACGTGGGTGGCCGGGACCCCGGATAACCGTTTGTTCAACTAAAGGGAGGTTACGCGCGTTTTGAGACTAATTTTTCATTAGCTGCACAGTTGTTCGTTAGGTCACCGCATAATAAGCTATCAATATTATACACTGAACTACGTAAATGAGCAAAAAACAAAAAACTATTCCAAAGACGACGCAGCCATCATGAAGCTCAAATTGAAATCCGATCTACTATTAAAAGAAGTGTCATGTGAAGTGTCACACACACACTTCACATGACACTTCTGTGTGATCATTTTCGACACCTCGTCTGCTTTACATTTTTCTGCTGGGTGTATGAAAATTCGACACGCTTCGCTTGTCTTTCATACTGCGAGTGTGTTGGATTTAAGATTATTTCATCTAATATTTGTAACATTTTAAGGTATTTACTTGACTCAATCACTAATCATTTTATGAATGTGGGTAAGCGAATAAAACGGGTCGATCAGACCACCTGCGGCACTTGCCGGAGCCAGGTATAAAAGGGACCGCTCACTGAGGAGCAGTCACTTGTTGTGCTACCAGCGACACGAACAGAGCTAAGTACCTTAATCTGATTGTTTGACCATATTGTGTACATTTTGTAATTATTTGAGTTGCATTTAAAAAATAAACTATGTATATAAAAATATATAAGTGTTTGTTCACAATCAATTGCACTGCTTTAATTGTCATTAAAAGTAAATTAAAATGATAAGAGTATATTTACTTTATAACAATAAATACCCTTTAGATAAATGAAATAGCTTTATTATTTATTTCTTGCCTATTTTAATTAATAAAACACAATTATTTCCTAAAAGAAATATATTTATTTATATTATCAGTATGTACTTATGTATACTAAACGTAATGGCAATTATTCATTTTATTGACAATTTTATTGTGTCTATCTATCATTACATCTTTTATAGTGATAACTGTGTATTTTAACAATTATAATAAAACCTGTTTCCAAATCAATTCAGTTTTATAATTTGAAATTGACGTTACATAGAATAACAACCGAAATAATTTATAAATTCGTCCCATATTTAAAGGGGATATTTTATGCACTATAATAATAGTAAATAGCTATATACACATATCAAAATTAAGTTCAGAAGTGGGATACGTTTTACCTACACGTTTTTTTACACTGAATAAATTATAATTTCAGAAACATGGATTGAAATCCGCTGAACAGTCTGGTGACTGCCATCCAAGATGCACTTACTTGGAACCGTCGGCAGGAGATCAACGTCGCGCTGCCAACGTCCGATCCTGCCACTAGCGACAACGGAGCAGAGCCATAGTGCAGCAGCATCGAGACGCAAAGAACTTGGATAGAACGGCGTTGTCATGGTCGCCAAGGTTGGTCAGACTGGCCGAGCTCTTTATGAAAGGTTCAGCAGACACTAAAGTGTCCAAAAATTCACTACACTTACTAAGGAATATGAGACATTTAAGATAATTCCAATATTGACTTACAAGCAGATATACAACTCCATTTAATTACATAATTATTTATTATTGTGAGCCTATAGTGTCCCACTGCTGGGCAAAGGCCTCCCCCCACTCTTTCCAATTATCCCGGTCTTGTGCAGTCTCTGGCCATTTTTTCAAAAATGAGTCAAGCTCGTCTCGCCACCGCCGGCGGGGTCTGCCGGATCCTCGATTTGAGCTGTCGGGTTGCCACTCAGTGGCGATCTTAGCCCACAAGTCATTCGGCATGCGGCAGACATGTCCAGCCCAGTCCCACTTTAACTTAGCCGCCTTCCGAGTTACGTCAACTATTTGAGTTTTGGAGCGCAGCGTAGTGTTCCGGATGCGATCCATTAGTTTTACACCTAATATGCTGCGCTCCATAGCTCGTTGGCAAACTCCTAGTTTGGACTTTTGAGATAATGTCAAAGACCAAGTCTGAGCACCGTAGGTGAGAATTGGAAGTATGCACATATCCATGAGTCTCCGCTTAAGTGATAGAGGGAGGTCACCTTTCATTAGATGTTTCATGGACCAATAGCTCCTCCAGGCGTTTTCAGTCCGTCTTTCGACTTCCTTCTCCTGGCGCGCCTGGAAGGAAACTAATTGGCCCAAGTACAGATACTCATGGACATATGCAATCGATTCTCCGTTTATCTCTATCCTACGTGGGGTGCTATTTGTCATAAGCTTAGTCTTTGACATGTTCATCTTTAGTCCAACTTCGAGGCTTGCGTTGCTTAGGTCTTCAAGCATGGTTTGCAACTCAGAAGCCGTTGAAGAGAACAGGACGATGTCGTCAGCAAATCGAAGATTGGTTAATCTCCTATTTCCGACGACCATGCCCCTATCTCTCCAGTTCGGCGCAAGTTTTTGAAAGACGTGTTCTAGTGTGCTTGTGAACAGTTTCGGCGATAACGGATCTCCTTGCTTGACTCCTTTCTGAATATCAAAGGATGCACCAGTAGACTGGAGTTTTATTGCGGCTGAGCTATTTTTATATATGACAGAGATGAGGTTAATGTAGCTGTTTTCTATATGTTGAGTTTGTAGAGCTGTAAAAATGGACTTATGGAAAAGACTATCAAATGCTTTTGAGTAGTCTACGAATGCAAGATAAAGTGGAATTTTGTGTTCGTGATGTTTTTCTATTAATTGATTTAGGGCATGTAGGTGGTCTGTGGTAGAAAGTCCTGGGCGGAATCCTGCCTGTTCGGGTGGTTGGTTTCGGTCAAGCTGTGCTGATATGCGGTTTTCTATTATTTTTATGAAGAGCTTATAGAGGTGGGAGACAAGACTGATAGGACGATAATTTCCAACGTCAGACTTGTCACCCTTCTTATGTAACAGAATAATATTTGAATGACACATGAGCTTTGGAAAAGTTTGGGTGTTAATTATCATATTGAAGAGTTTGGTGATATACGGAATTAATGTTGGCTCGCCTACTCTCAGTGCTTCAGTCGTTATGCCATCCTCGCCCGGGCTCTTACCGTACTTCATTTTGCGAAGTGCTAGATAAATCTCATGTTCTGATATGGGCGGGATAGGGTTGAGGCTATCATTTGAAACTGAGAATGATTGGGAGTTAGAATTATCTGAGTAAAGAGTTTGGTAGTACTGAGTTGCAATATCGATAATTTTGTTTCGGTCGCCTCGTCGAGTGCCTGCGTTATCTTTTAAACTTGTGATCCAGGTTTTGCCTTGCGATGCCCCATCTTTAGCATTTTTTAGTGACGTGTGTTTAGTTAAGGCCACTTCAACCAACTTTGTCCGGTAATTTCTAACATCTCTGCGTATTCCGCGTTTTACTTTTCTGTCTTTTTTCCTGTATTCTTCACTATTTCTAGCAATGGAAAGTAATTGCCTGTCCTCTATTGCTTTTAGTGTTTCTTGTGTCAATTTTTTATGTTTGTTTTTTGTGCTTTTTATTTTATTGCTGGCTTGTTTAATACTTTTTATAATATTGTTGTATTGGTTATCTATATTTTCATCTGTGTTGTTATCTAGTATCTGAAAATAGTTGTTAAGTTCTAAATTAAATTCCTGTTCATGTATCATAAGTGTCTGTTTGTCGTGTTGTTTTATGGCACTTTTCTGAAGTAGTTGATGGCGATAAATTTTTGCATTGAAAACCACTCTAGCACGGAGGGGTCTGTGATCGGAGCTGAACTTGATGCTGTTAATCGTTTCAAAGTTTTTTATGATTTGGTTATTGGAAGAGATTACGTAGTCTATTTCATTTCTAGTGCGGGTATTTGGCGCAATCCACGTCCATCTACGTTGTGGTTTTTTGAAAAAGTAACTGTTTGCTATTTGAAAAGATTGACCAAAGGCAAACTGAATGAGACGTGAACCCCTTGCGTTTCTGTCTCCTAGGCCATGGGGTCCGACTGTGTTGGTATCATCCCGTGCGTATCTCCTGCCAATCTTCGCGTTGAAATCGCCTAGAACTAGTGTGTATGTTCCCCGCTGTTCATCGCATGCTCTGTTTAAGAGGTCGTAAAAGTTTTCAACTTCCTCGTCAGGGTGTGACGATGTTGGTGCATACGCCTGAACAGCGGTGAGTGTTTGTTTCTCGGACACCTTAAACTTCAATACTGCAATTCTGTCAGAGTATGCTATGAATTCTGATATATTATTTTTCCATTTTTTGTTAACTATAAATCCTACACCATTCAATCCACCTGAATATCCGCAATAGAAAAATATCGTGTCCTGACGTTCAACTGTGTCTTCGCCTTCTCTGCGAACTTCAGAGAGGCCGACAATATCCCAGTTAATATCCTTGAGTGCATTTTCCAATTCTAATAACCTTTCTTCTGTCTTAAGTGTTCTAGTATTGTACGTAAGAATATTCAATTTATAATCGGAGTCCTTTTTGCCGTTAGCCGAAGTTATTTGACAGGAAGGAGATCGTGACGCCCGGAGATTCTTCGCACCCCGAGTTCGTGATGATTTCCGCCTACCGTCGTCAGCGGAGTCACCCGACCAACCGGGCCCTAGGGGCCATTTCTTTTGTTGTGTGTTCATTTTTTTAGGGGGGGTTTAGACGATTAACCTACCGCGCTCGTCCAGTGCGTGTTGGTAGGTGAACAGTGAGCCTCCTAACTCAGCTCGTGGGCGCCGCCGTTGATGGACTAGCCATTCTTCCGCCGCCACCCTAAGTCAACATCCTGTTCTGATGCTGACTGTCCAACCAGACCCTGCATGCCCTAGTTGGCGTTTCACACTTTTGAGTAAGTGTGCGACAGTTTAACGTCGTGTCGAGGACGAATTACATAATAATAATAAAAAATGCATTCTGAGATAAGATTTATGTATTATTAGATTTTTAGTGAGTTAGGTCTATAAAAAAAAATACATCTCATTTGTTACTGTCTCATCTGTGTCAGCGCTTTCTAGAATTCCACTTAAATAATTGATTACGAGTTTAACATACGTACATTGCTTTGGTTATTAAAGTATGCTGCGAACCACTATTGTTTTGCCGGTAGGCGTACGAAATTTTCTTATATCTGCGAGTACTTGCATATATTTATATATTCATGCATTATATTGGTCTTGGTCAAAATAATTCCTAGATTGTTTTTACTAAACCACAATATTTTGTTATTCAGTAGATTATTAATGTCATTTTCATAATTATTCTGATTAATACATTTAATAATTAAATATAGGTGCTGTCATCAGCAAATAAGATCATAGGATGGTGTATGGCTTTGGGCAGGTCATTTACATTCCCCTGTGGTACACCATACCTTACGGATATTTGATCTGATGCAAACACCTTGTCTGTTTTCGTTTTAGCACAGCTTCTAGTAATTTCGGTATATGGTATCCTATTAGTTAGATATGATTTAATGAGATTTCGTACATTCCCTCTAACACCATATCGGTTAAGTTTACTTAGCAGTATTTTATGATCTACATGATCAAATGCATAGGTCATATCGGTAAAAAGACAAAATAAGTGTATTTTATTATTAACACTTTCCATTATCATATTTATGAAATTATAAATACCCATATTAATGCTAATATTTTTCCTGAACCCTTTCTGTTCCTTACAGAATAAATTAAAAGTTTCCATGTAGTTATACAGCGACTGATGACTCAAAGATTTTGGAGGAAACTCGTATAAGTGATATGGGTCGGTAGTTCTGAGGATTTTCTTTGTCATCCTTTTTATCTAAGGGCTTGATAATATATTTTTTAATTTATCCGGATAGATACCCGTACTGATACACATATTAATGATGTGGCTAAGGTGTGTGGCCATTCTGTAATTTACATATTTTATTACAACTCTACAAATTTTGTCAAATCCCACACTCCTGGTATTTCTTAATGACTTAATAATCAGTTTTATATTATTCGCTGTAGATGGGGCTATAAACATGGATTGGTATTATTGTTGATTTGACAGTTAAAATATAATTATTCTTTGGCGTGTCTTGTATGCATTATTTGTATGTATGTATGTAAACACTTTATTGTACATAAAAAGTAACAAAACAAACATGATAAAAGAAAAACAAACAAAGTACAAAGGCTAACTTATCCCTTTAAGGAATCTCTTCCAGTTAACCTTTGAGCTATTGAGAGAAAAGTATAAGATAGACAAACATGCACTATGTACTTAGTGTACTTACGGAAACAAATATCTAAAAAAGAAGAGATAATATCTACTTAACCTAAGGTATAATAAATACACATATAATACATAATCAAATATATATATATATATATACATATTCATAAAATACTATATGTACTGAGTATTCAAGGTATTTGCATATTTAGGATTGGTTATAGTACTTTGTCCGGTTTTTAGTTCAACTCCAGTATTATCTGCCAAGCCGCTCTTGATTTATTTTCTCCAGATGCATTTTTATAGTCATTCTGAGCTTTTTGGGCTAGCTTTACTATCTTTTTTTTATATCTAACAGTGTAATTTAACGAGAGGCCCTTATTTGCTGCATTTATTGAACATCTATATTGCCATAAGAGTTGCTGCTGTTTTTCACTACAAGCTTTTGTACTTCGTGATATCCAATTTACTTTATTGTTAATCCTTTTGGTACTTAATCATCTTCAGAACAAAGCATAAGAAACTGGAGAATGTCAAAAAAGCTATTGTATTCACTATAGGGAAGATGCAGCTATAAAACTTACCATTATTTTGTGATCAAAGTGTTGAAGACTCTTAAAATAATAGCTATTGAAACGTTTTTACTTTAGTTTAGTTATACTAATTTCAAAAAATAATTACGATTTGAAGTAATCTGAAACGGAACGTATTTTAATCCACCAATCAGCGTCTGAGGACGTCACACCTGTTAAGATAACTAATGGGGTTGGCAACTGCCTATGGGTTTCGACTTAAAGGGCTAGCATCCGGGTGAAAAACAGAAACAAGGATTTAACACTGTGGGCGAACAAATATGGGTCACTCGCCATATTTGTTCGCCCACAGAGTGACGCCAAAGTAACTGTAGATCCGTTTAGGCGCGAACATTTTAATTGTTGGTTTGTAACAGATATTTTTGGCTATATATAGTATTTTCATTTTTTAATACACTCGTGGTCTATTCTACGCGCAGTCCTTTCTAATGAAAACATAAATGAAAACATTGCATCTTGCCTATTCAGATCTTTTGGTAGTGTAGTGCCTGAGAAGGACAGGCACTTTAGATACTTTTAAAATATTTGTAGACCTTCACGTTCACCTGAATATTTGCGCTTATCAACTTGCCAAGACTTAATGTTATTTATCTTATTTCCTGAATATTTGAAAACTTGCGCAATGTGGTCTGAAATACCAAAGTCATATACATATGTGCCTTGACCTCGTTTCAAGTTATGCGCAAAATTATCAATACATGTATTGCTAGGAAGTCTTTCTAAGTTAAAACCTAAGAGAAAATAGTCAAATTATAACGAAATAGGAGTTTTCTTCATAATGTCAATATTAAAATCTCCACGGATCTTTTTATTACTTAAATTGCATTTTTTAAGGATTATGTCAAGTTTTTCATAAAATAAACTAAGGTTTCTAAAACTAGGTGTTCTGTATACACGAGCTATAACAGATTTTCTTGGGCAGTCAGTTCTATGGCACTGCACTCTAAACTTCCTTCAATGGGATTTTTTTTCTATTAATTTTTTCTGGTAATTCCTTGAATTCATGATTCCTTTTCCGTTTTTCTGATAGGAAATCTCAATGGAAATAATAATATTTTTAGTAAAATTCAATCTTTCTAGCTTAGCCGTGTTGGATATAGATATATGTATATGATTAGTATATATGCATGACCAAAAGAAAACATTCATGTCAAGCTATAGCTTAGCTATATCTACAAATGTGATTAAAAAAAAATGTTAATGATAAAAAGGAAATGTGTGTAATAAATTTAAGAAGATAATGTAATAATGCTGGTCTGTCAATAAAATAACTAATAAAGCTGTTGCGGCCAATTGTCTGTTCTTTGCCCTTAACTTCACGAGCAACAGGTGAAGGGGCTTAGATGGGGATAATCGGCTACAAAAAAAAAAAAAAGAAATACTGTTGAGGTCGATTGTCTGTTTTTTGCCCTTAACTTCACGGGCGACAGGTGAAGGGGCTTAGATGGGGACAATCGGCTACTAAAAAAAAAAAAAAAAAAGGAATACTGTTGAGGTCGATTGTCTGTTCTTTGCCCTTAACTTCACGGGCGACAGGTGAAGGGGCTTAGATGGGGACAATCGGCTACTAAAAAAAAAAAGGAATACTGTTGAGGTCGATTGCCTGTTCTTTGCCCTTAACTTCACGGGCGACAGGTGAAGGGGCTTAGATGGGGACAATCGGATACAAAAAAAAAAAAAAAAAGAAAATGATGTAATACTGTTGGTCGGTCGATTGTCTGTTCTTTTCCCTTAACTTCACAGGTGCAGGGGTTTAGATAGGGACAATCGGCTATGGAATAAAATAAAATAAAATATGTGATCTAATATAAGTAAATTAAATTATTATTAAATTATATTATTTACTTGACTCAATCACTAATCATTTTATGAATGTGGGTAAGCGAATAAAACGGGTCGATCAGACCACCTGCGGCACTTGCCGGAGCCAGGTATAAAAGGGACCGCTCACTGAGGAGCAGTCACTTGTTGTGCTACCAGCGACACGAACAGAGCTAAGTACCTTAATCTGATTGTTTGACCATATTGTGTACATTTTGTAATTATTTGAGTTGCATTTAAAAAATAAACTATGTATATAAAAATATATAAGTGTTTGTTCACAATCAATTGCACTACTTTAATTGTCATTAAAAGTAAATTAAAATGATAAGAGTATATTTACTTTATAACAATAAATACCCTTTAGATAAATGAAATAGCTTTATTATTTATTTCTTGCCTATTTTAATTAAGAAAACACAATTATTTCCTAAAAGAAATATATTTATTTATATTATCAGTATGTACTTATGTATACTAAACGTAATGGCAATTATTCATTTTATTGACAATTTTATTGTGTATATCTATCATTACATCTTTTATAGTGATAACTGTGTATTTTAACAATTATAATAAAACCTGTTTCCAAATCAATTCAGTTTTATAATTTGAAATTGACGTTACATAGAATAACAACCGAAATAATTTATAAATTCGTCCCATATTTAAAGGGGATATTTTATGCACTATAATAATAGTAAATAGCTATATACACATATCAAAATTAAGTAGTGCTATAAGAGTTTACGGTTGAAGTCACGTGTATTTCACTACGATATACATGTTTCGGAGAGCCTTGGTCTCCATCTTCAAGCAGTAAATAAACTTTAATAGTGTTAGTATGTCAATGCTTTAATATTTGTGTAGCTTCTCTTAACTCACTTATTGTTTAAACTTTAAAGCACTACCTGTTTCTGAAACTCTGTTCTCCATCTCCTGTGTGGTGCATTTTTGTGCTGTTTTTAGATTCATATTTTACGTGTTTTTTGTATAAAGTGATGTTAATATTGTGCTTTTAATTTATAGTTTATTTAATGAAAACATTGAAAAAAAGAAAAAATCTTATACAAAGCTTACGGTTGTTGAGATATCTTTACTAGTGTGCATGCAGTCATTTTGCATGAAAAAAATACACAATTGTTTATTCAATTCCTACATCATATCTATTACACATATGATGAAAATGATTTGTTTACACATAGGTTAGGACCTTAAAATGCTGGTAGTTTATAAAGTAAATACATACGAGTATACTTATAAATAAATTCAAAATAATTATGTAAATCAACGGCTGTTTCAGCAACTTTTGAGTGACAGCACCAGTTTGGTAGGAAACTCGAAGCAGTTTATTTTAAAATATTTACTCATGACCCCCGCATGTTTTGATTACTTAATATGTATGTTACACCAATCTTGAAAATAAACACATAAAATAAGGCAGCAGACGGATTTTTCTAAATCAAAAATCAATAAATGTGGTCTACATTGCGTCACCCTAGTATTGAAGCCAGCCATACAGTCGTAACCAGAGTAGTATTGTAAAGATGACGCACCATATTAGTTGGATCCTTTATAAGACATTTGTTTTTATTAAAAATCCTGGCTTTAATTCCTTAAACAACCGCAGAAAATAACATTTTAGCAAAGTACTCGATACTAGAATGCTTATCTGTGGAGGCACCAAAATCGGGTTCCACAGATGTCGATAAGTGGCCATATTTATCATCCACAGATGAGAGGTTACGTTGTAAAGAATATACATACATTCAAGGTATTCACATTAATAACAAGTTACCCGTCGATGCTTTAAATTTATCATTTCCCGCTCTTAAGAAATATTTGAAAAAAAGTTTAATGTCAAAAGGTTATTACAGGGTCGAGGACTATATGACGGACAAACATCCGTGGCCCAAACCAGAAACTACTACAAAATCATCTAAGATTTAGAGGACACAGTTCAGATAGGAAAGCATATCAAACGTTTTGTGAAGCAATCAGATTTGGATTTTATTATTATTATTTTATTTTAATTAAACAATACGTACATTGTATATCTCTCAAGCTGTTTTGATATGTCTTCTTATAGAACTACGCATTATTGTGTATCTTTTGTGTTTTGATAAAATAAGTCCCGCCGAGTTTCTTGCCGGTCATAAATAATACTTCTCGGGTCAGAGGTGTAGGGTTAGAACCGGTGGTAGTTTTTCAGGGTTCCGTAGTCAACTAGGAACCCTTATAGTTTCGCCATGTCTGCCCGTCCGTCCGTCCGTCCGCGGATAATCTCAGTGACCGTTAGCACTAGAAAGCTGAAATTTGGTACTAATCAATCAATCAATACAAATCAATCACGCCGACAAAGTGGTAAAATAAAAAGTTGAAAAAAATGTTTTATTAGGGTACCTCCCCTATACGTAAAATGGGGAGTGATTTTTTTTTCATTTCAACCCTATCGTGTGATATATTGTTGGATAGGTATTTAAAAATGAATAGGGGTTTACTAAAATCATTTTTTGATAATATAAATATTTTCGGAAATAATCGCTCCAGAAGTAAAAAAAAATGTGTCCCCCCCCCCCCCTCTAACTTTTGAACCATAAGTTTTAAAAATATGAAAAAAATCTCAAAAGTAGAACTTTATAAAACCTTTCTTGGAAAATTATTTTAAACTTGCTAAGTTAAATAGTTTTTGAAAAAAAATTACAAAATAGTTGCTGAATTAAGTTTGTAATTTAACCGCATAAGCAGGTGTTTATTGTATCTGTAATTTCTACAAAATTACAATGAAATGACGTGCTTTCAAATAAAGTAAAAACGGTGAAAATCGGTTCACGCAATAATGAATTATCCCATAAAAATCATCTTTCATACTTTAAGCTCGCGCGCAATAGTTTACTTAATTTGCCGATAGATGTCGCTGTACGTGGAACGCTCATATCATATCCTACATGGTGGTGTTATTTTAACTCTTAAGTGGGGACACTTACTGTGACGGACGGAAAACTACGGAACCCTACACTGAGCGTGGCCCGACACGCTCTTGGCCGGTTTTTCTTTTTCTTTCTGACGTTCATAAGTGCATTGTAATGTGCCTAAATTGAAGAATAAATATCTTTTATCTTTTCATCTTTTAAATGGTTGGTACTTGGTAGTCGCTCTGCCCACGGTTTTACTAATATATGGTCGTAATTTGTATGGCAAATTACATCCCAAACAATTTTTCTTATAGTTTCATTTGGCATAATCATCAGATGGCATAATATCGTTTCCCATACCTATTTTTAGCATTATTTTATTTTTCATACTAACCTAACCTAACCAAAGAAAATACCAAATTAGCACAAATAAGATTATGCGAAACAATTAATTTGGTAAACGTTAGGCGATAAGTTGTTTGGGAAATAAAATTATGCGAAAGGATTTTCGGTGAAATGGCAGTACACCCTTTACCATACATTTCATTCGGCAATTTTGCCGATTTGTATAGATAGATTACATTGTCAATCCAGGATTAAATGATCCTTGGTTACAACGGGTTGTACTTGATTCTTTCAGCAGATAACCGTTGACCCGCGCATGCGTCAAGCCTGTTTTTGTCATTACTATGTGCCTAGGCCAGGAATAACTTAGATCTGCGTTATAGTGATAACGATAGTCATAGCAACATAACAGACTCCATTTATATAAATATATAAAACAGTTGCGTTACTTACACACTGGTAAATAATGCATTACGTAAACTTTTAAAGACTAAACCATGAAAGGTAAATATTAGGTTTTGATTTAGGTTAGGTATTATATTAGGTTTTTTAGGTAAAGACCGCCTGTTGTTTCAATCAATCAATCAATCAATATCTTTTATTGCTCACTTTTATGGACACGTTATAGTTACATAATAACAAATAACAATGCTATACAAAACAAAGAGCTTGAAACAATGGTTGTAAAAGGATATAGCGGAAGCAAGCATCCTTCCGTACTAGTTTACACTGTATTACGGCAAGGTACCCCCTCCACTCCTCTCCCAGTGGTCCATCCTACCAATGAGATGGTTCTCTTCAAAAATACACAATAGCAAGTGATTCAAGTAAATAACAAAAAATTTACAATGATTGTACTTAAATGGTGTTACAAATAAAGGAAACGAAATAAGAAATAAGTAAATTAAAAAAAATGAAAAAATGAAAAAGGAAAGTAAATAGACAGGTACTATTTTATGGTGGTTATGACTGTGTAAAAATGTGTGAAGTATGTATAATGTAATGTAGGTGTGATGTGAGAAGTGAAGGAAAGAACGCAAATTACCAAAATAGGCCAAGCATGACAACATAACAAGAATAAAGGAAGGAAAACTGACGAGAAAAAAAGAAAGACAGTGCTGCAGACAGTTGACAGGGGATCTATTAAGACAAAGATAAAATAAAATAAGAGACCTGTAAATATTAGTATGAGGACTTGAGACCACAATAACCCAGAGAAAAAGAAGGTTAGGATATCACATGTAGGAGTGACTCGGTGTTATCATAATTAAGTTTTTTTAGATATGCAGTTACAGCAATTTTACAGCCTCTGCTGTTCAGCTTCAGCAGGACAATATCTTTAGATAAACGGTTGTATAGAAAGGGCCCTAGAAAAGAAATAAAGTTATGTCCAAATTTGGTTCTGCAGGGTGGCACGGTAAATACTAGATCCTTCCTTCTTCGCAGAGATTGTGCACCAGATGAGTTTTTATGCTGTCTGGAAATAACGGACAAAAAGAATAGTTGTCTAACAGTCAGAGCGTCAAATTCCTTGTATATAAGATCAGTGGAATAACTTATTTTTTTATACGTCGCGACCTTGATAATCGCCCGCTGAGCCCGTTCTACTCTTATTAGGTGAGACTTCCTAGCCCCTCCCCAAGCTTCAATGCCATATGAAAGTATGGATTGACACAAAGCAAAGTATACACTTTTCACCAGTGGTTCCCCTAAGTGTCTAATATTTTTAAAGATATATATTAGTTTAGAGACGCGGGATGAGAGTGAATTGATGTGGGAGATCCAGTTAAGATTTTGATCAATAAGTAATCCTAGGTACTTGGTTACCTTAGCTGACTCTAGCGTATAACAACTACACGAGGATAGAAAAGGGTAGTCACAAGAGTGGGCTTTTATACTATAAGTCGAGTGTGGCTGAGTGGAATTTCTAATACTAAATGAAATATATTTCGTTTTATCGAGGTTCAAAGTGAGGATGTTAGTTTTGAGCCACTTCATAACATTAGCTAGTCCCCGTTCGGTATTATCTTTAACCTGTTCCCAAGAAGAACCATGAAATACTAAAACAGTATCATCAGCAAAAGTAGTGATATTCGCATTTTGTAGTTGTAGGCGGCACAATCCGTCAATGTAGATGAGAAAAAGGGTTGGGCCAAGCACGCTACCCTGCGGCACACCGAAAGATATAGGCAGCTCGTCACTTATCAAATCTCCCATCCTAAGTACCTGGGTCCTTCCACTGAGATAGCTACT
Organism: Pammene aurita; assembly: GCA_947086415.1. NCBI lineage: Eukaryota > Metazoa > Arthropoda > Insecta > Lepidoptera > Tortricidae > Pammene > Pammene aurita. The sequence continues at coordinate 31,454,611 of OX352308.1, forward strand.
AAATAATTTTAGTGGAATTCCTCTTATGCCGAGATGTTCCATTTTATTTAGAAGCAATGGTATATAAACCGTGTCAAATGCTTTTGCTAAGTCTAAAAACACCCCCAAGCATTTAGAGTTAGAGTCGAGTTTACGAGATATTACGCCAACAACTTGATTTATAGCCTCTGCAGTAGAGATGTTCTTCCGGAAGCCATACTGGTTTTCTGAAATAAGGTTATTTCTCTCGAGGTATTGCAACAAACGACTGTTCATGACCTTTTCCAGGATTTTTGATAAAGTTGGGAGCAGCGAGATTGGGCGATAATTATTAAGGCTGTCCCTGTTTACCTCTAGGTGTTCAATAAAGAGTATTTCCTCTATTACACTAAGATTAAAATCAAAACAAAATCACAATATGAAAAATATATTATATAATTTAAGAAAAACTTTATAAAAATACCGTAAATCGAGAGGATTGGAACTCTAGGAGGGAGGCCTTTGCCCAGCAGGGAGACACTTTATTATTATTAAGGCAGCTTGCGCTGATAAGTCTAAATCAAAGTTCACTAAGCACTAATTCACAACTTTAGATAGTTTGTCGAGTCTATTTTTGAACTGATTAACACTGTTGGAGTTCACAACTTATAGGCTTAAAAAAAATTACACAGGTACCTTTCCAGATTATATAAAATCTGTTCGGAAAAAGAAGTGTCGTAGAATGTATGAGCTCCCATATAAACCACCACACTTCTCATTCCGAACAAACTCTATATAATCCAATGGTTCTAAATAAGCTAAACTGTACCTAATGCAGTGCGAAGTTTTTGTGTGAAGGAAAAACAAACATCCAAACATATTAACTTTTGCCTGATAGATAAAATATATGTATAGGTATAGGTATTTTTATCCATATAAGTATTACTAGACCGCGATGAGAATGGGATTAGACTTGACAGATTTGCCATACACTTACGTCAAAGTTAATATCGATTGACAGCTATTTCAATCCCATTATAAACGCGGTTTAGTAATATATACAACAAGTTTACACATCTCTCTCTTCCTGCTAGCGTTTGTCCTGGCTTGGGGTCCGGTTGACAACCTAATCCCATGAATTGGCGTAAGCACTAGTTTTTACGAAAGCTACTGCCAACTGACCTTCCAACACAGAGGGAAAACTAGGCCTTATCGGGATAAGATCCGGTTTCCTCACGATGTGTCCCTTCACCGAAAAGCGACTGGTAAATATCAAATGACATTTCGTACATAAGTTCCGAAAAACTCAATGGTACGAGCCGGGGTTTGAACCCGAGACCTCCGGATTGAAAGTCGGACGTCATACCGCCAGGCCACCAGCGCTCTACAAGTCAGGGCCAGACGGCAGATAGCCGCAGATTCTGCCACGTGACCTTGGTTGAAGCGAGTTGTTGAAGCGAGCGTCTACATGGTTGACAACAAGCGCCCAATTTCAGTGTGTTTGAAGCACGGCCAGAAAATGGCAGAGCACGCCTAGCCACCAAGGGCGTTTAAAGGTCATGTAGCATTTGGCATTAGCCACGGGCTACATGGTTTAAAATTTGTTTTCTGCCAAGGTTTCGTGGCAGAGGGCTGTGGTTGTATGCCGTCTGGCCCTAACTTAAGTTTACACATGCCACAATAAACATATTATTAGTAAACTTAACAAACATCCGGACAAACCTTCACACTTGATCTGAGCAAAATGACCTTCTGTACGTGAACGACAAAAATTTGTACACAATTTTGCACCTTACGTCTTTGCAATAAGGTGGACAAGTGTATACATATATTTGACGTCGAATGTATTGGACAAAAAGCTTTATATAATATCTTGCGCACCACGTGTACAGTACACCTGGCGCAGTACACAGATTGGGCAACAGTAGGTAAGTAGTGTAGGTTCCAATGGTGGCGCATTGGAACCTATGCAAGAGAGATTTTTCCAAAAAAAGGTTTTTTTGGAAAAATCTCGTTTTAGAAAGAGGTACACTGATTTTTACGGAAGGTACACTGAGGTACACTAAAGGTACAGTACTTTTATTAACAATTCGATAAAATTCCCGAGGCCCACCCGCCATCCTGACGCTCACAGTTTTAACGGCCTCTTAGCCTACTTGGTAGTGACCCTGCTTATAAAGCAGGAGGTCCCGGGTTCGAATCCTGGTCAGGGCATTTATTTGTGTGTTTATCACGGGTATTTGTTCCTGGGTTATGGATGTTTCCTATATATTTAAGTATTTATCTATATCTATATATTATATATATCGTCACCTAGTACCCACAACACAACACAAGCCTTATTGAGTTTACCGTGGGACTAGGCCGATTTGTGCATGATTGTCCCATAATATTTAATGTATATTATACAAATATTTAATGTATATTACAATATAGTAATGTGTATATTATATTTTATTTAATCAAATACAAACATTGAAACATTGAAAAAATAATCAACCCAGTTTGACTTGAACAAACATCGATACGCCTTACCGGGGCTCGATATCGCTTTACCAATTAAAAAGCTTAACTTAATTGGTAAAGCGATATCGAGCCCCGGTAAGGCGTATCGATGTTTGTTCAAGTCAAACTGGGTTGATTATTTTTTCAATGTTTCAATGTTTGTATTTGATTAAATAACATACTAATGTATGAGTGGAATACCCACTTTAAAAAAAAAAAAAACAAGTAAAATAATTATGTATATTATATTATTATGTATGTAGTTTAAGTATTTGTATGGTACATGAATGTACCTAAATATTTATTAGTGTTTACCTGCAGCTTTATGTGTTTTGGAACTTTTTATTTGTATCTTTTGTGCATAGTTTGTCTTTCACCATTTGTATTTATTCCTTTCTCATTTTCTCATGGGTTGGCTGGAAGAGATCCCTATCAGGGATAAGCTCGCCCTTGTGCATATCTTTTATATATGTTACTGTTGTTTTTATGTTATACCTACTTGTTTATGTGCAATAAAGTGATACATACATACATACATACATATTTATTTATTTATTATTATTTATTGAAATGATTTCTACTAGCTAGAGCTATTTGGGTCAAAATTAGACAAGGTAGTGGCAATCTGCAAATGTTACACAGCTAAGCTTTCACACGGACGCGGTTTCTGTATGCGGAGCCGTTGCGCAAGCGAGAGCGCTCTGCATGTGTATACCACTGTCACGCTTGCACACCTCCTCACCGCCTCATCCGGTTGCGGCGTCAGTGTGATAATCGCCTAATACTAACGATACGATGACTCGAAGACGACTTTAGTTAATACGTATAGAGATCGCAGTCCTTTGGGCAAATATAATTTACCTTTTTGGGAGAGGCCTATGTCCAGCAGTGGACGTCTTTCGGCTGATATGATGATGATGATGATGATGAATTTACCTTTTACCTGACTATGGTGAAGACAAAAGGATGGGTTATGATTTTAACAGTCAATGTATACCTATGTATAGATTGTTATTAAATCAAATACAAACATTGAAAACATTGAAAAAATAATCAACCCAGAAGGACTTGAACCTGCATCGATACGCCTTGCCGGGGCTCAATCGCACCAATAGTACCTAGATGTCGCTTACGGCTGCTGTAACGCCGAAGTAGATCAAAATAAATGCAAAAAGATGATGGAAGGCATTGAACATTTCGTCAACTTAGTAACTTGACCCATAGCTTAATTGGTAAAGCGATCGAGCCCCGGCAAGGTGTATTGATGCAGGTTCAAGTTCTTCAGGGTTGATTATTTTTTCAATGTTTTCAATGTTTGTATTTGATTTAATAACAATCTATTGTATGAGTGGAATGCCCCACTTTAAAAACATGCAAAAATAATTATACCTATGTATACTTTTTTAACGTGTGTTTCACCGTAGTGCCAAAACTATTCATCCGATTTTGATTAATAAATAAGGTGTTAATCGATTTGTTATTATGGCCCGGGTAACATTTGAACCGACTTCAACCCGTTTTTTTCGTAGTCGGGTTACAGTTTTTTAAACTTTTTGCTTGGATGTGGTATCAGAACCTAAACGGATCTTAAATCGTCACTTCCCAACAAACATTTTAGTCGTATAAGGAGAATTTATGCGATTCAAAAAGCTATAAACATCGTAAAGAAGTATTTTTAGCATTTTATACGACTTATAGTCTTTTATCTTTATACGACTTAAAGTCGCATATAGACGTCGTAGAAACTTCTATACGACTGTTTTACACGACTATTATTCAACTCTCAGTGGTATAAGAAAAATGGTCGTCATAGTAACGTCTATACGACTTTTACACCGAGATTAGTCGTAATAGAGTCGCGAACTATTTTTACCCAACTTCTATGTGACCGGTCGTTCAAGAGTAATAAATATCACTTAAAGTAGCATATAGACGTCTTAGAAACTTCTATACGACTGTTTTACACGACTATTATTCAACTCTCAGTGGTATAAGCAAAATGGTCGTCATAGTAACGTCTATACGACTTTTACACCGAGATTAGTCGTAATAGAGTCGCGAACTATTTTTACCCTACTTCTATGTGACCGGACGTTTAAGAGTAATAAATATTACTCTTATACGATTTTAAGTCTTTTACAACACTTTTTTACGACTTTTAAACGACTACTTTTGTAAATATGGCTGAGGAGATGCAGAAAAAAATTTGTACACACAGCAAAAAAGTCGTAAAGAAGTCGTTAAGTGGTGGCGCTTACTACTTTAAGTCGCCTGAAGGTAATTGTTAAAACATTTGTTAATTTTATAAGTAAATATATTATTTATTTTAAATAATTTATGAAGCGCATTTATTATATTGAGAAAATAAACATATATTAGTCGATAAAATTATTTTCCCCATAGATTTGGGACCCTAAATACATTGTATACGTGTTTCGAATATGTAACACTAAGTTGAAGTATGTTATATTAATAAAATGGTTGTACCTTATAAGCTCTTATTCCGATGTCAATGTTAAACTTAAAACATATAAATCGAAACGGTACTAATTATCACGGCATTACATCAAAATTCCGTATAAGGGTGGTGATAAACCTTGATAAACACTTTTATACAACAAAATGTCGTATAGCAGCGGTAATAGATGAATGTTACGACATTTATACAACCACTATACGACCAATTAATGTCTTATACGACCGCTATGTGACTTTATTACGACGCTGAATCGTATAAAATGGGCCCATTTTCGGTCGTTTCGACGTCATGGCGACGTTATGGCGACCAAGCTAGGAACTAAAAGTTACCATCGGGACGTCCTGGCGACCTAAAAAATGTTTGTTGGGTTACCTACTGTTTCTCACCTGGGCTCTGCGCTCGCGCAATCCGTGTCAAGGCTGCAAGTACGTGAACCCGCGGATCTTATTTATAATAACTATTTGTAGTTATAACATTTTATTTATACTAGCTGTGCACAGACTTCGAGGGAGCAACGTGTGATGGCGATTGCTATTCTGGTTTTAGTGTTTTATTATGATATCTATTTGCTATGGTTGCTATGTTGAAAATCAAGTAACTCCCAGAAATATTTTCACGATATTTTCCTTCAGCGAAAAGCGACTGGGGCCGCGATTCGAAAAATAAACACACACACTGGAAAGACACAGCTCCAACCCAACTCAACCCAACTCAACTCAACGCTATAACGACATTGACATTTGCTATTCGAACAGATATTCATTCAACATTGGTATCACATTGGTCACACATTGGTCGCACATTGTAGCAATGTTGTACCAATGTGAGACCAATGTCAGACCAATGTGAGACCAATGTGATACCAATGTTGAATGAAAATCTGTTCGAATAGCAAATGTCAATGTCGTTATAGCGTTGAGTTGAGTTGGGTTGAGTTGGGTTGGAGCTGTGTCTTTCCAGTGTGTGTGTTTATTTTTCGAATCGCGGCCTGGGTCGTATCAAATGATATGCCGGATTCATAGCCTGACGTCATACCGCCCAGCTACCAGTGCTTCTTATTCAGAAATGATTCATGCTAATTAAATAGCGAAAATACTTAGGCGCCTTTTATGTAATGCAGACCGTTAAATTTATTTCATTCAAGGTGGCAGCACCTACATCTTACGAAGGCATAACCCTTCATTTATGCGTATCCCGACACGCAGTTAGTCCTTTATTTAGGGTTCCGTACGTCGAAAGGAAAAAACGGAACCCTTATAGGATCACTTTGTTGTCCGTCCGTCCGTCTGTCAAGACCCTTTTTCTCAGGAACGCGTGAAGGAATCAAGCTGTAATTTATATCAAATACTCAGGTCTACTGTCCCTTAGAGCTGTGAAAAAATCAAACTTCTAAACTAACGCAATCAAAAGATACAACCATTTATGCCGCAAATTTTCGATACTCGCAAGGGAATCAAAACCTACAGGGTACTTTCCGTGAACTGAGAATCTTGAAATTTGGTACGAAGCAACGTCTTATTGCACAGAAAAATTGCGGAAACTGTAATTTTTTTATTAAATCATATAATACAAATATTTTTAATAATTTTAAAGTTACTATTACCCCTATATACCTACAGGTTTGTACGGAACCCTCGTTGCGCGAGTCCGACTCGCACTTGGCCGGTTTTTTTTTTAAACAACCATTTCACGCTTGTGACCTTCTTTCGAAGGACATAAAATACTTCAAAACCCCATTATTAATATCATACGAACAGCTGATTCCATTACAGCTGCCTGCCCCCTCAACGAATATGGCATAATTATTCTAAACTACTCGAATTTAAACGACATAACTTCATTGATAATATAACACATTTACGCTCTTTCGTAACTGCATTATGTTAACCACAAACGTGGCAAGGTAAAAAGGCTATAAGTTTGTAGTAAAAGTAAGTCGTTATTGACGTTTTTATTTTAAACCTTTTTTATTGTTCTCACCTGCATTATGCATTGTTTTAGCATCAGATAAGCGGTTAATAGTGAAATTATTCTAATTATTAGCTCCCCCAAAAACGTATTTCACACATAAAATGCTAGTTACCACTATTGTTGCACAGTAACTTTAGAAGCAGTATAATCCTGAGCTCGTCCATACAGACTTGTTGTTTTAGAATTTTAGTTCTATCGATTCTGATTTCCAATACCAATACCCTTTTTCAATAAAACCTATGTATAAAAAAAAACTCATTATTAATGTCTTATGTGTATTCACATCTGTCCTCGCCTCGATTGAGTGCAGGTTGGAAGTGCGGGGACGGATGGAAATGATTCCTATTTCCATCCGTATTCTGACTTTAAATCATGTTTAGATTAGACACAACGCAACTTCAAACAACTACGCAATACAGCTCGCGCCTAAACATCAAAATCAGATATAATTGGGTACTTTCCTGTTTGTACAGAAATGTGACGTCCCGCGGAACTTTAACGGGCTATATCTTCACCAATTTTTGTTTGATTGACAAAATAAAAAATACGTGTCCAATATTTGTTGATAATCTAACTGACGGACTAAATGTTTTTTTAGGAAAGTAGCCAATTGGATACAGTAATGAGGTTATTCAAAAAATATAACTAGGTTTTTGAAGAGTAGGCACCGCGCATGTGAATCCTCTGGGGTTGCAGGCGTCTGGGGTAGCCTGAAAATTATTACTACTTACTATTCTTACGCAACTCTAATAAGCTTATAACTTCACAGAAGCTAATTTCCTAATTCACTGTTTAAGGAGGTAAAATTACGCTTCATAGTACGAGAGCATAAAATAGATATGGCAAATTCACGATATTCAGGCGAAAGCTGTATTTTAAATATGTCTTATTCATATTACCGATGTTTATTTTCCTTAGATCACTCTGCCTTACTGTGGGGCAACATCGCTGCGCCGGCGCACGCATGGGTGCGCGTGCGCACCTGCCAAGTGCTATTTGTGCACCGGATCTGCGGTCGCGGCCAGGACACCACGAACCATAGACCCGTAGTCTCATACAGTCACACACAAACATCATACAGTACATAAATAATTTTAAACAAAAAATAACTAATTTCATTTATGGTGAAGCCGCGTAACTTTTGAGTTGTAACCCACGTAATTTCTGCTAAATGACACAACTCATTTTGCGTCGCCGTGTGGCAAAATAGGGCTGAAGTATGATAACGAATGTAGCCGAAATTACGCGACTGAAATTACGCGGCTCACAACTCAAAAAATGACGCTCGTCTGGCCTCACCCGTAGACTCCACCTTTCCAAAAGGAAATGCCCGAGCAGTGATCCTGACCTGGTTACACTGGGACCCACTGTGAAGTATATTCTCTTTCAAACAAAAAATTGTTTTTCCAAATCGCTCCAGCCGTCTTCAAGTAATCGGTGAACCTATACACATATAGTGATTTAATTATTTTTGGAAAGGTGGAGTCTAAGTAAAGTCAGTTCTTTTTTGTTTATAATTATTACTAAATTTTTACACTTTATAAGATCTTAACAATCTGCCCATAGTCATTAGTCTCCTATGCTTTATATCACGACTAAATGGATCCTAACCCGCTTGGCAACCTAATCGTTTTTATGAAAGAGCCTGTCATCTGAACTTCTAAACTCGAGGCTGGAGGGAAAACTAACCCTTATTGGGATTAGACCCGATTTTTCCACGATGTTTTCCTCCACCAAAAAGCGACTGGTAAATGTCAAATCAGTGCTTCGCATTTACAATCATAAGATCATCCCACAATTTTCTTTTCTGTCTTCCCTTTTCCTGACAATGGAGTCCCATATAGATATTTTTGAAATCTCCTTCGTTATTTATGCTCCGCTTGAAAACCTAATCTGAATTGGCGTAGGCACTAGATTTTACGAAAGCGACTGCCATCTGACCAACCCAGATGGGAACTAGGCCTTATCGGGATTAGGTCCGGTTTCGTTACGATGTTTTCAATCACCAAAAAGCGACAAGTAAATATCAAATGATATTCCGTACATAAGTTCCGAAAAACTCAGTGGTACGAGCCGGGGTTTGAACCCAATACCTCTGGATTGAAAGTCGGACGTCTTACCACCAGGTTACCAGCGCGCAGCGCTCCTTTGCTGACTATACCTCATAATGCGATGCGGTTTAGTCCAGTTTAGGTTTCCGATTGGATCTAATTGCACACGCGTTACTGATTGCTTTGGAAATTAGGTTTAGGCTATTAGTTGGAATTAAAAGGTAAATCTATGACGCGCACCATCCAATGATTATTTTTCTTACTTAGAGGCAAGTCTACTTACTTAGAAGCGAATAGAGTCAAATCCCTTACTCTGCACCGACTTTTCAAGTGCACTGTGTAGCCTAAGGACGCCTGCAACTCCAAAGGTGTCACGTCCGCGTTGCCGACTTTGTAAGAAGGGGAATTCACTGTGTTGACGGCTAAAGACACAAGAGGGTAGTATACCCCGTCATCAACACACTATCTTCTTTGAGCTCATTGGCGACTTTACTCACCGGCAGAAACACACTATGAGTAGGATCTAGTGCTATTTGGCTGTGGTTTTCTGTAAAGTGGAGGTACTCCGGTCGGGCTCTGCTCCAGATTTGAGCGAATTGACATTCATTGAGCTATGCCCTACCACACTTAACGAAATCACATTCGCAGTGCCCGTACCTCTCCTTTGGACGTAGTAAGGACATACCCCCGGGTATTTTTCCCGAGAAATTTATGACGTTTGTTTTAGTTCCACATTTTTGTTTTTGAAAAGTCCATGAAGGACTTGGATGGTCAGGCTATAACCCGAGTCTTCTTAGTCCATGTAAAACTTGGAATGTTACCTCCTGAGGTGTTTCGTTTGCGCCATGATATGGGACGATGCGACCTAATTTCAAGATTTGGCGTAGTCATTATTTCTGATGGAAACGACGGCCATCTGACCTTCGAACCCATAAGGTAAACTAGGCTTTGATTCAGTAAATAAATAAATAATAAATAAATATTTGGGGACAATCTTACACAAATCAACCTAGTCCCAAACTAAGCAAAGCTTGTACTATGGGTACTAGGCGACGATATACATACTTATATAGATAAATATATACTTAGATACATAGGAAACACCCATAACTCAGGAACAAATATTCGTGATAAACACACAAATAAATGCCCTTACCAGGATTTGAACCCGGGACCTCCTGCTTCATAGGCAGGGTCACTACCGACTGGGCTAGGAGGCCGTTAGAAATACAAGAAGCAACTATAAAATATCAAATAGGGCTCCCAAACCCCGGGCTTTATTGTATGGAAAAATTAAATTAAATGAAATGATTTTTTTAGCAGTATAGTTATATACCGGGATACCGGGATTTCCATACAAAGAAAACACGGGATTGGAAGCCCTGATATAAAATGCTATCCCGTATATAAGTCCCGCGATGCTAGGTACAAGCCAGGACTCAAACCCGTGATCTTCGTCTCGTTCGTTCGTTTTAAAGTCACGCACTTACTGGCGTTAGTGCCTAATTAATATTATTGTATTTCAAAATATAATTAACATTATATTATATTTCAAAATAATGCGTCTTAAGGTTGGTTGCACCACGCATAACTAACGAACCTGATCAACGTTAAATATGGTGACGGAGCTGTAATCCCATAGAAAACTGTCAAACTTTTCATACAAGAATAATAAAGATGACGTTGACGTTAACAAACAGGTTTGGTGCAACCGGCCCTTAATATAAAAGATCGTCGTAAATAGATCGTTTAACAATTAGACTGCAGCGTTTAACAATTAAACGAATTTATCACCTTCCTGATACGGCCATTGATGCCAAAGTCTCCTAACTATTAAATAGAACTATTCTCAAAAGCCACGTGAGTCTAAACCTTATTGTAAATGCAATACGCTCCAAATTCATAAAAAAAATCATCTATGCCTATGCACTACCATCATTGTCCAAATTAACTTACTATTTTTAAACCGTATGCCAACGAGATACGGTCTATTTATGAGTAAGTTACTAGGAGTCTCGTCGGGACAAGTAACTGAGCATTCCTAACCTTTATTACAAGGAGTTAAAGTTCATTTTAGGTTAAAGTCGTGTTAATCATAGAGTAGAACATTGTGCACTTAATTTTATGGCCCTGTACGCAGGTTTATGGGTTTAGGATGTGTCATGCGGGTTCCGTTGATGGGTAAAAAGTGTTCAGTTGACATGCCGGTTCGATCTGGACGACCATGAATGTGACGTCACGTTTGAAACGTCAGACGAAGTAGGTACCTAATAAAAGTAGGTGCGCAATAAAGTTTCGTTTGCATTTAAACAATGAGTGAAAAGTTTTAAGTAAGTAGGTACCTAAGTATAAATAATACAATCTAATAGACGAATTTAGAATTGAAAAAAAAATTGGGTTTATTATATTGTGTTAGAGAAATAGCATAAAATTTGAACTACTTAGTTAAAATTACAAGAGATTAGAAGCGTGGTTACCGGAAATTACTTAAGAGTCCGATAAAGTTTTTTTCGATTTTGCTCAACTTTTTTGATACATATTTTGAAGGATCGTATCATTTAAACTGCATATGTAGAACACTTTTTAATTTTATGTTTCATTTATAAATATTTCACCGTAATTTAACAGCTGTTTCACGATTTTTCCTTGGGGAGGTGAAAAAGGAAAAACTTTATTGATCATAACTATGTTAAACCCTGGCAAAATTGACTCCCAACAAGAGAAGGGCAATTGAAAGATCCATCGCAGCGAAAATGAAAATAAAGTCATCTAACTGGCTGTCCGTGATTCCTACAAGAAAAGATCACTTTGACCTATCTCCTTTAGAGTTCAGAGATGCGCTAGCAATACGCTACCACCGCATACCGATCTCCATGCCACAATCTTGCGACGGCTGTGGAAATGACAACTTTGACATTGATCACGCACTCTGTTGTAAAACAGGTGGCCTAATAACGAGACGCCACAACGAAATCAGAGACCTTTTCTGCGAACTTTGTCAACAGGCGTGGGGCAATGTAACAAAAGAACCACTAATTTCTGAAACCGAAGGCGGACTGCGAGCAGACTTATCCTGCCGCGGCGTGTGGGACGCTCAGAGGGAGGCGTTGTTTGATATCCGTGTCGTTGACACCGACGCTCCTTCTTACGCCTCGCGACCCGTAGCATCTGTTTTAAAGTCAGCCGAAGATGAAAAGAAGAGAAAATACGCAATAGCCTGTGAAATACAACACGCTACCTTCACACCAATAGTAACCTCAGTAGATGGCGTCTTCGCTCCCCAAATGTCATCCTTCATAAAACACATGGGAGAAGCCATTGCCGACCGTTGGAACAGATCCCTGAGTACTGTCCTAGGATGGCTTAGAGCCCGAATAAGCGTCGCCATTATACGCGCCACAAGCATGTGTATTCGTGGCACACGCCACAAATTTAAACCAAGATGGCTCGGTTTTGACGACGGTGCCGCCCTGCCCCACATAGACTGATATTTCTTATGTGTATTTATGTCTTTATTTGTACTCGCTTTTATATTTATTTGTTCTGAAAAAAAATATCTTCACTGTTAAACTAGTACGTAACATATACAGCCTTGGCCAGAAGTGTTGAGCACCCTTGCGATTTTCATACAAAACTCGAAACTTTAGTCCAGCGTTTCTATCTTTTTTGAAGTTATTTTCAATTAATTTAAACTGAACAGGCATGTTTTGTTGAAGTTAGTAGTAACTGCATAGAATATTTGCAATTTGTCGCACCGACCTAAAGTCGCATTTTTGTGACCTTAAGGTTTCATGTTTTATAGGTACCTTGAAATTGTTATTAAGTGAAGTTTTCTAGATATATAAATAAAATATAACATTTTACGTCACCGTACATTGTTATTATTGGCGTTCAAAACTGTTAACAAAAAACTGCTATGCTCAATACTTCTGGCCAAGGCTGTTCAAATACGTTAGAAAATGAGTTGTCTAAGGAATAAGTGGAACAGTTTTTTTCATTTTCATAAGTGTTTGTTTAGCTAGAATAATTTTACGAAAAGTTGTCGTTGTTTAGGTGATATTTTTGGGAATTTAAAGGGGTAAAATGAGAATTCAAATATATAAAAGTCATAAACGAGATAGGAGATGCGAGAGAAAGTATTGAACTCCGACCTCAACTTAAACGAAGTCGCGGACGGAAGCTCTAACATAAAAAAATTATGTATTAATTTAATATTCCTAATTATTCAAATCATCCGTGACAACAGGACAATCAATCGATGGCTTGTTAACGCACGCTAACGACCGGCCCTAATGAAGGCGCTAATGTGCTAGCATTAGCGATTGACACGTGTGCTGTGGTCACGTGGCTTGCTGACCTTTCCGAAACTAATCATAAGAATTATATTATTATTATTTATTTATTTTTTGACATCCGCCTATATTACACTCAGTGTTGACATGAGTATAAACATTATTAACTAGGTATTTAATGACATGCAATAGAAACAACAAATTGTACGCCAGACACTGGCTGATAGTGACACACTACATGTAACATAATAATATATCATTATCAATACTCGCTTTTGTACAATAATATATTTGTATTTGTATTTAGCATCGAAAATAATCATCAAATAATTTTGAACAAAAAAGAACCGACTTCACTTAGCATCCACCTTTCCAACAGCAAATGCTCGAGCTGCTGTAAAAAATACTCAAATCACCATAGGTGTGCCTATAATAGTTGAAGAGTTCCCTCGATTTCTCCAGGATCCCATCATCAGATCCTGACATGGTTACAATGGGACCAACTGTGAAGTATACGCTTTCAAACAAAAAAAGAATTTTCCAAATCGGTCTAGCCGTCTTCGAATAATCGGTGAACATACATAAAAAAAAAAAAAAAAAATAGCAAAAACAAAGATCCCGACGAATTGATAACCTCCTCCTTCGAAATCTTGAAGTCGGTTGAAAATACTCAAATCACTATAGATGTGCCTATAATAGTTGAAGAGTTCCCTCGATTTCTCCAGGATCCCATCATCAGATCCTGACCTGGTTATAATGGGACCAACTGTGAAGTATACTCTTTCAAACAAAAAAAGAATTTTCCAAATCGGTCCAGCCGTCTTCGAATAATCGGTGAACATACATAAAAAAAAAAAAAAAAAAAAAAAAAAAAAAAAAAAAAAAAAAAAAAAAAAAAACAAGCAAACACAAAGATCCCGACGAATTGATAACCTCCTCCTTCGAAATCTTGAAGTCGGTTGAAAAATATTTTACTTATCAACCAACTTCAAGATTTCGAAGGAGGAGGTTATCAATTCGTCGGGATCTTTGTTTTTGCTATTTTTTTTTTTTATGTATGTTCACCGATTATTCGAAGACGGCTGGACCGATTTGGAAAATTATTTTTTTGTTTGAAAGAGTATACTTCACAGTTGGTCCCATTGTAACCAGGTCAGGATCTGATGATGGGATCCTGGAGAAATCGAGGGAACTCTTCAACTATTATAGGCACACCTGTAGTGATTTAAGTATTTTTTTTTTACAGCAGCTCGAGCATTTGGTGTTGGAAAGGTGGATGCTTAGTGAAGTCGGTTCTTTTTTGTTTAAAATTATTTAATTAAGCATTCTTTTACAAATTTATTTCTTTTGTTTCTGTTTTTTGTTATTATCTTATGTTTGTAGGTTCCTTCTGACCTAGGCCTCTTCCGAATTGCCTTTTTCTAAATTTATGTACTCATCTAACATCTTCCATTATTGTCTGTCTGTTGCTATTTCTTTCCAGCCTTTCCCTTTTTCTATTAGGTCACTTTCCCATCCCTTTTTATTTTATTAATAGGCCTTATTTGGGAGGTATTTTAGGTTCTGCTAGTAAAACTGGTTTCAATAATATTTCGGTTATTATTTCACCTGTATTTCATGAAGATGATTCCAATTCTAGACTTTTAGTTACCTTACAAAAGTTGCAAATAAGACATTGTTGAGATACAGATTTTTATAAATAAGCAAAATTTAGAACTTATTAAATAAGCAGACATAACATTGTAGGTAGCCACATAATATTCTTAATATTAATTTTTATGCAAAACACTACTGGAATAAACAACAACATGTCTATGCGACTGTAACACAGCACCCAATTACAAAAGGGTTTAAGTCACTCAAGTTACCTATTAAGATACGACTATTTTTTAACAAAATATTACTTGTTTACTACATTCTGTGACGTCTTTAGTTGCAACTGGACACCGGTAGTGATATCTTTAGTAGATCTAGGTTGGAACCAGATTTAACTTATACAGTTGGCAACAGAAATAGCTTAGCGGGTGAGAAGTTCAGAATTATCTTTACGTCACTCCGGGCGGTAAGTGAGATTTACCGCCCGCGTTCGCGGCGGCCCGGGTAGGACCCGGGTATGTCCTTAAACTACGTCCAAGAACACCGGTGGACGGGCAGCAGCGTCCCTCAAATTCGGTGTACTCGACTGCGATCGCCATGCAACCCGCCTGCCAAGCGTGGCGATTATGGTATTAACCCCCCATTATGCAGAGCACAAAAAAACCACGGCCCCGAGTTTCCGGCGACCCCCGGTGCTCTGGCTATGGTAGCGGTCAGGGCATCAGCGGGGTCAGGGGTGCTAAGAATCTCCGGCAAAGATTCGGCTACCCACCCCCACGACGACTGGCCCTGGTAACGCACAACATACGCATTATGAGGACTGACGAAAAGATCTGCGAGCTGGAAGAGGAACTGAGCAGGTTACACTGGGACATTGTAGGGTTGTCCGAAGTCCGTAGGGAAGGGGAAGGCACGACAACCCTGAAATCTGGTAACTTGCTCTACCACCGGGAGGGCGACCAACAGTCCCAAGGTGGTGTCGGGTTTCTCGTTCACAAGTCCCTCATAAACAACATAATAACCATCGACAGTGTGTCGAGCAGGGTGATATACCTAATACTCAGAATATCCAAAAGGTATTCGCTGAAGGTCATTCAGGTGTACGCACCAACCTCGTCACACTCCGATGATGAAGTAGAGGCTATGTATGAGGACGTAAGATACATACTTCTAAAACCTACTTTACTGTTGTTATGGGGGACTTCAACGCAAAGTTGGGCAGGAAAAGCGGGGATGAGTTGAGAGTGGGGCAATTTGGGTATGGGCAACGGAACACTAGGGGTCAGAGGTTGGCCGACTTTCTGGAGCGAGAGGAACTCTTCAAGATGAACTCTTTCTTCCAGAAGCCGCCTCACAGGAAATGGACCTGGATGAGTCCTGACGGTTCCACGAGAAACGAGATAGACTTCATCATGACCGACAAGAAATGGATATTCAGTGATGTCTCTGTGATCAACAGGATAAAGACCGGTAGTGATCACCGAATCGTAAGAGGCTCACTGAATATCAATATTAAACTTGAAAGGTCCAGCCTGATGAAGTCTACGCTCTGACCTACTCGAGCCCATGTTAGCTCTAACCGCTTTGCTTGCCTAGAGAACTTGGCTTCAGTGGACGAAATAAACGACGGGCTAGTGGAAACTGTCCACACAGTAGGGTCTAAGTTTTTTAGACCCCGCCGTAAAGATAGACCTCAGAAATTGACCGAGCAAACCTTAAACCTCATGGCTGAACGACGCTAGCTACAGTTGCAGTCTCCCGATGACGCGAAGTCATATAGGCAGCTCAATAGGCGGATATCTATATACTATACTAACCGTATTAAACAGACTATTGAGCGAAACCAAGGCTCCAAAGTGTTCGCAAAGGACAAGTCTATTGGGCAAAGCCAGATGACAAAGCTGAAACGGGAAGATGGCAGCATAGCGTCGAGCAAAGCAGATGTTTTAGGCGAGATCGAAAGGTTCTATGGACAGTTATACACTCCGATCGCAAAGCCCGTTGACAGCTTGGGAGGAGATCCAAGAGCCAAGCTGTCCCGACATTATACCGAAGATATCCCGGACATCAGTCTGTACGAGATTAGAATGGCCCTGAAGCAGCTTAAGAACAACAAGGCGCCGGGCAAAGACGGAATCACTTCAGAGCTTCTGAGAGTGGGTGGAACACCGGTACTTAAAGTCCTCCAGAAGCTCTTTAATTCCGTCTTGTCCGAGGGCATAACGCCTGAAACATGGAATAGAGGCGAGGTGGTGCTGTTCTTCAAAAAAGGTGATAACAGCCTATTGAAGAACTACAGACCCATCACGCTTCTGAGCCATGTCTATAAGCTGTTTTCAAGGGTCATCACGAACCGTCTCGAACACAGACTTGATGACTTCCAGCCTCCCGAACAAGCCGGCTTCCGAAAAGGCTATAGTACCATAGACCACATCCATACGCTGCGGCAAGTTATACAGAAGACCGAAGAGTATACCTTGCCATTATGTTTAGCGTTTGTGGACTATGAGAAAGCTTTCGATTCGGTGGAAACATGGGCGGTGCTTGAGTCTCTTCAGCGATGCCATATTGACTATCGGTACATCGAAGTGTTGAAGTGTTTGTATAGTAACGCCACCATGTCGGTCCGACTGCAGGAGCAGAGCACGAAGGCGATTCCATTGCGAAGAGGTGTAAGGCAGGGAGACGTTATCTCTCCGAAACTGTTTACTGCCGTAATGGAAGATGCCTTCAAGCTCCTGGAATGGCAAGGACTTGGCATCAACATCAACGGCGAATACATCACTCACCTTCGGTTTGCCGACGATATCGTAGTCATGGCAAAGTCGATGGAGGAACTCAGCATGATGCTTGATGACCTGAACCGAGTTTCACAACGGGTGGGCTTGAAAATGAACATGGACAAGACGAAACTAATGTCAAATGCCAATGTTGTGCCCATCCCAGTCTCTGTTGGGAACTCGGTACTCGAAGTTGTTGACTCGTACATCTACCTAGGACAAGTAGTCCAATTAGGTAGGTCCAACTTCGAGAAAGAGGTCAACCGCCGAATCCAACTCGGTTGGGCAGCGTTCGGAAAACTACGTAATGTCTTTTCGTCCGACATACCTCAGTGCCTCAAGTCAAAAGTCTTTAATCAATGTGTGTTACCAGTGATGACTTACGGCTCCGAAACGAGGTCTTTCACTATCGGCCACATCTCAAAACTCAAAGTCGCTCAGCGAGCTATGGAGAGGGCTATGCTCGGAGTTTCTCTACGTGATCGAATCAGAAATGAGGAGATCCGTAGACGAACTAAAGTCACCGACATAGCCCACCGGATTAGCAAGCTGAAGTGGCAATGGGCAGGCCACATTGCACGCAGAGAAGATGGCCGATGGGGCCGAAAAGTGCTCGAGTGGAGACCACGGACTAGCAAGCGCAGCGTAGGACGTCCACCCACAAGATGGACCGACGATATTATTAAGGTCGCCGGAAGACGCTGGATGCGGGTCGCTTCCAACCGGTACGTGTGGAGGTCCAAAGGGGAGGCCTTTGTTCAGCAGTGGACGTCTTATGGCTGAGATGATGATGATGATGTTCGCGGCGGCAAATCTCACTTCACACCAAGGAGAAGACGTAAAATCGTGTAAGTTGTTTTTTACCGCCCGTGGTGGGTACCACGGGCGGTAAAAAACAAGGCCCAGATCGCGGGCATTTGTGACGTGAACCGCCGGTGAGGGCCATGAGCAAGCGTCCTTTATTTAACCGCCCTAGACGCGTTATGTACTATTACGCACTCTTATTCCCTTAACAATATCGTGTCAAATTTGACTTCCACTTTATATTATTGACCACATCACTCGCTTATTTACTTCTGCTCCTGAAACATTTGCTTAACAAACTGACAGACAATGCAAAACCTAAAAATCAAGAAAACGTTCTATAATACTTAGTTTTTAAGATAATTAGTTCTTACTTACAATCATAATGAAAAGAACCAACTTCACTCAGGCTAGTCCATGCTTTCTAAGAGCAAATGCCCGAGCAACTATAAAAAACGCTCTAATCTCTATACGTATGCCTAAAATAATTGGTTCCCTCGATTTCTCCAGGATCCTAATATCATCAGATCCTGACCTGATGGCAATGAAACCAACTGTTAAGTATAGGTATACCATTTCAAACAAAATAATTTTCCAAATCGATCCAGCCACCTCCGATGAACATACATAAAAGAACAGCATTCTTATTAGACAAGATAATCCTGTAATTGGAAATCGCAGGAGGTAATGATCCGGGGTATGTCCTTAAACTACGTCCGGACTTGGGTATGTCCTTAAACTACGTCCGGACTTGGGTATGTCCTTAAACTACGCCAAAAAAAGAGGTATGGGCACTACGAATGGCATCTCGCTCAAATCTGGAGCAAAGCCAGACTGGGGAAGTACCTTACAGAAAACCACAGCCAAATAGCACTAGACCCTACTCATAGTGTTGTGTTCCTGCTGGTGAGTAAGGTAGCCAAAGAGCTCAAAGAGGACCCAGTGTGTTGACGATGAGGGACCTTCTTGTTCCTTTAGCCGTCAACACAGTGAATCCTCCTTTTTGTAAAGGGTCGGCAACGCGCATGCGACTCCTTTGGAGTTGCAGGTGTCCATAGGTTACGGTAGCTGCTTACCATCAGGCGGGCCGCATGTATTTTCCAAATCGATCGAGCCACCTTCGGTGAACATACATGAAAGAACAGCAACAACAAAGATCCCGAAGAAATGAGAACCTCCTCCTTGGAAATCTTGAAGTCGGTTGAAATGCATTCTTATTAGGCAAGATAAGCCTGTAATTCGAAATCGCTTCATATTCCAACACAGATAAGAGGTTATGTATTCCAATAAGTTTAGTTTGAATCGTGTAAGCCTAAAACATGTTTTGAACTAAGTTTCCTCAAGCGGTTTACGAATTTTAAAATTTTGATTCATTATAAATGTATTATCATTAAGCTTCTTTCGTCAAAAAAATGTGATTCTAACAACGAATGTCACTTGATTGTATGTTGACGCGAACCACATAAAAAAATATAACAAAATGATCAACACGCTATATTTCGACGACATTTCTGACAAATCATAAAAATTTAATCTATAACACACTTCGAATAGGTGTCCTAGACTAGCTCATAGGCCGAGGGCAAGCACCGCCTTATCGTTGTTATCACTAGGCCCTTATCACCACTGATAACACGCCCAAAGACTATCAAAACATAACAGAATGTACAATTATGCTATAGACGTCGGTTTGTTTATGAAAACAAAAAAACCAAATCAACAATCATATCAAGCGATAAGAACTTATATTGTTGTACGATTTATAATTTGTTCCGAATTTATTTCTTTAAGTGTGGAACTGTATAGTTTTTACATTTAGAAAGTTTAGAAAAATCTTATAAGAAATTACGAAAATTGTTATATTTTTAAAATGGGTTCAGTATTTCACTTCATATTTTTGTTAAGTCCGTTACAGGACTCATTTTCGTTAACTTCGAACCTTCTTGTTACGATTTTTCAACACCTACCTATGCTAAGATTGATTATCCTTTTACCTCATGAAGCAATCCGATGACATACAGAATTTATTAAATATCGAACGATTGAATCATATTACGGTTATTTAACTCTATGGACCTCATTCTACATTGCTTTTTGTATTTCATAATTATACCGCAATTTAATTTGATGCGCCTTGTTTATTTTTTCTGATTAGAAAAATCATATTTGTATTCCACATCGATGGCAAACAAGTTTATAGCCAGCCCGACAGTAAGCTGTCGTCGTGGCCTATGCAAGTGCGCGTTGCCGACCCTTTTAAAACCTTACACTCCTTTTTTGAAGAACCCCAACATATGGTTTTATCTGGTATCTAGAAAATACAGAGGAACTTAGGTATTCGTTATTTTGCCAGTATATTAAAATAAAATGTACATACATATATTGTCAATTACTAGTTGACTACCACATGTGTAGGTACGAGCGAGATGAACTGATATTCAAATTAAGTTGATATTAAACATTCAATTCCGAATTCAGCCTCATTCGCGAAATTATGCAAGCGGGTCAGGAGGGCGATCCGGTACCTTTCCGTGAGGAAGGTCACGGCGAATTGTCAAAGCTTTGCAGTTTACGAAAAAACAGATTAAAGGCCAACACACACCGTGACACCGGTGTAAGTGACAAGGCGTTCCGTTCGGCTTTATCCATTGATTCATACAATAAATCGATTGATTCGGAAAACTAAGTTAGTTTTTCTATTCTTCTGGAAGCCGTTATTTAACTTTAAAACAGTATTCTAACGTTTAGACACGATCTAACTTCAATAAACTCCATTGAATTAACTATAGGGTCCAGAGGACCTCAAAGCACTGCCCTTGAGCTCCATCAGCCAACACATAACATGGAGATGGTTGAAAAAGCTCTTGAGTAAGTGTACTAGGGGGCAATTACACAAAAGATCCCTTTGGGTCGAAGTGTATCCATAAGGGGCCCCCGAGCCAAATAAGATAACTATAGGGTGCGTTGGGATAATTTTAAATAGCGTGCAATTTTGAAAATCAATCAAATATTGCTCGTATCCCATTGTAATAAGATTCAACTTGCGGAAGTACCCGCCATATTTTTCCTATCTAGACACACGGCAGTGTGTCCGCCAAGTTCGAGCAAAAAAAAGCGACACACCGGCCGTGGGTTATATTACACGAACCATTTCGGGCCAATTTTGACCACCCTATAACTCAAAACATATTTTATCTACGCATATGAAATTTCGAGTATCTGTTGACATCCACTTAATTGTTTAGAATACAAAATTTCATTATTCTACCTATAGCAGTTCTTGAGATATTGACGTCAGAAAATCGCTATTTTTACTATACACTCACTGACTCATCAAAAACCTAGACTACTTCCAATGGTCGTACTGACTTGAAATTTGGCATGGAGATAGGTCTTAAGGTCAAAGTAAAGGGAAAAATCTGAAAACGGCCAAGTATGAGTCAGTTTTAAAAATAGCGAAGGTGTAACTTTGTTCTACTATGAAGTCATAATGAACTAAGTGGGTCTATCTTCCAATGGTCGTACCGACCTGAAATTTGGCTCGAAGGTTTGTCTTTAGGTCGAAATAAAGTAAAAATCTGAAAACGGCCAAGTGTGAGTCAGTTTCGAAAACAACGAATGTGTAATTTTGTTCTACTATAAGTAGGTATGGAGTGGAAATGAGATAAGACTTATTTAAATTTAGATACATACCAATTTAAGACAATACATGTTTGTCTTAAAGACAAGAACAATAAAATTGTTCACCACTCTGTGTGTGTCTGTTGCGGGAACCGAACCCACGATTTACGAAGTACAAAGCAGGTCACTAGGTACACTAGGTGCGCTAAATCAGTCAAACAAAAATGAAAAGACTATTTTTTCTGGCATAGTCTAAATAATTTCTAATTTTACAACTAATAAAATCGCAGATTCAAGAACATGGAAATCATATATACTCTAAGATGGAATTATATATACTACTGCCCATCTCACCCTCCGATACGCCACGGGATGAGATGGGATGGTGCACTTCTAGGGCTACATAATAGGCCACCAATTATAATACCTACTGGTAGGTAGGTATTACCAAGTTATTAATTATCTATGTAGGTAGCGTACTTACAAACAGAATAAAGTACGTTATTGATGTATGTAATTATATGTAAGTAGGTACATTTTATAGGTGTAGGGAGCCAGTTTATTTGTAAAAATCACCTATAAATAAATAGTAAAATAGAATTAGACGCTTAGTATAAAGGGTATAGTATAAAGTACATACCTAAGTGGAATGAGACATTTCCTAAAGCAAAAGTGATAAAAAAATAATAAAGAACCTACACCTAACAAAAACAAATGAAATCCCATCAAAAACATAAATGTGAAAGGCTGCCAAGTTCGATACTATGGGAATGCCTCGCCTATAAAAGAAGTGAGATCTGAATTAGTACCAAGTTCCATAAAAATACCTCAAATCATAAATAATTGTAGGAATGCACACTTGATTTCCAGCAGTTTTAAGGTACATTTTGAATAAGTATCACGTTACATAGAAATACCTAAAATTATAATAGTCAGAGAAACGCACACCGGTTTTTTTAGCAGTTTCCTGGTAACATTTATTATTTTCAGTACTTTTAATGATGTAAAAAAACCGGTGTGCGTTTCTCTGACTATTATAATTTTAGGTATTTCTATGTAACGTGATACTTATTCAAAATGTACCTTAAAAACTGCTGGAAATCAAGTGTGCATTCCTATAATTATTTATGATTTGAGGTATTTTTATGGAACTTGGTACTTATTCAGATCTCACTTCTTTTATAGGCGAAGCATTCCCATAGTATCGAACTTGGCAGCCTTTCACATTTATGTTTTTGATGGGATCGGAATTACCCCAATACACCCTACGGAATACAGGAAGGGTAGAGCCTAGGCATCTGAAGCTGAAAATATCGGAAATTGCTTAATAAATATTTAGATACAAGTCCAATACAACTAATATAAAAAAAATATATAAAAAAATTTAAATAATTTATTGTGTAACTTAGTTTTTACAGTAGCTGTGCTAGTATCTCTTTTTAAGTATTTTTGATACTTGTATCGAGAGATACTGCTCTTCCACAGATGGTAGGTTACAATGATAATGTAATATAAAACAGTTTCATGACTTGCAAAATTAAAACAATAGATAAATTAAATTAAATTGACTAATTCTAACATTCAATTCAAACTAAACTAAACAGATCATTAGAATTTATAAAATACTAGCTTTTGCCCGCGGCTTCGCTCGCGTTAAATTCTCCATACATCTTCCACCCCCCATTTTAGGGAAGTGGGGGGGTAGAAAGAGACAAAAAGTAGCCTATGTCACTCTCCATCCCTTCAACTATCTCCACTTACAAAATCACGTCAATTCGTCGCCCCGTTTTGCCGTGAAAGACGGACAAACAAACAAACACACACATACACTTTCCCATTTATGATATTAGTATGGATTGGTTAAGTTATTATTTGTGTGTTCGAATTATGTTTCAAATAGATTTTGTTTTTAACGTATTGTTTATGTATTTTGAAATTAGAATAATATCAAACAAGAGTTGAGTTAAGACCGATCTTTTGATTTATGAACTGATTTTAATATTGGCCATGCTATATTGGAACTATTCTATCAGATCAGGTTAAATCACCAAATATTGTAATTGTCCTAGTATATACCTAATTAAAAAAAATTAAAAAAAATATTTCAAATCGTAATACTTAAGTATTGTATCACTCAAGTTTTTTTTAAAGATGGTATCTACGTAAATCAATATAAGATAAACCGAACTTGTCCGTCTGTAAATTTCACTCTTTGATACCACGATACCTGATAGGGCTTAACTTAGCAAATATTAGGTTAAGTGTTAATTGTACCCTAGCAGTCCAGGATTAGGCTGCATACCTGCTAAAGTCATCATCATCATTGGCCACGAGATCTTAACAGATGAACAGATGATAGTTGCAGTGTGAGGATTGAATCAGTTGATAGTGCCGGTCCATCGGCTTCTGTGACTTTGCAGTCCAATGGCAGCACAACATCTTTTGCCACATCTGACACAGGCGAAACGTGAGTCTGCTAATAGTACAGTAAAGATACGGTTGCGTCAAACATTAATTTATAATAGCCTGATTTTTGTATTATTCATTCTTAAGGAATATTTATTGATAATATATGCAAAAATCCTACCAACTTTTCATCCGGAAGTAGTTAAATAGGAAAAAAAATATATATAAAAATTTGTATATTTTTATTTACAATAATATCAATTATTTTTATTTGTAAATATGACGATATTTAAGTCTTATTTCTGTTTAAAGCGCGGGCGATATATATCCTAATTCGTTAGAAACAAATAGGAATAAGTTGTAGTTTGTTCTTACACACTTTAAATGACTTAGAAACGATATATTCATTAAAATCCTACAAGAAAAACGCTTGTAATATGTGTGTACATATTTGTGGCGGTTAGCGAATAACGATATTTTGTAGGATTTCATTGAGTAAATAATACTAGTATCATGATATATCCGTTACACTAAAAATATTAGCTATTATTAATTATTTCCTATTCCCCATACTAGCCGCCCGTAAAATGACTGTAGTATAAAATATATACTACCACACTTAGTACATTCAGCGGCAGAATTATCTTACGCACGCTTTTGTACTCCTAAAACATCAATAAAGAAGTGTCAAGAACTAGATAACTATGAACACTGTGTTATCTTTTTTACACTACAAATAAACGTGGTGGCAAACAAGCATACGGCCCGCCTAACGGACAGCCACTACCGTAGTCTATGGACGCCTGCGACTCTAGAGGTGGCACATGCGCGTTACCGACCCTTTAATATAAAGCAGGATTCACTGTGTTGACGGCTAAAGGGATAGGGCCTGTACCAGGGACCGGAAAACCCCTCTTTAAGGTTAATCCTATCGATTCGGTAACCCAATCAGATCGGTTATCTCATGATAAGGTAACCATATCATAAGGTTACCCAATTATAACGGTAACCTTATTGAAGCGGAAACCATAACCTTTAAGACGGTTAAGCTCAATACCCTATCGCGATAGGGTTATTTTTAAGGGTTTTCATTGGGTTTTTTTAACCTTATTATAGGGGCTTTTTTTAAACTAGCTACGCGTATAGATTCCTGACCGTAGTCGCGTTGCTGAAGCATGAAATAAAATTAATTTTAATATAACATAAAAATTAAAGAAAAATTAAATAAAAAAATATTATAAATTACATAAAAATTCAATAAAAATTAAATAAAAATTGAATAAAAATTGAATAAAAATTAAATAAAAATTAAATAAAAATTTAAAAAAAATTAATAAAAATTGAATAAATATTGAATAAAAATTGAATAAAAATTAAATAAAAAATAAATAAAAATTTAATAAAAATTTAATAAAAATTTAATAAAAATTTAATAAAAATTTAATAAAAATTTAATAAAAAATAAATAGAAAATAAATTAAAATTTAATTAAAATTAAATAAAAATTAAATATTTCGTTGTTTTTCACTTTTATTGACAAAACTTTAAACAGTAATATTTAATGTGTGTCTGACGAAAATGATCCCAATTGTATTAAATCTGTACCTATGTCCTTCCCTTTCATAAATTACTATTTATGGTCACAACCTCCCTTTTTACTAATCCTTGCCCTTTGTGTTATAATTAAATAACATGCGTACTTAAAGAAAATACCACACATCTGGCGCTGCGCTTCTATTACGTTTCTTCTGACCCTTATCAGAGGAGTCCATCTGGTCCTTAATAAACATTCTTTGTTTAGCAAAATTGCAGATCAACTTAAATGTAAACCGACAAGAAAGTGTAACGTTGTAATTGACATACACTCGCGTGCAAAAGTATCGAATCACTTTGCATTTTTTCGTCTGCATCCAATATCTTTGTAAATCGGTTTATTTTTCTAAATTATCTAAATGTAATTATGTTTGTTAGAATATTAGCTTTATAAAAAGCTATGAAACATGAGCATTGGCCCAGGATTTTTCAGATTATGGCCAATCTCCCGGTTTCCCGTGTTGTTACGGCTTCTAACGCCCACGAGTTGCACTACCCTTGACCCCTATAAAACGGGGGTGGTGGGGGATTTCTTATCAGTCACTTACCAGAAGTCGACCTGCACACATCTCCGCATCTTATCCTGTGAAGAATACCCTGAAAAAATGGAAGCCACCGAAGCTCAAGTCGCCGTAGTCGTCCAGCTCCTGCAAGAAGGGCGTAGTCAACGATCAGTAGCTGCCGAAGTGAACCTGAGCCAATCCACATTTTGTAAACTGTACCAGAGGTTCCAGCAAACAGCAGCACTTACTGCAAGACCTAGAAGCGGCCGCAGAAGGTGCACATCGGAGAGAGACGACCGCTTCATTGTGTCGACGGCTCTTCGAAATCGTCACCAGACTGGAGTTACCATCCAGCAGCGTCTGCGGGAGGTGCGAGGAGTGGTTGCCAGCGTGTGGACCGTGAGAAGAAGACTCAAGGCAGCGAACCTGATACCCAGGAGGCCCGCGACAAGGCCCAGGTTGCTGGCAAGGCACCGCACAGCCCGAAAGGAATTTGCAAGGATTCACAAGAATTGGACCCTGGACCAATGGACCCCGATTCTGTTCTCGGACGAGTGCAGAATGTGTTTGAATGGCTGCGACCGGAGAGAAAGAGTCTACAGGAGGCCAGAAGAACGCTACGCTCAGTGCTGCATCTCCGAAAGAGTCGCCTATGGGGGTGGCTCAATCATGTTCTGGGGCGGCATCTCGTACGATGCACGGACTGAGCTGGTTTTTGTTCCTGGCGGTGGTCGTGGCGGTGGATTAACTGCTGCCAGGTACATAACGGAGATTTTGGAAGACCACGTCGTCCCCTATGCCGGTATTTTTGATGAGGGGTTCATGCTAATGCAGGACAATGCCCCTTGTCATACCGCAAGGGTCACCACTGCCTGCCTCCGCGAGGTGGGCATCGATACCATGGTCTGGCCAACGATGAGCCCGGACCTTAACCCCATTGAGCACATGTAGGACCGTCTGAAGAGGAACGTTCGGGCCCGGAATCCTGCTCCAGCTACTGTCGACGTGTTGAAGATTGCCTTGCTGGAGGAGTAGGAAGCGATTCCTCAAAATTACATCAGGAAGTTAATAAAATCCATGAAAAATCGTTTACGTTGTGTCAGTAGGGCTAGGGGTAGTAATACCCGTTACTAACGTAATAATGATAAATTGAATTTTATTCTAAACAAGCCTTTTATTTCGAGTTTCCCTTGTTTATTTTAAGGCCGTTTTCGAGTTACTTCCGGTATTCGAGTTTTTTCCAGCTTTGGATCTGAAATATTATTGAATTGGCACATTTTCCAAAACGTTACATTGTAAGCTTTCGTTAATAATTTTCAGATTCAAATGGGAAATTACAAAGATATCGGATGCAGACGAAAACATGCAAAGTGATTCGATACTTTTGCACGCGAGTGTAGATGACAAGTTATTTACCATTTTTGTTGAACAATGGAATAAAATAAGGTAGATTTATTATTATGGCGTAAAATCATTCTATATTTTTTTTATTTGATTTATATAAGGGTACGGATACGGATTGCGGATCAAGTTTATTTTGTTTTCATTTATTCATTTAATATTGTTAACTTAAACGGTTTTTTAACGTTTATTAACAGATTTATGATCGTAGCATTATTTTTGAGTTGTTTATAATAAGATTAATAATGCCACAAAAATAGTGTTTATAGTTAGTTTGTTGCATTCGGTTTATTTATTATGAATGTACGTATTCAACTAAAATTATAAGTTATTTGGGAACATCGTTTCTGTAACATAATTTGTTTTATTACTGTATTAATTTTTACACAACGTAGAGGTTCCTCCATTTTGGACTACACGATCACATGCATTTAGGGCCGATATTTTTTTTTATAGTAGTCGATTTCGTGCTTGTTGTTGTATTTATATTTTGAATAAAGTTTTATTGTTGTCACTATGACTGTCGCCGCATTCTGTTCTAAATATGTAATATAATTGAATCCTAAAACAATGTAAAATACCACGACAGGCTACGAAGTGCCGACTCAATTTGTATTAATTTTTTATTAAATTTTTAATATTTTTTTATTAATTTTTAATTAAATTTTTATTAAACTTTATTAAATTTTTATTTAAGTTTTATTAAATTTATATTTATTTTTTATTTCAATTAATTTTGTATTAAGCAGAACGTCTGCTAACGATACCACAATGCTTATAAAAAATGGAAAAGTAGAAAAATTAAATAAAAATTAAATAAAAAATTAATAAAAATTAATTTTTTATTTAATTTTTATTAAATTTTTATTCAATATTTATTAAATTTTTATTAAATTTTTATTAATTTTTTATTTAATTTTTATTTAATTTTTCTACTTTTCCATTTTTTCTAAGCATTGTGGTATCGTTAGCAGACGTTGGTCCAGGGTCCAATTCTTGTGAATCCTTGCAAATTCCTTTCGGGCTGTGCGGTGCCTTGCCAGCAACCTGGGCCTTATCGCGGGCCTCCTGGGTATCAGGTTCGCTGCCTTGAGTCTTCTTCTCACGGTCCACACGCTGGCAACCACTCCTCGCACCTCCCGCAGACGCTGCTGGATGGTAACTCCAGTCTGGTGACGATTTCGAAGAGCCGTCGACACAATGAAGCGGTCGTCTCTCTCCGATGTGCACCTTCTGCGGCCGCTTCTAGGTCTTGCAGTAAGTGCTGCTGTTTGCTGGAACCTCTGGTACAGTTTACAAAATGTGGATTGGCTCAGCTACTGATCGTTGACTACGCCTTTCTTGCAGGAGCTGGACGACTACGGCGACTTGAGCTTCGGTGGCTTCCATTTTTTCAGGGTATTCTTCACAGGATAAGATGCGGAGATGTGTGCAGGTCGACTTCTGGTAAGTGACTGATAAGAAATCCTTTTTTTTTTTTTTTTTTTAGCCTGACTTGGGCTTTATGCTTCTGGAGCGCTACAGCGGGCGGACTGTTTGGTGGGATGGTTGCCGGGGGAAAATCCAGGACCCTTCCGCGACCTAACGTGACGAGTTTGCTACGCTGGAATGCTCCTACCGAGCTTGCGCTTCCAGCGAGATCAGTTGAAGTGAGTTCAACCTGATCTGGGTGAGTGGGGGGGGATCGAGCTAATGGGGGTTTTGTCGCTGGTTCGCTACTCCTAGCCTAGCTGAGAAGACTCCTGCAAGAAACTCAGCTAGGCCCGACGACTGTCGGGGTGACTCTATCCGGTATGCGGCGGTACCGGGTGGATAAGGGACTGAACGTGTCGATGTGGTCGCGACTGTTCCGAGGTGGGCGTCCCCGCCGGCGGGAGCGCCGCAGTGTACATGTGGGGGAGGGCGCACGCACAGCGTTCCATTTTTCATGAATGGCCGCTGTGAGTGCGTCGTCCTGGGCCGTGACGTAGTGTCTAGGCCGCCGAACCGAGCGGCCCCTAATCAGTGACTTCCGTGTTAAGAGTCCGAGGGGGGTGTGATGTACCTAGAGACATACCTTATTAGAATAAGTAGGCTAGTTGCTTTCATATATGGAATCTGTATTAATCATCAACTATATACCAATGTATACCTGTCTTTTAATCATTATTACATATTGCTACTTCGAAGAGGAAACATGTGTTTTATTCTGTATTCCTACCTATAATCATCATCATCATCTACCACCAAGGAGGTTACAATACATGGCGATCCTGCCAGCTGTACGTTAATTTGGAGAGCTACGAAGGGACAATTTTCACAAATGGTGCTGTCGTCGAGGTCCTGCTGCTGCTGGGGGACTCAAGATTAGCGTGTTAGAGGTACTGCAACAACTGAAACCACTTATCTCACGAGCTACATTTAATCTTTCAACATGGGGAAAACGGTGTCTACAATAGAGAAGGAAGAAGTCATCATTGCTCAGACTGGCCAGAACAACAAAGCCAGGTCAACTCAAGATATCAGTCACGGCGAGGAGCAGTCATACATAACAATGGCCATGGGAGTGATGATCAGCATTGTCTTCTTTTACCTCGTCTGGAAAAAGGTCCATAAGTGCCTTACAAAGAAGATTGAGCGGCTGCTATGGTGATGCGCAGGCGTGCATCCGTATAAGGTGGCAGTGGTAATAGGAACTATCGTCGAGTTTCGTGGAAAAATACAAACTTTCAGTGGCGAAAACGCAAGTGACCCGATAAACTATGTTAAGTAACAAGTGCTGTCGTCAAGCTTCCTGAAAACCATGTAAGTGTAGTGATTAAAATTTTAACAATACTATAGCCTTTAATAAGTAACATAATTACGTTATATTTTTGATTAATTTAGGGTAATGTCAAGCGTTGTAGAATTTTATGAGCGCATTAACTACTTTAAAGAATATTTGCTTAAGCTTGGTCCTACTCGACGAAGTGAGAAATTAGGTCAAGAAAAATTTTCAGATGCAAAGTCGGTTTATAAGCAGTATAATGCATATTTAGAAATTTATATTTCGAAGGTAGAGAAGGGTGAAGAACCCGTCGATGATAGGGTACAGCAGTATATTACGAAAATTGAAAAAGAGTATTCTAGAATATTGCAATTATTCGAGGAAACGCAGCAATTGATAAAGACAAACATGGGTTCCAAACCGAATTTTGAAAACGGCGGTTTCTTTGTTACCTGTCATGGATGATACTGAAAAAATAACTTTGCAATAAATGAGGGGGGGAGGGTTGGGAATGTAGTTCGCAGTCGTCCTAACCACCGGATTACTACTGTGCGGAGCGTTGTCAAAATAACGCCGGGCAGTCTGCTTAAAGAAACCATAAAGGGAGTCAAGCCCCGCGTCATGGTGCAAACTGAGGGTCGTCTGGTACCACGGGGCCCCAGTCGCCCTACGGAGGAAACGATTCTGAACGACCTGAAGCGGCTCGAGACTTGACATACCCACGTGGGTAAAAACCACACTTGAGTATGCCATGATTGGACGAACACAAGTCTTGTAGAGTGTCAGCTTATTTCTAAGTGACATTTTACTAAACTTGTTAATCATCGGCCCTAGCACGAACTTCCGAATACGAACAGCGCTCTGTTGCGTACCCTACGGATGTGGCTTTTGAAAGTCATACGACGGTCGAGAGTGACGCCTAGATATTTGACCTCGTTAACCCACGGAATGGGCTGGTCAAAAAGCCGGACCGGAGCCACCTTCCTGCCTGTCGGACCTATGGCAGTAGGGTGGAAGATAATCGCTGCGCTCTTGTCCGGATTGACTTCAATACGCCAAAGACGAAACCATTGACCTAAGCCATTGATTGCCTCTTGGAGGTATTTCCGAACAAGAATGTAGCGATTGTGCGTCGTAAAGAGCGCGGTGTCTTCCGCGAACAACCCTAGTTCGACACGCGGGTGCCTAGGAATATCGTTCGTGAACAACGAATAGAGTGTAGGCGAGAGGACGGAGCCTTGCGGGACTCCTGCCCTAATAGGATGTGGAGGTGAAAGCGTTCCCTCCAGTCGGTAGCAAAAGCTTCTGTCCGTAAGGAAATCTCGTATTATGAGTACGAGTCTGTCCGGCATACCGATCTGATATAACTTGTATATCAACCCGTTATGCCAGACCTTGTCGAAGGCTTTCGCCACGTCAAGAAAGATCGCTCCCATCTTCAACCCTGTTCGACGCGAGAAGCCGCCCAGCACGTGCTCCGTGATGCGGTGCACCTGTTGGACGCACGAGTGTCCGGCACGAAAGCCGAACTGCTCGTCCGTGATAATTGAATTCTCAGTCGTGAACCTGAGAATCCGAGCGAGGATGATTCGCTCATACAGCTTAGCAAGCGAGCTGAGTAAGCTGATGGGCCTGTATCTTACAGGCTGGCGAGGCCCGGGGTTTGCCGGGCTTCGCTATTCCGATGACCGTGGCACGTTTCCACGCGGCTGGAAAGTGACTATTGGACAGGGCGGCATTGAAGATGCCGACCAGAATGAGTAAGAGATGTTCGGGCAGAAGTCTCAGCATGCGGTTGGAGATGCCATCCGCACCCGGGGACTTCCTTACTCGAAGATACCTTACTCGATCGTGGACTTCCTTAACCGACACCGGTACGAGAGGTGAAGTTACGGGGAGACGCGATCTCCTGTCCACCTCAGAATTTACCCTCTCGACATGGGCTTCATCGGCAGGCAGGAGGCTGGGCGAACATTGAGACTCTAAACTATTGGCGAGACATTCTGCTTTCTCGTCGTCCTCGAGTGCGCGGGTTGGACTACCGGGGCGTTCCAAAGGGGGGATAGTCCAGACGGTATCTGATTTGAGAGATCTAGCTAGTTTCCAGTAAGCCTGGTGACTAGGCTTTATCTCCCCCATCAGATCCCTAAAAGAGTTCTCCCGAAATTCGGCAATTCGCTGTTTGGACTCGTGACACAAGCCCCTCAGGATTTGACGATTTTCGGGGGAAGGCCAGTTAGAGTAGGTCCTAATGGCGCGATTTTTCCTAGTCAGCAACTCTCTCAGTTCCCTAGGCAGGGGGCGGCGTTGGATTTCCTCGGCCGACACCTCCCTAGAGGCTTCGCTTTTGACAGCGTTGAGGTAGTTGGTGAATAGGTCGATCGCTTGGTCAGTCTGTTGAGTTGTGGTAATAATGTCAGGTATGTCTCTAAGTATGGGGGCGTTTGTCTTTAGGAGACCTTGTTGCACCTTGTCCCAGTCCACGAGTGTCCTGGTAGGAGGGGCTTGATCGGGGTGAGGGCCCAGTCGCAAGAGGACCGGCCTATGATCTGAAGTTAATTCGTCTAGCACTTCTATAGAACGCAGAGTGAGCGCTACGTTCTTTAGAAGAGCTACGTCAAGTATGTCTGGTCGGTGTCCTTCAGTATGGGGGTAGTGGGTTGCTTCAAGGGGAGGGAGGATATCGAAAGGGAGGCTTTCGATCAACAGACGATTGAGCAGCCTACCGTTGGGGTTAGTCGCGACGCATCCCCAGTCGACGTGTTTGCTATTTAGGTCCCCGGCCACGATGACCGAGGGGCCTAGGGCTGCTAAAATATCTAGGTCAGTCTGTAGTATGTTAAGTGATGGAGAGATGTAGGCTGACGCAATCGATATGGGGGGATGACCGTCCATCGATATGCGGCAGACCGACACTTCCATATTTGTCAGTGGAGGGGGGTTGAGAGAGATGCAATGTAGGAAACTTTTATAGAAGATGCAAGTGCCCCCGCGGGCCCTACCAATCCTATCGTTTCTAATCTGAGTGTAACCAGGGACGCGGAAACATTGCATAAACGGTTTATAGAATGTTTCCTGTACTAGGAAGATGTCGACGGAATGATCGCGCAGAAAGAGTGTAATCTCATCCTTCATTCGGCTTAGGCCATCGGCGTTATAAAAACCGATGGTTGATAAGAAATCCCCCACCACCCCCGTTTTATAGGGGTCAAGGGTAGTGCAACTCGTGGGCGTTAGAAGCCGTAATAACACGGGAAACCGGGAGATTGGCCATAATCTGAAAAATCCTGGGCCAATGCTCATGTTTCATAGCTTTTTATAAAGCTAATATTCTAACAAACATAATTACATTTAGATAATTTAGAAAAATAAACCGATTTACAAAGATATTGGATGCAGACGAAAAAATGCAAAGTGATTCGATACTTTTGCACGCGAGTGTATGTCAATTACAACGTTACACTTTCTTGTCGGTTTACATTTAAGTTGATCTGCAATTTTGCTAAACAAAGAATGTTTATTAAGGACCAGATGGACTCCTCTGATAAGGGTCAGAAGAAACGTAATAGAAGCGCAGCGCCAGATGTGTGGTATTTTCTTTAAGTACGCATGTTATTTAATTATAACACAAAGGGCAAGGATTAGTAAAAAGGGAGGTTGTGACCATAAATAGTAATTTATGAAAGGGAAGGACATAGGTACAGATTTAATACAATTGGGATCATTTTCGTCAGACACACATTAAATATTACTGTTTAAAGTTTTGTCAATAAAAGTGAAAAACAACGAAATACCATGAATCATGATCCTCTCTACATTTCGGCACGCATAATATACACACTATCGCAATCTTAATTAAGTTTACAAAGACAGCAACAATAGATTGGTCAACAATAGATTTTAATTCCTATGCACGAATGCCACGAATACATATCTGTAATTTCTCCAAAGTATAGTATAGTAGTAGTTATAAATAAAGTATAAATAATATAACCTATATAACGAAATGCAGCGCCACTCCAATTTTACAAATCTCTAAAAAGTACAAATATTGTTCAAAATGAACACACTAAACACCGCCGGCAAAACCTGTTTTCTTTGTACTGGGAGCTTAGTCGACCAACCCCGTGCCCGTGGCCACTACACTAATTTAATAATAATAAGCCTAATTCGAGTGTAAGTAAAGCTTACATTCGTTTGAGCTGGCTCAATACCCCAATGATGCGGTGACCGAATCGATTCGGTTATTTGAACGGTTGTGGTACCTTAGGTTAACCGATCGATACGGTAACCGAATCAATAAGGTTACCTCATCGTAAGGTTACCGTTATAAAACTTTACTTATAAGTAGGGTCACTTACTAGCATAGTTATTCTAAGTGTTTAGAGGATATACACTACATAATACATATACAGTATCATAGGTAAGAATAAGATATACTTAAAGCTTAGAGAATTCAACAATCCGGAGTCGCCATTGACAGGCGTTCCCCATTTGCCGAATACATATGACCGGCGGTCATACATTACGTCATTTGCTGTATGGACTGACGTTTATCTGACGTGTCTATTTGTACTTTGTGTACGAATAGCCATACATTTGACGTTCGTCTCTCTCGAAAAAATCGGCAGACTTTTTTTGTATAGAAAATGACAGACGTGGCTACACCGGGTTGAATGCTCTAAGACTTAAAGGAATGAAAACCCTCACAAAATTAAAACAGTGCCATCTATTGGGTTTCTACGAATGATATCGACAGACAAAACTTTTGTTCACGAATAAAACCGTTCTCAAATCAGTTCATCCGTTAGGGAGCTATAATGTCGCACAGATACACAGATAATAACTCATTAAACTTATAGTTATAACTACCTTGTTTTTCCATCTGGGTATTTAAAAAATCATACTCAGTACACTTTGTAATCGCCTCCAACGATTAAAGCTTTTCTCATTGCAAATGTTGAGTATTGACTTACTTAATGATATTATTTGTTAAATATTCAATAAATATTTGAAACAGGAGATGATATACGTAAAACGTTTATCTAAGTTTTATAACATATGTTCCAAGCCGTTTATCTTCGCATTTATTTAAACAAACATAGGATATTTACTATTTTCATAATTTCTCACTTCCTGATATCAAGACAAATGTAAATACTCATAAAACTTATTCAAGATATTTCAATGACATCTCGTTATATCATTAACATTAACACTATCCTAATGCCGTATTCTTATTTGAAAATACATAAACAATACACTAAAAACTCAATCTAACTCAGACATAACTCCAACACACAACAAATAATCAACCTATATTGAAGTTGTATTGGAGTTGCATCGGAATTATTTTCAAGCGAATAGGTACTGATATTTCTGATTCGGACGTGTAGGCCCTAGCTGTATCACAGAATAACTAATAGTGCTGTATTGCGTAGTTAATGCATTGGAGTTGTATTGAAGTTGGATCGTATCTATACGTGTTTTAAAGTTTGAATACGGCCCTAGTTTTACTGAAAATGTCGTAAAACCGGTAACATACTTATTATAAGAAGGTGCTTGAAGATGGAGACCTAAGCTCTCCGAAACATGTTGCGCGAAGTGACTAAAGTGACGTGAGTGTAACCGTTATATTTTACGAATATAGTGATAGTATTTCACGAAAGTTTAAATTTAATAAATTTAATACTTATTATACTTAAGGGACAACACCTACTTAGCGGATTTCCAGATACGAGTATCCTAGACAAAAAATCAGTCAAGAGGCAGAAATTTATCTATGATGACTGAATTATGTAATCTCGCTATGTGCGGTAGGGCACAGCACAGCGAATGTCATCTCGCTCAAATCTGGAGCAGAGCCCGACTGGGGAAGGACCTCCACCTTACAAAAAACCACAGCTAATAGCACTAGACTCATCATAGTGTTATGTTGCTGGTGAGTAAGGTTGCCAAAGAGCTCAAAGAGGACCCAGTGTATTGACGTTGACGATGAGCCGTGCCTTTGTTTTGTTCGACTTGGCAGGGGAACTGCCGTGCTCACAGATCTAGTACGCGCGACTTTTTGTCGTCGCCCCCCGCCACCCCGCTAGAGAGATAACCATAGATTTCTTCATAACGGGTATATAAAGACATATGCGAAACAGCGCATTTGCCAGATGACTTAAACTTTTTATTTTACCCAAATTTAAACATAAGTTGTAGTTGTTTTAAGAGAGGTATGGGCACTGCGAATGGTATCTCGCTTAGTGTGGTATGGCACGTTCAGTGAATGTCATCTCGCTCAAATCTGGAGCAGAGCCCGACTGGGGAAGTACCTCCACCTTACAGAAAACCACAGCCAAACAGCACTAGACCCTACTCATAGTGTTGTGTTCCTGCTGGTGAGTAAGGTTGCCAAAGAGCTCAAAGAGGACCCAGTGTGTTAACGATGAGGGACCCTCTTGTTCTTTTAGCCGTCAACACAGTGAATCCTCTTTTTTATAAAAGGTCGGCAACGCGCATGTGACACCTCTTGAGTTGCAGGCGTCCATAGGCTACGGTAGCTGCTTACCATCAGGCGGGCCGTATAATTGTTTGCCACCGTCGAGGTATGAAAAAAATCTATGGGCCTATAGACAAAATTCAGCGTGCTAATTTTTGTCCATGTTAGCTTAATTCCGCTGTGTGTGTTCCGCCTTAACCAGTCTTATAAATAAAACTTCTTGAATAGAAGGATAGATATTAACATGAAAACAACATTATAATAGCGGCGATATACAATGAAAAACAATTGAAGTATAGTAGAATTAAAACGAACTAAATATTCGACATTAAAAACCCTATTTTTGAAACTCGTTAGTATTATAAGTAGTATTCTCTACTCTTTAAAAACACAAAACCCTTTTCATAAATAAAAACAAGCATAACTTCATCTGATGTAGTCCCTACAGTGTCTACACTGTCACCAGCTATCTCGGATGCTAAAAATAGCACTTCCTAATCAATACAGCGAGAATCAATACAGCCTACTCGACCTAGGCACACAAGCACGCCTAGAAACGAATTTAGTTCCTCCTCCCGGCAACAGATGGCGCTAGGAGTATCGAAATTTTGTAATTTACTTGCATGGTAACAAAGAAATTTTAGTTCAAGGGGCACGGCGCTGCTTTCGCGGTATCAAAGTGCATGGAATTCATTCAGAACTAAATGTATTTTGGTTTTTGATATGGCGGTTTATTTTATGCGTTTTCATGATTCCACAATTAACATAGCTATTATGTACTTAGTAATAATATACACCGCACATTTCAATCAATGTATATATGTTTTTTTCGTTGATAGAATTAACTTTAAAGTTGACATGTGATACAATAGACAATAGACAATTATTTCCTAAGTAGGTAATGATACAATTTTTAGTCCTAACTCCTTTCTGATTGATATCGCAACGGTTTGGAAATAGCTTATATTTAGAAATGCCTCATAACGGTTGCCATGCAAGATAAGGTATCAGGCTAGTAACATGCTGAGTGCTTTTCCTTGTATTGATATGAGTGTTCCGACATATTTTGGGTTTTCTTGTAATGTTTCTAATGATTAGCTACAGTTCACTTGAACAATAGCTACAGTTCAAAATTACTGGTGTTCTGTTTAAGAATATAATTAGTATCGTAGTGCGACAAAGAAAAAGTAGTAGAAAAAATGTTTGGACGTAAAAAAAATTTTTAGAAGTGCTTCTTTAGCGGCGCCGTGCACTTTTTGTAAAGGGGAAAAAATGTTAAACTCGCGTCAGGGTCATGTGACCGTCAGATTCGTCAGGTTGAAAATTCGTAAGACCGACACGTGACCTGATCGAATAATCTATATTAATAATTCCGTCGAGGGGTACGGTAGACCCGAATGAAATTATACTCAAATGAAAAAGCGTAAAAAATTATCAGTTTTGAATCGAACACATATATGGGCAAAATTCGGATTGTCGCGTATTTTTGGACCCGGGGTATGTCCTTAAACTACGTCCGGACCTGGGTATGTCCTTAAACTACGCCAAAAAGAGAGGTATGGGCACTGCGAATGGCATTTCGCCAAGTGTGGTAGGGCACGTTCAACGAATGTCATCGCTCAAATCTGGAGCAGAGCCCGACTGGGGAAGTACCTCCACCTTACAGAAAACCACAGCCAAATAGCACTAGACCCTACTCATAGTGTTGTGTTCCTGCTGGTGAGTAAGGTTGCCAAAGAGCTCAAAGAGGACCCAGTGTGTTGACGATGAGTGACCTTCTTGTTCCTTTAGTCGTCAACACAGTGAATCCTCCTTTTTGTAAAGGGTCGGCAACGCGCATGTGACTCCTTTGGAGTTGCAGGCGTCCATAGGTTACGGTAGCTGCTTACCATCAGGCGGGCCGTATGCTTGTTTGCCACCGTCGTGGTATAAAAAAAAAAAAATTGCATTTAAAAGTGTTAATTTAATGACAAATGGGCAGCCATATTAGATATTTTAGTGGTTGACAACTTGACAGTAAGGGGTGCGTTCGGAAATTGTGAACTATGTTTATTCCCAGTCGGCCAAACCTCAATAAAAAACCTTTTTCTTTTCGCGGGAATTTTTTTCATTGTTTTTCATAATCATCATCAGATTACGATGCCAATTATGCTCTTAAAAAGAACACCAGTATTTTTTTAACATCCTGTATTGTGTTAGAAGAAACTTATTAGGTAAGTGCATAAGGGTAAGTGTACCGAGTGTGCGCTATTAAAATTTGTGTTATTTAAATAATTAAAAATTTACGACATTTCAAATGAAAATATCAGGTATAATACAGACAAGAAGTAAGAGTCCTGGAGTGCGATTTTTGAATCTCACCAAGTGACTAATTCTCACCGATGTGAGTGATTTCCGTAAGTAAATCACTCACATCGGTGAGAATTAGTCACCTGGTGAGATTCAAAAATCGCACTCCTGGCCTGGCGCTAAGACGTCAGACTTTCAATCGCGGGTTCAAATCCCGGCTCGTACCACTGAGTTTTTCGGAACTTATGTACGAAATATCATTTGGTATTTACCAGTCGCTTTTCGGTGAAGGGAGACATCGTGAGGAAACCGGATCTAATCCCAACAAGGCTTAGTTTCGCCTCTAGGTTGAAAGGTCAGATGGCAGTCTTTTTCGTAAAAACCAGTACCTACGCCAATTCCTGGGATTAGGTTACCGAGCGGACCCCAGGCTCAATAGAGAAAAAAAGCTGGGACAAACGCTAGGAGAAAGAAGTAAGAGTCTCACAAATAAAATAACTAATAGGTATGTAAGTACTACTAGTACGTACGTCTACCCATCCAAAATATACGTACAATATAATATAGGTGCAGTAGAACCCGCTTAAAATGATTCCTTGCATAATACGCCATTTCTTATAAGTCCCTGCAACTTGAGGCCCGCAGAACGCAGAACAGACGCTTTCCCGCTTAAGGCTTGGCTCCCTTCAAAATCGTCTTAACCGAGTTTTACTGTATCTATCTTACAAAAATAATCCGTTCTCAGTAGAAATCTGTTAAAGTTTTTCGATCTACATATAAATCATTCTTTATCTTTTAAATGTCCGGAAAAACTTTTTTTAAATGAACAGTATCATTCGATTAAAAATAAAAACAATTTTCAAAAGGACAATTGTTAATTTAATCACCTAATTTAAAGAAACAAATCTCACAAGTCTTTTGTCTAGTTATAATTCTAACATAGTTATAATATAGATACATATATGTAACCTACA
Organism: Pammene aurita; assembly: GCA_947086415.1. Taxonomy (NCBI): domain Eukaryota; kingdom Metazoa; phylum Arthropoda; class Insecta; order Lepidoptera; family Tortricidae; genus Pammene; species Pammene aurita. The sequence continues at coordinate 31,495,067 of OX352308.1, forward strand.
AATTAAATATAATAATCATCCAGCTATCGACGTATTTTTTTCTATAGCAATAGCTAATCGAGTAGCCAATAATATTAGACTAGTAACCGATATTGCAGTCGATTGGGGTTGTGGCCAGAGCGTGAAATAAACCACACTAAATTAGCTCGAATACGAACAGAAATCTCATTTTGTGAACGCTGTAACATCCCGCTCGGTGCGTTACCAATGTAATGTTACCATTAGTTTAATGCAATGTTACGTTACGTAACTTCGGTAAAAAAATTGTTAATGTTTTGAATGTTTTTTTATACCACGACGGTGGAAAACAAGCCTACGGCCCGCCTGATGGTAAGCAGCTACCGTAGCATATGGACGCCTGCTGCTTATTATTTGATACGAAAAATATGTAGATCTTGGAAAAAATATAATTACGACGTAAACCCCAAATGCGTGTTTTTCATAGCTAATTTTATAGACGTGTTCGTAATAAGTAAGTACGCTAAAAAAGGTATTACATTTTTTATTAATATTCTGTAAACCTTGCTATACACTCACTTTACGTACACATTTTAACTGAAAGATCAATATGTATATATAAAATAGTTTTTCAAATAAAATCGCTAACGAAATAAATATTTTGTTTGTTAATACACTAAAAACGAATCACCGATTTAATGGCATCCAATTATTAAGTGGAGCGAAGCAATCGCTCCATATAAATTTAATTATTTGCCTTTAATTAGTTACTGCGTCTCTAATAAATGATTTTTTTTTAATTATATCTTCTAAATAAACCAATCACATGTGTTGTCATTGTTTTGGTTGTTAAAACAATCAAGAACATATCTTGATAAAGTCCGATGATAAATTATTTTGATTCAGACGTCTTGTCTCGAAAACTGTCGCGTCACGACCGATCTAGAGATGGCCCCGTAGAAGCATTACCTCCAGGGTTTAATTCAAAATGTAACCTCAAAAATTTACGCTATCATTTTAAGGCTCCTTATTCCCTAAAAGGTCGAAAAACTCTATTAATGAAAAAAGCCGCATAAAATGCTATTTATAAGATAGTTTGAAGTATTAGTAATACAAAAAAATAATTTTGAACCATGTTTATTATTATTAAGTACCCAAAAATACGATTCTTACAAAAAGTGTCCTGTGAAGTGTGATTTAAGTGTCATTTTTAAAAATTCATAGTAATTTTAAATTTACTGCTATAGTAATGTTTTTTTTATCGTGATAGAAATATAGTTTAACTTTGCAATGGTAATATTTTTAGGCCAAAATATTCATAGGGTTTTCGTGGAAAAAATGAAATGTAACCGTGTTTTCATCAAAAAACTGGCATATAATCAGAAGGTATTTTGTCGATTATCCAAGATGAATCTTCGATTTTTATTTCCATGACCGTCTCATACATGATATACTCAATTGAATTTAATTCAAATTGAATAAGAATTTTTACCCTTTTTTGCGTAATCTGAAAATGAACGGTACACCTAACTGGAAAATCCGGAAAGGCCTTCCTTGATAACCAATTTTTTTCATATTTCACTCGTTAAAATGTAATATTTGCTCCGATGGCCGTCTAGATAAAGAAATGAACTATTATGTGCATCAATTGTTGATTAAAAAAACTTAGTATTTTCGCCATAGCCTTCGAAGAAAATGAAGCATTTCGTGAAATTCGCGCGTTTTGGGAATAAGGCCTCAACCTTATTTTACAATTATTTTAAAATTCAAAGTTGCCTAAGAATGATAAAGAATCATACTTAATCTATCTTCATTTACGAATAATTGACATCTAAAAATAATAACAATGACTAATCTAAGAGAAAATTCTTTGAACTAAATGAAGCCCCGTTCCCGCCGAGTTTCTTGCCGGACATAATTCTTCTCGGGTCAGAGGTGTAGGGTTAGAACCGGTGTAGGTGTTTTTTTCTCTCTCTTTTACTTTGACGTGTAAAAGTGCCCTTGTGGCCTACTTACTGAATAAATGTTTGAGTTCGAGTTTGAAGTGTCCCATGGGTACAGTTCCAATTACAAATTTGATTCTAAAGATAGAAATGACGTTTATCTTCCTAAATATGTATACTTGGTAGTTAATATTTTTACTGACAAGCGCTACTACCTGAACTTTTGTAAAAAAGATAGGTAAAGGCCCATTTACACATTGATTAGTGTTAAGTGCGAGTTCATACATTTGTTACTAAACAGTAGTAGAAAATGTATGGACTCGCACTATTAACACTAATCAATGTGTGAGTGGGCCTTTAGTACTAACAGTGTTTTTCTCAATTGAGGTATTGAGGTAGAAACTCTTGAAGTCCCAACACTTCAACCGATTGTCTTATTCAAAACTTTTTACGTCATAAATGAGATTTAAACTAAATTTCAATAGAAATCCAAAAAACTTAAAGGCTTAGGTGCAAAGATCAATCGATCCATCTTCTGTCGGTAATCTTTTGATTGATCTTATGCCTTTTGGCCCTCGTTATTCTTCATTATCTATTTAAAGAACACATTCAAAAACTCTTTCCCGTTTACCCTTTACTTCAACTTGATCTTAAGACAGAGATAGATGATTCGACTAGTGTTGAGTCGCTACACTGATTTTTTACTATTATCAATTCAATTTGAAAGACGTCGAGCAGAACCTGTGGATGTCTATTGTTCGAAGACGGAAATACATGTGTTATGTTAGTTTTTTAAGACGAAATAATTAAATTGATATATTCTTGTGTTGATAGCGGACCTGGCATTTCACAATCATCATTATTTAGTTACTTGCATGTATGTGGAATGTAACGGTGCAATTTTCTCAATTTGATTTCACAATGTACTTCATACATAGAGTAGCCGTGTACATGTTTTAGTCTAAATTATACTTCAGTATTTTTGAATATTTGGCCAACTTAAAATGTAGTTTTTTTTAGAAATCATTACTAAATTCTTTCCTAAACCAATTCTCGAATTACGAAAGAAGTTTGAACATTGAATTTGCTTTTTACAAAATTCATTAAACATAAGTAATAAAATAGATATCAGAATGAGATTGCTTAATGTTACTACGACACGTAAAATCACAATTAATTTGACAAAAGAAGATCATATTCATATTACTTTACTGCAGTGGCGCAGCGACCCAAAGTGCATCTTGGCCTCCGACACCAAAGATCGCCAGGCTTCTCTGTTCACAGCCGTCTCTGTAAAGTCAACGGTGCCCAGCGCGGTGAGATCCTTCAGCACCTCGCCTTTCCCGCGCGCTAGGACGCTCAGATGGGGTTCGACAAGTTGGATATTGGATATTCACACTTAGTTCTTATAATACTTATAAGGCTCTCGATCTTCAGGCGAGTTCAGTTCGAGATGTCGTAGTACCACACTTGGCTCATTTCCTTCGTATCGTCCTCACGGCAAATTGAAAATTTACCGGCGGCCATTTTGTATCCAATGCGCAATGTATGCATGTAGCCCGATAATGGAAGCGAATACATACGCTTTTTCTACCGTTTTGTATGTAAATAGGTATTTTAGTAAGTTTTTCAGTTAGAAGGAGAGCCGCTGAGGTTTTCCAAAAACCACTACTGATACTGTATTCTGATTATTACCTACATTAAAACACAACTATCTAAAACATAACACCAACACACAACAAATAATCAACCAATATTGAAGTTGTATTGGAGTTGCATCGGAATAATTTTCAAGCAAATTCTGACATTTCTGATTTAGACGTTTCGGCGCTAGCTGTATTGCGTAACGCGTAGTTAATGAATTGGAGTTATATTGGAGTTGGATCGTGTATAATAGTAGTTTATGTAACTGTTACGTAATAAGGGTCCTTAAAATACGAGTGTGGTTTTATGAAACGAGCCGCAGGTGAGTTTCATAATAAGATCACACGAGTGTTAAACACTCCTGTGGGCATGTTTCAGCACTTGTATCTATCTACCTAGTAATGCAGGTCATTTGCCTTCAGCTTCTGAACCCATCTTTGAGTACTTGCAATATGTGTGTAGATAAAGTAATGTATTGCTTTATCTACACTTATATTATTTATACTAATTGCCGTGTTCGGAAACCATAGAATGGCCGCCATTGCACCGCCATGGCCAACTCGATTGTGCCGGCGGTCGGGAGGGAGAGTGCCGGCGGTCGGGGGGAGCGTGTCGGCGGCCGCGCGGGCGCGTGCAGGTGTACATTATGTTATCAAAACTCATAACACACCAATGTTTGAGCATGTAAAGTTAAAATTACGTTACTGTCACAGATAAAAAGCTTATCATAGTAAAATCGGTTGTGGTAATGCTAGCCATTGCCTACCGTTTTTGAACACGTTTTAGAGGACTTACAATGCGAGTGTAGATAAAGGTATTTTAAAGTTAGAATACGGTCGCTGGTTAGTAAGTCGCATCGTTACTCTTAGACTACAATGTGCCCATGAGGAAATTGAAAGATTTTAATAGTGTATTTAAATACTAAAATGTACAATAAACTTTTAGGGAAATCACCTAGTTTCAGAGATAATACTAATTAAAAAAATGTGACCCAGTGCAAAGTGCCTTCTTGATGACGATGTCGGTACTATGGGGCCTAATCTAGACGTCCTTAATGACAGATCTCAAAAAATTACAAATTCATTTTAAGCGATTCTCTTAGCAAGAACATTTATATCTGCAGTTGCATACTGTTGTCCAGAAGCTACTGTAGCTCAGTTCGTTTAGTCGGGTCGTATGCTTGTTTGCCACCGTCATGGTATAAAAAAGGTCTGAAATTATTACGTAGGTACAATTTGGCATCGCTTACAGACGCAGTAGGTTAACGGTTGTTTTATTGCTAGTACTAGCAATACGCTTTCTAGGCCTATCTCCGTCGGATACTGTTATGGTACCGATAACAATTATTTTGATGGCTGAACTGATTCTCTTGCATGAAACAAATGTGACCCTATTTTTATTATGTGCTGTGTGTCATACAAAATGTTCCTAGTTTACTTATTTTAAGAATTACACACGGAATAAAAAAATACGTAAGTACTTAAACAAGAACAAATTTTATCCTTTTCCTTTTTTGAACTCGGTTGAAAATGAGAGTAGGTACTTAATTATTTTGTCAAAATTTGTTCCTACCGATATGTAGAACGTGAGTATATTGGCAGTGCCCAAATCAGGACTAGGTTATATTTTTGATCTATTCTGTTCAAATCTTCCTAACTCTTAAAAAAATCACCATTAAGGTATTTTTACTATCTACAGATCTGTCAAAACTTGGAGTAGATGCAAATCAAATTATTTTGTTAAATATTTTTTGATTTTCAATTTGGTCAGGGCGGTAGCCATGAAAGCCGAATACGCCATTTCAATTCTGGCCTCGGACATCGGAGGAACTACTCACTTTTTCTGAAGTATATGACATCTATTTCAGTTTGGAGTAGATTGTTAGTCTAAGTATTGTATATGAAATATAAGGCACGGTCGAAGTAGTTTACCGTAATTGATACTTTATAAAAATCATATGATTTCCATTAAAATGACTGACAATAAACTAAAACATGCTATAACCACGTAAACATATTGTTTACATAAACACTGATATATTATAAGTGCATATTAACGACTATATGCTAAACTCAAGACATCCCAGGCATGTAAACATCCATGAGTCATCTCGCCTGGTAACAGTAGGTGTTGCGATGATTTATATCTAAGTCAATCTGTAATAACACCCACTGAAAAAATGCAGTTATGTATCCTATTCTAGGTAAATAAATTCCAAATTTGAACGGTTTTAAATGTACATACGACATTTAAGTCTTGAATGTGATTTGAGATCGGGATGTATTAAAAAACTGAAAATAAATGTCGTTCTGGGTTCTGGGGCCGTATTCTAACTTTAAAACTCGTTTAGACACGATACAACTTCAATACAACTCCAATGCATTAACTACACAATACCCGTACAGCTGGCGCCTAAACGTCTGAATCAGAAATATTTTTCAGTATTTTCTTAAAAATTATTGCGATGTTACAACAATACAACTTCATTTGTTGTGTGTTGGAGTTGGAGTTATGCTTTAGATGGATTGTATTTTTTATGTATTTTGAAATAAGACAAAGGTGAGAGCCGGGTGTCAAGTAATGGTAATTAGGGTGTCGAGAATCTATAAAACCGCATTCAAATCGGTAAGGTTTAACGTCTGCGTGTTTAGGTACCTCATCATCATCATTAGTCGTTCCGTCAGAGCTGAGGATCTTGACTGACACCATGTCCTTCTGTTTATGACCAGGTTCCTCCATAGGCTTCTATCCCTCGCTAAGCACAAGTACCTACACATAACCTTTTTTACTTAAAGTAATACTTAGTTCAATCTTTAGGCTTACAGAACTAAGAGAGACCTAGATAATATTTTGCGAAAATAAGCCAAATGTAAGCTTTCAAAAATATTATTTTAAAGAACTAGCACTCACCTGTAAACAGCCTTGTTAAAAACTGACTACCAAAGGCAACATGTTTCATAATATCGACCTTAATAATGTGTTAAAAGGTCACACAGTTGAAGAACAGAAACGAGACATAAGACGTTTTAAAGTTTTTATGCATTATTAAACCGTGTCTAAACGATTGTTTTTCGGCCTTCTCCGCTGTTTATACTTTTTCTAATTTAGATATAACAGTCTAAAACAAGTTATCTGATACTTATATTAGTGACTGAGTATTTTTGTACAACGGTAAACAAGCATACGCCTAATAGGAAGCATCTACCGTAGCCTATGGACGTCTTCAATTCTAGAGGTACCATATGCGCGTTGCTGACCTTTTAGAAATCAGTACCTACACTCCTTTTTTGAAGAAAACCTTGGGAAAACTTTACACATCCCTCGTACACTCAAGAGCAAGAATTAGATTATAAAATTACATTATCTATTATGTATGGATTTTTTTAAAGATACAAACAAGTGATAAATTATTTGGTTTGGGTAGGTTACTATTTACTAAATAGTTCTTTCTACCATTTCGACATCTTAAAAAAAGGTAAATACCTACCTGTATCAAGACGGGTTCCTGTAGTTCAACGTCAAATAAATAATTTATAAGCGTTATTTTGATACGGGTAAAGTTACCCTCAGATAGGTTAAACTGGTCAAAGTTACCCACATTTACGGAATTGGTAATGTAACAGTGTATAATTATATGGAAAGGGTTCAAACTGCCCTTTAGAATAATTATGGTAAACTAACTGAGTTGCATAAGCGGTCATTCAATTTAATGATGCCGTAGTGTGTGCTCCCACTTTTAATTGTAATGGAATAGAAACCTTATTTCATACAAATATAAAAAATGAATTATTTTAAATTTTCATGACCTTACTCTTAAAATTCATCTTAAAATGCTTTTTAGGTACATGGCGAAGGGTTTATTTTTTTTATGTTGATTGTATTTTTTTTTAGATATCTACGAATTTCAAATATACATACATAAATAAATAAACAACCCGAACTACTAATAAGGTACTATAAACACTAATATGAATAACTATGAATAACTCGTACGATTAGGTGACCATTAATATCCCCAAATTACTTGTTTAAAAGATATAGGTAGCACCAATAAATATATTTGTGAGTTTATAGCTAAACTAAGCTAATGCTAAAAAAGTCAAGAAACAAAGGAACGACTTTATAACTTAGCACGGTTATCGACCACATATGCTTTCAGAACTTTTCATCAATTCCAAATATTACAAATTTAAATTAAACATGCCAGCGAATTCTCATCGGTTCAGCACATGTTTGCTTTAGAAACACTCGTGGCCCAGTTTTAAAAACGGTTAAATAATGTTTATATGATCAGGCTCAGAATGAAAACGGCGTAACTTTGGCCCAAACGCGAGACGCATACGGCGTTCTGGGCAAAATGGCAACCATCTTGTTTTTATAGCTTGCCAAATATACGCTAGAGTAGGGTATCTATATAGCCTCGAGTTTTAATTACTTTGAATAAAACTTAAATTTTGGGTTGCGAACTATTTTATGTATTCACTCTGTTACGCTAATATATTATATTCAGTCTTTAAATGCAAAATGCTTACAAGATTTTTTTATATAGTACCCAGTTGGTTCTAGTAATTTGCTTGAAATGTTCCTAATTAATAGTAGGTAGAAATCTGGTCAAACAATAGACAACTCAGGTTATGATATTCAAATGTATATGAGGGCAAGTAATTTGTATAGCCTTATGAGGTTCAACCCAAAGCAAGGGCAAATATAATCGTGCTATGTACAAGTGTACATACAACTATACTAATGTATCTAAGTCTATATCTTGTTCTTCAACATGCGTATGTCTTATTCGTGTAATGTAAAAGGAACAAATTTCTTAAAGTTAAACTTTTGCTTGCCAATATTTTGCCACTTCTATTCCTCGGGGTGTAGGTCTCAGGAGATCTTCCTCAATGCACGTCGTTGACCACATAGGGCACTGTCTCGTGTACCCAATACACGTTTTATTAAGCGTTGGTCGCTAAGGCATAAGTCTATTCTCATTTAATAGGCTCAAACGTTGATGTAGACCACGATAAGAAACTATATTTCTCTTACATGTAGATACGAACCATATTGGCACGACAGTATGTGATAAATCACAAGATGTGATATATAAAATGCTCTCTATATCTTTGAAATAAAGTTTTAAGTCGCTTGAAGGATGTTAGATCTGAATAGAGTTAGCTATGTAGTATGTATTCTAAAAGGCGATTCAAACGCATCTGGTATACATCGTGGAAACGAGATAAAGTAGAAAAGACCAAAACTAGTATATTTAATGGCTTTGTTTGTGTGTTTCCACTGGATGGGGTTGCAGCGAAACCGGTTCGAGCGCCCATCTAGCTCGAACCAGTTTGGACTGGTCACGAAATCTCGGGCCTATTCGATATGCTAATAGATGGAAAATGGCGGCCATTTTAGTTTTTTCTTTTCGCTTTTGTTTTTCAAGCCGCTGATGCGGTGATGTCATTGTTTTCGCCGTCATGGACGACCAATGGTACTCAACGGCTTAGGAATGTATTCATACGTTTCATAACATACTAATATGGCTAAATAGAAAAGCCAGGCCTGGTAGGCGTGTCTTTAATGGTAGGATTTAGGAAAGGAGGTATAGTCATTGAAACTAGTTTTGTCCATTATTGAAACTATGTATTTTCTTTTCAATAATTTCTACATTTTCTTTTACGGTCTATCAAATAAATATCAATTATAAACAATTGATACATTTATTATTATTGTTAGTTTTGTATATGTCGACATTTCAAGTTTAGAAGTAAAATGTTTTTGTAGCATTTTTAAAAATGTTTTTGCTGAAAGTGATTCTATTTCTATGATAAGTATTGTGCGTTAACACTGGACCCTACAAACATTTAGATTTCCATTTAAAACGGTTAGGCTATTGATTTACATTATATGTAGTAATTACACTGGATGAAGAAAATGCATCGTCTGCCTTTTGTCAAACCACCTGTCCGTGCTCGGCGGTACAAAACAAACTTACAAAAAATTACAATCTTTTATATTAACTTAAATAACTTAATACTTTTAATAATAACTATAATATAACGTGAGATCTTTGCAATATATTAGGGGGGCAGCAGCCGGCACGCAAGTTCCATTTCGCCCCACATTGCGGGGAAAGATGGAGCATTGCGTGCGCGCCACTCCTCCCTGGCTCTCTCATTGCCTCCGTTCACTCGCGGCACTATAATACACCTCTAACATTATTATCTGCATGCGTGCTCTCATTCATAATAGTATCTTTTTCTCTTTAAAATTTATACATTACAAAAGTAGTATCACAAACAAATGTACGAACTAGTACCATTACGAAAAACGTACACATATCTGACCTCCTCGGAGATCGCCTTTAATAAATACGATACACGAATCCTACAACTTCAGAATAGAATCGAACTCGAAACAAAAAATAATACCTAAGACTAAATCGTTCAGGGCATTCTGTATCACACGCGCGGCAGGCTGAGATCGGGCGCGCGCCGCGCCTTGCGTCCTACATGGAGATAACGTAAGTACGGCTCGCGGGCGGCGGCAGCGGTGGGACCGGCGCGCCGACGCGGGCGAGCGGCGTGCACGCCGGCGGCGCTAGGCCGGCCGGCGCCGCGCCGCTCGCTCGCCTCGCCGCGCCTTACAACTCTGCGCCATCCCGCTCGCTTACACTACATCTATACATTACATATCACGCTGTGCTTTTTTTTCTCTTATTAAAAATATATAATAATTAATATACATATAATAATATTGATATTTGTTAAAATAACGATACGTAGATCGAGGAGGGCAGTCAGTCGACTCGCATCGCGAGCGGTTCACTCCGCTTCGCTTCGGAAGAGCTTTTGTTTTTCTATCGTGAACTGGGGGCTGATTATTATGGTGCCGCCTCGCGTTAAATTTCTGTAACAATAGGAAACAACTGTTAATAACACATCACTTTACCCTTACACTAAACATTTGTTTAGACAAAAGTATTTGGATTATAATATTTTTTGGAAAATTTAACACAAAATAGTTAATTTAATTACACTTGTAAACAAAGTCTCTATATAGATAAAAGTTTTTTAACAATAAAATTTTGTAGTCGTACAATGTTTAGAAACTTACTTTAAAAATTGCGGCAACAGGCTAGTCCAGTTCGTCGCATCATGTTCCAGATGCAGATGAATTTCGTGCGTGGTCAGCATGTTGGGGTCTATTTTGAACGCCGCAAGTCTTCGCCCGGCGACGTCGACTATGACCGCTGCTCCCCGGGACCCGCAAGGCTCGCCCTCGGCTAGCGCTAGTAACTTCCGCGCCGCCCTGGCCAAAAGTTCGGCGGGCACTAGCACCTCAGCGGCGGCGAGCTCGCTGGCTCCTTTGGCCGCTCGTAGCTCTCGCTCGAGCCTTTGAGCCAACGCCGCCTCCGTCGGTACCGGCATCGGCGCGTCCCGCCATGTCGGCCCATTCCAAGCTATAACAATAGAAAAGCACATTAAAAACCACTGCTCATAATACAAGGTAGATTACTATAATGAGTTTAGAATTTTATTAAAAAAGAAAATTAAACTTTTTAATTTAATATTACACTGTGGGATAAATGCAATTTCGAAGATGAAAGTTGCTAAAGAGATGAAGTTATACAAGTAAAGTGCAGGCTGTGGTAAGCGCAACGCAGCGGTCACGTCAGCTGATCGCCAGGCTGCGCGCGCCGCCTGGCAACAGCTGAGCTAGAAAGCCGGCTAGCGGCTGTGGCAAATAGAAAGTCATCCTCACCTTTTTCACTGTTGAACACTCCGCCAAACTGATTCGTAACCGGCAATATCTCCATGTTTTCCAAATTTTTACTTATATTGTACACTTTTTAATACGAAAAGTTAAAGCGTTCCGTCCCGGAACTTATATACTAGAAAAATATCACAAGTCTCTTTTGTACTGCGAATGCGCACTCAACCGACCGACTAGTGTATCGTGAGAGATCGATAGGAAATGAAAACGTCCAAGGCTAACACTGCATCAGATCTGATCTCGTAACCACAGGGCTTCGTCACTCGCCCTCGGCTCACTGTTAGACCCACCCGACCCTGTCGCTCTGTCTGACGGACTGACGAAACACCGGGGAGCGCGCGGTTATATAGAGCGCGGCGGCCGGGGGTGCGGGAGGCGAAGCGCGGGCGGCCGCGGGCGCCCCGCGCGCCAGTCTCCGCCGCCCGCCGGCTGCGCCGGTCGTCCCGCTGCCGCGCCGGCCGGCTTCTTTGTCCTACATACGCCGGTATACGTAGGATACCTAAATCTACTCCGATAACCGTATAAATCGCTTAACAGTGCTTAGATTAAGACAAAAGTGTAGTTATAAGTACGTTACTGGACTTTTAGTTTGTAAGTTTCTCGAAAGTTCTTTGTCTTGCTGAGAACCGTTCTCATACTCTGTAATTTTGTTGTTTAACCGGTATCAGGTAGGATTACTGAGGATATCAGACGAGCCGGCGTGGCTGGCTCGTGGTTCGTCCTCGACAAACATAGATACGGTATCTGTAGATAAAGGTATTTCAGTGCTTTAGGTGTTTTGTGTATTATAGCCGGTTTTGTAATATGTATTTAGCATGTAAGTACTGTATGTAATATTTAATTAAGGTGTTAATTGTGGATATTATGTGAATTATTTTGTACGAATGATGTGATTAAGTAAAAAAACAATGCTTTACAACAACTGTCGTTACAATTGACGACCAGTTTTTTATACATTCAAATGTAGAAATGTTTACGAATGTCCGGTCCGAAAAATTAAAGTTGTTTAAAGCATAATAATATATTTTAGAGTAAGTAGATGTGAGGTATAAATAGGCAATAAAAGGTTTATGTATAAGTGACAAAAACATAGTACCGATTCCTGAAAGGGACTCATCAAAACTGTAAGTAAAACTGATACCTACCGAAATGGCAAGTAAGTTAAATAATAAATATTATTTTTTGTAACGGCACAAAACTGAGAAAAGTGTACACACAATTTCACAAAATTTCTATTATCGTTCAAACAACCGAAATCTGTCAGTAAACCATAAATCACTGTAAATGATCAAGTAAGTTTCAAAAATCAAATTAACTTCCATGAAAACTTTCAAAAACCCCAAAAACGTTCGATGGTAAAAAAAACCGAAACGGAAATTGCAGAAGTTGTAACGTTATCGGGGGTTGCATCAGATCGAGAAAGTTCGGCAAACTTATCGTCCATAGTGAATAATGTATTGTATTTAAAACTGAAATCTTAACCGAAACATCTTTTAGATTTATACAACTTATTCCTTGAAATACATTCATACAAAGAAAAAAGATACATGTATCCATCAGAATAAATAGTTGTTAAGTGTAAATTACAGATAGCTATCTCGTTAACATAAGATAAGACAAAGATAATTGGTAGCCTTCGACAAAAAGTTAATCACGTTAAAATTTCCTTCACAAAAAACTAAACTTTTTGCGTCAATTTCTAAACGTGATCAGCATCTTTATAACGAAGCTCAAAACAATCAGTGTAATCTAGCATAAAAACTCATAAGTCATATTTAAGCCATAAAAAAGGTGTATAAAAGAAGTAAAAACTGTTGCTAGGCCGCGCCGGCCGGCGAGCTGGCCTTCATGACTCACGTTCACAATAGCGGTTGAAAAACACGACTTGATTTCAATGCGATGTAGGTATTGACTTTTTTGTTATTTATCGGGCTTGTCATTTACTTTAGGTGTTATGATCGTTAAAGTGAAGTGGTTTCATTGGTTTTTATATCTGAAATTGTCATATAAAACTGTTGGGACTGTAAGAAATAAAATGAATTATCTAGATTTACATACTGAATCACAATCACAAAAAGATGAAACAAATCATAAAACAAGATAATAAAAAAAAAGCTGTTAAAGCTAAATTTCATTATCTGTAATCGACAGAAGTGTGTTAATTGTAGGATTAAACTTTTTTTTCTATCATGTCTATATTATAGAAAATATATAATTTTCTATAAAGTCTTATGGTAAATTGTAAAGCAGTCTTAAAAAATATCGACCAAATGTCGAAACCGAAGCCAAATCGCTTTATCTGAGTGGTTAATAGCAGCTGCGATAAGAACCGATATACCGATGCGAAACTAAACAGTACCCAACATAGCAGATTCAGATGTAAGAAAAGTCACGTAATGGGGCTACGAGGTACGTGACTGAGAACTGCGTTTAAGTTTCTAATATAACCCGAGCGTTCGAATATAACCCGAGAGTTCTAATATGACCCGAGATTGTTCAGAGCTACGTATAAAGTTGAAGGTAATCATACGATTAAACTGAGCTTTGTTGGGAGGAAATTGAATTTATACAGAAAACGGTTTTGTAACTTTGTTTACTTTTTAAAAGGGAATATTTATTGGTATAGGCACAAGGGCGTTTTAAGAAAATTGTGTGATTTTTTATTTGAAAATTTATATTTCTGAAAATTAGGGGAGATTTGGACCAAAGAAGGTACCTACTTATTATTATCTACCATGATTCTCTGTAGAAATAACCTAATATTTTGTGATCTTTCGAAACAGGGAGGTGGAGGTATACTCGTATACCAACCTACATTTATTCTGTTGACAATGCTTATTGATACTGACTAAACCTACTACAAACCTTTAATAATTTTTGAGACAAATTTAACATGAATTTTGAACACATTTATGAATAAATTGAAATTAACATGTCGTAAAATATGCATCCTGTCTTTTCATCTGTTCTTTTAAAATCAATTATTGTTACTCGTAGTAGTAAAAATGTAACTTAAGTTTTTTTTATTAATAGGTGCTTTATTTTAAGAAAAAAAAAACACAAGTCTTTCTTGTTTTAAAGAAGTTTACAATGTACTAAAATTGTCTTTAGTAGCTTCAATTTCTTTTGTCTATAGTTATTTGCACTTAGATTATACCTAGACATCCTCTTTATGTTTCTAAACTGCCTAGAACTGTCCCATTACCGTGCCCAACGACGCCGAGAATGGTCGGATATTAGCAAACGACGATTGTTTGGACAACATGGCAAGCAGACAATGACTTATTGTTTGCTCGGTTAATACAATTATCTACGCCAACTCGCGTCCTACATGCTTAACTGTAGAAGTTATATGTCGTAATTAATAAGTGATTAGTTGTAAGACTTGAATATTGAAATGGTATGAAGATATTTGAGGGGTTAAAACTACTTTTTGTAATTTGTGATTAGTAAATTTGAATCATCTTTTGCGTTTTCACAAGATGTGTAGTGTAGGTACTTCACCTTTTCTTTTTGTCCGAGAAGTGTTTTCTTACCATTTGTATGTAAAAAGTCACATATCGAAAAAAAAATGTTCTTGTAAAAAAATATATATTTATATAAAAATGCAGTGAAGATATTAATGTCTATTTTTTAAGCCTCACTTCATATCATCTATAAACTAACATTAAATTTGCATATTGTTACTATTTAAGCAGACTGGTAAGTTACGTTACGTTATAAAATTATCTTCAAAATCTTTATTAAATCCATGGGTTAGATCAAAATCACGGATTTTAGCTTTTCAATAAAAATGGATGCCTACGGCATTGTGTTCATTCGTTTTTAATTTCCGGCATCG
Organism: Pammene aurita; assembly: GCA_947086415.1. Classification (NCBI taxonomy): domain Eukaryota; kingdom Metazoa; phylum Arthropoda; class Insecta; order Lepidoptera; family Tortricidae; genus Pammene; species Pammene aurita. The sequence goes on from OX352308.1 coordinate 31,510,220, forward strand.
ACCTAAGCAAAATTAAACAACTGGGCCAAAGGTTTTTGACAACTTCCCTGCCATTGTTTTGGACTTTGTATATAAATGTGTTTACTTCAGCTCATTTGCAATTTACATCGCTCAAAATAAATTTGAATCATCGTATCCGTATCCGAATTTTAACGTAAATCAAATTATCGCTTAAGTAAACTTTAACGATAACGTTGTCTGAAGAAACGAGTTTACTAATGTGACGTTATTGTGATATCAAAACGCCGGTACTTTTGTTTTCTTTATGATATAATAAACCAAATATCAATTGTCACAAGTATAACGAGCTATAACCGTATTAAGTTGATACGATCTGCTAATTTGTTTTTCGCTAGATAAACAACATTTAAGAATACCTCTGTAAAGTTCGTTAACTTTTCTCATCGACAATAGCTTCTGTTTTTCGGTTCCCATGTTACGCGTTAAAGTACTATTTAAAATCAGAATCACCGTTTATTTTATAATCCTCTATTCAAAACGGTTGATACGTCACTATTATGGGTCGCGTGATTTGGGATGGCCGCTGGTTTTATAATAAAACCTGCAATAAAGTTCTTGACAATAGTATCTTGAGCAGGTAGCATCCTTTTGTGAACCTACACACTTCGAGGGACTTGCGTGACATCTCGTATGGGCATGTCCCGACCGGTCCGGGCAGGTTCCAGAACCAAGTTACCCTTAATAGCCTTAAGCAGCCCTTTATTCTTGATTTTATTCATCTTAAAGGCCTTCAAGAATTATTTAAGGATACTATTTCTTTTGTAAGACTTTGCTCCTTTTGTTGAGGCCTGACTACATTAATACATTATGAAATAGGTAGGTAGCATCTAAGGTACGGCTATATTTAATACTGCTATGAGAAAATTCACTAAATTACTTGGTAACTTCGTCGTAAATTACCTTAAATTACTATTTTTTAAGGCTTAAGGCATTCACTGCATTAAACATCACCTAGATTGCCTCATCCTGTTATGAAGACTAATATTTATTCAGGAGCTAACTCTTGATCCACCAACACTGGCTCCAATCCTTAACCTATTCAAATATCACGCTTTTAACCACAGCTTAGTGTGTATTAGGATCGTTTCTATTCTGCCGGGTTGCTCATTTCCATGCCAAATGTTGGCCATAATCAGTATTCATTGCTCGTGTAAACGTTGTGCCAAGTTTAGGCAACCACTTATTAGCAATTTTAAATTGGCTTTGTTTGTGTTGAGTTTCTTAGTCAGAGCCACACGTGTCTACTATTGTTGTTTTTGTATGTGTTTTGATATTATTGTCTTCGTTTCTTTTAAGTGCTTCATCTTTAATGTTAATGTATGAATATTTTTAAAACGTTGTATAGTTATTTAATCACATATATGATCCTTCCATTTGTATAAGTGAGTTTCTTAAAGTGTTTACTGTTATCTATTCTTTAAGTATATGATATTTGCTGTAAAAATTGTGTGTTCCGAATGTTTTAAAAAATAAAATCTTTTCAGAAAATTGTATTTTAACTTCTGCCTAAATTAGAGACCTTGGATTTATATTGGGTTATCACGAGACCATTACTTATCAAATTCGAATGTGTGCCAACATATCGCGGGGCGATAGTGGCAGTCGTTTAGATAAACGAAATATATTGTGGCCACTTGAGACCTGGTTCGTAATGGCACCAGTTAATCTGCTGACCTATTTGAATAATGCCTACTATGTAACTCTTGTTCTATGAATGTGTATATTCAGTGGGTTCTTTATTATCTAATACGATATGAGATATCAAATTAAATTTACTTAGCCTAATTACTCATAGTAGTAAAATTTTAACGTGAGATGTTTTTTGAATAGCTGCTTTATTATAATTATTTTACATCCTTTTTTTTTTTTTTTAAAGTGGGGCATTCCACTCATACAATAGTATGTTATTCAATCAAATACAAACACTGAAAACATTGAAAAAATAATCAACCCAGCAGGATTTGAACCTCGCATCGATACGCCGCGCTGCTGGGTTGATTATTTTTTCAATGTTTTCAGTGTTTGTATTTGATTGAATAACATACTATAGCTGCTTTATATTAAGAAAAAAGAACACAAGTCTTTCTTAATGAACTTATTTTTTTTTATTAGCTTTGTCTATAGCTATTTGCACTTAAATTATACCTAGACATACTCTTTATGTTTCTAAACTGCCTAGAACCTAATATACCTAAAAAGCATAGTCAATTGAATGGGATAAAGCAAAACACTTGGGGAATCTAACCGGTTAAAAGATTGTGTAAGAATTACCGGTAATTAACCGGTTTACCAGTAATTTCTATACAATTTTTTTATCGGCTTAATTCACAAAAATTGGTGCTTTAATAATCAAAGGCTAATTCCTAAACGAAATATCACTGACATAAAGATAGCCAGAAGTGTGGCGAGGCTGGGCAGATCATTTATTGTGGAGAAAAGTAAGTATCTATATGTGGAGCAAAGTAAGTACTCGAGTTTGGACAAAGTAAGTAACTGAGAGGGGTAAAGTAATCCTGATCTGAAATCTGACCTTCGCGGTTTTGTAAGTAGGATTATTATTTCGGTAGATAAAGTACCTAAGTCATACAATATCATTAAAAAAAAGTTAGGACAATAGGTTTTTATGAGACGTAAAATTGAGAATAGGTAAATCATGCAGTAGCTATAAGCATAGTCATTCCTATTTTTACGTATTTCACCATAACATAAATACTCTTTATTGCACACCTCAAATTAAAGAAACAAAAGTATACACAAGTTACAAACAGAAAAGTAGAGGTAAAACAATTGGCGGTCTTATCGCTAAAGAGTGACCTCTTTCAGACAACCTTTGGGAAGCGGAAACCTTTATAAATTAACAGAAAAGTAGGTGTTGCAAAAGCAAATAAACCAAACATTAATAAACTTACACATATAATATTATTATATTATTTAGTTTGACTTGTGTGTTCGTGTTTCTACATGATTATTCTGCAATCTTGCACCAAACAAACTTTTTCTGTTTAACCCAATGGTTGACTGGTAAAGAGTGCCTTAAGGCGTTAAGTCCGCCATTTGTACTTTTTTATGTCTTAAATTGTGCAATAAAGTTTAAATAAATAAATAAATATAAAAGTTAAAAAAATAAAGAAATAAAATATAAATAAACTTACATACCTAGCTCATACTCGTACGTACACCATCGTTTCTGTTGTTTGAGTTTTCATAAAAGGTAAATTGCATTCTACCTACAAGTTTAGAATCTCGTAAATCTTGACAAAATGCGCAAAATGTTTTACATAATAGTACACGACATGCTATATTAGAATCATGTATAATACGTGTCATGAATTTTAAATTATGACATGTATAATGCTATGATGTAACTTATGGTACGAGTAGTGTAAATATAAAATAAGTAGGTGTATTAATCAGAAAGAAAAACCTTTTCAGATTAAAGACCTATTCGGTGAAATATAATGCCATTGGTTTGATGTCAATTTGATATTATGATACTAGAAGTCTTCCCCGCTGTGGTTAAGCGATATACAATGGTAATTTTAGCAGTCTCTGCATTTTATAAAATAATTTATGACAGTTTTCTAACTCAGTCTTCTTCCTCCGAGCGTTAGTCCTGGCTTGGCGTCTGCTTGACAACCTAATACCAAGAATTGGCGTAGGCACTAGATTTTACGAAAGCGACTGGCATCTGACCTTCCACCCAGAGGGAAAACTAGGCCTTATCAGGATTAGGTCCGGTTTCAGTACGGATTTTTTTCTTCACCGAAAAGCGACTGGTAAATATCAAATTATATGCCGTACAGTTCCGAAAACTCAATGGTACGAGCCGGGGTTTGAGCCCGAGACTTCCGGATTGAAAGTCGGATATCTTACCGCCAGGTTACTAGCGCTTACATACGGTTTTCTAAGTCAGTATGTTTATTGAAAAACAACATGTTGTATAAAAACATTTACTTAGTAATAAAAACAGTCTTGTTACACATAGAGTGACAGGACCTTGAAACATGATACATACATTTTTTAATATTCAAAAACTTTTTTTCTACCCCCACGGTGGTGGACAAGGAACTATTAATTTGAAACGACATACAATCCACAAAGTTACGGGCGGACGTTATTATTGTAAACTTTGAAATAGTTACATTACCATATTTACGCACCTTCGGTGTTGAACACCGTGGATGGGTGCTCGCTTTCCACCGCCTCAACTTTTAGCATAACAATAAAAAAATACATATGTATTTAAGTCGTAAGTGTTTATTACCAAATTCACTGACTAATTGTAAGCCTTATTACAAGGAGATACAGTCTATAATTGTTCAGTTAAATGTGTTTAGTATGTGTAAGTAAGAAGCATGACGTGAAAACAAGCCGACACTACAATACGGTTCGGCGAATTATACAGAACACTACCAGTGCATTCCGAAAGGTAATATCGACTTTTACATGGCCCTGTGACGCGAGATTTTGCAAAAAATAGTATTTACCTACACGTTTTCATTTATTCATTTAGAATTTATTGCAAAACAGCAAATGTAAAGCATCACGGATTTTTTACCAAAAAAGAATAATGTATTAATTAAGAAGATTTCAGTGATTCTAGCAATTATGCGGGACTCTGAACCTGAAGTAAATTTAAGTAACTTCTCATAATTATTTTGTTGATTTAAATAAATTATGTTTAGTAATGTTAAAAAACTTATTAAAATTCAAAATCCAAAATTCGTTTATTTCAGATAATTAAGATCCATACACAAAAATTAAATAACACACAATAAGACGTAAAAATAGAAATGAAATAAAATATCTACAATATTTAGACAAAAAATAAAATAAATTACGAACACCGAAAAATTATACCTATGATATTTTTTCTTATTTTTGAAAATATAAATAATAATTAAGTAGTAAGCTCTAAATCAAAGTTACCTGCACTGGGAGCCATTTTCAACCGACTTCAAGATTTCGAAGGTGGAGGTTATCTATTCGTCGGGATCTTTGTTTTTTTTGCTATTTTTTTTTATGTATTGTCACCGATTATTCGAAGACGGCTGGACCGATTTGGAAAATCATTTTTTTGTTTGAAAGAGTATACTTCACAGTTGGTCCCATTGTAACCAGGTCAGGATCTGGTGATGGGATCCTGGAGAAATCGAGGGAACTCGTCAACTATAGACACACCCTATAAGTATAGTGATTAGAGTATTTGTTACAGCAGCTCGAGAATTTGCTGTTGGAAAGGTGGATGCTAAGTGAAGTCGGTTCTTTTTTGTTTCAAATTATTACAGCTATGTAGCGATTTAGATGTATAAAAGCAATATAAGGCGTTTACTGCCTTTACTGTTTAAGCTGTATTTCAGAGAAGGGCTATACCCTTTAGCAGAAAAACGACGTATAAGGAGTGAAAACAATATTATAATTATACTTTTGAATACTAATGTTATACATTACTATGCAAATGAAACCACCAAATGTATACGTATTCTAATCTGGCTTCCGCGTTGATTAGAGACAAGAAAAAATAAAGACCGAAATTTCTATTCAAAATTGTTAACATTCATTAAGTGGAAAATTAGCAGAATTATCTTCGTATAAAAGGAATCATAGGCCATATAGTGAGAAAGGGAGATGAGAGCCTGGGAAAACGAATAGTAGTTAGAAATACTAAGGGAAGCCAAAGAGGCAAATCTCCTACTAGATGGTCAGATCAAGTCAAGGACTCATCTTCCTCAAAACTTTACGCTGTTGTACAGAACGCCATGGACAGAAGCCGATGAAGACGGTTCATACACACAAAGTGCAGATCATCCGGCGATGACCACCATCCTCAGTCATGAGGGAACGACCGAAGAGAGAGAAAAGGAATCAATCAATCATCAGCTCGTTGCAGTCCTCCCATTGTGTTTTCTGTTGACCTGCTTTGCGCTGACAACCGTAATAAAATAATAGTATGTGTTACGTTATCGCATTATACCTATACGTATCTATACATATTGTGTAAACTTTTATTTCTTAGGGACCAATCCCAAATTCCCAAAAAAAAAAAGTTGGTCTCCCCATAGAAAACCTCGACGTCCGATCTTCCGAAATGTATGAAATAGCCAAAATCCTACAACATCCTACACAATCACCTCGCACAATATGGCTAGGTTTTAAAAAAAAACAACCTGTATATCTCAGTCTAGATCTATTAACATCTGGAGCCCGTTTTGTACCGTCGCCGCCGTGGTAACATCTGGAGCCCGTTTTGTACCGTCGCCGCCGTGGTAACATCTGGAGCCCGTTTTGTACCGTCGCCGCCGTGGGTATCGGTATTATTTAGTCTTACATGCAGCGGCGGCGGCGCATTGAAATCACGCCGTGTTCCGCGCTTGGTACAGATATGCCAGTTCTTATTATTCCTCGTCTCTGGCGTAGATCATATCTACATACGCAGGTCCAGTTAACACATTTTTCGTGAACGTGGAACGAGTTAATTGCTATCTGTAGGCGAGATAACGATAGTGGGTTTAAACGGGGAGTTATTAGGGTTTCAAGCCATAAAACACGAAAAGTGGTATTTTGTGCCCGAACGGCTGCTACTACGCAAACTAAGTATAATATCTATGAATTTAACGTTAAAAGTCTCTCAAGACTCAAACTTAAATATTAAACACTATGTGCCGTACCTCTTCGTATTTTAAAATACGTAAACAATATATTACAAACAAAACACAAACTATCTCAAACATAACTCCAACACACGAAAAATAATCAATCAATATTGAAGTTGCATAGGAATAATTTTCAAGTAAATTCTGATATTTCTGATACCAGACATTTAGGCAGCAGCTGTAGCTGTATTGCGTAATTAATGTATTGGAGTATTTGGAGTTGCATTGAAGTTGGATCGTACCTAAACGTGTTTCAAAGTTAGAATACGGCCCTAATAGGTATTTGAAACAGCTCACTCATACTGACGCATTCTGGTGACTTTCAGACTTTCCAGGGTTCACCGTCGTTCCTTTATCAAAACATGTCGAGCAAAATTTAGGTACTAAAACTACGAGAGTGGCGCGCATTAATGTTTAACTAACTTTGTGAATTCTGGAAGAGTCGAAGGTTGTAAGACGTCATAAATCTGATAACTATTAATATTTCGGAGAACCTAAGATAACATTTTCAATCACTACGGTTCACAGTACGGTTTAAGAGGAATTCCCTCCCACGAACGCTGCGACTGTAGAATGAACTCCCTGCCGACGTTTTCCCTGTGGGCTACAGTATGAGGTTCTTCAAAAAAGGAGTGTAAAGGTTCTTAAAGGGTAGGCAACGCGCATGTGAATCCTCTGGGGTTGCAGGTGTCCATAGGCTACGGTAACTGCTTACCATCAGACGGGCCGTATGCTTGTTTGCCACCGTCGTGGTATAAAAAAAAACTTTTTCCAGAGGAGCTGGGCGAAGAATTTTGGCAATTTCACAACTTACACGCAGACGAGACACGGGCGAAAACTAGTTTGAACTAAAACATACCAGATTCAATGTTCATGTCAACCCGCCATTGCCTTATAATCCCGAAATTAATTTGGCCCTACATTATCAATTCAGTTTCTGCCTCATAAGTTACCTTCGGCTTTTACAATAATTACATTATATACAGGATTACTGGTATTTGGGGCCATTGTTATGATTTATGTGTCAAAGGAGGCCATTATGAGGCCGGTCGATGCGAAGCAGAGGGTTCCGTGGCACTATACTTTGGGACTGGTTAGACCGAAACCTTTGGAGTTCCGTAAGTACACTTCAGAGGCTCATTACGAGCATTTATTTAACTTGTAACAAAACAAAAGCTCAGAAACAAAAGCTGCAAATCGAAATAAAATTACAAAATTAACCAAGTCATACTTGTTTAAGGCGCTGTTTAGTAACATATGTATGTAATATTTACGTCACACCTGGCCATAATCTGAGTATTACCGCACGCTACGCGTACGGTCAAACTCGCATTATGGCCAGGTGGAGACGTAAAATTGTGTACTCACCACGGGCAGTAAAAAAGAAAGCCCTCTATCGCATATTTATAACCCTCGCCTGCGGCTCGGGTCACAAATACCTGCCATTTCGGGCTTTCTTTCTTTTACAGTCCTTGGTAAGTAATGTACTATTATGTGTCTAGTTACTTTTGTAATCTTATTTCTTGAGGCAACTTTCGTTGCTGACTGCAGGTACGCATGGAAGTAGCGAGTACCTATGTATCCGGTGCCGTTTTCTAATTTTATTTTAAAATAAATAAACAACACATTACAATCACAATCTATCTCAAACATAACTCCAACACACAACAAATAATCAACCAATATTGAAGTTGTATTGAAGTTGCATAATAATTTTCAAGCAAATTCTGATATTTCTGATTCAGTCGTTTAGGCGATAGCTGTATTGCGTTGTTAATGCATTGGAGTTGTATTGAAGTTGTGTCGTGTCTAAACGTGGTTTTAAAGTTGGAATACTTCAAGATTTCGAAGGAGGTTATCAATTCGTCGGGATCTTTGTATTTACTATTTTTAGGGTTCCGTAGTCAACTAGGAACCCTTATAGTTTCGCCATGTCTGCCCGTCCGTCCGTCCGTCTGCGGATAATCTCAGTGACCGTTAGCACTAGAAAGCTGAAATTTAGTACTAATATGTATATCAATCACGCCGACAAAGTGGTAAAATAAAAAGTTGAAAAAAATGTTTTATTAGGGTACCTCCCCTATACGTAAAGTGGGGAGTGTTTTTTTTTTTTCATTTTAACCCTAACGTGTGATATATTGTTGGATAGGTATTTAAAAATGAATAGGGGTTTACTAAAATCATTTTTTGATAATGTAATTATTTTCGGAAATAATCGCTCCAGAAATAAAAAAAAATGTGTCCTCCCCCCTCTAACTTTTTAACCATAAGTTTTAAAATATGAAAAAAATTTCAAAAGTAGAACTTTATAAAAACTTTCTAGGAAAATTATTTTGAACTTAATAGGTTGAATAGTTTTTGAAAAAAAATTACAAATTAATTTCTGAACTAAGTTTGTAATAATCGTATTAGCAGGTGTTTATTGTACCTGTAATTTCTACAAAATCACAATGAAATGACGTGCTTTCAAATAAAGTAAAAACGGTGAAAATCGGTTCACGCAATAAAGAATTATCCCATAAAAATCATCTTCCATACTTTAATTAAGCTCGCGCGCAATAGTTTACTTAATTTGCCGATAGATGTCGCTGTACGTGGAATGCTCATATAATGTCCTACATGGCTACATGTCCCCACTTAAGAGTTAAAATAACAATTTTAACTCTTAAGTGGGGACACTTACTGTGACGGACGGAAAACTACGGAACCTTACACTGAGCGTGGCCCGACACGCTCTTGGCCGGTTTTTTTATGTATGTTCACTGATTATTCGACGATGGCTGGACCAATTGGTAATTTTTTTTTTTTTTTTCACACTTGGTCCCATTGTAACCAGGTCAGGATCTGATGATGGGATCCTGGAGAAATCGAGGGAACTCCTCAACTATTATAGGCACACTTATAGTGATTTGAGTATTTTTTACAGCAGTGCGAGCATTTGCATTTGGAAAGGTGGAGGCTAAGTGAAGTCAGTTCTTTTTTGTTTAAAATTATTTATAAAGTCAGAATATGGCCCCTGGGCGTTTCCACAAATCGTTGTAAATGTTATTCGGATCCCAAAAAATGTTTAATTATTTACTCAGAAACGTGATTAGGACATTGATTCTAGTCAAACACAAAAAATGCCCTAATTGGTTGAAGCGATAGCAAAAGACTCAGTTGCAGCAGTTTCAGCTTGGACAAAAAGGCGTTCGTATTACCAGCCGGCGTTTGTCCGGATGTCTTCCAAAGGTCGCATTAATCAACCGATTCCCGTGAATTTTTGTGAGCAGATTCTATAGTTACGTAGATTTTTATTTCGTTTTTTTGAAGTTATCCACTGTGACAAGCGCTTAAGATAAGACCACTATGCCTTCGCTAAGATATTGTATTAATTATCAGGCGTGGCTATGCTACATGTCTGCAGCTCTCTGTATATTAGAATCCGCTAACGCAAGTAGCGCACTCTTGTGGAATTTCAGTGTAATTCAAAGTCAAAAATACTTTATTAGTATCTACCCTAATAAATTTAGGACGCCCAGTCTACCATAGCCTTGAAAGTTGAAACTGATGATTACATGGACGAATCGAATTCAGACTAGGATTAATAAATTTAGTTGAAGCGACTTGAAGTTTTGTGTATACCTACTTTTTGTCACGAAGGATTTTTCTATTTAGCTACATGAGTCACATTTATCATTTGTTGAAAACTGCTGATTTTTCATAATAGCTAATGTGTCATACAGTACTGGTTCTTACTTGTTCAATTTTAGAACAAAGGAAATTGAATATACGTCTTTAGCGACTTCATTTAATTTTACTAAATAATAAACATTGTGTGGAGGGCTTTACATATAACATTTTATTATATATTTGCATTTGTTTTTTTTTCTTTGGTCCTACTTGTTCGTTTGTACCTTCATATTTGAAATAATGAAGTTGCGTTTCGCGTAATTTGTCAATACAGAAAATTGGTCCGGTCATTTGCTACATGTTAATCTTAATTTGTAATGTTATTTATTATTGTTTTATTTTATTTGTATTAAAATGACATTGTATTTGAATTTTAATTTTAGTGCTAATTTCTATTAACTTTAGTTTTTATTTTATTTTATTCGCATCGTAATGTTGTTATTTTTGGATGTATCTTGTCATCTGAAAATAAAGATATATTTAATTTAATTTATTTGACAATTGACGTGACATGGTGGCGTGACAACCGATCAGTTATTATTAGTATAGTAGTCTGTGGATCAGTGAACAATAATTCTGATTGTGTTTCTGATATTCTACGATACAATTTAGCAGCGATCTCTCACCGCTCGCAAGCAGCTTTGTTTCACAATTTCCATATACATCTCCCCTCGAGCCATACATTTCGAGAGCAATAACTGTCATTGCCACCGCTCGTCACGCCAGTCGGCCAATCACAGCGTAGCATAAAAATAAAAACGCATCTGTCTCACCCCCGACACCCTTCAATGCTGGCGTGCTAAAGTTTTAGGAATTTGTAAGAATAATAATAATTTTAATGCGAACTTTTGTTTAGGGGAAGAACTATACTAAAGACTTTCAGGGAAAGTTTCGAACTATACGGCATATTATTTTCATTTTTAGGGTTCCGTAGCCAAATGGCAAAAAACGGAACCCTTATGGAATCGTCATGCCTTTCTGTCTGTCTGTCTGTCTGTCCGTCCGTATGTCACAGGCATTTTACTCGGAAACTATACGACGTATCTGAATAAAATTTACACATAAGGTGTATTTTGTATGCAGCTACTTAGTTATGTAGTTAAACTTGAAAAAAAAAATATTTTTAGGGGGGCGCTCCATACAGGTAACTAAATAAAATAAAAATTTAACCAAATATCAACATGTGACACATCAATCGATAGGTCTTTCAAAATAACATTGAGGTTTCTTTGATCTTTTTGTGATTAAGTGGATATTTTCTGAAATAATCGCTTCGAAAGTCAGAAAAGTTGTGTAGCCCCCCCGTAACTTTGAACCGTAAGTTCAAAAACTATGAAAAAATTTGAAGAGATGCACCTTATCATATACTTTCAAAGAAAATTGTTTTGAATATTATCAGTTCAGCCATTTTTGAGTTATCTCCAAAAAACTTCTTCCATTGGCATCAGATACGACCTTTTGTTATTAGTTTGGTTCTTATTCCATTGAAGGTACGGAACCCTCCTATGCGTGGTCCGACACGCACATGGCCGGTTTTTGTCTTAGCATAGTCCTTAAAAGCGAATTATAATATTTTACGGGTAAACTTACTATAATTCAGTTAAATTATGTTTTTCTTTTTCGTATACTAGAATACATGCCACTTGTACTTTTTTATGAGCAATAAAGTTTGAATAAATCAATAAAATACAGCTTCGATCCAAACTGCCCAATTTAACTGTCATTTTAATACAAAACATCTAATGTCCTAATCTGCCCAATTCAACTTTAGTACAAAATGGTATGGACCATAGGTATAAATTATGCAATCGAATTGTCATCTTAGTATATACAGGTGTAAAAGAATAGTGGTGATCGGTTTAACGGCATATTATGATACAGGCAGCTGCAAAAATACGTATCGAAAAAATCGTTTCATAAATATGGTACTACGCACTTATTACAACGGAATAAGATACTATGGGACATATTTTTGAGTAAGATGAGTACACCCATATTTTTACAGCTGTCTGTACCATATTGCGACTATTTAAGAAAAAGTAGGAGGAAATTTTTTTGGACGGGATTATTTTTTTGGACGGGATTTTTTTTTGGACAGGATTTTTTTTTCTGGACGGGATTTTTTTTTTGTACGGGATACGTCACGTCATCCCAACCAGCTGACCCTCAATACAAAACCAATTTTTTTTTCGCGTGAAAATTAGTTTTTCTTAGTTTTTCATAATTAAAATACAATACCAATTAATATGTCCTTAACCGGATCACTAGCATTTCTGTTACATCTTGTGTTCCGAGGGCGCACCGAGGGTCCCGTACAAACCTGTAGGTATATAAGGGTAGTAACTTTAATATTATTAAAAATATTTTTATTATATGACTAGCTTTTGCCCGCGGCTTCGCTCGCGTTAAATTCGGGGTAACACGGTTCCCCTTTGCCCCCCGTAATGCTCCATACAAACTTCCACCTCCACCCCTTTTAGGGAAGTGGGGGTTTGGAAAGAGACAAAAAGTAGCCTATGTCACTCTCCATCCCTTCAACTATCTCCACTTAAAAAATCACGTCAATTCGTCGCCCCGTTTTGCCGTGAAAGACGGACAAACAAACAAACACACGCACTTTCCCATTTATAATATTAGTAAGTATGGATGTAACAAAAAATTTATTATATGATGTAACAAAAAAAGTACGGTTTTCGCAATTTTTCCTTTATCTGTGCTATAAGACGTTGCTTCGTATCAAATTTCAAGAGTCTGAGTTCACGGGAAGTACCCCCTGTAGGTTTTGATTCCCTTGCGAGTTTCGAAAATTCGCGGAAATTTACAGCATTAACGGCAGTATCTTTTGATTGTGTTGGCTTAGAAGTTTGATTTTTTCACAGCTCCAAGGGGCAGTAGACCTAAGTATTTGATATAAATTTCAGCTCGATACCTCTACGCGTTCCTGAGAAAAAAGTCTTGACAGACGGACGGACGGACAACAAAGTGATCCCATAAGGGTTCCGTTTTTTCCTTTCGAGGTACGGAATCCTAAAAAATAAGGTTTATACACCAAATATCCCTTATTGTTCTCAAATATTGCCTTCCCGTACACACATACTTAGGCTATAGCTCATATCGACAGTATTTGTCACTATTTCACTAACTTGACTAAGTTGTAATTATTTTACATGTTTTTTTAAAGTGGGGCATTCCACTCATACAATAGTATATAGTATAGCAGCGCCATCTATTATTTCCGTTGTGACACTTGTAAAAGGGTCGGCGGGAAGGGTATCTAACTCTAGTAGTTAGCACCTGGATGTCGCTTACGGCTGCTATAAAGTCGATGTAAAAATAAATGCAAAAAGATGATTGAAGGCATTGAGAATTTCGTCAACTCAGTAACTGAACCCATAGCTTAATTGGTAAAGCGATCGAGCCCCGGTAAGGCGTATCGATGCGAGGTTCAAATCCTGCTGAGTTGATTATTTTTTCAATGTTTTCAGTGTTTGTATTTGATTGAATAACAGGCGTATCGATGCGAGGTTCAAATCCTGCTGAGTTGATTATTTTTTCAATGTTTTCAGTGTTTGTATTTGATTGAATAACATACTATTGACTAAGTTGACTATTAAGTATTCTGAATCTTACCCTTGAGCTACTTGTCATTGAGAGGGTATTGAAATAGTTCAGCTTCCACTAGGGTCTTCCCCTCCCCCTAACCTTTCATAGATTTTACATAACCCTTTAATTAGTTTCTTTCTAAGATCCATAATCTTCAGAATGAACGATGTGGACAAACTTATTAAAGGTATTTTAGATTTGGCAGTTTATGAATAAAGATTGACGCAACTTTGAAACTTATTCGAAGTATATCTCACATTGCTTTGATTTTAATTTCACGTTGAACATGTTATTCAAATCATCCTTGTTATTTAGTGCTATTGTGATTAATTGGTTACCAATTTCATGTCAAATAGAATATCAAAAAGATATTCATTAATATCATTACGATACGTTAACGTTTTAAGAATTAAAATATGTTTGAATGTCATTTTGGTATCGAAAAAATGATTTTGACAACAAACCTTACGTTATAATTAGGTGCTCTTTTATATTGTTTAGAATAATAGTAAAGTTTGGAAGCATGACTGGCAGAGTTTTGTTTCATTATAATAATAGTTTAATCTAAGTCAATCGTTAATCAATTGTTTTAAGTTTTAGTACGGTTGATTTAAGACTTTTATAATGGGAGTTTACAGACATTTAGGTATTCATGTCAGGAACCGGACTTCCAAACCAACGTTCATGCATGAACTATAATTTATCTATTTGTAATAATGGAACTTAACCACGTATATATTTTAAAAAAATACCTTGGACGTATCGAGGACGATATGTGTAAAAACCGTGCAAGTTTAAATCAGTAAACTACAAGTTTTACATGGTTTTTAAAGTGGGGCATTCCACTCATACAATAGTATGTTATTCAATCAAATACAAACACTGAAAACATTGAAAAAATAATCAACCCAGCAGGATTTGAACCTCGCATCGATACGCCTTACCGGGGCTCGATCGCTTTACAAATCCTGCTGGGTTGATTATTTTTTCAATGTTTTCAGTGTTTGTATTTGATTGAATAACATACTATTGTATGAGTGGAATGCCCCACTTTAAAAACCATGTAAAATAATTATGAGTTGATAGCAGCGCCATCTATTATTTCCGTTGTGACACTTGCAAAAGGGTCGGCGGGAAGGGTATCTAACTCAAGTAGTTAGCACCTAGATGTCGCTTACGGCTGCTATAAAGTCGATGTAAAAATAAACTACAAGTTGTTTAAAAATTATCATTATACATCCATATTCAAAACTGTGGGCATTTTTATAACAATGTCGTACATTTTTGGTTCTTCTTCTTCTTTTTAGTTGTGAATGCGATTGTCCTCCGAGCAGTCCTCTCTTGACAGATATCCGCAAGTCGCTTTGTGATGCCGAGTTCCTCAAATATGGATTTATTTGTCCTGGCTGTCCAGGAGATCCCTGTATATCTAGTTGTTATAACGGGACTTAACCGCGTATATATTTTAAAAATTGCCTTCGACGTTTCGAGGACGACATTGTCCCCGTGGTCCCAAAGAAAGTCCACCGACTGACTACTGACTCGTCTTTCTTCGGGACCACGGGGACAATATCGTCCTCGAAACGTCGAAGGTAATTTTTAAAATATATAGTTTAGTTAATTCAGTTTTTAAATGGGCCTATATTTTCTACCTATAAAAGTCGATACGAGTACATGTAAGTGTTACATACATGTATAGTCATTTCATTATGTTTTTTTTAATTCCATAAAATTATTAGTACTTAAGTAAGTAAAGGTAAAGGTTTATGAAGTAGATAATTAACTGTAATTGCTGCTGCTCTATTCCTTTCAATGTTATTTTGTGATCATTTTCTATTGTGTTTTAGTTTAAATTCTTATATTTTTTTAATGTTTTGGCTAAATACATATACATGAATATATCTTAATCTATGGGAATAGATAAAACATTATGGGAACCCTTCCGCAAGGGTCGGACCCCGGTGACCTTACCTAGTTTGTGGTTTTTAGATTTATATAGTTGTATAGGTAGATTTTAGGTTTTCTTTTTGTGTATATGTCGCATCTAAATCTAATTTATAAGTATTTTTCAAATCGAAAAAGTCATTAAATATTGCCCATTATTCTTATTTATCTGCAACCATCCAAAAGAACACTTCCAATAAACTCCGTCATCGCAACGTGATCATACTGATCATTTACAGCTATTATTACAACTTAACCTTTCTGGCTATCCACCCAACAAAATAATAGCTTCAAACCACCCTCTGTTGCTAACTGACTTATCCCAACCAAAATACAACCTTAACTCAAACATATAAGGTTCATATTAGTAAAAACGAGAAATAGTTAATAGTTTTGTGAATCGGTGCAAATTAATTTGAACTTTATCGGGTTTGGAATAAGGTTGAGTTTAGTGATGTGGGTTCAAGGTCAGTCAGCAAGGGTGGACAGCTGACAGTATTGTTCGGGTGATTTCCATTCGATCGATTGTTAGTAGGGAGAACAGACTCTTTATATTATTAGCGAATGTGTAAAGAATGTGTTTTTGTAAAGTAACAAAGAAATGTGAATGTGTAATAATTTAAGGGTTTTTAGGGTTCCGTAGCCAAATGGCAAAAAACGGAACCCTTATGGATTCGTCATGTCTGTCTGTCTGTCTGTCCGTCCGTATGTCACAGCCATTTTACTCGGAAACTATACGACGTATCTGAATAAAATTTACACATAAGGTGTATTTTGTATGCCGCTACTTAGTTATGGAGTAAAATTTGAAAAAAAAAAAAATTTAGGGGGGCGCTTCATAGATTTAACAAAATTTCAAAAAATGTTTTTTAACCAAATATCAACATGTGACAAATCAATCGATAGGTCTTTAAAAATAACATTGAGGTTTCTTTGACCATTTTGTGATTAAGTGAATATTTTCTGAAATAATCGCTTCGAAAGTCAGAAAAATTGTGTCTCCCCCCTGTAACTTTTGAACTGTAAGTCCAAAAAATATGAAAAAATTTGATGCGATGTGCCTTATCATATACTTTCTAAAAAAGTTATTTTGAATATTATCGGTTTAGCCATTTTTGAGTTATCTCCAAAAAACTTCTTCCATAGGCATCAGATACGACCTTTTGGTATTAGTTTGGTTCTTATTACATTGAAGGTACGGAACCCTCCTATGCGTGGTCCGACACGCACTTGGCCGGTTTTTTATTAAACTACTTAATATTTACAAGTGCTAGCTTTTGTTACGAATTTTGCAATCATTATGATAAACATTATACTTAAAGTTTTTAACTTTTTAGCTTGGACCTATAAGAACTATTTTATTCGTTTTGCCTGTTTGCATACCCAGACGATAAACAAAATATATAATTACTTACTACTACAAGAACAATCAATAAATAAATAAATAAAATGAAGCGGCTGTGCACTCTGGCCTCCGCCGATACTGTTAACTAATAACCTTGTAACACCCCTCATTCCAATTTCAACTTTATTTCTTTAACTATCGAGTTCAAAATACATTACACTAGTAAACTATAGTATTTCGATTATCCATGCTAGGATTAGTAGATGAGCAATGGGTCCTGGGTTCGATTACCGGCTTAAGTTGATTCGGTAACCTTTTGGATACCACCGCCACTCGGTACGCTGTACGTCAAAGGCAGCTAATGAGTTTTGTACGTGTGAAAAGTTTACATAAGTTTTAAATACGCCGTGTTTTTTTTATTTCCGTTAATCAGCATATGGTTAGGTACTATTAAGGAAACGAATAATTCGTTTAAGCTAAAGAGCTCAAAGAGGACCCAGTGTGTTGACGATGAGGGACCTTCTTGTTCCTTTAGCCGTGAACACAGTAAATCCTCCTTTTCGTAAAGGGTCGGCAACGCGCATGTGACTCCTTTGGAGTTGCAGGCGTCCATAGGTTACGGTAGCTGCTTACCATCAGGCGGGCCGTATGCTTGTTTGCCACCGTCGTGGTATTAAAAAAAACTAACAACTATTGGCCTAATTAGTTTTTTTTTATTGTTTCTTTTTTTCATTAGTATTTGTTATATCGGTAACTAGGGTATTTATTATGTTATGATTAACTCAACCAAAAAATTTAAAATTATTACATTCCAATGTAATTTCGAACATTAATACTAAGAGATACAAAGGAAGCATATGAACGGTACACGGAAAGAACATGTCTAGAGTTTGGCTAATTACCCAAAGTTTTGGCGGGAAATTCAAAAAATCTTGGGCTGGTCACACCTTGTGTAGTAGGAATTATAGTTTTGATACTAGAAAATATTTTTGATTTTCTGTGCACACGTAAGGTACCAAACAAACAAACAGACAGAATACAATGTCTAAACAAACAGAAGTCAAGGAAGTAAACAAGCTTCACAGGGTGTTAGAAAGATCATAAACCGACTGTAACAAGAGAAATTCAATCAGAAATCAAATTCCCCAAAACATGCTCAGCAGCAAGTAAAAACAATTTAATAACTATATACTCGAGTTCCCTATTCACAAGTTTAAGGGATGGTTTTGGTTTGTTTACAGACTGTATGTATGTTTCGCCAAGATATTTTTATATATTTTAATTTTAATTTTAAATTAAGTCTGACCAGTCACTCCACAGATTTCTTCTAAATATTGGTCTTCTTACGTTTCTAATGTTTTGATTGTATTGATATTTTCCAGAACTTCTAGTTTATCCGTTTCTTTACACACTTGTCCTGTTTATGAGATTCCCGTATTAATAAAATAAAATAAATAAAATTCATTTATTTCAGACCGGTTTGATCCATAGTTTTGTTAGTTACAAGAAAAATAAATATTGTTTTACTTACATTCTATGTTAGTACTTACCTACAACTAAATTAAACTAAACTTATTAATATTAATAAATTTACGTACTTACTTAATGAAAGTTATAGGCAAATGTTAGAACTAGTACTTAAAGTATCAACATATTAATAGAGCACCAACCTACAAAATTGATGACGCCTTGTAAACATTGCAGATTTTCGTTATACTCGTAAGTACAACATACAACACGCTTCAAGTCAACTTCGCACATTGTCGTAATTATTTACGAGCTTAAATAATAGTTTACGGACTTTACTCGGTATAGTTATTTTTAATATTATTTAAAATAAATCCCTTATAAACCGTGAACAATTTGAATAAATGACATAAATTTGACAACAGAGTTTTAGTTTTTTTTTTTAATCATAGACAATTGGTGATACAACAAGGAAATATCTGTCAACAATATTTGGCTAGCCAAACTCGTCACTATTTTGGAAAATGAGATTTTTGTATCAAAATGTAGAGCAAACTATTAGAAACAACTTCTGTTACAGCTGTAACTTTTAACCTAAATCCACTTTTTAACTCGTAAAAACCATCTAGTTACGAAAATGGTTAATTGAATCGTTCCAAGTTTTAAAAGCGCTATAACTCAAAAATGTTGTCATAGTGACTAGACATGTTCTTTCCGTGTACCTTTCATATTATATTGACGTAACTCACAGGTGATCCAATTATTGCGGTGTCTCAGAGTTCGAAAACAATTTAATGTAGGTTTACACATATAAATGACCGCTTTTCGTTACCAAATTTGACATTTGTAGTACTTATTTGTAGTATTAGTAGGCTTACCAGAAATATATGATCATGCGCCATGTTGCGGAATTTAATTGGAACAAATTTCTTATACTGGCAATAATTTTATTATTCATGTGATTGTGTGAGTGCATGATAGGCTGTCACTGTCATTGTGGCAGTTTACTTGAATAATAATTAAGTGTTGAATATTAAACAATAATCGACAAAAAATCCCTAAATTATCCATAGTCAAGAGCGAAACATTGTAAATAGTGTATATAATAAACTGCTGTAAATAATACGCTCGGAAAATGAAACCATTTAGCTGTGAAACATTTTCAAATTAACATCAGAGCTGCCAGGTAAACAAATCAAGGTGTCACTATACTATAGAGAATAGTACGCTCTATGATTATACAACTGTTGCCATATAAATGAGAATAATAGCGCCCTCTTGACAATAATCATATATTTCTGGTCAGGCTTTAAATTAAGTCATTCAATTAAGTTTCCTTCCAAAATACTCCGGAAATAATCTGTTTAATATACGCTGCAAACTGAACCCCCATTACCTTTCATTAACGCTCATTTAACCGACTTAACCAACTTGGGTTATATTAAAACAAACAAATATATCTACAGGTACATGTTACACTTCAGCGTTATGTTAATGCAGTAAGGTTGAAATTCGATTGCGTCAAACATCGTTTTATAATAACGCTTCCCGAAACAGTTTCCCACACTTTTCCCAAACTTGAAAATCTCAATCTGATTTAGAAAGTCATAGGAATATGAACTTTATGTATAGAAGCTTGGGTTGATTTTTGGTTAACGTGTGGTATGAGATAGGATTTTGTGTACATAAAGGTATGTCCATATGTGGGTAACGAGGCAGGTATAATACTACAGGCAAATAGACGCCTACACACTAGGCCACAGACTATAAGATGTAGCGAGTTATCATTAGGCTATTGTACTATCATCAGCGTCCTAGCGTTCTTCCCGACTTTTTACCACGGCTTTGCAGGAATCGGCGAAGAAACTAGATAAGCGACAAACATCTGACCTTCCATCCTTATTAAGGTTAGGTCCAGTTTCCTTAGATTAACAATAGGTTTTAGTTTTCATACTATAGAAAATACTATTTAAAAATACTGGTGATCCGTTTAAAGCAGGGATTCCCAACCTTTTACCCTATGCGCCTCACCCGACGTTATCCAAAAATGCTACGCCCCCCTAGAGGTCGAAATGGGGAGTCAAAACCGGGCATCGTCCGCGCCGCGGTATAGGCCTTATACTCGTACAGTTTGAATCTGGAGCCGCTCGCTGCGCCCCCTTGGATCACTCTACGCCCCCCAAGTAGGGCGCGCCCCACTGGTTGGGAAACTGGTTTAAAGGCAGAATTGGTGTCGTATTGCGTTTAGGTAAGAAAAAATAGGAGAATATTTTATGAGACGCGAAAAAAAAATTACGTATTACCGTCGTCCCAGCCGATCAACCCTTCATACAATAGTAGATTGTACAACAAGTGCATAAAACGTACGATTTTACGCGAGGCGTTTATCCATCCGAGCGAGCTTGCGAGCGAGGATTGATATAAAGTCGAGTGTAAAATGGGTTTTATGGACGAGGGTTACACTCTAATTTTCACTTCAATTGGGAGGAAATTATTTATCGGTAATCGTAAAACAATTTCAAGTTGTAACAAAAATATTACAATGAAGACAAATATGGTTCCCACCAATTAATTTTTTAATGTTTTTTTTTTATTTCAACATGTGAATTTAGACATAGATACTTGTTTTCTGCCAAGTCATAAAACATTTAGGGGCATTTATAAACTATTATCAACTCCTATTTTATTTGATTTCATTTATTTAATTATAGAAAACACGCAATTCAAATAATTTGATTGAGCCACATTCTTAGTCTTAGAAGAAAATTTTATTTTATGCCCTAGAGCTTAAAATGCGATTTTATGTCGTCCACGCACGACTTAAAGTCGAACTTTACGAGCATGAGAAGTGAAAAACCATTTTTTTTTGCGTAAAAATTTTTTTTTTCTTAGTTTTCGTAATTAGAATCCGATACCAATTACGCCCTTAAACGGAACACCAGCATTTTTTTACACCTTTGTAGTGTCCATAACTTTGGTTATTTTATTATAAGTTTTTGCCAAAATAAAGATTTCTTGGTCGATGATGGTAAAATAATTTTCGAAAGTTCAAAGGCTTCGTGATATTTTATCGAAACAAAGATGACAGCTCAAAACTTTTCACTTGCACTTCACTTTGTTTGTTTAAAGTTTACTGCTTAATTAAAACTTAGCTACAAAAAGGTATGTTATTTAATCAAATACAAACATTGAAACATTGAAAAAAATAATCAACCCAGTTTGACTTGAACAAACATCGATACGCCTTACCGGGGCTCGATATCGCTTTACCAATTAAGCTATGGGTTTAGTTGAACCCATAGCTTAATTGGTTCAGTTGAACCCATAGCTTAATTGGTAAAGCGATATCGAGCCCCGGTAAGGCGTATCGATGTTTGTTCAAGTCAAACTGGGTTGATTATTTTTTCAATGTTTCAATGTTTGTATTTGATTAAATAACATACTAATGTATGAGTGGAATACCCACTTTAAAAAAAAAAACAAGTAAAATAATGCAAAAAGGTATTTACTCTCGCATTATGAAACAATTAATCCTTTTCAGGAAAACGTCAAGCTGAGTCTTTGTTTTGTATTGTTTTGTGTTACTGAGTTATGGATGTTTTCTAGAGATGCAAAGGATATCCGGCCGCTATCCGGTATCCGGCCTATTTACTATCCGACCGAATATCGAATAGTTGTGTACTATCCGGCCGGATACCGAATATTTGTGTACTATCCGGCCGGATACCAGATAGTTGTGTACTATCGGTCCGGATACCGAATAGCTGCGTATTATAGAAATAGAAATAGTTTATTCGTAAACATAACGAAAAAAGAAAACATAATACAAGAAAGTGCCACGAAATGGCCTCATCTCAGCATGATGCTGGCGGTTGTCAGCGCTGATCTTCCGATGAGAGCATCGGGTGAAAACAATTCACGGAAGGCAAAACAAAACAAGATAAAAAAACTAAAAGCAAACGAAGAGCATTAAAAGAAACATAAAGATTATAGATATCTACATAAACTTATATGCAAAAAGTAAAATATCGGTAAAACACAATAAAAAATGTCTGTCCGACCAAACTTGTCTTGGCCGTGTATTAGGCATAGAACGCATGCGCACTAATTATGACAGGCATGACATTGACGATCGACATGAAAGAAAAGGAAATTATTAAAGATCAAGTATTATGCTGTTATTACATTGAAAACAATAAACATTTAGTATAAAAAATACGATGGCAATGCGACAGGAACATATTATCCGGCCGGATACAGAATAGTTGTGTAGTATCCGGCCGGATACCAGATAGTTGTGTACTATCCGGCCGGATACTGAATAGTTGTGTACTATCCGGCCGGATACCAGATAGTTGTGTACTATCCGGCCGGATACTGAATAGTTGTGTACTATCCGGCCGGATACTGAATAGTTGCGTACTATCCGGCCGGATACTGAATAGTTGTGTACTATCCGGCCGGATACTGAATAGTTGCGTACTATCCGGCCGGATACTGAATAGTTGCGTACTATCCGGCCGGATACTGAATAGTTGCGTACTATCCGGCCGGATACTGAATAGTTGCGTACTATCCGGCCGGATACTGAATATTTGCGTACTATCCGGCCGGATACCGAATAGTTGCGTACTATCCGGCCGGATACTTAATAGTAAAATGAAGTCAGTTGATGACACGTAGTCACGTTTAAAAACGGGATGAATACAATGTCATATTAAACTACCAAATAATTTAAGTACTCATTATTATTATATTTTATTACGTCACGTAATTCTTCCAATCATTAAAGGGCATAACTTTAGGGAGCTAAAAACGTCTTGAACAACTTTGACATGCATGGAGTGCCATCTGCTTGCGTGAATTAGCTTCAATTAAATATTTATTTATTTCGGAAACTTTTCATATCATGTTAGTACAACTTTTATTATTAAACTTATCCTACGTTAGTAATATCTTATACCTAAACATAAATTATAGCTTAAATGTAGGTAGAATTTTTGGCCGAATATCCGGCGCCGGATATCCGGCTATCCTGTTAACGGGTCCGCCGGATATCCGGTATCCAGTATCCGGCCAAACAACTAGGTATCCGTTGCATCTCTAATGTTTTCTATTTATTAAAAGCATTTATCTACAACTAATCAATTTATTATATATATCGTCGTCTACAACCTCACAAGGCTTTTTGAGCTTATGTACCTTTTGGGACTAGGACGATTTGTACAAGTGGTCCCATTATACTAATACTTATTTATTTGTAATAGCTAACGGTACTAACAACTGAGAACTTACGACTTTATTAAAAAAGAAAATAAATGTCGGGAATTCATAAAACAAAAATTTTAACTGCCAACTATCTTGACTACAGGAATCAAGCTTAAAAGTAAAGTATTAAGTACCTACTCATACATACCTACACAAACACGCAATGATTAAATAGTACCTACTTATTAAGTAGTTAAGCACGCTAGGCACAAAAAACACTACATATTTCCTTTTTCGATTACAAATTATCGCAGGTCATGACTAATAGTCACCTCATTATTTACACAAGTCGGTTACATTACATAAAGTATACCTACATACATCGTGACGTCAATACCTACTCGATAATTTCACCACCATTTAAATCTTGTCCAAACAAGTCGATTCATGTTCCCGATACATGTTCCGTAGGCCCGTAGCCAAAATGGTAAAAACGGAACCCTTATAGTTTCGTCATATCCGTCTATCCGTTCGTCCGTCCGTATGTCACAGCCATTTTACTCGGAAACTATAGGTATCTCAATAAAATTCAGACATAAGGTTTATTTTGTATGCAGCTATTTAGTTATATAGTTCAATTGCAGAAAAAATATTTTTAGGAGGGCGCTCCATTCATACATGTAAGTAAATTACAAAAAAAAATACTAATATTAATATGTTGCACATCAATCAATAGGTCTTTAAAAATAACATTTTCTTTGAACATTTTGTGATTAAGTCAATATTTCCAGAATTAATCGCTTCGAAAGTCAGAAAAATTGTGTCCCTCCCACCAGTGTTTGAACCGTAAGTCCAAAATTCATTATCATGTATTTTCTACGAAAACTGTTTTGAACATTATCGGTTCAGCCATTTCTGAGTTATCCCAACAAAGCTTCTTCCAAAGGCATCAGATATGAATATGACCTTTTGGTGTTAGTTTGGTTCTTAAATCATTGAAGGTACGGAACTCTCCATTATGCGTGGTCCGACGTGCACTTGGCTGGTTTTTTCGCGCTAAGTGGCTAAGTCGTTCCATTCCAACACTGCTAACTGCATTGCTGAGTTGAGACCATTTCAGTCTCACATCTTTTTGTTATGTATATGCTTCTTCTTTAACATTTCTGTAAGTGTGTTTGACTGAATAATAATAATAATAAATAATAAATATTATCGGACTATCTTACACAAATCAACCTAGTCCCACAGTAAGCTCAATAAGGCTTGTGTTATGGGCGACGATATATATATGTAATAGATAGATATAGATAAATACTTAAATATATAGAAAACATCCATAACTCAGGAACAAGAAATACCCGTGATAAACACACAAATATATGCCCTGACCAGGATTCGAACCCGGGACCTCCTGCTTCATAGGCAGGGTCACCACCGACTAGGCTAGGAGGCCGTTGAATAAGATTTGATTCTATTTTATTATATTCTACTCCGTTAAGAATAAGCTAAAAGGTGTCAATAGTTGTTAACATTTTTAAAGTGTCCGAATGGTAAGAGCTCTAAGTAACAGTTGTAAATCATAATATTTAGCACATCTCAACTCGTAAGCACATAAAAAACCTTTTTCTACACGTCGTCGACTGTAATGCTTGAATTGAGATTGTGTAGACCGAACTACTAGCGCATACTTTCCGTTAGAGCTTTTATGGTCGCATTTTGTAGCATCGCCAACGATGGTACAAAGGATTTTCATACAATATTGTAAAACTGTTGCCCGAGCCCCCCGGCGACGGCGGCGTGGCCGCGAGGGCTCAATTGTATAGAGGCAGCAGGTCTTTCGTCGAACTCAATTCTAACCGGCTTGCTATATTGAGCACTCGTAGAAAAAGTATTGTATACAATAGTGACATAATCAAGCTTTTCAATCTTGTACCTTACTTAGGCTTATAAAAAAGCTCTTAATTATGTCACGATTGTATAAAATACTATTAAGTAATAATAACTATCCAGCAATCGTAACCGCTCAGACTAAAACTTAAAAATTGCGAACGCACAGTCACGATCTTTTCAAAGTAAAAACGTGGTAACATACGTCACAGAATGTATCATCGCTTCAATTTCACCATTGTATATTTTGGCATAGCAACAGTGAGTCAGTAGTTAGTCGGAGACAGCGCTGCGACATGCGCCGGCGCACCGTGACCTGTCACGACTTGTCTACGGGGGGTGAACCATATTTAATTGATGAATGTAGTACAAGTGGGTTATTTTTAAGTTCAGTTGCTATGCTGTCGTGGTGGCGTGTCTTGTGATAAAATAGAAGAAATTATATACCACTTTTGTACTTTTCTAATATAAATTGGTAGAGAGGGGCGTACCCTCTTGTCTTAATAGCCGTCAACACAGTGAATTCTCTTTACTAAAGGGTCGGCAACGCGCATGTGCCGCCTCTCGAGTTGCAGGCGTTCATAGGTTACGGTAGCAGCTTACCATCAGGCTGGCGGTATGCTTGTTTGCCACCGTAATATAAAAAACCGGCCAAGAGCGTGTCGGGCCACGCTCAGTGTAGGGTTCCGTAGTTTTCCGTCCGTCACAGTAAGTGTCCCCACTTAAGAGTTAAAATAACACCGCCATGTAGGATATGATATGAGCGTTCCACATACAGCGACATCTATCGGCAAATTAAGTAAATTATTGCGCGCGAGCTTAAAGTATGGAAGATGATTTTTATGGGATAATTCTTTATTGCGTGAACCGATTTTCACCGTTTTTACTTTATTTGAAAGCACGTCATTTCATTGTGATTTTGTAGAAATTACAGGTACAATAAACATCTGCTTATACGGTTAAATTACAAACTTAGTTCAGAAATTATTTTGTATTTTTTTTTCAAAAACTATTCAACCTATCAAGTTCAAAATAATTTTCCTAGAAAGTTTTTATAAAGTTCTACTTTTGAGATTTTTTTCATATTTTTTAAACTTATGGTTCAAAAGTTAGAGCGACACATTTTTTTTTACTTCTAGAGCGATTATTTCCGAAAATATTGACATTATCAAAAAATTATTTTAGTAAACCCCTATTCATTTTTAAATACCTATCCAACAATATGTCACACTCACACGTTAGGGTTGAAATGAAAAAAAAAAATCACTCCCCACTTTACGTATAGGGGAGGTACCCTAATAAAACATTTTTTCCCACTTTTTATTTTACCACTTTGTCGGCGTGATTGATATACATATTAGTACCAAATTTCAGCTTTCTAGTGCTAACGGTCACTGAGATTATCCGCGGACGGACGGACGGGCAGACATGGCGAAACTATAAGGGTTCCTAGTTGACTACGGAACCCTAAAAAGGGGGTATCGGATACCGAATTCCCAAAAAAATAATTTAAACTTCAGTAGATACTGAACTTGTCACAAGAAATTGATCTAGAATCGATTTTGCCTGCCTGTGCCTACCGTTACACCGTTCAATGACTAATGATTCCGTCATCTTACGACATAGCCGTCTTTTTCTAAATTAAACTGAGTGAAACGGACCGTTGCGCGTTTTTTTATTGTGTTGCTAGGCGGTAACGGTAGGTCAGTTAAGCGATTAGACTCGTATTAACGATTTAAAGTTTAGGCTTTTATTATCATTTATCTACACTCATATTGTAAGTCCTCTAAAATGCGTTCAAAAACCGTAGGCAATGACCAGCATTACAACAAACGATTTCACTATGATAAGTTTCTTATCTGTGGCAGTAATGTAATTTTAACTTTATATGCTCAAATATTGTTAAGTTATGTTATGAGTTTCAAATTTGGAACAGCTGTCAAAACCAACACAATTTCAATGGGTTTCTATTCTAGTATCCTTAGATTTTAAAATGTTGTCGATACGAAACGTCAGTATAATATATTTTTTGACATAAACCGCACGACATTTTGATCTCGGATGACATGAGAATAAGGACTTCGTTCGTTTGTCTAATATTTAAAAAAAACTCGCGACAGAAGTTTGTACAGCCGCCATTTCTGTTATCAACTTGTCAGTTATTGTTTGTTGAAACATTTTTAATTGCGAAAATGTAAATGTTTACGATTAACATAAATATACATTCCTTATCAGTTCTAATTTATTTATTTTTATTAAGCTTACACCTGTGGGCATGTTTCAGCACTTGTATCTATCTACCTAGTAATGCAGGTCATTTGCCTTCAGCTTCTGAACCCATCTTTGAGTACTTGCAATATGTGTGTAGATAAAGTAATGTATGCAACTGTACATAATTAGGCCTTAAAACACTCGTGTGATCCTATAATGAAACTCGCTACGCTCGTTTCATTAAACCCCACTCGTGTTTTAAGACCCCTCATTATGTATCAGTTGTATAAACTACTATTCCTTGTTTGTACGAGTACTAGATATTTATATCATAATTTAATATTTTTTGTTATATTTAGTAAATGTTACAGTTAAATATCTGTTCAATAAGTACTTAGACAAAAGTAAATAGTAAGTAGTTAAAATAGCCCGTAATAGTTAAAATTATGTAGTTGTTTCTGACTTTAGTTAAATCAATTGTAGTTTAACGCTAATGATATTAACATTTTTGAGAAGTTAAAAGTTACTGTACCATTTTATGTTTTTCAGTTCAATGAATTATTATAAAACAATATAACAAAACTATTATACCAAAAAAAAAACTTTTTAATATCCCATTTAGGTTTGAATGATTTTCCAAGATAGGTAAAGAAATACATGAAATTACCTTGAATTATTAATCACAAATAAATTCCATAACCCGATACATCCGTCGCTTCGGATCGATTGTTCACATTATTTCATAATACGGTATCAAATTACATTATTAGGTATTATGAGTAATTACATTTGAATCGAGCCGCTTACCTCTTTGTGATATGGGAAAGTTTTCCTTATGGAAATTATGAATTAGGTATTCTACTAATTTAAAACTAAAACTAATTTTAATTAAAAAGTAAAACACTAAGTAATTTTAATTTGGTAACTGGATTAAGTATTCTTATTTATATTTCATATTTTTTGTGTATAAAGGCTTCTCTGTCTTTTCGCCGAATAACGTTTCCCAAACTGTTTCATTTTCCAACTGTCATTTGGCAAAATGCATTTTTTTCTGAAACTATAATAATTTCAGGATTGTTATAAAACAAACCTTACCTTACCTACATATATGGTTCTACACGATGATTATAAAACAAACCGTAAAAAGGTGACAGATTCAGAAAAAAAATTTTGAATGCCAAATTACACAGTTGGTATATGAAATAGTTTAGGAAAAGGCAGGATCTCATAAAAAATAAATCTTGGTTTAATTAAATAACTATGTTTTATAGTGTTCTCAGATTTAAGATGCAGAGCAACAATGATCGCCAAAAATATTTAGTAAATACTAACATCACCTACAGAAGTAGGTAACCAGATGAAGTGTTTAAAACAATCTAGGCATGATTTTATCGCTAACTTAACATAATAGAAAGCATAAAAGGTTATTTGAATAGATCACGTATTTTAAAAATGGTGCTTTGCTTCAACTTGGTATAGCTTGAATTTCAAAAAATGCGAGCGCGGATGCATTCATATTGATATCAATTCGTTATCGTATCTTACATTTCCGAATATCCGACTTCTCAGATTGTCCTTGTTTCTTACCCGATAACAATGAATTGATTAATTCACTGCCGATGTGAACAATAATGGCTTCTTTGCATTTCGTCATCATTGTTCGATGAATGTCGCAGACCGCATGGCAACATGTCACATCGACAATGTCACGTCGATGCTGATTTTAGTAATTGTTTTTTTTAGGGTTCCGTAACCAAAGGATAAAACGGGACCCTGTTATTAAGACTCCGCTGTCCATCCGTCCGTCCGTCTGTCACCAGGCTGTATCTCATGAACCGTGGTAGTTCGACAGTTGAAATTTCCACAGATGATGTATTTCTGTTGCCGTTATAACAACAATTACTAAAATAACCCGGCCAAGTGCGTGTTGGACCACGCATAATGGAGGGTCCCGTACCTTCAATAGAAAAAAGAACCAAACTAATACCAAAACTTCGTATCTGATGCCTATGGATGAAGTTTTTCGGAGATAACTCAAAAATTACTCAACCGATAATGTTCAAAATAATTTTCATAGAAAGTATGTGTAAGGCGCATCTTCTCAAATTATATTTTTTGGACTTACTGTTCAAAAGTTACAGGGGGACACAATTTTTCTGACTTTCGAAACGATTGCTTCTGAAAATAATGAATTAATCACAAAAATTTATTTTTAAAGACCTATCGATTAATGTGCAACATATTGATATTTGGTAAAAAAAATATTTATTTAGTTAGGTACATGTATGGAGCGCCCCCCTACATTTTTTTCTGCAATTTAACTACATATTTAAATGGGGGCATACAAAATACACCTTTTGTCTTAATTTTATGAAGATACGTCTTATAGTTTTCGAGTAAAATGGCCGTGACATACGGACGGACGGACGGACAGACGGACATGACGAAACTATAAGGGTTATATTGGCTACGGAACCCTAAAAACAGAATAAAATAAATATTTAAGGGGGGCTCCCATATAACGACGACGACTTGATTGATTGAGACATGTTTTTTTTTGTATTTATAGATAATGATACGGATACGATGGGTATTTCCCAATTTTCCCAGTTTTACAACAGGCAGAAAATAAATACGTACTTAGGTATACAAAATAGGCAAAATCATAGAAGAAGTAAATAATCATAAGAAATAAGGTTTTCAGTGGATTTTTGGCAAGAGTTGGTTTGAGATTTCATATATGAGTAGAATAGCAAAATTATTTATTGTGAATAAAATTAAGTTTACAATATTTACTTCAGAAACAAAGATGGGAAAACTAAGTATGAATATTTATTACATTTTAATTATATGTGTTAAGCTACTTATTTTAAAATAAATAAAGTAATTTGTAATTACTTTATTTATTTTAAAATTTGACTTTATTGACAACAATTCTCAGTAAATGAAAATTAATATGTTGTTTCAGTAGGTAAATAATAAGAATGTCGTAATAATTGTTTTTCGAAATATATGCCATCAGGATGGTTAGTAACAGATGTAACAACCAATACGCGACATCAGGTGATATAAATACATAATACGTCATATAGTTATGTAGATAAATATACGTCAGAAATATGTATACAGGAAACATGTGTTACATTATGTAAGAATTATAATGTGTATACGAAGTACAATTAATTTTATAAGAGATGAAAATAGCTCGAAACAATTTCATGCAATAGAATTTTCGGAAAATTATTAACAAATAAATTCTTAAGGGGCTCCACACGTTTTTTGACCAGTTTTAAGTCGATATTCCAACATTTGCACTACAGGACCGCGATTCGAAAAATAAACACACACACTGGACAGACACAGCTCCAACCCAACTCAACTCAACGCTATAACGACATTGACATTTGCTATTCGAACAGATTTTCATTCAACATTGGTCTCACATTGGTCTGACATTGGTCACACATTGGTCTCACATTGGTACAACATTGGTACAATGTGTGACCAATATCAGACTCGACTTTGATGTCAAATATCTAGAAGACAATGAATATTGAAGTAAATATATGATACTTAATTGTTTAAGGCCTGATAATATGATAATAAGACTCAACAACATACGTAATAAAATTTAATTATAACCTACAAAAGGTTCATTCCGGTATAAAAGCCCTATTAAGTTATGCTAAGTTTATAGGGATATAAGTAATAAAATCGGTTATCAAATAAATCCTTTTTGTCATAACAAATATCTTCTATGCCATTCACTTTTGAAAAAATCGATTACACCAAAAAAAAATTTTTTTTTCTCTAGCCACTAGGACCTCACCTAACTAACCTACACCAACCCGTCATCAGTCCCCGGAATTTCGTCATTATTACCAACATGCCGTCACCATCACTCCACTTAGCAACAGCCAACAGTCTACGACAACGTCAGGGACGCGATACGACTCGTTGCGACATGTTTCATCGTTTACCTCGGCAAGGCGACTGATAAGAACGAACAGTCGAACACGTAGTTATTATATTAGTAAGTTGTGACAAGAATTATGGGAATTGTCATGAAAGTGGAATGGAAGTGAAATTTGAAGAGAAAATGGTGCACTATTGCATAACACATACAAAAAAAAGTTTTATAATATGACTATAATCAAACATACATAAAATCATATAAAGTCAAACTGAGGATTTAACCTTGTACCTATTTAGTACGTACATATTTGTAATTTTTGGCTATTTGCATTTTTTTAAAGAAAAAATGGTTAAGGCGTCTGCCGCGAATGCAGAAGTCGCTCTGGTTCGATCCCAGGTCACTTTTTCCTTTATATATGACATATATATAAGTTTATAATTTATATACATAGTGTCTACTTAAAATAAACAATCTTATTTTTTCTTCAATTTGTTCTTCAGTTTTTTTTAAGAAACTTTAAGTTGCTGTTTTCTAATCAGATTTGTTTGAATTTTTGTGATGCACTAAGGAACTTTAGAGGCCACCGAATTGGATAAACTCGCTGGAAATCTGGAACACCTATAAATTCCTATTAACATCAACTCCATCCTATTTCAAGAGTACTTAATGAAGAAATAAGTCCCGCCGAGTTTCTTGCCGGTCATAATACTTCTCGGGTCAGAGGTGTAGGATTATAACCGGTGGTCGTGTTTCTTTTTCTCTCTCTGACGTTCATAAGTGCATTTTAATGTACCTAAATTGAAGAATAAATATCTTTTTATCTTTAAACAGGTTGGAAAGTACTAATTTGTCAGATAGATAAAAAAAAATATAAACTTTAGTCTAGGTAGGTACCTACTACACATGGTGTCACGCGCCCTTAATAAATAAATAAATCAAAGTGATTTATTTCAAGGCCTGACAACCCATATAGAAAATAATATAAGTACTAAATTACAAGAAACTAAATTAAAAGTGAATTATGAAAGTCTCGTGCAACTTGAGGTACTAAGTCCAACTACTAAAAACAACTCAATAATAACATTAAATTTTAATTCGTTATCATTTTTATTACCTAGCAAGAACAAACAGGCTTTAATTGGCGTTATCGTACCAGAAGTCTCGCCACGTGGTCCTTATCTCTATAGACAAACAAACCTGTTCATTCATGGCAAATATATTTGCCTATTTTTAAATCATTCTAGAATACGCGTGTAGATAACGAAAAACAGATACAAAAAACGAGACATTTTCTGGGAGTTTAAAATAATAGAATCAATTGGAAATACTACTGCACATTACCTGTTAATAGTTACTCTACGATGTTAGCAAACAAGCACACGAATTGCCTGATGGAAAGCGGTAGCGTATGAAGTAATGAAAACAGGAAGTGACCCTATATGTTCGACAAGATCTTCTATGATCTAAAGTCATTGAGTAACAGGAGATGACATCCCTAAGAATTTTTTGTCCCAAAAGTTGTAGTAAAAATCACTACAAGTCTATATTACTTTTTGAATCTGTCATAGCTGTCAACCGCCAAACATGGCGCACAAAATTTGTTCTAGGTGTCACATCTAGTAGTATAATAAATCAATTATTCAAAAATACTTTTCGTGCCAGTCAAAGAAAGTATAATTCTAGATTGTTCTAGAATCGCACGTGCGCAGTGCACGTTCTGCGCCCGCGCTGACTCACAACTGCTGTTGCCACCCGGCCTGACCGTGGCCGTTACACGTAAGTCCGTAACCTATGAGTAATCATTGCGTAACCGGAGGGAAAAATAACAGTTTTCGGTTTTTCAGTTAATTTGGTAGTAGGTAAATATGTTATGATAGATTTTTTCATCATACTACCACAGATTATATAATAGTTCTTACGAACAGATATGAATCACTCATAGAAAAAGTAAATACCTACGGTTTGCGTACCTACGCAATAATACAATGGAGCGGCCTTCAACGCGCGGCACCTCGCACCTCCCGCGCACCCGCACAATCGCTAGGGTTGCCTATGCCAGGGGAGTTTCACTACGCAGTTTAGGTACATTTGGCCGGCGCGCCTCCCGGACAGGCGTATGGTAGTGGGCTGCCGCTCGGCTCGCACGATAGTCGTGTCACGTAACGTAGCGCTCGCGCAAAACTGAAAATGCACAATGGCTTCGAAACCTAAATCTCGATCTAATCCGTGTGAAAGATGTCTTTATGGATGTCTGAATAAATGGAAAAACAAGGAAGCAGAAATAACATTTTTAAATTCCGGACGATATTCAAAGGTCCCGAAGTCCTTACTTAAAAATAGTTAAAATGAACATCCTTAATTTATTGAAAATTGGTTGCCCATAAACAATATAAGGAACTGACCGACATATATATTTTCAAAGGAATACGGCTGTGGCATACCTACTTCCGTGAGAATCAGACATAATCTCTATAAAAATTTCTATCTCCGGATAAAAATTGTATGTTTGCAGAATCAACGTTTGTAATTCCTACATCTTAAAAATAATAAATCAGTAGGTAGGTATAGGTACAAAAACTTGTCAAGTGACAGCCCCGTGCCGCTCACAGCTCGGTCATAAAACTGCGGTGCACAAAGAAGATTCACGGTTCGTGCGCGGTTATAAGTTTCAATTTCGCTTGCAGGCGGCGAGTGTAGGTATAATTTTATACCTAAATCTGACTTTTGTGAAGGAGTGAATTTTCTGTACGGTAGTACTATTAGTTATTCTGTGCCTATGCTTGGAAATGTTTTATAGTTACGGAAATAGGTATTTTGCATTGTTTAAGTGGTTCGCATGGTGCATAACAATTATAGTTACATGAGTAATATTGATTGCTATTATGATGCCGCGATTTATAGATGCCTGTGTAAATTTAGACCGTGGCAGTAAAAATTTGTAACTCATTAATAACGTTGCAAAACAAATACCTAAAATAGATTAGATACACACTGATAACTAATAACCCAGTTTTAAAGTCAGATAGGTAGGTACCTAGTACATACTTAAATAAAAATGCATTTTACGTCAATATACGCAGCAACGC
This sequence comes from Pammene aurita, assembly GCA_947086415.1. Classification (NCBI taxonomy): domain Eukaryota; kingdom Metazoa; phylum Arthropoda; class Insecta; order Lepidoptera; family Tortricidae; genus Pammene; species Pammene aurita. The sequence goes on from OX352308.1 coordinate 31,545,233, forward strand.
TTTGTAAAAGTATCACTTACTTACAATTTTGAAGAAAGGGAATAAGTAGATGTACCTACCAACCTATCTATTTTGAAAATAATAACATGTCTATTATTATTATAACATAAGTTTGTATGCCTACATACCTTTCTACATCTGTCGGCAGAGCGAAAAACGATAAGTTTTTATTAGCTTTGCTATTTTAACATCCATCCACATCGCAATAAATAATTTTTTTTTTCGTGATGACATTGTTCCGAGTTCCGAGTAGCGTCGCGCGCGGTATAATATAATTATAGGACGTGCGTTCAGTGAGCGCGTTGGTAGCCCACTGACTTTAGCTCCTACGGCGGAGGCGCAAAACGTAGGTATATAACTCGCTCGTGCGGGCATGATTCATAGGCCTGATACTACTCTGTCTCTGATGAGTGATGTATAAAATTAGTAAGTATTTTTTATGAGAAAAACCGGTTAAATGCGAGTCGGACACGCGATCATTTTAACAATGGTTTTTTTTCCGACTGGGGCGTTTATCTAATCCTGTAAACTGATTCTGAATGACTTCAAAAGTAATCTTAAAATTTTAAAAATATTCATTTAAGAGTATCACACCAAGCACTTTTCTGTAGTATATCCTACAATATCGTTTTTTCTGATTTTACATTCCAATCGTTTATTTCAGACTACAATTCCATAGAATTACATAAGAAATAATATTAAAATTAAATAACAATTGAAATTTTCGTTACATTACCGTCTTTGAGTCACCTTATGTACCTATTCTAAATTTTAGTGTACTTACATATTTGGGAGCAAACAGGCTGTGCCAGACAGACAAATAGACAAACAGACATACAAACACAAGAAGCCACCGGACTAACCAATTTGTTAAAAAAATGTCTAAACGAGTAACTGAACGTGAATATGACCCGTACAAAACCAAAGACCAGTCAAAGAGTTGATGATTGCGACTTCTATCTGCCCGTGGCAATGACCGTGGGTGTCAAATATAGGTGCAGTGGCGGTCAAAAGATCGTGTAACCATTTGACAAATTGACGGTGTAAGTAGTTGCTGCTAAAAGTAATTTTCGTTAGACGGTATTATGTCTTAAACCATTTAAATTTAGAGATGGGAGATCTAACAAAGAATCGATTCATTTACAAACGATTCTTTAACTGTATGTAGATAAAAATCTATTTTTGTAATAGTAAAAAAGCATTGATTTGTCAATTTTTGTTTTCACGATAAATTTTCGATCCAACAGAAACAAAAAACCTATATTTATATAAAGTATTTTTTACTTTTCAATGTTATGGAAAAATAGTATTTTATACAATTGTGACATAATGAAGAGATTTTCAGTCGAGTACCGTGTTTGAAGCTTGCTTCGTGGCCTAAGTTAGGTACGAGATCGAAAAGCTTAATTATGTCACTATACATACAATACTTTTTCTACGAGTGCTCAAATAGGCAAGTTATTAGGCAATTTATGACCATTAAAGCTCCATCCAAAAATATGCGCTAGTAGTTCGGTCTACAAAGTCTCAATTCAAGCAATTTAAAGTCGACGAGTAGAATAGTAGTTTTCAATACAAGTGCGAGAAGTATGTCATATCGCACGAGTACCGAGGTTACAGGTACGAGGGTCGGGACGAGTGAAAATGACACTTCCGCACGTGTGTCGAACAACGTTTTTTAATACAATTGCGAAAAAACTACAAAGAAATAAAATTACATTTATATTCTGTCAATGTATGAAAGACAGCTTCATTCAATCGCGCGTTGTTCAAGTAATACTATTGGGTCTCGCATAATACTCCTTTATGCCCAATCGCGCGTAGTTCAGGTGGGTCATTTATAAGCGGGTCTCGCATAATACTCATTTATTTAAAATTCTGATCTGCAAATCGTGCGTAAAGATTGAGTTTACAAACAGATCAGAACAGATTTGAGGTGATATCAGATTAATTTTTAGCACTAGTGCATAAAATCAAACCTTACGCACGATTTGCAGCTACATAAAGTTATCTTTTTGAGCAATTGTATTAAAAAAATCTTTTATTGAGTATTTTGAAAAATTATATTTTATTATAAACATTTTTTTAGCCATAAAAATAATATAGTTAGCCATAAAACTGAAATATGTTACTCACTGTAAAATCGTGTCAGATTTAATACATAAAATACTACGCGTGTTTTGTATTAAATTACATAATGTTAACTTCCGCAAAACACCAATATCAAAAAGTTGTCCAGTATCCGTATCGTCTGATGAATTTCCACAATAATTTTATTACAAAGCCACATTTTTACCCCAATAATATTGCATATACGATAGTTTTTGAGGATTTTTTGGATTTTTAAATGTTTATATATTTCTTGACAAAAAAAATTGGCCGCGGTAGAAGGCGCACTTCATGGACTAAAAATATAAGAGACTGGTTAGAGGTGGAGAGCATAGATAGACTAATTCGCATGACTGAAGATAGAGAGACATATAGACATATGGTCGCCGACCTCCTGGACGGAGATGGCACATGAAGAAGAAGAAGATATATTTCTTGCGGAAAGGATTTCAATGAATTTAAGCATGCGGGTTAGACAAGTTTAGGTACTTCTTCCTTTAATTGATTCATGTATGGCTCTACTCCCCTTCCCTGACTTGCTCTTTGCTTTTAATTTTCCTTCTATGATCTTAATTAATTCATAATGTCGTAGCTGTCTTATGGTCATTCTCCACTTTCACTCCACATTCCAACTGATCTTTTTACGTCAACAGCACCACATCAGAAGCCTCTATCTATTACTCCCTCATATACTCTATCTAACCCACTACCTGACGAGAACCTATTCGGAACAAAGATCACTCAGACGTGCCGAACCTGCTACCCGAGTCATACTTATCACCAACGTCACTCGCTACGTGCTCGACAGATACAGGTAGCTATGGCGTAAGAGGCTGATTATGGACACGTCATGCAGTGATAAAGGTTTTGCACTATCGTTTTAAAAGTTCGGACCATCCTCTTCCTCTTGGTCGTCTTGATTTATTTATCGTATGGCTACATGTCACTGGATATAGCTAGGCATTTCTTCCCTGGGATAGTAGTGGAAAAGCAGATGATGAAGAAAAAAGATACTTTTGTAGTGGTCCCATTCTATCGAAATAGGGGGAAATGCACGATGTTTTAGCCAGCATAATATTGTAATTTTTTCACTGTCTCGGTTTAAAAAAAGTCTGAGACGAAGCTCACTGACTCCGTATTTGACTGTACACTATACTTTGTAAGTCTATATCACTTGGAAACTAATTCCAAAACTTCTGTAACTTGCACCTGTGTAAACGTGATTTAATATGATAAGAAATTGCGTATATTAACAATGTTGACAATGGATTAGATGAATATGAATATGAATATGTTTAGTTTTGTTTTTCTTTCCTTAAGCCGGGGGTTATCACTTATTACTATAAAAACACTTTTATATTGCATCAGTCTCAAGTGATGCTAGACATAATTGTAATTGCATCAGCTATTATTAATAAATACCACGTTTTCAACTAATGGGATATTAAATTAGAGTCTACGGTAAATGTGGTCGAAACGGGTTTATTGGGTTAATTGATATTCACATTAAATTAAATCTTACATAGTAACAGAAGAAGTATTTAATTAGACATTGGGTCCAATAAATAAGTAAACCATACTTACTTTCTCAGTTGGTGTAAAGATCAAAATGAGTCTTGGCCTACGAGAAAAGAGCATGCCATTTTGCTCAGCGCGGTTTCTCGCACCGAACTCACGAAGATCTGCTTCTTCTCTCGCCTCCCAGCGATACTTAGCTTGACCGACAGGACAGTGTCCAGTCGGTCTTCCTAAATATGGGATTTTATTGAGCGATCTTCTCCCATTCTTTCGAGGTGGCCAAGCCAGCAGAGACGATGTACAAATTTCAAATTTATTTCTTAAACATAGGTAACATCAGGTCTTACAATTCATTGGGATCTCTATGTTTTTCTTCTCGGTATACAAATAGCCATGCAGAACGCATCATGAGAAAAAGAAGTGCTGGGATCCTGTCTCGGCTTCGAGGCAGTCCCAATCGTATCCTGAGCGTGTTTGTAAACCGCTGGGACAGCCCTATGCTAGCCCGGTGGACGTCGATGCACGTCGTTAAAGATAGCATAATATAAGTGTGTAATTGTATTCCCATTAGCGTAGGTACTATTACATTATAAGCAAAACTGTAACTAATAAGATATATGCACTACAAGTTGTCCGCAATCAAGTTTTATTTATTATTTACAAAATATTGTATAAAATTATTTAACAATATGTCAAAATTTAATTATTGAGTAAATTAGTTTTATTTATTATTTACAAAATATTGTATAAAATTATTTAACAATATGTCAAAATTTAATTATTGAATAAAACCTTACCCCACCTTGGCCTAAGCCTTAAACTATGGCCTAAAATATACTAAGTTTACTTCTAGATAGTATCTCTGTGTATACAGCTAGGTGACTCTAAATACGAACTTTTGTATTTTCAGGGTATCAAAATCCTAGTTTTGATTTTACCCCTCACCAACCTCTTCTAAGCTCTTAACTGTTCCCCATACTCTCCAAGGAATGAAAAAATATTAATTTCATATATTTTTCCATGCAGCGAGCCGTTTCCATTGATACAGAGGCGCGCGCGAGTCTAGAGTCACGTGACTCTAGACTCGCGCGCGCCTCTGTATCAAGGTACGAGTACGGTTTATGTCCAGTCGACGTCAAATATATGTTTACAATTTTGCACTTTATTACAAGGGAGAAAGATGCAAAAGTGTAAACATATCTTTGACATCGACTGTCCAAGGCAGATTAAAAAGTCCTTAATTAGTAAATCGCCAGTAACTGGCCACCATTCAGTTACTGGCCACCTATACTAAAATGAATTCTGTGTATAGGTGAATAGAACTCATTTTTGCAAGAGGCGGCCAGTTATTGAACGAGTGGCTAGTAGGCAAATCTCCAGTAACTGGCAATTTTCCTCATACTAAAATGAGTTCTCTTCACCTTTAAATAGAATTCATTTTAGTATAGGTGGCCAGTAACTAAAATGTGGCCAGTTATTGAAATTTTTACTTAATTCATACCTTGTACTAAAATGAACTTTATTTACCTATAGATAGAAATCATAAGGTGGCCAGTTACTAAAAGGTGGCCAGTTACTGGCGATTTACCTATATATGAGTTTCATTGCGATTTATAACCGCAATGGTTTTGGTTTTGTTATAATAATCTGCAACGGCTGATGCAATTTACTATACTTTAGCTTGATATTGCTCTCATGGAATTAAATTAATGATAGATAGTAATTAAATAAATGTACGTTTACTGAGAACGGAGGTATTGTGCTAATATCTTGTGACTTGTAGGTAGCGTGGAAATATGAACGGTATTTTCCATTACAACTCAAATAGTACCCTTGACAATGAGCACGTGTGTTAGAATAAATAAAATATTTGTGTCAAGTGCATTTTGAATACCATCAACTGCTACAACTTTGCCTGCGATGGTCACTTTGCCTGGTTTTAAAAACGTTCTTTGGCAGAAAGGCGGCCATCTCAGGAATAAGATACATATAAATAGGCAAGATGCAATATTTTCATTTATGCTTTCATTTGAAAGAATTGCACGTAGAATAGACCACGAGTGTATTAAAAAATTAAAATACTATAATTTATAGTCAAAAATTGCTGTTACAAACTGACAATTTAAATTTCGCACCTAAACGGATCTACAGTTCCTGTGACGTCACTCATGTGTGTCACTCGCATATTTGTTCGTCCACAGTGTCAAATTGTTGTTTTTTATTTATTTTTTGAACTGGATGCTAGCCCTTTAAGCCAAATTCTATAGACAGTTGCCAACCCCATTAGTTGTCATAACAGGAGTGACGTCACCAGACGCTGATTGGTGGATTTCACATTACTTCAAATCGTAATTATTATTTGAAATTAGTATAAAATAAAGTAAAAACGATTCAATAGCTATTATTTTAAGTTTTTTCAACATTTTGATCACAAAATAATGGTATGATGTTATAGCTGCATCTTCCCTGTTGCTGTTTGGTGAAAAAAAATGTTTTTCTACCCAGGCAAAGTTGAGCGTCTTAGGCAAAGTTGTAGCAGTTGACGGAACCTCAGCGCTTAGCTATTTCTGCTGCTGAGGTTTAACGGTAAAGACTGTGGCTTTATCTCGTAAAGCGTCTGTTAGTCGGTTGCCAACAAGGCTTCCAACGGTACAAGGTTACCCTGACCTTGGTTGGTGATACAGTCACCGGCAATAGTATCTTCCTACACGAAGACCGCAAAAATATGTGACGCGCTCTTATGGCCCTACAGATAAGAGCGTGTCACATATTTTTGCGGCCTTCGTGTAGGAACATACTATTGCCGGTGACTGTATATACAATTTTGCTGACAACAACTGCCTACATAGTCCGTCCAGACCAAGGTCGCTCGGTCGCAGGGGCTTGTTGTATGCCATCTGGCACACGCTTTAGGTTTAGGGTTCCAATAAGTTCCTCAGAATTATAATAAGGGTACCCACTTAATTAAAGATATTAGATTGATATTAAAAAGTCGGTAACGCGCATGTGAGATCTTTGGAGTTGCGGGCGTCCATAGGCTACGGTTACTGCTTGCCGTCAGGCGGGTCGTATGCTTGTTTGCTACGTTGGTAGTATAAAAAAATAGTAAAGGGAAATATGATATTTTCGCCGAGTTGTGACTCAGAAACATAATAATAATATATTTTATATAAATGAATTATGACATCAAGAGCAAAACCTACGTAACTGGTTCGCTTACGTACTTACGTAGGCTTTGATATTTTCTAACTCAAAACAGTTATTGCTATCTATTATGTAACAGTTTGTGGCAGTGAGTAGTTTTATAACCTAACCTTAAAAGTAAAAAATAACGCCATATTTTTTTTATGCCACGTCGGTGGCAAACAAGTGATGGTAAGGGGTTACCATAGCCTATTAACGCCAGCAACTCCAGAGGCCTCTCACATGCGCTTTGCCTACCCTTTGGAAACCTGTGCACTGCTTTTCATTAAATCCCATTTCCCTAGTAAAAACATTGACATAGCTCATTTTGAACTTCATCGTCATACACCTATTATAGTAGTACCCGTTGAAAACCATGCGATGTTTAATCCGATGACTCGTGTAATACGCCATTTTACATTAGTGCTGCAACTTGAGGTCCTGCAAAACAGTCCCGCATTATACGCTTTCCCACCACTTATTATGCGATTTTATTTGGGTTCCTTCAGAATAGTTTAACCCTTTGACCGCCAGTCGGACGGAATCGTGCCCTCAGCGCGACTGCGCTCCGCGAGACAAACCGGTTATATTTTGGACGTTATATCACGTGCTGGCACCGAGGGCGCGACTTTCCGTGCGCGTGATTTGACGTCTTTGGCGGTCAAAGTTGTTTTACTGTATCTATACGAAGAGATAGCCCAGGGAAATGGTACACAATTGTATAACAACTAAACCTCGTAGTGTTTTTGTTAATTTGGATTAGTCGTGTATTTTTGTTACTTTGGATTACACCAGCTTGAAATCTACAGTCCATTTATTATTAACCATCTTTACAAAACCTGACATCGAGCACAGAATCTATAGTTACCATTTTAAAAACACATTGGTACGAGCTGAGATTAAAACCCGAGACCTCCAGATTGAAAGTCGGACGTCTTACCACCAGGGCTTCGATTCGACATGCCAAACTGCGAGACGTGGCTCTCACACTTGTCTCGCTAGGTGATAGAGTGAAATCCATCTGTCCACACGTGTCCACACCTAACTGTCAATCTGTCAGTAGCTCTCGCTAGAACGTTTTGTCTATGGCTATGGCCACCATTTTAGATGTCACTCTTGAGTGATTCCACCCCAAATTTCAACTGTCACAAAAGTGTGATCTCATAGTTGTGTCGCTAGCTACTGTCAGTTATGCCATGTCGAATTGAGGCCCAGGCTACGAAGGCCTGCCACGGTGCAAATTATATTCCATCAACTTATCACTTTCACAAGCCCGCCGACTGCACGGTCCGCGGTTCGATTCAGGAAGCGATCACATATTATATTTACTCTTTTCCTAGCAATTTGCTGCGTAACCAGCTCGCTATATCTCTGATTGCTTATTGGCCACTAATAGTTTCCTGGGTCCGTTACTTGCTATAGTTTCATCATACTCCCCTTGTCCAACATTGGTCATCTAAAATGTATATCTAAATAAGTATAAAAACTACGTTCCAAATTTCAAGGAGTCATGACCTCCACTTAGACAGAATTTTATTTTTTTCCACCAAAACCAAAACCACGTGTCTCGAGCCTAGTAGGTATTATATATATATATATATATATAGAGGCCTGGGTTTTGTCCATCTGACACATCAAAGGAATAAATCTGGACATGTAACTCTCAGTTATTTACATAGACATATAAAATACCGTGAAGACAAAACTGTGATTCAATGGTAAGCCGATTTCTTTTACGCGCGACACGAACATATACAACTCGTGGACGAGCGGTGATTGGTTCAAACGTCAAAAGTGAGTGTGTGTGCACGAGACCGCGGCTTATTATGGAATCACAGTTTTCATCTTCGTAGGATTACGTCTTCTTACTTTATTTATAGGTCTATGTCTCTATCATTATTTAATTCAGTTGCTAGAGCGGTGGGCTGGTATCCAGGAATCGCTAGTTAAAATTTCACCCGGGCAGTGGATTTTAAATTTTTCTTTTATTGTGTTTAGAGATTCTTTATTTAATCAAAAGAACAATAGTTCACTTAAATGAGCTTACATATTAGAGTTCTTAAAATTAATTAACATATATATCATCTTCATCCTCATTTTCTAGACACATGGTACACCAAAAATAAACGGGCATCTCGCTCGTTTCTGCCTAGAACGTGCGGAATGTGGAATGAGCTGCCTCCCGAGGTGTTTCCATTGCGCTTTGACATGGGGTTCTTCAAGAAGCGGGCGTACAGGGCTCTCAAGGGTCGGCAACGCATAGGCGGCTCCTGATGTTGCTTATGTTCATGGGCGACGTTGACTGCTTCCCATCAGGCGGCTCGTCTGCTCGTTTGCTACTAGTTTCATAAAAAAAAAAAAAATGTATTTTGTATGATCGCAACAGGCTTATATAACTTTATATATTTATATACAGGCTTATATATTTCTTTAAATTGGTTTTATATAAATCTAGAGACTCACAGTCTTTTACATTACTTGGTAGTTCGTTGTAAATTTGCGCTCCCCCATACATTACGCTACTTTTGCCATAACCTGTTCTTATTTTTCGTAGTTGTAGTTTATCCGTATTTCTTAAACAGTGTTTGAATGTTCGTTGTTTGAAAGAAATGTCTGAGTGTATTTTATTTGTTAAGATTTTTTTTACAAAATGGCATGTTGAATAGGTATACAGTTGTTTTAAGTTGAATAGTTGAGGTTTTTTGTACAGGAGTTGAGAATTAAAATGATAGTTATACTTAAATAGCGCTTTAATAGATTTATTCTGAGATCTTTGTAGTTTCTGTAGGTTAGTTTTGGCAGCAGATCCCCATATCTCAATTAAATACTCTAGATGTGATTTTACTAGGGAGTTATAAATGGTTAAGCGGGCTGTGTGCGGGATGCATGCTGAAATTCTACGCACTACTCCAGTCACTGAAGCTAATTTAGAACGCACATGTTGTATATGTTCTTTCCAAATTAATTTGTCGTCTAAATGTAGTCCAAGGTATTTTTCATGATGAGAAAGATTTATAGGTTCGCCATTTATTGTAAGATTGTTGAATGAGGTTGAATGCCGTCTTTGTGGTATTAATAGTGAGGAGGTTACATTGACACCAATAGTTAAAAATATTAAGGTCATTTTGTGCTTGGTTGATAAGTTCTTGTAGGTTAGGGCCGAAATAAAAGAGACAAGTGTCATCCGCGTATAAAGTTATATGTCCTGTTAGTCCAATGTTGGTTATATTGTTTACGTATATTGAAAAGAGCAGCGGGCCTAAAATGGATCCCTGAGGAATGCCGCATGATATTGACGTCTGGTTACTGCTGTTTTCACCTATTTTGACTAGTTGTTGTCTTCCATTAAGGTAAGATTCAAAAATCTTATACGCGGTACCCGTAATACCTAAATCCCAAAGTTTTTTTTAAAAGAAGTGGGTGGCTAACTATATCGAACGCTTTTTTTAAATCTATAAATATACCTAAACTATAATTTTTATCATCAATATTTACTTTTATTTTAGTAACTAGATCCATTAATGCAGATAGATTATTTGATTTGTTTCTAAAACCATATTGTTGGGATGTTAAATAGTTTATTTTAGTTAAGTGGTCATCTAGGAGGCTGTACAGTACTTTTTCATAAATTTTAGATATTACGGGCAACACTGAAATAGGTCGATAATTTTCCGTGTTTAATGTATCGCCAGATTTAAATATTGGTGTTACTCTCGCAATTTTAAGGCTGTTTGGGAATTCGCCAATAGTCAAATTTTCATTTATCGAGTTTGTAAGATTTACAACTATAAGTTTTGAGATACATTTTATAGATTTGGTACTTATTTCGTCGATACCCGTGCTAGTGTTAGCATTGAGACTGTTAATAATATTATGTATTTCATCTATAGAACAGGGTTTTAGTGTTTTTATTTCATAAGTAGGCTTATCATTATTATATGTAAGTATATATTTTGTTATACCTTCGTTTATTATTGGTACTTGATCAGATAACTTTGTTCCTATAGACGAGAAAAAATCATTAAATACTTCGCAAATTTGATGACCATCTTCGATTGTTTGAGAATTCACGGTAAGTTTAGGAGGAGCACAGATGTCTTTCCATTTGTTTTTAGATAGTGCATTGATCAAATCCCACATTTTCTTAGTGTCTCCCTCACAACGCCTGAAAGCTTCAAGATAGTAAGTTTCTTTAGTGTGTTTGATCAATGCACCTACTTAATTTCTTATAGTAATAAATGTATCCTTCTTGTCTTCATCCTTCTTTTGTTCTTTCCATAATATATTTCTTTCTGTTATTTTGTCTATTATATATTTATAAACACAACATAACATGCACCGGTGTATATGTCAGCTAAGGTAGTAGTTATACACGAGACAATTCTAAAACATAGGTATACTATTTATATTTACTAAGGCGGACTTATATTTTTTTTTTTTAAATACCACGACGGTGGCAAACAAGCATACGGCCCACCTGATGGTAAGCAGTTACCGTAGCCTATGGACGCCTGCAACCCCAGAGGATTCACATGCGCGTTGCCTACCCTTTAGGTACCTATTCACTCCTTTTTTGAAGAACCTCATACTGTAGCCCGCTGGGAAAACCTCGGCAGGGAGTTCATTCCACAGCCGCAGCGTTCGTGGGAGGAAATTCCTCTTGAACCGTACTGTGCGCGACCCTTTGGGCTCCAGGGTGTGAGGATGAACACCCTGCCGGCGGCGAGCGGTGCGGTGATAAAAAGCTGCCGTGGGCATCATATCAAACAGTTCTTCGGAGCACAACCCATTGTACAAGCGCAAAAAACACACATAAGGAGGCAAAGTCTCTCCTTAGACTCAAAGGTTCAATATCACTCGTGAGTTTGGGATCGTCGACGATTCGCACAGCGCGCCTTTGTACCGAGTCAAAGGGCCCAAGCTGGTATCCAGGTGCTCCCGCCCAAAGGTGACAACAGTACTTCATGTGGGGTCTGACTTGCGACTTGTATAGAAGCAGTCTCTGCCCCGGAGTGAAGTATCTCCTCGCTCTGTTGAGCACACGGAGCTTTTTGGATGCTAGCTTGGCCTTCCCTTCAAGGTGACTACGGAATTGGACGTCATTGGAAATATTGACTCCGAGGATCCCAATACTCCTTGACATTGGAAGGGTTGTGCCTTGGAACTGAGGGGCCACAGTAAATGGGGTTTTCTTAGCGGTAAACGCGCAAACTTGTGTCTTTGTGGGGTTGAATTGGACTAAGTTGTCCTGACCCCACACCGAGACTCCAGAAAGAGTATTCTCGATATCGGACACAAGTTTTCACGACTCTCTACCACAACGGATCGAGGGATATTGGCACGGCCCGTGTAACAGGCATCCCCAGTACTGTCGTCTGCATAACAATGAATGTCGCCGATAGACAATATATCATTGATATGCAACAAAAACAGCGTTGGGGATAGCACGGAGCCCTGCGGGACACCAGCGTTTATGTCCATGCTTTTGGAGCAACTTCCGTCGACTACGGCTCGTATGCTTCTGCCGGACAAAAAGCTGGTAACCCATCTGCGCAATCCCTCGGGCAGGCCGTAAGCTGGCAACTTCGACAGAAGACCTCGATGCCAAACCCGATCGAACGCCTTAGCTATATCAAGGCTGACTGCCAATGATCTCCCTGGCTCTCAATGGCTGAAGCCCAGCGGTGAGTGAGATACACTAGAAGGTCACCAGTCGAGCGACCGTGGCGAAAGCCATACTGGCGATCACTGACCAGGTCGTGCTCTTCTAGGTATCCCAGGAGCTTCTCATTGATTATGCGCTCCATAACCTACGAGAGAAGGGAGGTTATAGCGATAGGCCTGTAATTCGATGGGTCTGAACTAACGCCTTTTTTAGGCACAGGGTGCACGAGGGCAGTCCTCCATGAAGACGGCACTTGCCGTTTGTGGTAGGAGAGTGTGAAAAGGCGCGTTAGCACGGGACACAACTCAGGAGCACACCGTTTGAGCACAACTGCTGATATGCCGTCTGGCCCGCTCGACTTGTGAACGTTTAATGATAGCAGCTCCCGCCGGAGATCACTTTGTTTGATGCTAATTATATCCCTGTAAGGGATCTCTTCCAGCTCAGCTTGGATCTACGTAAAGTGTAGTTATGTTTATTTCGTAAAAACTGGTACTAGAGACCCAACATGGTAATTTAATAATAATAATAGCAGATTTAGCCAACCTATTGTTTAAATCACGCCACGCTGACCTCAATTGATTCAGTTAATGACTAATTAGAATAAGGTGACTCTTTTGTTACCAATTCGTCATACAAGGTTTTATAACTATGAAGCAGTTTTTACACACCAATGATTTGTTTCACATTTAAAGCACTTCACTTCAAACCGCTGCCGCAACAGATCTGTATGTTTACTGTATAAGGATAAATAATCAAAAAAAATTTTTTTTGCTTGCCTTGTAGGCAGGGCTTATAACCGGTTTCGGCAAAAAGCACCGAAATAACCCAATATGTTTACATATTTTATGGTTTTTACGTAGAACTCGTATTGTTTTTAGGTTATGAATTTATATTGTAAGATTTTTCGATTAAATATGAAATAGTAAACGAAAGAACGAAAAAAAAACCGGTTGGTATGGAGCAAAATACCGGTTACAAGCCCTGCTTGTAGGTCAGTTAACTGCTTCGCTGAGTGTCAAAGCTAGATGAGTCCTCCATTTCACGACTTATCTGCAGACAAAGTCGCAGGCGGCAGCTAAGTCAATCTAGTAAGGTCTGCAGAAAACTTAGTGGTAAAAAACAAATACTTACATGAATTAAAATTAACAAATATAAACTAAGTAAGTGAAACTAACCAAAAATTAACAAATAATAATTCCTTTTGATCAGTGCCAGCCGGTAGGGTGCCCAGAAGGTTAGCGGCATTGCCGCGCTGTACAGAAAAGCATTGCTAATGCGCTAGGCAAAGTATACTCCAGCCCTCTGGTTACCCGTCGTATTTGACCAAACTACATTTAAACCAAATAAACACTTCCAATTTTCTACCTCCAATAAATCCTACGTAAGCATAAAACGCTGGAGACGTCACAAAATGGCGGCTGTGAAACAATAACTAAACTATCAAACCAATAGATCGTAAGCAACAAGAAATCTGTACTAAATCATGTTCTTTTAGAAGCAAGTTTCGCGTTTTCGTATTTTAGAGCTGGGACACCTGTGACCGTATTAAAGAAGGGTGCGAAAACCGGTCAAGTGCGCTTTGGAGTTAACCCCGTGGGTTCCGCACCGTTTAACCTTTTGAACGCCACGCATCGGACAGAAAAATCGTGCCACCAGCGCCAGAGCGAAATTTGCACGAGCGCACTCAGATACCGTAGTGATTGGAAAACAACATATCGACGAAACATTTCTTTCTGCCTAATAGTAGATTTAATAGTTAGGCAAAATCACTTTAGATATTTAGAAATCATAATAGTAAAGAATATCCCATCAAAAACATAAATGTGAAAGGTTGCCAAGTTCGATACTATGGGAATGCTTCGCCTATAAAAGAAGTGAGATCTGAATAAGTACCAAGTTCCATAAAAATACCTCAAATCATAAATAGTTATAGGAATGCACATTTGATTTCCAGCAGTTTTTAAGGTACATTTTGAATAAGTATCACGTTACTTTATTTATTTATTTATTTATTTTCTTTATTGAGGGAAACAAACAGCATACAATAATACAAGAAGGTAAGCATATAAGTTAATACATAAGCCAAAACAGTTTCCACTTATAAGTAATACAAAATACCTTTGCTACGAAAAATTTACATGGGAAAGAAAACATGATATAGAGAAGAGTCTAAGAATTTTAAAATATTATCATTACTATCAGGTTTGAAAAGAAAAAGTAACATAATAATAACAATAACACATAATAATTTAGTGTCAAATCAAAAGGTATACATGCCTATAACCAATAGAACAAGCACATTTAGAATTTAAAACTAAGCAAGAACAATTTGAATTTGGAACATACAAATACCTAAAATTATAATAGTCAGAGAAACGCACACCGGTTTTTTTAGCAGTTTCCTGATAACATTTATTATTTTCAGTACTTTTTAATGATGTTACTTGGCAAGTTTTCACACACCACACACCTTTTCAATGCAATGAATCGACACCTTTGGACTGAAATGTGTCAAGTATATAATTTTCTATTAAAACTTGCCAAGTTACATCATTAAAAAGTACTGAAAATAATAAATGTTATCAGGAAACTGCTAAAAAAACCGGTGTGCGTTTCTCTGACTATTATAATTTTAGTTATTTCTATGTAACGTGATACTTATTCAAAATGTACCTTAAAAACTGCTGGAAATCAAATGTGCATTCCTATAACTATTTATGATTTGAGGTATTTTTATGGAACTTGGTACTTATTCAGATCTCACTTCTTTTATAGGCGAAGCATTCCCATAGTATCGAACTTGGCAGCCTTTCACATTTATGTTTTTGATGGGATTTCATTTATTTTTGTTAGGTGTAGGTTCTTTATTATTTTTTTATCACTTTTGCTTTAGGAAATGTCTCATTCCACTTAGGTATGTACTTTATACTATACCCTTTATACTAAGCGTCTAATTCTATTTTACTATTTATTTATAGATGATTTTTACAAATAAACTGGCTCCCTACACCTATAAAATGTACCTACTTACATATAATTACATACAACAATAACGTATTTTATTCTGTTTGTAAGTACGCTACCTACATAGATAATTAATAACTTGGTAATAACTACCTACCAGTAGGTATTATAATTGGTGGCCTATTATGTAGCCCTAGAAGTGCACCATCCCATCTCATCCCGTGGCGTATCGGAGGGTGAGATGGGCAGTAGTATATATAATTCCATCTTAGAGTATATATGATTTCCATGTTCTTGAATCTGCGATTTTATTAGTTGTAAAATTAGAAATTATTTAGACTATGCGAGAAAAAATTGTCTTTTCATTTTTGTTTGACTGATTTAACGCACCTAGTGTACCTAGTGACCCGCTTTGTACTTCGTAAATCGTGGGTTCAGTTCCCGCAACAGACACATACAGAGTGGTGAACAATTTTATTGTTCTTGTCTTTAAGACAAACATGTATTGTCTTAAATTGGTATGTATCTAAATTTAAATAAGTCTTATCTCATTTCCACTCCATACCTACTTATAGTAGAACAAAATTACACATTCGTTGTTTTCGAAACTGACTCACACTTGGCCGTTTTCAGATTTTTACTTTATTTCGACCTAAAGACAAACCTTCGAGCCAAATTTCAGGTCGGTACGACCATTGGAAGATAGACCCACTTAGTTCATTATGACTTCATAGTAGAACAAAGTTACACCTTCGCTATTTTTAAAACTGACTCACACTTGGCCGTTTTCAGATTTTTCCCTTTACTTTGACCTTAAGACCTAACCTCCATGCCAAATTTCAAGTCAGTACGACCATTGGAAGTGGTCTAGGTTTTTGATGAGTCAGTGAGTCAGTGAGTCAGTGAGTGTATAGTAAAAATAGCGATTTTCTGACGTCAATATCTCAAGAACTGCCATAGGTAGAATAATGAAATTTTGTATTCTAGACAATTAAGGGGATGTCAACAGACACTCGAAATTTCATATGCGTAGATAAAATATGTTTTGAGTTATAGGGTGGTCGAAATTGGCCCGAAATGGTTCGTGTAATATAACCCACGGCCGGTGTGTCGCTTTTTTTTGCTCGAACTTGGCGGACACACTGCCGTGTGTCTAGATTCATTTCATATTTTTCTTATACACCTAAAATCAACTACAATAATATGAAAATTAATATACAATTTTATTTAATTTTGTTCATATAGCCACAGCACTACTTAAGTGATAACGTCACGCTCTGACGTGTTATGACGGCTTTGGCGCTGGTGACACCGTAACTTATTATGAATGTTAGAGTTGGGGGTGAGAGATATTCATTCATTTCTGTATCGATATTTCCGTGGTGTAACTGTATGAAGGAAAATACGTTAGGTTTTTAACTGTTTAGTTGAGTAAAAAAATGTTTAACCATACCGTCAAATTAACAAATTTTATGATAAAAACGAATGAACACCGGACAGAACTGGTGTGTAGGTAAAAAAAAACCTCGCGCATATTTCATTCTTTTGTACCTAAAGAAACTTGGTATATCCCTAATATCCCTAAAAAAAAAAAAACTGAACTGTCAACAACGGAAGTCTAAACTGAAATTCTCGAAAGAAAAATTATTTTAAATAACAGTTTTACGTACTAAAATTACACAATACCATCCAAAGAGTATGAAAAACACCTGCCCGCATACGTACAACTAATATCCAAGCGGTTATTTTCATCAAATATCGTGATTTATTTGTTACTTAGGTAATTGACAAGAAAAACTGAGATGTCAAAAGGAAAACATATAGCTGTCTTTTTAAGACCATATTTTGCCGTGCAAAGCACATTTAAAGACATTTAATATCAGCAACAGATCCCAAACCTCCTCCGGCCGGAAAGAATCAGCGCCTCCCACGAAGAAAAAGAAGGAACCGCATGCGAGACTGCGCCCTCGTCAGTGACAGTGACATTTGTCATCGTAGTTTTTTATTATTTTTTCAATCATTGTGTTTTCTGTTAGTCTATTATGGTTTATAGTATCTTTAATCTTTAATCTAGCGTAAGTTATATTTTTTACTAATTTTTATCTTTACCTTTGGGTGGATGCAGACCACCACAGTAGCCACAGGCAACACGTCGTCACAAACTTACCCATGTAATCTATGCCATAAATCGTTCTCAACAACCCGCGGCTTAAACATTCATATCGGAAAATGCCACAAGTCTAATATAACTTCATCCATAACCGCCTCATGCCCACCTGCCGCAGCACTCCAACCCAGCCCGTCAACACCTCAACAAAATATAAACAGCTTTCATCTCCACCTCAGCCACTTGAAAAATAACATTCCCATAATTAAAAGAATACCAAGAGGTGCAAGAATTACCGTAGCAGCCCGATTAACCGAAGTTATCAACATCTGCGTAGAAAACAATAGCCCAGATTCATGGAAAAACTTTCTTACTTTTGCTTTCTCGACTCTCCATGCACCTTCAGAAAATAATAACATATCACTTACTCAAAAAATAAAAAACAACTGTGCTCATCCCCTTAATCACCATCCCCCTTTCAGTCATCAAAACAACCATCCCTCTTACCGCACATGCTACAATTTAAAAAAGACGGTAGAGGAAAAGGTGAGTGATGGTGATCTGAAGGGAGCCGCTCGAATGCTCTTTTCTAACGACGTGTTGTCTGTGGACTCGGATGAAACCCTATCGGCCTTACGCGACAAACACCCGTCCGCCCCAGCAACACCATACTTTCTGGATCCGCCAACAGAACCCGACTCGTGCCTCCAAATTCAAGAAAAAGACACAGCGAATGGAATTATGTCATTCAAAACTGGTTCAGCTGCGGGTCTAGACGGATTATCGCCGCAACATCTGAAGGATTTAATCTCACACTGTGTCGGGGATACAGGTAAACGACTCATTGTCGCACTAACTAGACTTGTTAACCTCATGCTCTCCGGAAAAGTGAACCCCCTCTTTGTACCCATTATTTATGGGGCAAATCTTATTGCCCTCACCAAAAAAGATGGGGGTATCAGGCCCATTGCCATTGGCTCAACTTTTCGGCGTTTAACCTCAAAAATTTCTGTCCGACACGTCCTATCAAAATTACAAAAACATTTTGAACCCGTACAACTCGGTTTCGGCACCAAAGGTGGATGCGAAGCCGCCGTCCATGCGCTCCGCACATTCCTAATCAACGACCAGTGTGAGGTACTCTTAAAAATCGACGTCAAAAATGCCTTCAATTCGCTCAATAGAGACGCCCTGCTTGCAGAAGTCAACAACCACGTTCCAGAACTTTATAATTATTTACTAAATTGTTATGCAAATCCGTCAAATCTAATGTATAAATACCACGAACTTTCCTCAGAAGTCGGCTGCCAGCAGGGCGACCCCCTCGGACCAGCTATTTTCAGCTTAGCCATCAATCCAATCGTTCAAAATCTAAATTCAAAATTCAACGTCTGGTATTTAGATGATGGTACTCTAGGGGGAGATATAAACACAGTGTTAGGAGACCTTTTAGAAATCAAAAATAAGTTCATATTAATTGGGCTAGAACTAAATTTCGACAAGTGCGAACTATATTTAAACAATAATAATCCTGACACCATTCAAAAATTTCAAGCCATCACCCCTAATATAAAAGTAGTCAACAAAGACTCACTAAGCCTCCTAGGGTCACCAATTTTTGAAGAGGCCATTCCCTGCACCATCACAAACGCGATAACTAAATTCAAAAACTGCGCCGATCGCTTGCTCGAGATCAATCCTCATTCCGCTCTGACTATTTTAAAATTCTGCCTTTTCGTCCCGAAATTTACTTATTTGCTCCGCTGCTGTCCATTTTGGAAACATCAAAATTCACTGTTACTGATTGACGATATTATTAGATCTTCCCTAGATTCCATTCTCAACATACAGCTTAGCGAGCATTCTTGGAACCAGGCGTCCCTTCCCATTAGATTTGGTGGGCTGGGTACGCGCAAAATCTCTAGTGTCGCATTGCCGGCGTTTCTATCATCCGTCCATGGCACTGCCTCCCTCGTAGGTAAAATATTAAAGGGCTGCCCTTTAAACTACGAGACGGCGTGCCTGACGGATGCTAAAAATGCATGGCTGATGGCTTGTCCGGGCCAAGATTTACCCACAAAATTAAACGTACAACGTTGCTGGGACGACACCCTCTGCAAAATTGTTTACGACTCCTTACTAACCCGTTCTAGTGGACATATGCGCGCGCGGCTGCTTGCAGCCGCCGAACAAGAATCCGGCCAGTGGCTCTATGCATATCCCTCCCCACCCATCGGTACGTACTTAGAACCCGATACATTAAGATTAGCCGTAAGTCTAAGATTAGGGGTTAAGGTCTGCGCCCCCCCACAAATGCCCCTGCGGCGCATTCGTAGACGAACTTGGACACCACGGCCTTTCTTGCCAAATGAGCGCCGGCCGCCTCTCTAGGCACGCAGCCCTAAATGATATCATCCGCCGGTCTCTTGCCACCGTCAACGCGCCGGCTATTCTCGAACCAAACGGTGTTTTGAGAGACGATGGAAAGAGACCGGATGGTATGACCCTGGTCCCGTGGAAGATGGGACGGGTGCTAGTCTGGGACGCTACATGCGTCGATACGCTGGCTCCGTCCCGTCTATCAAGAACCTCGACCAGGGCTGGTGCGGCAGCGGAGGCGGCAGAAACCAAAAAGGCTCTGAAATATCGGGGTCTCGGCCCCCAATACCACTTCGTGGCATTTGGTGTCGAGACCCTGGGGCCGTGGGGTCCAAGTGCACGTACTCTTTTTAAAGAGATTTCAAAGAAATTAATAGACACCACCGGGGACCAGAGAGCTGGCAGCTTTCTCTCGCAACGCATTAGCGTTGCCATTCAGAGAGGGAATGCTGCCAGCATCTTTGGCACGATGCCGCGGGGGCCTTTTTTAGATGTATTTTAGTTTAGATTAGTTTTAATTTATTTTTAAGTAGTTTTAATTTTTATATTTTTTTTGTTAATTAAGTTGTGTTATTTTAGTTTTTAATTTCTGACATTATAAACAAATACCAATAATGACATATTCTTTGTTCACTTAAACTCGGTCTCTCACCGATAACATTCATATTGGTTGACATTTTATCGAAAATACCATTTCATTATTATTACTTATTTGGTATGAATGAAATGGACCGAAAGCCCACGTGTCGTGGTATTTATCATTGTTTAAGGATTAACAAGAATGCGGCGAAGCAAAGATTAAAAGAAACGACATACACATTGTTAGGTTTTAATTACGGCCCTTATAACACGCATTGTATTTATTCCATTGCGACTTAAATAAAACTCTATCTTTTTTAATAAAGCATATATTAAAGTAAAAATTGTAAAAATTTAAAATATATACCTTTTTTAAAACCTAAAACTAATCTTCTACACGAATCGTAGATCAATAATTAGTTTTATTATATAATAAAGCTTAAAATGCGAAAAGTGTTTGGTTAATGTTTATATAATAATCAACATCGACCACTTTGCTTTCAAACGAACAACACTATTTCGAAGTGACGTCACGCCGCTTCACGTGATTACCCGTTAACGGCGAGGGGGGCAGTGCATGTTCGCTCTTTTAAATAGCATTGAGGTGTTTTTTACTGTTTTCTTGAGTTACGGGTTATTTTATTTTGAATGAAAGTTTAACTAAAAAGATAGGTGAATGGTAGAGCTATAATAAATATACAAAAATATTTCCTTAAATGTTGTTTATTAAGGAGTATTTTGATCTCTCATTTTGGACGTTTTATCACGTCATGGCGCTGAGGGCACGACTTTTCGTTGACGTGTTTGAACGGCTTTGGCGGTCAAATGGTTAAATACATATTTTTTCAATGTTTTTTCCTTATGGTGACGGGATAGTCAAACACGTACATCAATGCATTTGGGAGCGTAGGTGTAGCATGACCTGAAAGGAAATATAGTCATGTTTTGTTAAGATAATGGTTCTCTTCTGTATGTCATAATTAGGTATATACAGGGGTATAAAGTCAGGGACTATTTTAACCAGTTTGTAGGGCAGCTACTAGATCCCGTGCCGCTACGTGACAATGGTCTTAGAAGACCTTTCCTAACTTTATAATTTATTGTCAATTATTTTCGTAAATTATACAAAGTTTGCTGATAATACAGAAAACAATAAAAATCACACCAATTCAATATATAATAACAATAAATACCAAAGTTCATAACTATCCTAAAAAAAAACCGGCCAAGTGCGAGTCGGACTCGCGCACCGAGGGTTCCGTACAAACCTGTAGGTATATAAGTAAAAGATCACCCATTGCATTGACATAGAAAATTGATTTTGTTACAGGTTAAAGGTTTATATACCTGAGTATTTGATATGAATTTCAATTTAATACCTCTACGCGTTTACGAGGAAAAAGGTAGTAAGTTTAAAATTAAAAAAAATTTTTTTTGGTATGATTTTACTAAAAATGTCTACTTTTCGTAATTTTTCCTTTGTCTGAGCTATATGAAGTTTCTTCGTGCCAAGTTTCTAGTTTCTGAGTTTACGGGAAGTACCCTTTAGGTTTTGAGTTTCTTGCGAGTACTCAGTTTCAAAATATGCGACTTAAATTGCTATTTCTTTTGATTGCGTTGACATAAAAGTTTGGTTTTGCTACATCTGAAAGGTCCTATAGCCTTGAGTATTAGACATGAATTTCAATTTAATACCTCCACGCGTTTACGAGGAAAAAGGTAGTAAGTTAAAAATTAAAAAAAAAAATTGTATGATTTTACTAAAAATTTCTACTTTTTGTAATTTTTCCATTGTCTATGCTATATGACGTTGCTTCGTGCCAAATTTCAAGTTTCTGAGTTCACGGGTAGTACCCCGTAGGTTTTGCAAGTGCCGAAAAACTCTAAAATTTGCAGCATAAACGACTGTATCTTTTGATTGCGTTGGCTTTTAAGTTTGATTTTTTCACAGCTCCAAGGGACAATAGACCTGAGTATTTGATATAAATTTCAGCTTGATACCTCCACGCGTTCCTGAGAAAAATGGTCTTGACAGACAGACAGACAGACAGACGGACAACAAAGTGATCCTATAAGGGTTCCGTTTTTTCCTTTCGAGGTACGGAACCCTAAAAACTAAAAAAAGCTACTCGACCTATATGTAACTATACAACTAAAAAAAACCCCTATCAGCCTAAGTCGCCCCGCGATCCTCCCGACGAAAAGGCACCTATCACGCTCGCAGCATTGACTCGTTGGTTTTGAATTTTATATAATTCAGAGATTTATATTCATTGTCACCCCGGGGGCACAGAACCCTAAAAATGATATATCGGCGTATAACTTGTCGCGCATGTGAGAAAGTGAATTATGTCTGACATTTTTGTAAATAGGTCGAGTTGTGAAAAGGACATAGTGAACGTGAATTAAACTGGAAAGCTGGCGTTCAATGGCTATAATGACCGCTTACCATCTGGCAGTCTGTTTGCTACCGACGTGGAATTAAAACTATCTTTACCTAACATTAACGCTATCTTATCTTATTAGTAATCAGACATTCATCGTACGATACTCAGCTGATAATTTGATACATTGAAAACTTGGTGCAATTCTTGGACTTCATGACTAAATGATGATTCGATGTGATTATGATTACTCATACCACCAGACTTATGATAGTTATGATATGATCCACGTGATAAAACCCATGGGCCGTATTCTTTCTTTAAAACACGTCATGATACGATCCTACTTCAATATAATTCCAATGCATTAACTATGCAATACAGGGGCCGTATTATAATTTTTAAATATATAAACAATACATTAATAATTTTAGACAAAAAAGAACCGACTTCACTAAGCATCCACCTTTCCAACACCAAATGCTCGAGCTGCTGTAAAAAAGACTCAAATCACTACAGGTGTGCCTATAATAGTTGAAGAGTTCCCTCGATTTCTCCAGGATCCCATCATCAGAAGGATCTGATCCCACATTTGGTCCCATTGTAACCAGGTCAAGAGACCTGGTTACAATGGGACCAACTGTGAAGTATACTCTTTCAAACAAAAAAATAATTTTCCAAATCGGTCCAGCCGTCTTCGAATAATCGGTGAACATACATAAAAAAAAAAAAATAGCAAAAACAAAGATCCCAACGAATTGATAACCTCCTCCTTCGAAATCTTGAAGTCGGTTGAAAACACAATCTATCTCAAACATAACTCTTACACACAACAAATAATCAACCAATATTGAAGTTGTATTGGACTTGCATCGGAATATTTTTTAAAGCAAATGATGATATTTCTGATTCAGACGTTTAGGCGCTAGCTGTATAGTGTAGTTAATGCATTGGAGTTGTATTGAAGTTGTGCCGTGTCAACACGTGTTTCAAGGTTAGAATACGGCCCCAGCTATTGCCTAAACGTCTGAATCAGAATTGTTAAAATTTGCTTGAAAATTATGCCGATGCAACTCCAATATAACTTCAATATTTATTGATTACCTATTCGTTGAAGTTATGTTTGAGATAGATTGTGTTTTTAATGTATTGTTTATGCATTTTAAAATTAGAATACTGCACAATGTCATTTTGTGACATGCGAATCATGCGATAGAAAGAGAATGTCTTTATCACGCTGACACGAACGTGTTTACGTCTAAGTACCTACGACAACTGCGTATGACCGTATACCGTATTGAGTAAAATAATTGAAAAGCGGAATGAAGTTTTTTCGAGAACTGATGTTACCGAATTAATTTTAGTGTACCTTTCTGTTAATTGCTTAACAACTACGGTGATGGCGGTACTGCTCAAACCTAAAGTAAGTCGGCTATAGCTATCAGACAATACTTATTTGCACTTTAATTACATAACCAGGAGGATAAAAAACTTTTTAGGCAATTTCCAAGAGGAAAAAAACGTAAAAGGCAAAAAGGGGGCCGTATTCTGACTTTAAAATACGTTTATTTAGACACGATTCAACTTCAATACAACACAGCTATAATGCGTTTACTACGCAAGACAGCTAACGCCTAAACGCTGAATCAGAAATATCAGAATTTGCTTGAAAATTATTCCGATGCAACTCCAATTCAACTTCAATATTGGTTTATTATTTTTTACACAAAAAAAATATGTTAAAGATAGATGGTGTTTTTAATTCATTGTTTATTTTAAAATTAGAATACGGCAAAGGAAAACAACAGATTTTACCACTACCGCGGCTGCCATTTTCGCTCAGCCTGTGTGCGTACACACACTATTACATTTAGAGTATACACATACAACGTGCCAGCCGAGCAAGGCGGGCGTCAACTCAGTCGGGCTCGCGCCTCCGTCGTGAGTGCATCGCCGCCATTTTGTAAATTGATAATTACGTTACAAGTAAAATAAAATGCCGAAAATAAATCGTACTTATTGCTCTGTTTATGGATGCCTTAGTAATACCATCAAGAATCCTGATTATTCCTTCTTTTCGATACCTACGAAACCAGATTTGTGAGTATTTTTAGTTTACTTTTTCTATTGCAATTATCCATGGTTTTTTTTTGTAAACAGGTCGGCACAGATTTCAAATTAATATAATTTTCAGATGCCTGCGTTGGCTGCAGTTGATATCTCGCATGGACATTGTCGACGGCTGCCGCTACCACCGGGTGTGCGAAGAACATTTCAAGCCGGAGGATATCTTGGTGAAAGCCACGAGGAGATTGTTGAAGAAGAATGTTGTGCCGTCTCTGCGTGTGCCTGGCGTTGTAAGTTAAAATTTATATAATTCATACATTTATATTATAAACCTGGTCTATATGCATAAATATAACAGAACTAAACTATTCAATCTTACTATTGTTTTAACAAACATTGTGTTTAGGGTTCCGTGGTCAACTAGGAACCCTTATAGTTTCGCCATATCCGTCTATCCGTCCGTCCGTCTGTCCGCGGTCTAGCGTAAATTAGGTATGAGTATGTGTATTAATCGCGCAAAGTGGTAAAATATAAATTGAAGAAATATTATTTTTAAGGTACCTCCCGTACACATGAAGTGGGGGGTGAATTTTTTTCGTCCCAACCCTATTGTGTGGGGTGTCGTTGGTTAGATCTTTCAAAAATAATAGGGGTCTTCTGATACAATTTTTGGATGCATCTAAAAGTTTTGTAAATAATAGCTCCAAAATTTTAAAAGGCCATCCCTTTGTAACTTTTGAACCGTGGGTCCAAAAAATATTTGAAAAATTCATAAAAGTGCGGCCTACTAAGTACTTTGAATGAAAACTATATTGAATAAAATCGGTTGAGTCGTTTTATAACTCAAAAACGTGTAGTAAAAAGGACGTAAAATCGTCGAGCTGCATAGTAAAATAACGTACCTGAGTACCGCTAAATATTCTATAGAAAACAACCTTTTGAGTGGGTGTACTGTGACGGGCCGGTGACTACGGAACCCTACGTTGAGCATCGCCCGACGCGCTCGTGGCCGGATTTTTTTGTTAAGAAGTACTAGTTTCTTTTAACATATAAAATAACGTCAATTAAATTGAAATGGTTTTGACATAATTGTGTAAAAAGAATTGTATTCTTTTTATTTTTCCATAATTGGTATCATCCTATTGTAAGTTAAAAATAAGCAGATCTACTTCCTGCGTACTTAAATTACTGCTGATTTAAAAAAAACTTTTGAGTCTGTCTTTCTTCTTCCTAGCGTTATCCCGGCTATTGCCAGGTTCCGCTTTCCTGCTCACTTTCCTCCACTTTGCGCGGTCCTGGGCATCATAGCCAGTCTGTATCATTAAAATTTATTTTTTTGTTTTTTACCTAATGTATTTGTTATAGGACCCCGGTGCAGCCTATTTTCCAGAAGTAAAAATGGGAGAACCATCAGATATTGAAGAAATAAAGCAAGAAATAGAAGACTCATTCTCAGAGCACGAAGAAGATATAACGGAAGCTTTAGAAAACAGGAAACGAAAGAGCGAGCTTGATCCTTTGACTGTACTTAGCAAGGCAGTGAAAGTAGAAAATCAAGAAGACCCACATATGATTGCTATAAAAAGTGAGCCACAGCCAGAATTTAGTGAAACAACAGAGGATTTTATTAAACAGCAAATTCCAGCTAAGAAAAAGAAAGCATCAATAGCAAAAGTAGTGACAGTAGATACTTCTCCTCAACCGAAACTTAGAATTAACAGCGGACGAAAGAAAGAAATATTATCAGTAAAAGTGAACAGTGAAAATGATGTATTTCCTGTAGATTTTATGAAGTCAGTGCTAAACTCACAAGAAGAGATTTTGAAGGTTTTAAAAAGTCATGTATTACTAGAGAATCCTGACCCTGATTTGTTGACGTTTCTCAGGTTGGTAGGAGAAAAGCTTTCTGGACTAGATCCAGTGAAGAGGAAAGAGATGCAAAATACAATAATTAATTTGATTAGTTAGCGTAAATTAGGATGCACAAAATAGCTACTAAATAATGTATACGTCAAGAAATTTCGCTGTGTAATGAAATGAAGCCCTTGTGTCTCTAAACTTGACCGTCTCTCTATATCATTATATCTACATGGTTTGTTTTCAACGTTTAGTCATATTGTGCATGGTGATTAGGTATAACTACTACTGAACAACGTTTACCATGGGACCAACTCCGAAAAAATGTTAGGCTGTTTCATTTCGGTTAATCTGATGTCGACGTTTTCTATGAAGAGACCAAATGTTTTTTTGGGATTTTAAGGCTGGTCCCATAGAAAAAGTATGGACTACATGTTTTCTATGAAGAGACCAAATGTTTTTTGGGATTTTATAGTTGGTCCCATAGAAAAAGTATGAACTATGTTTTCTATGGAGAGACAATGTTTTTTATTTTATTTTAAGGTTTATATGGAATTGAAAAAAACACTGTACATTTTGGCCTAAATCTAGATGATTTGTTAGATTAATGATGTAGGTACTTATCTATTGTAATCGTAAAACTTAAAATTAAAAAAATATCAATTCAATAGTTATTTTATTTCATAATTTCGCTAGTTAAAAAGCATAGGGAAATGCATGCTGAATACAAAACTGCTTATATTTGTGACATCAACTGTATACAATCACCTGTACTAATACATATATCACAATGAAGCCGCAAAAATATGCTCAATTGGCTACATAAATAAAATTGTGTCATATATTTTTGCACACTTCGATGTGTAATAGTATTGACTGTAAGTAGATATTATTGTTGTTTGTTTAGTTTCAGTGTACCATTGCAAAACATTTACGTTTTTGGGTTGGCAAATAATTGAAACGGTTTTTGCCTGAAATACAAGTATTCGATATTTTAGGGATCACGACGTTATTCATTACTTGTAGAAGTTTTGCTACCCATGATTATTCATTCATTTATTTTATCCTTTACATAGAAGA
Organism: Pammene aurita; assembly: GCA_947086415.1. Classification (NCBI taxonomy): domain Eukaryota; kingdom Metazoa; phylum Arthropoda; class Insecta; order Lepidoptera; family Tortricidae; genus Pammene; species Pammene aurita. Next base: position 31,573,128 of record OX352308.1, read on the forward strand.
ACTTTAAAAAATTAACAAAAATAGGATTGGATTGGATGGGTGTTGATTATTAAAAAACCTAAAATTAAAATGATATAATTTTAATTTAATGTTAGGTTTTATTATTTTACGTAGGTACAATCGCCATCAGATATATACAGCGGCCAAGGTGGTCACAAATATCTGAACAACACCTCTATTGTCAAGGCAATAAAGTGCATGTTCAGATATTTTTGAGTACCTTGACCGCTCCGATATATTTGATGGTGACTGTATCGTAAATTTTGATTTTGAGGCGATCAGTTGAAAATGAGGCTGATGATCCCAACTGGTCACGATTGAAAAGAGCTGGAAGTATAGTACGATTTTTGACGTGATAACGTCTTTAACATCGTTTTAGTCGGGTGACATGTTCAGAAACTTGTGTCACACCAAAACCTCAAGAGCGCGATCGCAGGTATAACGAGAGAGACGGACCGATCTCCCGTCTCATCTCGAGCGCTGCCAGTCATTCCGTGAAACTTGTCACGCGGAATCCTCACGAGCGGAGGCTGGCATAGCGTTCGAGTGAGTGGACCGATCTTCCGTCTCTCTCACTCTAGCGGCATACAAACGAATGGAGATTTTCTCGTGCGGTTAAGTTTTCGTTGAATGTTTAACAGTGAAACAAAATGTGAAGTGTTACAACAATTGCAACAAAAAAAGGTGAATAAAATAGCCTACTTACTACACGGAAAGAAAAAAATCCAACAATACTACCAGAACGATTAGTAAAATAGATTTATTGTAACGGATACTACAACCTTGTAAGGAAAACTACCCTATTTTTACGTTTACTATATCTTGAATTCAATAGAACTATTCAAACATTAATATGCACTAAATAGTTCTGTTTAATGATATTTACGAGAAGTCTAGTTTTTTTTACAATTCATTGAATAAACGTTACAATAATTATATTTACAAGAAGCTTCTTGTAATGCTAATAAACTAAAAATTCTCTTTACAATCTTCATCGTAGAGAATACTATGACAGTATACTTGTTGTAACTTTTTTATAAGTAGGCATTACTTTATAGCTCTTGTAAAAAATAAAAATAATATTCTTGTAATGTATACTCAACAAAGAGTTCTGTTTAAAAATATTAAGTTTGTATCAATATGTGTGCATAGTCGTCAACTCAACGCAGTCGCGATGCGCTTTACTATTTGTATCGTAGTGAATGCTATCGCAGTATAGTTTATATGACTGGCTTATAAGTTGGTATTACTTTGCATCTCTTGTAAAGAAATGACAATAATATTCTCGTAATATATACTGGTGAACAAATAGTTCTGTTTAAAAAATATTTAGTTAGCATAAATTTGTGTTTCGTTTGTGTAACGAAACGCCATGTCGGAGCGCTTTAAGCACCATTTTGTATCGTAGCGTACGCTAGTTGATATAGCTGGCGTTACTTTGCGGTTCTTGTAAAAATATTACAATAATATTCTCGTAATATATATCGAACAAATAATTCTGTTCAAAAAAATGTAGTTCGTATAAATAAATGTTTCGCTTGTGTAACGAAACGCAATGTTAATGTCAGCGCGCGCGGCGTTCCTCCGGTTGCGGTCGGCGGCCATTATCGTGATTATCGTCATCGTGCGTGGATCGTGCAAAGAACTAGGACCAAGTTTAGTGCAAAAAGAGACATTAAAAGATTTTTATTTGAATTGAAGATTAATTGTTTAAATAAGTCCAAGTCGTTTCTTTAGAAATGTTTTTTTTATTTTTTTATTTTTAAGTGGGTTCTAACCAGTAGTGCCGTAATCAGTTTAATAATTATTTGTTTTATAAAGAAAAGGGGTATTCCCACCCAGTACCACCACTTTGTTATGGGTGGTAATTACGGTAAGCCTCAACTACAGAGAGCATCTAAGCAGCCTGTCGGCAAAACTGAAGGCCCGGAACAACATTATTCAGAAGCTCACTGGTACCACCTGGGGTGCCAACGCAGCCACACTCCGAACAACTGCGCTTTCACTAGTGTACTCGTCTGCTGAGTACTGCTCAGCAGTGTGGCTGAACAGCACACATATCTCTGCCGTCGACGTCCAGCAGAACCACAGGTTGCGCCTTATCAGCGGATGCCTCAAACCCACTCCCACTCAGGCTACCAGCGCTCAGTCATATCCTAGCGTCAAACTGCCGACGAGAAAAGTGCTTGGATCGTGAAATAGCGAAGATTCGTGCGAACACTAAATTGCCCATCCATCAAGACCTCGACACACTTAAGGCCCTCAGACTGAAGTCCAGGAAACCTCCTGCTTTGAAGTTCCACGACTCAGGTCCACAAGCTAACCCGATAATACAATCGTGGATAGCTGAATGGGAGGCCAGGCTCAATGCAGGGGCCCGTATCAATCAGAAGGGTTTGAGGAACGTCGACGGATATGGTCCATTTTAAACCGGGTTTTTGTATAACTTTCCGTAGATGCAATTGTTATAGTAGTAATTAATATTTATACCAAGATAAAGCATACACATTATATAAATGTTTTATTTACTTCCAGAACACTCAACTCTAGCTAGTCTGTCTCCTGGAACTGGTCCTAGCAACTTGCATCCCGCCTAAAAGCCGAGCCACTACGGATGCGTGTGCGTGACGTGCACGTAGACGTGCGCGTGGCGTGCGCGTTGTAAAAGACGAATCCTCATAAGAGATGACACCGCATGGGAGACGTGTTACCTGTGCGCGTCAAGCGGTGTGGCATCTCTTATAAGGATTCGTACTTTACAACGCGCACGTCTACGTGCACGTCACGCACACGCATCTGGCGTGGCTCAGCCTTAAATCCTTACTATACCCCCTTGTATAGACAACGAACCTTTTTTTAAATTAACAAGAAATGTTAGTTGTCTATACGTTGCACACACAAATTAATAGGTACCGATAAACAATATAACACGTTAACGCAATTGTATATTTATTAGAGAGTACCATAAATGCAGTTGCTGTAACATATTTTCTTCTTCCATCAACCATTTAATGAAGTTTGCATAAATAAAGACAATGTAACATAAATCAGATGACTTGTATTCTTAACGATACATATTCTTGGACTAACTAAAGTTTTATTGACTTTACAAGAATTTATTGTAGAGTTTACATAACTTTTATTGATATCTACAATAAATATTGTTTATTTAGACACTCCATGTGTTATAAATACTGAATAATCTAGTAACACACACAATTTGACTGTGTGGCACTTACAATATAACTATTTCATCATACTTAATGAATATATTACCTTTACAAGAATGTATTGTTAAGTTTACATATCATTTATTAAGTTCCGCAAAAAAAAATTATTTATTAGTACAATCCACGTGTTATGATTACTAAATATTCTAGTAATACACGCTATTTTAATGTGTGGCAATTACAAGATAATTAGTTCACTAAGCTCAACGAATTTAAACAGATTGGTTTAGTTATTTATACTATGTGAACAATTGTCCCAGAATTTACTAGATTTTCTCGTTCAGATTACAGTATTTTGGTATCATGGACGAGACTTTTTTCTCCGTGTAACTACTTATTTACTAACTAAAATAAAATTTGAAAAAATTGTTATCTTCATTAATTCCTTACTTCCCAAAAACTTATATCACCAATAAGACGTTATCACGTAAACATCTCGATCGTAAACCTACTTTACAAACAACCAATTTTTTTTAAGACGTCGGAATTGTCGGCAGAACTCCTTACTAAGATTCTGACATCTTAAAAAAATACCACTATACCCGCTCAAGATTGTGACAAGCGAAAACTTCTGCAAGGCATTAGGTAAATAGGAACAAATCGTCATCACCACACTCAATTTATTAGACATACTACACACACCATAGGATAATATTCTTAGTGCTTAAAGATGGAGTTCTAGAGTCTAGCTCTCCGATACATGTGGCGCAAAATGACTGAAGAGACATAACATAACATAAATACTCTTTATTGCACACCTCAAATAATAGACAAAAAGTATACACAAGTCACAAACAAAAAAGCAGAGGCAAAACAATTGGCGGTCTTATCGCTAAAGAGCAATCTCTTCCAGACAACCTTTGGGAACAGAAAAGTAGATGTTGCAAAGCAAATAAACCAAACATTAATAAACTTACACATATAGAAGAAAGAAAAAAGACGTGAAGAGAGAAATAAAAGAGACGTGAGTGAAACCGTTATATTTTATAGTGTTTATAGTGACACTATCTTCTAGTTACAGCTTTTTAAAGGTCGCAAAGCACATTAAGGCGACTTTCACACTGCTGCGGTATGCGCATGTGACGCCAGTGCGTGAGCGAGATAGCGCTCTGCATGTGTATAGCGCTGTCACGCTTGCACACCGTCACCGCATCCAATTGCGGTGCCAGTGTGATAATCGCTCAAAAAAAAGAGCTCAAAGAGGACCCAGTGTGTTGACGATGAGGGCCCTTCTTGTTCCTTTAGCCATCAACACAGTGAATCCTCCTTTTTGTAAAGCGTCGCCAACGCGCATGTGACTCCTTTGGCGTTGCAGGCGTCCATAGGTTACGGTAGCTGCTTACCATCAGGCGGCCCGTATGCTTGTTTGCCACCGTAGTGTATATAAAAAAAATCGCCTTAGTATTCCACGACCCATCAGGACGATTGTATGCTGTTTTGCCACCAACGTGATACGGAATTTTAGATGAAATTTTAGCAGAACCCTGCATAATATTTCCAAACGAACTTGTCCATTATTTTTCACGCCATTCGCTCAGAAGCCTCCCGATAAACAGACAGACAAACATTATGATTGTTAGTGCAAATGAGAAGTATTAACACATTACTCTTCTTTCGGCGTCGACTTGGCTCAGACAGTTAGGGGGCTTGGTATAATTACTTGTGTACGAAAACATTTGCATACAATTTTAGACTTTAAATGTTTATGATAGGATTGAAATTCCACATTGATTTGGAAAACAGTAGCTACTTAAAGATGGCAAAGAAATATGATGTTTAACACAAAGCGCTAAAGTGAAGATTTGATTGATTTGAAAAACAGTAGCACTTTCAGATTTTTAAGGAAATTTGGACTTTAATGTAAAGAGTGAATGTCGAGATTTGACTCGAGAAATGGATGTACAGGTTGATGGAAAAGTACTTAATTATTTATTATAATAATTGCTGAAGGAATATTGACTTAACACAGTTGCTCAGGGGTTATTGATACTCCGTGGCGACAAGAAATCCTGTGCGAACTGTTTGTGGGATTGCGATGTAGAAAAATTAAAAGTTTTATGGGTCTAAGTTTTCATAATCTTTGGCAGATATTCACAGTCTGATATTTAATTAGTCCCATACTCGCCTCTTCTTCTTCATGTGCCATCTCCGTCCAGGAGGTCAGCGATCTGTCTATATGTCTATCTTCTTCAGTCATGCGAATTAGTCTATCTATGCGCTTCACCTCTAACCAGTCTCTTATATTTTAGTCCATTCCATGATGTGCGCCTTCTACCGCGGCCTCGCTTACCTTAATTTTTTCCTTCAGTTATTAATTTTAGTAGGCTTTATTTATTGTTTCTGTATATATGACCAAAATATGCTGTTTTTCTTTTCTTAATAAAAAACAGCATACCCGCCATTGACTTCAGATTTACACAACATCTTAACTGAATTTATAGGCATTTATGAAGTCATTAAAATTTGGGCTCCCTAATTTGAGTATTTTCTTCTCCATATACAAAAATGAGAACTGAATCTTCCCGAACCAGACGCACTCTGTCCAATCGAAATGTCGTATTTTCCGTATAAATGGGATAGCCTTAGAAAATTCTCATACTAGACGAGAACTTATGCATCGGTCTGTCCAATTTAACTGCTATCAAAGCGAAACTACGAAATTTCGGTTTATCTAAATCTGGATGCATGAAAAATGTGGATGCATGTTAGTGAGTAGAGAAGGACTATCTTAATTTGAAACATCGGGCCGTATTCTCAGTTTAAAATACATTTAAACACGATCCAACTTCAATACAACTCCAATGTATTAACTACGCAATACAGCTAGCGCCTACACGTCTGAATCAGAAATATTAGAATTTGCTTGAAAATTATTCCAATGAAACTCCAATACGACTTCAATATACAATATGGTTTACAATATGATTTATGGTTGATTATTTGTTGTGTGTTGGAGTTATGTTTGAGATAGATTGTGTTTTTAATGTATAATTATTTATGTACCTATTTTAAAATTCTAATACGGCACACGTATGGTTTTCACATACCTACTAATATTTAAAGGCTTAAAGCACACAGGATTTAGTAGCTCGCTACATCTGTTGAGGTACAAATAATGAACCTACCCCAGCGTCACCGTCAGTAGTAATTACAAGTCAGGTTAATAATTCCAGTTGTTGAATAGTATTGTTGAAGGACCATTGTTGCGACCCTCCGCCGGGGCAAACCCGCGCGCAGAGGGGTGTATGCGTACGTGATGTTGACCCAGTAGACAATCGTTTTGAAATTCTTTTTTTTTATTCAGAAACAAACTTACAGTCATACATAGTTTACCAAAATTTAAAGACAACAATATAGACCGATAGCTTCATATTATTTCATTACTACTACAGGGAAGCGCTGGTGACATGGTGGTAAGACGTCAGACTTTCAATCTGGAGGTCTCGGGTTCAAACCCCAGCTCGTACCACTGAGATTTTCGGAACTTATGTACGATATATCATTTGATATATGGGTTACGCAACGCCACTTCTGACAAGGTCAAATCAATAACAATTTTGTTTGGTTGTCTTTTTTAGGGTTCCGTAGTCAACTAGGAACCCTTATAGTTTCGCCATGTCTGCCCGTCCGTCCGTCCGTCCGCGGATAATCTCAGTGACCGTTAGCACTACAAAGCTGAAATTTGGTATTAATATGTATATCAATCACGCCGACAAAGTGGTAAAATAAAAAGTGAAAAAAATGTTTTATTAGGGTACCTCCCCTATACGTAAAGTGGGGAGTGATTTTTTATTTCATTTCAACCCTAACGTGTGATATATTGTTGGATAGATATTTAAAAATGAATAGGGGTTTACTACAGTCATTTTTTGATAATAATAATAATAATAATAATAATAATAAATACTCTTTATTGCACACCTCATACAGTTACAAGCACAAATTTTACAATTAGATAAATTTAGGTAGAGGTAACAACAGGCGGTCTTATCGCTAATGAGCGATTTCTTCCAGACAACCTTTGGGTAGTGGAGACTAGAGAAAAACAATAAGCAGTAGGTGGTGCATAGAACCAAAAGAGACGAAATAGATAACACAGCACATTCATATGAATATACATACTTAAATAAATACAAAATAAACATACATATACGTACATATATACATATATAATACACACAATAAGAAACAACAGTGTCAACTTAAAAACCTAAGGAAGAGATAAATAGTATTCCTTAAGTTGCGATTTAAAGCTACCAATAGATTGCGCGCGTTTAATGTTGAGAGGGAGAGAATTCCACAAACGAACGGCCTGGAACGTAAATGAGCAATTATAAAATTTGGAAGATGAAGATGGCACTTTTAGGAGCAATTTTTGAGAGGATCTAATAGAATTAAGATAAGAGAAACGCTCTTTAAGGTAGCCGGGAGTTGCAGGGTTAAAAAGTATAGAAAAGAGTAAAGAAAGTATGTGAGAGTTACGGCGGTGACGGATAGGGAGCCATTTGAGTTGAGAACGAAAACTAGAAACATGGTCGAATTTGCGTAATCCGAAAATGAACCGAATGCAGGCATTTTGAATACGCTCAAGCTTATTAAGTTGCTCCTCGGTTAGGTCTAAATAGGAGATATCTGCATAATCAAGAATGGGGAGAAGTAACGACTGAGCAAGCGCAATTTTAGTAGCATTTGGCAGGAAATTCCGGAGCCGTCTGAGAGACCCTATGGCAGCAAACATCTTCCTGCTCACTTCACTCACCTGAGGCACCCATGATAGACAACGATCCATGATTACGCCAAGATTTTTCACTTGGTTGGAAAAAGGAATTTGGATACCATCGAAGACTATCGGAGGGAGCCTGAGAAAGTCAATTTTGGAGATTTGTTTAGCGCTACCCATCACAATTACCTGTGACTTTAGGGGGTTTACTTTTAAACCGTAATTTTGACTCCAATTTGATATGCGGAGCAGATCAAGATTCGTGGCTTCTATAACTGAATTGAGATCGCTATGCATACCCTGCGAATATATTTGAAGGTCGTCGGCATAGAGGTGATACGAAGAGGAGAGATCAAGAGTTATGGAATTAATGAAGATAGAAAATAAAAGAGGAGACAGCACACCACCCTGTGGAACACCAGCTGATGTGCTGCACCAGGAAGAACACGAAGAATCTAGTTTAATAATGTAAATATTTTCCCTCTAACTTTTGAACCATAAGTTTTAAAAATATGAAAAAAATCTTAAAAGTGGAACTTTATAAAAGCTTTCTAGGAAAATTATTTTGAACTTGATAGGTTGAACAGTTTTTGAAAAAAAATTACAAAATTATTTCTGAACTAAGTTTGTTTTAACCGTATAAGCAGGTGTTTATTGTACCTGTAATTTCTACAAAATCACAATGAAAGGACGTGTTTTCAAAATCTCTTAAGTGGGGACACTTACTGTGACGGACAGAAAACTACGGAACCCTTCACTAAGCGTGGCCCGACACGCTCTTGGCCGGTTTTAAGTTCTCGTTTAGTATAAGCCTAATAAAAGCCCTGTTACCCTTTTTTGTGTCCTAGGCAACTAGCATCACTTTACTTAGTAGTAAACTTACTTGCTAAAAATAAATAACCATAAAATGGTACACATATTTTGCGAATCGTTTGCATGAAACATGACTTGTTATTGCGCCCGTGAGATCTATTTGTAAAAACTACCACGCTGGAACACACCACAAAAATACTCTACAAAATATAGTTTACAACAATGATTTACATTGTGAATGAAGTACTGCGAAGTTTTTAAGTTAATAGGATTTTAAAAGTAGGTACCTACATGTTTATGTTATTATTATTAAACGTGGAATTTGTACTTTGACTTTAGGTAAGTACTTTGAAAGAACAACAAAACCTTTGTAGGGTTCACGTTTCATGTTGTATGTAATAAATCCCAATTTTAGGTACTTAGGTTTTTGTGTATTTAAATAATACCTATATCGGTGCCAAGACTAGCAAGGCAAACCTACGTGGTTTGCCTTGCTACTTTGCTTGATTTAATAAAAGTTGTCGTATATTAAGTTCTGCTCATAAATAATTTGATAAGACATAAGTATAGCTACTTATTTACTTAAAATAATACTAGTATAACTTAGGTAATTGTATTCTGGTCAGTAAATATTTCATTGAAGTAAGAGATAATTATTTATTATCGTCATATGTACAAAATAAGTACCCAAGTACAAACTTAAATGATTGAATTATTTCAAATACACTAAAGTCTATTCTATCATGATAAAGTCACGTGTAAAGTAATGCGCCAGATCAAATTAAAAAAATCACACAAACGCGCGAATAATGCTGCGCGTGACAAAATTGCGGCAAAAAAAGGTGTGTCCTGCGCGCACGCAGCGACGCCTCAGCCGCGTCACTACGCCGGCAGTCAGCCGTGGCCACGCTAGCGCACGGACGTACCACTCGCTCGCGCCATGACGGAATTCACGCAAACACAGAACTCCATACTCCGCATCAGCGACGAAAAAACGCTTCAACTTATCGAGCTTTACGAACAAGAAGAATGCCTCTGGAATACGAATATACCAGAATACAAAAGCAGGGACAAGAGACAAAAGGCAACTGAACGGATCGCGAGGAAACTCGAAATCAAGTATTTCGAAGCCCGCCATGTTGTTATCAAATTTAAGAACTTGAGGAACTCGTATTGTCAAGAGTTGAAGAAGATTGCGTCGAGTATAAGCATGGGAATGAGTGAAGAAGAGCAGTATAAGCCTAAAGTGTTCTGGTTTACGAAGATGGACTCGTTTTTGCGGCCGCATCTCCAACCGGCTCGAGCGCAGTCGTTGTCGAACACGGTAAGACCTTGATAAATATCTAGATATATTTTTTTACATTGCCGAGTGGAGCCGAAGGCAACGGATAGTAGCCAAACAGACCCGAACGCAGCGTTCATGATGGTGGCACTTCACATGGCGTCGTGAGTTCGCGTATTTGCTTTATTTGGCCAAAAACGACCACGTGAGGAGGAATTTTTCGTCTATCTTTGCCATATCTGCTCGAATAGTTAAGCCAAACTCGCAAATAGGCAAACACTTGCCTTGCTTGTCGGTTTTTGGTCACACATCAAAGGACGCAAATAAGGCAAATATGTGCGTCCACCATCTACACATGGCTCGTTCAGTAGTGTGAGCACTGAATAGTGCAACAATACAGTGCAAAATATATCAAATACGCGAATGCGTATTTGATATATTTTCTGCGTGGATGTCAAGTTTGTGATATTCGGACTTCATACGAATATTTAGACAAACACGGCGAATACGCCACGCAAACATCGCAACGCCAAGTGGAGTGCCAGCATGAGACGAAGGGTTGCCAAACTGTGTAATATCATTATTTAAATGTGTATTTAAGCTTGCAATTCCTTTGTCATCTATAAGCCACTTGATGTTTGTTTTTTTTTTCTTTCTAGAATATAGCAGAGACCAGTATTGAACTGAAGAGCGAACCCGCCGACAGCGACTCAAATGAAAACAGTATAGATTATTGCATAAAGGAAGAAAACGTTAATTCTTTTCCTATAGTCCAACTCGACGTTGACGATAGCATCAATTCCGAGGATGAACCACCAGTAAAACGACGCGCTTTGAGATATTCTTCATCGTCTTCTAGAATGAGAGAGAACGTAAATCAGTCGTTCGACCAGCCAGATCTTGTAAAGACTGTTAAAGACTTGGAAGAGAAAGTTCAAGCGCTGACTCAAGAAAGGAAGGAAGATTATTACGATAGTTTTGGGAAATATATAGCATCTTTGCTTAGAAGTATACCGAAGGAGAGAGCAATGTTGCTACAACCACAAGTGATTAGCCTGATTGTGTCAGGCTCTGGGTTAGGGGAAGGTTCTGTGAGTCAGTCTGATATTTAGTTTTAGTTTTTAAAACCATGTGGTTCCTTTGTAATTGCATTCCAAATATTCCAATAAAAAGTTGACGAAATCCTGTTGTTTTAGATTTTATTATATAACGTCGGTTGGTAGTTGTTGTTGTGGTTGAAAAGATAACGCTTAGGTACCTATTTATTACTTTATTTTAATCGTAAATTAGTCATCATCTTTTGTTTGTTATTGTGGCGAACCAACTGTAATGCTTACACCCCAAAGAGTGCGATATAGTATTTTTTCTATTAAAATGAAACCTCGATAAGACGAACCAAAGATAAACTGATAAAAGGTGTTGACGAGTTTTATCGGTTGAAATGTTAGGTTATATTTTTGAATACAAGGGATGATTTTAAGTTATTCAGCACACGTGCTTGATCACACACCCTTAAGATGTATATTTGTAATATTTGCATACTGTTAGCCAACAGTTGAAAAAGGTGAAACGATCGTTTACACATACATATGTAAATTTACCCTTATTCTGCAAATAAATATTATGTTTGTTTGTTGAAGGATTTGCAGGCTCTGGAAACGATAAGGTAAACCTCCCAGTGCACGACACGCTAATGCCCAATAGTTGACACCCTGCTGACACCTTTATTGCGAATGAATCCAGTTTAAAGGTGACATGTACTGGGACTTTACCTTACAAAGGTACATAATTAAAGTTATGTATAACTCAGTTTCCTGACCTACATAAACGCTAATATATTTTAGAATTTTAAATTCAACCTAACGACTAGTACAAAACATTTTGCATTACAGCACAAGTGATAAAAATGTGCCAACGAATAATATAATTGTATGTTCGAAGTGCGGTCGAAATGAACACATTACTCTTTCGGTAGCTCCAATTATTATCGAACAAAACGACGTAAGCGACAGGCTTTTAATATAAGAACACGTCCTTTTAAACAGTGTTCAATTGATATTCGACCTTGTTACATAGAATGAAGGTTTAGATTCAGTTTGGTAATTGTTACATGGTTTAGGTACTTACTGGAGTATTATTGCGGCTATAAAGCACAGAGGGTGGTCCGAGATATTGCGTCGTGTAATTTTTATTATGAGATATGGATAAAGTTGTCGATAAAAGTAAAGACTAGCATCAAACACTCAAAGATCGGGTCACCTTGTATAGAAAATTATGGGTACTAAACATGGGTGGTGGGTCCATTAATATGCGAGTACTTCATCTAATTACGTTACCTGAAATTGGGAGCACGTTGAACCGGCAAATCAGAGGAGGCAGGTTCGACTCCTGCGGATTTCCACAGTTCTTCATAGTTTATTTTTCATTTGTAATGGACCCGTTTCCAATTTGTGGTAGGTATGTTCTACGTAATATATGTTATACGATTTCAAACTAACGAGGTCATTAACGTTATAACTATTATTGGAAACGGAGTATTTACCATGTATATTTGAGTTTTTGAGCACCCGATATTTCGACGGTTTCGGTTGCATGCGCCATCATCACTCAAAGAACAATAGTAAAAATATATTAGCTGAGTTAGATATCTTTGAGTTTGAGTTGTTTAAAAACCATGTTTACTATAATAGTTGGTATATCTGTTTTTTCATCAAATATTAAAATGACAGTTCGATCGCACTATTTCTACTTAAATTTTCTCTGATTTTGTACTAAATTAACAGCAGGGTAGGACAGATTAGGAGAGCTCGAGCACTCGATCAGTCAGTTTAGTATCTGAAGAGAAAAGTATAAAGTATTTAGGTACTTGTGGACCCGGGTATGTCCTTAAACTACGTCTGGACACGGGTATGTCCTTAAATTACGTCCAAAAGAGAGGTATGGTGGGTACCGCTTGCATCTCGCTATGTGTGGTAGGGCACAGCACAGCGAATGTCATCTCGTTCAAATCTGGAGCAGAGCCCGACTGGGGATGTGCTACCACCTTGCAGAAAAACACAGCCAATAGCACTAGACCCTACTCAAAGTGTTGTGTTCCTGCTGTTGAGTAAGCTTGCCAAAAAGCACAAAGAGCAGTATATTGACGACGAGGGACCCTCTTGTTCCTTTACCAGTCAACACAGTGAATCGTCCTTTTTGTAAAGGGTCGGCAACGCGCATGTGTCACCTCTGGAGCGTCCGTTGCGTCACCTGGTCGGCAACGCGCATCTGTCACCTGTGGGCGTCCATAGGATACGGTAGCTGCTTACCATCAGGCGGGTCGTATGCTTGTTTGCCACTGTCGTGGTATAAAAATTAAAGGTACCTATCTACTTACATACTTATCAAATTGGTTTTGTTATGCTTTGCTGACTTTTCCTATAAATTGAGTTCAATTTTTTTTTAATTTAATGACGTCATAATTTATTAGACACGTGTACAAACATTTCAAATACGGCGTCTGTCATAAGTGTCATAACTGTCAAATGAAATAGATAGGAAACGTTTATGTCAACCGTCAATTGTATGTTCTGTTTATGTTTTGCTAATGTGATTAACATAACAGACATGTTTCGGAAATCCACAGGTTTCGGCCGTGACCCTTAAATTCAGTGTAATGTTTACCTAGTCGGTAAATAACAAAAACATACTTGTGAAGTTACAGTCAGACGTTTGATTGATTGATTTATTTATTTATTTATTGCACAGTGAAACAAAGGTCAAAGGGCTTAATGCCAGAAGGAATTCTCTACCAGACAACCATCAAGCCATTCAGATAGAAAAGCAATAGTGCTTATTCGGATCATCCTTTTATTGGTATTAATTAATATCAAATTCATTTAAAATAGATGTCAAAGAGAGATTTTGGAAACGTTGTTTGTTTGAATCACGATTTTAGATGTAATTTTTATGACAGAAGGATTAATTACAAATTCGTAACGAAATGTGTTTTTTAAAATTCTATATACTTTATGTATCTCTTTCTTTTTTGACTGTGGGACGTGACGTACATAGGCTGCTATTTATATATCCGGAAACCGGGATTACAATCTTCTTAAATAGCATATTTGAACTCCATGGTAAAATTTGAACTTTTTTAAGTACTGGCCGGTATATTTTTTCTTTCTTATTAACGCTCGTGTTTTGTTTTTGACGGGTTTTAAATGTCATCTCGCAGCAAGAATGGAACTCACTCGTGAAAATATTCGTGCTATGATTTATTATGATTTTCGGCGTGGTTTAACGTAACAACAGTGCATAGATCAACTAACTTCAACTTTTGGTGATGAAGCCCCATCTAAAACTACTGTGTATCACTGGTTTAGTGAGTTCAATCGTGGACGTAGTATGCTTACGGACGAAGTTAAAGCAGGTCGCCCGAAATCGGTCGTTGTGCAACAAAATATCGAGGCTGTGCGAAAACTTATAATGGACGACCGACATGTTACGTACTGCGAGATAGAGGCGACTCTGGGTATTTCTATGACCAGCATTAATAGCATATTACATAATTATTTGGCTGTAAAAAAAAATTGTTCGCGTTGGATACCCCACAACTTAACAAAAGAGCAAAAAGATGCTCGCGTCGAATGGTGCAATAAAATGTTAAAAAAATATAACCGTGGTGACTCAAAAGCCGTTTATAACATCTATACCTATACAGGTGACGAATCCTGGATCTATGCATACGATCCCGAAACGAAGCAACAATCAACGGTATGGGTGTTTCAAAATGAGCCGAACCCTACGAAAGTTACTCGTGCAAAAAGTACATTGAAACAAATGGTGGCCTGCTTCTTCGGTATTAATGGCCATGTAGCTACAGTGCCACTAGAAAACCGTAGAACGGTTAATTCAGAGTGGTACACGACCATTTGCTTACCGGAAGTATTTGAACAAATTCGTAAAACTAACCAGCGACGAAGAATCATTCTTCATCATGACAATGCCAGCTGTCATACGTCACGCGAAACAACTCTATTTTTGGAGGGTCAAAATGTGGAATTAACGGGTCATCCGCCGTACAGCCCTGACTTGGCACCCAACGATTTTTATTTATTTCCAAATATAAAGAATAAATTACGCGGTCAACGATTTTCGACCGCTGAAGATGCTGTCGACGCATTCAAACAACACGTTATGGAGGTACCTCAGGCGGAGTGGCAGAAGTGCTTTAAAAATTGGTTCACGCGAATGCAAAAGTGCATAGATCATGAAGGGGAATACTTTGAAAAACAATAAAACCATTTTCAGCCGTGTACGTTTGTTTGTTTTTTTGTTTCCGGATATACAGGGTGTTTGGTAACCGGATGCAAAGCCGAAAGTAGGAGATAGCCTAGGTCATGTAGAACATTTTTAGCCATACTTGTCTTAGACAAATGTTATTAGTTTTTTTTTAATTTAAATTTAAAAATTTGTCGGAGAAAACTGCAAAACTTCAGACTAAATCGATAATTAGTACTTTTTTTACTGCAGGTAGATTTTTTTTTGTTTTATTTCGTATTGTGCAATGTCTATCAAACACTAGAAAAGTGATTTCAAACATCTGTGTCTAAAGAAAACAAGTTGACAGCGATTTAAAATTTTAGTTACATGAAAATGTAAACGATTTAAGTGATTTCAAAGTACGAAAAAAAAAAACTAAAATAGCCACGAATTTTCAAACCATTTTAAAAACATGCTTGGCTTTTACCCTTTTATTTAAGCTATCAAACACGACTGTAGCTACTGTATCCTTGAAAATAAGCCACCTAAACCAACTGGGTAGCTAAAATGTTTCACTCTACTTGTGATACTTGTGGTAGTTGTGGTGACGAATCTCATTATGATTTTACAATAAAACATTGGTTCTGAATACTAAGTTGGCGTTGACTTGACATTTGACTTGTTTTAAAAGGGTTAAGTGTACTGGACAAAACTACCACATGCAATTTTAACAAACAAAGGCTTGCGGCGGTGAGAGACAAAAGGGACTGATAGCGGCAGGCGGCGGGCGATAAGACAATCATGTCTCAAGCCATTTTATCTTTGAAAATAGGCTACCTGTACTAATAAGAGGGAATGTTTAGGGTAAATTAAAACAAAAGCATAAAAGATAAGTTATTTATTTTTACGATCAACACATTAAAATTACACATCATCGCTCGTTTTCAAAATGTGACCCGCCGTTTCGAATACAAGCACGAGCCCGTCTTCTTACTTCTGTGGTGGTTGTTCCGAATATAATTTCTTCCCTCATCCTTTCGAACGCCGCTTCTATCCTCTCCCTCAGCTCTTCTACGGTATTAATGACCTCTTGTGTGTAGACTAGCTCCTTAGCTCGGCCCCAAACGAAAAAATCCAATGGTGTCAAATCAGGTGACCGAGCGGGCCAAGGGATTCGTCCGCCTCTGCCGATCCAACCGTCCGGGAAACAGTTATCCAGATGCTCCCTTACAGCCAGAGAGTAATGGGCGGGACAACCGTCGTGTTGAAATGTCACTGCACCGGGCAGCTGGTCTTCGTCAATAAGCCTGGGCAAATCGTTTTGTAAAAATTCCAAATAATTTGCCCCATTTAAATTATTTGGCAAAAAATGTGGCCCAATAAGGACTCTGCCGATGATTCCAGCCCACACATTGACGGAAAACCTTCTTTGGAAGGACACTTGCTTTTTCCAATGTGGATTGTTGTTTTTGTCAGCCCATTGGTGTAGGTTATGGAAATTTGTGATCCCCTCCCGGGAAAATTTCGATTCATCGGTCCAAAGAATGCTTCGCAAAAAACGTCGGTCTTCGATATCCGCATTGAGTAAAAATCGGCAGAAGTCCACTCGGCGTGCAGGATCTCCTTCGTCCAAACCTTGAACTCCGATGCCGCGAAAAGGATATTTTCCCTCACGATTCATTGTGGCCCATACTTTCCATGTGGACAAGTTCAGATTACGAGCTACCACTCTGATGCTCGTATTCGGATCCTCTGCAAATGCCTGTAGAACGTCTTCCTCCACTTCAGGGCGATTACGTCCTGGATTCCCTCCATGTTGCACAGCAATACCATTCTCACGTAGCCTTCGGAATGAATTGTAAAACACTCTCACATTAGGCAATCTCCGGTTTGGAAAACGCTCTTGGTACATCCGTCGGGCCATCGCTCCATTACTGTCAGCTTTGCAGTACATGTAGATAATGTCGGCGTATTCTTCGTTCGTAAACTCCATGTTTACAATGAAGAAGTCGTAATTACACGTGAAGGAGCGCCTACGGCAGCTACAACTTGACACGGTAAATTGAGATGAGAGCGGGAAATTAAACCACAATGAACGTCTAATCGCAACTGAAGTTGTAACTAGACTAAATTACTAGTTTTTGCACAAATACTCATGTAGCTAATCAGTTTATCTTTGTCAATAAAGCACAAAACCGATCATCTTTGTTTAACGCCGCTCACCGCCTGCCGCTATCAGTCTCTTTTGTCTCTCACCGCCGCAAGCCTTTGTTTGTTAAAATTGCATGTGGTAGTTTTGTCCAGTACACTTAACCCTTTTAAAACAAGTCAAATGTCAAGTCAACGCCAACTTAGTATTCAGAACCAATGTTTTATTGTAAAATCATAATGAGATTCGTCACCACAACTACCACAAGTATCACAAGTAGAGTGAAACATTTTAGCTACCCAGTTGGTTTAGGTGGCTTATTTTCAAGGATACAGTAGCTACAGTCGTGTTTGATAGCTTAAATAAAAGGGTAAAAGCCAAGCATGTTTTTAAAATGGTTTGAAAATTCGTGGCTATTTTAGTTTTTTTTTATCGTACTTTGAAATCACTTAAATCGTTTACATTTTCATGTAACTAAAATTTTAAATCGCTGTCAACTTGTTTTCTTTAGACACAGATGTTTGAAATCACTTTTCTAGTGTTTGATAGACATTGCACAATAAGAAATAAAACAAAAAAAAATCTACCTGCAGTAAAAAAAGTACTAATTATCGATTTAGTCTGAAGTTTTGCAGTTTTCTCCGACAAATCTTAAAATTTAAATAAAAAAAAACTAATAACATTTGTCTAAGACAAGTATGGCTAAAAATGTTCTACATGACCTAGACTATCTTTTTTTTTTTTTTTTTTTTTTTTTTTTATACCACGACGGTGGCAAACAAGCATACGGCCCGCCTGATGGTAAGCAGCTACCGTAACCTATGGACGCCTGTAACTCCAAAGGAGTCACATGCGCGTTGCCGACCCTTTACAAAAAGGAGGATTCACTGTGTTGACGACTAAAGGAACAAGAAGGTCCCTCATCGTCAACACACTGGGTCCTCTTTGAGCTCTTTGGCAACCTTACTCACCAGCAGGAACACAACACTATGAGTAGGGTCTAGTGCTATTTGGCTGTGGTTTTCTGTAAGGTGGAGGTACTTCCCCAGTCGGGCTCTGCTCCAGATTTGAGCGATGACATTCGCTGAACGTGCCCTACCACACTTAGCGAGATGCCATTCGCAGTGCCCATACCTCTCTTTTTGGCGTAGTTTAAGGACATACCCAGGTCCGGACGTAGTTTAAGGACATACCCCGGGTCCAATCTATCTCCTACTTTCGGCTTTGCATCCGGTTACCAAACACCCTGTATAAGTAGCAACCCTCGTACCAGTACCACGTTGCAATTTTCGAACGAGCGGAGCGTAAGCGAAGTGAAGTTCTTACAGACTCTCCACAAGCTCCGGTTTGCCGTTGCAACGTTCTACGTGGTATTTTTTTTAAATACCACGACGGTGACAAACAAGCAGACGGACTTCCTGTATTTTTTAAGACTTTTACTAAATCCTACATCAAAGTTTGCATGGAAATTTTCAAAATCGCACACAAAATTGCATACATATTTATGGCTGACTGTTACCCGCGGCGCGGCAAGGTCGCCAGCGCATGAATATTAACTCGGTTCTGTCAAAACCACAATTTGCATCTTTTAATGAACTGATGTATTCAAATGATGTGGTAAATAAAAACCGCTGGTAATACTGGCCTGAATTAAAAGCGGTCAAGAACAAATAGGATCATACGTAGATAGGAAAATGGTACAACAACCACTAGAGGTACAGTCACCGGCATGTGATGATGTGACACGCTCTTATTTGTAGGGTCATAAAAGCGTGTCAGATATTTTAGCGGCCTTCGTGTAGGAAGATACTATTACCAGTGACTGTACTGTCAGCTGCAGAGAAAAAATGGGAAAAAAAATGCAAGGGGGGTCTTTTTCTCTGCAGCTGACATAGAGAAAATATTTATGAGCAAAACCTAGGCAGGTTTCGATGTTGAGAAACAATCTTAGGGCATGATTCGTGATAAGACAATTTCAAAAACCTAACAACGCTGACATTTAAATTTACCGTTCTAACAAAGTAAAACTGCAATGAATAGCGACCTCGAGACCTCGTCACTATACTACCGTCAGAATTGTAACTTACGTACCTACATAGAATGTAAATAAGTACAGCTGTTTTAGAGCTCTTGATTTGCTTATCACTAAACGTTGCAAGATCTGCTGCAACGTCGAAGATGAAAAGATTAGAAAAATCTTGAAGGCGTTTTAAGGATATTTAAATTCACCTTTATACACAACTTAGTTTCAGTCATAGTCCTAACGTCAGTCTTACCGACAAAAATGTTTCCATGGTCACGACCCCGGCCCTTGAAACTGAGGATTGTAACGAAGATGTTCAGAACATCTTCGTAAATGAGTGAACCCGTTGGATAACAAATTAGCACGTTTCTAGTGTATTTATGTTGGCTTAGGTCATGAGCTGTGCTCATTCTAACACCACTTCAAGTACCAGCTTAATTTGGTCCTTTGATGTGTAACTGTTGTAAGTGTGTGGAGATAATATTTAAACTGGTTAGGAAGTTGGAGAGGAGAATGACATCTGGGCTGGTGTTAAATTTAGATGGTACTGTGTCGATTGACGTACATAAGTTCGAGTCCCGGAGTTTTTCTTATAGTTATGGATGGAGTTGAGTTAGTTTTTTTGTCTATTTCCTTTCTAATATTATAACCTATTCTTACATTAATTAATTACATTACAATAAATCAGAGCGTGTTATTTAAAGAACCATTAAAAACATCTACTGCAAAATGTGGTAATTAAATAGAACCGGCACGTAGTCATAATTCCAATACACTGCTTTAAAACGGAAACCCCGGCAATTCAACTTAATCCTCTAGCTGATAAATCTGCGTTAAGCCTAACTTAACTAGTTTAAATAATCGTTAGGTTAAGCTAAGTACCCATTAGAAAAGCCAGGAAATGGTCTTTTTGTTATCGCCTCCGACCGTCAGATCACGTACACCGTACACCAGGCATACAAAGCTATTCTTATGAACCGAGTACTGGACCTTGCGGAACCGGTATCGTGAGAACTGCGGTTACGTATATTAACGGGTTTTTAGAGCCAAACTTGAACTGGTTTCTTTGAGATTAGTGTTTGATATGCTACAGGAATAATATCTCAGAATTAGGGCAAAGTTGTTTGTCCAGAGTTGCGATAATTCTGAAATGCTTGATGATTCAAAGGCATCTGTGAGTTTTAAGACGTTTTGGGTCTAGGAGATAGAAATGGTGACAGAAGTTGTATGCTTCCTTCTAATTTTACTTGTAACAAGTCTATATTATGATTGAAAGCAAGGCAATTGTAAACTACGAGCATAACTTGTCCTCACTTTTTCAGTGATTTGTGAGATACCTATTACGTTCTAGTCTTAGCAAGGTACACTAAAACAATTTTAATATTGTTAATCTTTTGATTTATTTCTGCTAAAATTAATATCAATACTTTACCATGCACTTTCTGATTCTGACTTAAAGAAACTCCTGTCTACTTTCCAGAATTTACAAAAAAAATGCATACTTACTTATCTCTTTATTAGAAAAACAACTTATAATTATACATGTTTCAATTAAAAAGACGATATCAAAAGGTACAAGGCGGTAGGTACCCTGAGGGATGCACTCTTATCAGGTCACCCTCAGATAACAGCTTTCGAGATTGCATTGTCTTTGTGTTATTTCGAGGCCCTTATGTTATCAGTTCAGGCATGGCTGATTAGATGTACCTTCGGCAATCGCGGTGGGTCTTGAGGCTCTTGAGTACCTTGATTAAAGTTACGTTTCTTTGCTGTATATTCGAGTTTACTATTTACTATAGTTTTTCGTGGTTTTGACACACTTAAGTTATAAGCTCTGATAAGTCTTTGAATTCCCTTGTGACCTCAACACGCCAATTATGATACAGTAAAATAAAAATATTTACGCTTCTAGCTCTATTGGTGGTCACCTAAAAGTTAGGTAAGGTTTTCTTATCCTTGAGTTATCGTTACTCCTTGTCTCATATCTTTGCCTTGCCTTATTTAAATATTTCAAATATTGACGTGGAATTTTTTACAAGATAACCAAATTAAATCCTGAACCATAAAAATGCATTCTGTATTTTCCTAATAAACGTATAAAATCACCTTTTGTGCCCATTATTTTTTACCCATCCCTTGTAAGTTACAAAAAATCGTAGACAAATAGCCAAATCTGCCTACGTGCCGCTTGTCTCGACCACAGAGCGAGAACGAAATACTAATTGATGTGTGGGTGAGCGGGAAAGATGAGGTGAAGGACCGAGTGGCGTGATGCAGGCCGATTGTTCCCGAGTGCAGCCGAAGCGAATGTTAAACCTCACCAACATTACTGAGACTTCGAGCTGAACAATGATGTTTGGTTGCGACGTGATGTTAGGCTGGTTCCAATAAGAATTAATCTCGGAAAGAAAAGAGAACACGAGCAGGTATATGCGTTATTAGGTAATATCTATGCGTATTGATTTGTGTAGATAGTTGCCTTTGGAAGTATGAAGTGCTGTTTGCAAATAGAAAACTCTCTTTGATGTTTTTCGCAAGAGTACCATAAGAAAATCAAAGTCAATCAAACTGTAAGTAAATTATGTTGCATGAGAGGAGTTTGCATCGAAATTTAAATAATTTTTGGTTACACTAACTTTCTACAGGTCCTACTTAATTAAACTTAGCAAAATCTATCATAACTAATTCGTAAGGTTAAAGTTTACTGCTAACAAATTTGTACCGAAACATAATCAGCCAAGCTAAATACCACGTTTTACTAATTACGCAACTTTCCTTATCTTCGCGTGTTATTTCTCCTAATGACTACTAATTACCTTCTCAGTGTTATGAGTATATTGCCTAATTTCCTGTACAGAAAACACATGTGCCAAATTAACGAAAGATAATAAAGAAAGATGATCTTTATCATTACCTTTACAATATTTTACTTTTATGATCCTATCCTTGTTCGTTTTACTGACTTGTGTCTGTCTGTAGGTACCTGGCATTTTACTAAGTATATGTAAATCTGTTTTATGTAAAATATACCTAATGAGTAAAAAGTTAGGTTATTAATAAAATGTTAGTTGAAGTCAAATGAAGACTCATCCCTTAATTTACTTTAATCTAGTTTTTTTTTTGTTTTAGTACAATTACGATTTAATTCATAATCATTTTTTGTAAAAGGCATTTGTTGTTGACATGTTGGCAGTGTTGGCACTATAAAATTATCCAATATCCATGGCGCCACATTCTCATTGTCTTGGCTTGGCTATATCTCCAATAGTCAGGATTCCAAGATAAACAGAAGTAAAAACGGCAATAAATGGCTTAAGCACAAACAAACTTTGCAATACAATACAGTAAGGATACGAGATAACAAAGAACTTTCGCGTAGCGTCATCTCTTAAAATATCCTGATAATAATACATCCACGATTGCATGTTTCTCCGCACGTAGGCATTAAACTTCAGCCCAAATTCAATCCTAATGGCATGCGTTAAAAGTCATATTGGCCTGACAGAGTCATAACGAAATTTCTGACAAAGGTCCTGACACGCAAACTCTTTAGTTAACCTGAACCACGTTATTTATATCATCGTTGAAGATCGTATGGTATGGGTATAGAGTTTATTTTGGCTTAATGCTGATGTCTGCGGTTTTGATGACCTTTTTTCAACACCATGTTTTTTGGAAGAGTTTTTACTTTTTCGTGACTGCTGATTTTATTTTGAACGTAAAGTCAAAGTCAATACCATTTTAAATGTTCGTTTGCTTTAAAATTATAAATATCATCTCATCAGACATTTATATTATAATTTTTTTTTAAATTATTTTTAAATATTAACATTTATTTATAAATATTAACACACAATATGTACGTATGTAAACACTTTATTATCGGCACTTTATTTTATTTTTTAACGGCCTCCTAGCTCAGTTGGTAGTGACCCTGCCTACAATGCAGGAGGTCCCGGCTTCGAATCCTGGTCAGGGCATTTGTTTGTGTGTTTATTACAGATATCTGTTCCTGAGTTATGAATGTTTTTATATATTTAAGTATTTATCCATATTTATCTATTATATATATCGTCGTCTAGTACCCATAACACAAGCCTTATTGAGCTTACTGTGGGCCTAGGTCGATTTGTGTAAGATTGTCCTATAATATTTATTTTATTTATTTATTTATTGTACATAAAATAGGACAAAATACAGTCATAACAAAAGAAAATACAACGTACAAAGGCGAACTTATCCCAGTAAGGGATCTCTTCCAGCTAACCTTAAGTCCATAATATGACTATATTTTTGTGAAAAACAGACGAACTTATGAAAAATATTATTTTTTTTCTCTAAAGTCAAGTAGAATTTAGTAACAATCAACAGCGGTTTCACAAATACAACAATTTTAAGTAAAACCCTAATAAGAATATAAATTAATGATTCTGTGGTTCTTGATGACAAGTCCACAAAGGTAGGTTTATTAGTCAAACCGCAAACTGCCTTATCTATCACAGCCTGTTATGTTAATAGGCTTTTGTCTACTAATTCCAGTAAATAGAACATTGCCATTATGTACTTCGTGTCGTGACATCATCCACAAATGGGTTGGCGATTAGCATAACTTGGTAATTTGTTATCTTGTAAAGGAGTTGATAGATATACGAGTAAAGCTAGCGAATGTGTACCGGCTAATTTAAATTCTAGTCTTAGTGCTTATAATTAATATGAAAACCATGATTTAAATATTAATCTTCCAAACTTTGAATGAGTTATGCTTAAGAATGGAAAATAATAGGTTGAAATTAAAATAGGTTAATAGTTTAAAACTGGCAAATCAATCCTAAAGTAAAGTTAACTCGATATTAAAAATTATTCAAAAAAGAAACAATCTTATCATTAGGAAAAACAAGACTATTAAGCAGTGGTAATTATGTTAATTAAATAGGTACATTTGAATAGGAAGGAAAACTTGTGAAAAACAATGCACTGATTCATTATCGCCAATTCGCAAAATCATTCAAAATCGACCTATCGGACGGAAATTGTTGTTTTCATACTTCTCCGACCATATATATTATCGCATAATGTGATTATCGTGCCCAAAATATTTAGACCTCTTAAAATTAAAGTGAATCTTTGCATAGAGAGGTAAAGAGATTCTGGTCGTTCCGCCAAATGTCATAATGTGAAAAATAAGAATCAAGGTCGATAGCTAGTAAACAATATCGAGTTTAAATGTATCAGGTAGGTATTGTGGAAAACAGTGTTTCCTGGTGATAACAGTAGGAATATTTTCAATAATTCGCATATCGGAGGATTTGGGTATATCACCGCATTACCAAGGTCGATTGACACAGTTATTAAAGACTTAATTATAATTAGAGTTTTGTTCCTTGTTATATTTACTGAGCCTTCATTGTCCTAGGCTTGGTATTAATATTATTGGTACAACACGATTATTTCAAGTTTAAAATGCTAATGTACATTTATTATTACAATAACAAAAAGTGCATGGTCTTTTAAACTACACCGAACAAAAGTATAATTATTATTAATGGTATAAATTTATACTAAGTGTGTATTAAAGTCAGTATGGCGAAGTACAGTCTTTTTTTTCATCATTATATGTCTAGTAAGGCGTGAGACATAGATACTCTTATGCACTAATTAATATCACAATTAAACCCTTCATTGGTTTTTCTCTAAACTAGATAAAACACTCTTTATTCAAGTTAGAATGTTTTCTAAGTGGTTTGAATAATACTGTAAGCCTCCTAAATAAATTTTATTTTTCTCTCCATAACCCTACATCAAGAGTGTTAATCTAAGTTGGCATCGATGTCTGCAGAAAATGGCCGCACTTCGCTGCAAACTTGCCGCGTCAGCCACCTGAGGGTCCCCAAACGACTCTCTGGCCAGTTTCCCCAATTGGCTAGGGAGGAATAATGATTCTTGATAATGGAACAAGATTGGAGCTAATATTGTTAGTCTTAAAGCGTGTGGAGATTATTAAAATTCTCTGAGACAATTCTAAGATTTCAGAAGGAGTTACAAACAATCTTTGTTTAGTTGTGAATTTAAATCAAATGAAATGTTTTTCTAAGTTGGTAATCGAAAAAGAAAGCATATAAATGTAATACAGAAATTGAAGCTGTTTAAAAACTTTACAATTGAAGAGTGGCTACGAAAAACAGAAATCTATTGCATCAGACGTGAATACTAGAATTTTTTCGGTAGCCATAACCATCGATTATTCGGTTAGAATTACTGGTATAAACATGTTTATGCCCCTTTATCAAGACTTTTTGAAGGTGAAGTGAATTTACTGTAAACATGTTGACTATTCATGAAGTTTACGTGACTGGAAACACATATAGGTTTCTTGACTTTTCAGATTGGCCTGATACTTACATAAGCTGGTTTTATTTGAACCTTGTTTACAATAAGTATTTTAAATTGAACATGGATTTAGGAATTTTGAATTGTTGTGATAAAAAATACATATTCAAATTTCATCAAACATAATGCGGTACATACAGTCGTAAGGTCACAAATACGATGTGATTCCGAGATCTGAAGACCGAAAGAAATTTGGCATAAACAGAGCGATCTCATGCCAAAAGCAGACAGATATCAACCTGATAACTAAAAAGCGACCACGCGTGAGCTCAGAAACACTCGCGAATCATACAGTTGACACAAGCTAAAATCGATCATACATCTTAGCTAATAAGGACGATGAAAGCTGTAAATATATGTTGTTGCTATTTGTATATGTCACTGTGCAAAAACAAAAGAATATCGCAGCTCAGCACAGCTTCAGCTAATTTAGACCCAATTCACAGGCGTTACGAAGCATATTCAAATGGATAGTCTAGTTACTTATTGCGTTTAGGATTTGAGGATGTTATATCGTGTTATAATATATGAACGCTTACGCAAGGGCTATGTATAGCAGGCGACAGCAAGTCTGCCCCGCGCGAGTTCCGAGACCTATTGTTACTGCACAAAGGCGTAGGTATTTAGCTGAACAAGACTTGTCAAGGTAACTGAAATTACTAGTTAGGTATGCAGGAAAATTTTATATACTGTTGCTTAGAGACAATGTAACTTTATAATTTGTCGGTGCTATATTGGTAAAAAAGTTTCTAATCCAAAGAGTACCTAACAGAAGATATATGTACACGTAATCAAGTAAAA
Source organism: Pammene aurita (assembly GCA_947086415.1). Lineage (NCBI taxonomy): Eukaryota > Metazoa > Arthropoda > Insecta > Lepidoptera > Tortricidae > Pammene > Pammene aurita. The sequence continues at coordinate 31,599,777 of OX352308.1, forward strand.
GATGTCCTAGGTACTTAATTTGTCTGGAGCCAAACATGGTAAAGATGAATTACATATCTATCTTGTGTAATCTTCTACTAGAATGTTATGACGTTTTTACTACCAATTGACTAAGAAATATTACTGTTTGTTTGGAAAAACAATCTAGTCTCAAGAATGACTGATTATATGTTTACATGTAACACAGTAGGTATCAGACATGATGCCGTTTCATAACAAGATAAGAATTTCTTCCTTTTCTCTAAGATCCAGAACGTCTAGGAAATTATTAAGTACTTGTAGAACATAATCTTTTTTTTCAGTTTTCATCAAAGTAATTGGTCTGTGTAATAGTAATTGGTAATAAATATCCTAGTCATACATCAAAATAGGTATGTTAGTTAATTAAATGAATTGGTGTGTATCACCTTTATTTCGGTAACCAGAGATGTCCTATTACGTTCACTTATTTTCAGTACCCGGAATTAGGTGAGCTAAAATACCTTAAGTTCGCGAGAGGACATAATATAGAGTGGTTACAACCGGATGAAAATAATATTTTATTTGGATTCCGGGTATTTGATATTCATCCGGGCACTGCAAGTAATAGTCGTAATGATGAAAAATGGTTACATTGCAGCCACAAAGTTAACATTATAATAATAAATCTGAAAATGTGACATATATTTTAAATTAGTAATCTTATTATTATAATGTTAACTTTATGGCTGCAATGTAACCATTTTTCATCATTACGACTATTACTTTCAGTGCCCGGATGAATATCGAATACCCGGAATCCAAATAAAATATTATTTTCATCCGGTTGTAACCACTCTATATTATGTCCTCTCGCGAACTTTAGGTATTTTAGCTCACCTAATTCCGGGCACTGCTTATTTTGTGACTCAAAAATTGTCGAAACTACCAGTACATCTGCGCCCCAGTCCCAACAGCATTCTCCCTATGATAGCGGACAAGGTTGATTGTCCCTTCCCTACATGTCGCACTGCGCGAGACTGCATGCCCCTGTTAGTGTTGTTTTGTTCTAAACTTAAGCTTATTTGTACCTAATAACCACTTAGTTTGTAAGTTTTACTAATGTAATATGTTTCCATGCTTACACGAAATAAAAGATTTCATTCATTCACATCTTGTTTGTCGATCTTTCGATGCGTCCGAGATTATCATGTTTTGTTTAGTTACATTATCTTCCTCGATTTATCACCTACACGATGACTTTCCCTACAATTTTGCACCATCTTTATCCGGATCACCCCAGGTCAGGCTATAATGATGCAATTGCCCCGTAAGATTTTCCTTATCTAGTTTTGATACTGGGAAAAATGTATGTCTATCTGTAATGACACCATGACTCATGAAAGTCATGGATGATGACTTTCCCTACAATTTTGCACCATCTTCATCCGGATCACCCCAGGTCAGGCTATAATGATGCAATTGCCCCGTAAGATTTTCCTTATCTAGTTTTGATACTGGGAAAAATGTATGTCTGTCTGTAATGACACCATGACTCATGAAAGTCATGAATGACTTAATGACATTGTAACAATGGTGTTATTCAATGCTTCCGTGAAACTGAAAGATTTTTTCCGTCTTCCTTTGTGTATGTGTAACTTCTTTCCTGGTTATATAGAATTTCCTGAAAAAAAACTTGTCTGACTTGACTGATAAAGTTAGGTTTTTTACATGTTACACGCCTGCCTACATAATCCCAATACATAAAGACAATCACATTATGAAAGAATAAACAACTAATTCCTTTCGAGTATACATGCACTAAATGAGAAGGTAATTTGAAGCCAAGAAGGTCGATCCGCTCTGATTACCCCACCTGGTGTTATTGTGGTATTTATTATACTTAGGCATTATAGCTACATACTCATATTAGTATATACCTAACCTACCTGTGAGTAGTTACTCATGATGCTCGTTAAAAATCCTCTGCATATATAACTAAAGTAGTTTTTCTGAGTCAAAAGGAAATCTTAGTTTCAAAAAGATTTTTTAAAAGGTCAAAGAAGTATTTTATTTAGTTCTAATTTGCTTTAGTGTAAGCCTTGATCTTGATGGATTTAGATCAGTAAAATTAACGCAATTAGCAACAGTCATCAACATTTTCTTCACATCCACGTGGGAGTAGCCTTGGCCACAAACTTTGCTGATTCTGCCCTTGAAACTGACTCATTGCCGTCAACTTGTCTGACCAGAACACCAACCTTACTTTCAGCTGCTTCAATTACTGAAGCCATATTATTACTATCATAAAACGTCTTATATTTAGTAGTCTTTAAATACATATGAATCATTTTAAATCTGAGCAACTCCGTTTAGCTATATGCGTCGAAACAAAACAGCCTCAAAGCAGTCGATTGATGTTTGAATCTAGACTCAAAACGGTTACACTTATGATTGAAAATTAAAAGTTATAAGACTTCACTTTAGACTTTACGAGTGGTATAACCGCTCGATGAGTCCCATCGGGAGAAGCGGACTAAGTACGGTTCTCACGGTGGCTTGTTGGATGTGGTAGCGAGTAGACTGGGACTATCCGGAAGACAGTGCATTCGGGTTACGACCTGCACGCTTTCGTGGCGAGGAGTCTGGAGCTACGGGTCACACCGGGAGCTTAGGACAATTGTTAAGCTGAAGAGAAGTGCCTTACATTGTCGACACTCTTAATTTAGCATTTGTAAACCTTATTCTAAGGCGATAAGACCCACCTATGGTCAGTCAATAGTGTTGCATGTGGTATATAGCGGTTGTTTCTAGATTTTTTCATCGGTAAATCTAAGTTGGTCGAGAGTGCACAGCTACAAGTATAATTGCATGGGTAGATTGCATCAGCTTGCAATTGCGGTTTCCATGTGATGAATGGAAGTGGAATATTTTGTATGAGGAAAATCTGATAGATACGTTTTCTATTGACCTTCAGCTAATACTAGGAGGACTAGTCTGTACTAGTTCCCATTATTCCCTAGGGTAGTAGCAGTGGGAAATCAGATGATAAAGAAAATCCAGTGAGTGCTGCGAGGCCTAGATGGGACAGTGCAGCTGCCAAGTTTGTTACTCTCGACTATTATACCAATGACTATCACGGTAGGTACTATTTTTTTTAAATATATTATTACTCGTACATTCTTGCTGATACATATTGTAGTCGTTTAATACATGTGATTATCATATTCTCGGTAGGTACTTATTGGGAGGATTTACTGTGTTGACAGCTAAAGGGAGAGGAAGGTACCCCATCGTCAACACACTGGATTCTCTTTGAGCTTTCTGGTAACCTTACACAACACTCGTAGTGATATTCGGCTCTAGTACCTTCTTACCTAACAGAAAACCATAGTTTTAGGTAGGTACTACCCCAGTCGGGCTCTGCTTCAGATTTGAGCGAGATGACATTCGCTGAGCGGTGAACCACCATGGATTTATATGAAGTGGGAAAGCAGATGATAAAGAAAATCCAGTGAGTGCTGGGGACAGTGCAGCTGCCAAGATTGTAACTCTTTTAGCACCACCCAGGGATCATATGTAGGGTTGTCTAAGGTGTTTCCTGCGAACGCAGAGTAACATTGATCCCCGGGTATTCAGAATGACAGTCTGTTACTCTATTATGTAAGTTAACAGCATAGGTGTGTGCAAATTGTATTGAAAACTTTACTCACCTGGTTTTTCCTAAACACGACACAACCTAGTTGTTTTGGTAAAAATATAGTATTTTCCGTGAATATTTTCATATACTGGTATTGCTATTTCAGGTACTACATGTATTAAAATAAAAAAGATTTTCGATTACCTAATTATTCTAGAGTTGCCGGCGTACAAAGCGGATACAATGGTTGCATTTGCCTGTCGCTAAATAGTACCCATTTCTTTCAATCGCGTGGTATTAAAGAGCGAAGTTTGCATTATCTCGTGGAATCGCTGTCCATCGTATACCCGCAGCTTGTAATACAAAGAAATTGACTGACTGTTAATAAAAAAACATTAAGCTATTGCGTTTCAAGCAAATGGCATGCTAAAAATGTTATGATTTTATGAGACATTCTCAGTAGTTGATTTACCAAAATCTTACAAAACAAGGGAGCTTAATTTAAATCACGTTAATAAATTGACCCCTGCAATGAAGCCTCTCTTAATTTAGTACCTTAATGTCATTCCCCTCAAGTTAATCAGCAAATAACATGGATAAGAGCCCTTATTACAGTTTGAAATTACTGCTTATGAAACCTTTTTGACGATATTTATCTAGTAGGTAATGATAATGTACTCTTTATTACCAATGGATAGGATGAGTTTTTCAGTAAAATTTGAGTTTACCAAATTGTCTAAGAGACCTCACCGAAGCAGAAAATTAACATTTACTTGTTATTTTTGATGTCTTTATTCTTTCCTCAATTACATCCTATATCATCATATCACACAGGGCTTGATTGTAGGGCCTATAGTTTTCCCATCACTTAAGTCCGTCCCCTTCTTCACAAACCGTGAAATCCACAGTTTTCCCACGAAGTAAATACACAGAACATGTATTCAATTATAACGGAAATTCGCTAAAGTAAAAAATATGAGGAAAATTTACCTGGCCGAGCAGAATTAAATGCATACAAATTGAGTGAATAGATTGCAGCAAAAACGGCGAGCCGCTGTCCAGTTTAATGACGTGAGGTGGCGTGATGTCTGCTCTAATGCACCACTTAGCCGCTAACAACGTAAATAACATGCTCGATAAATTACCTGGTTCTAGCTGTTAATATTGCAACCATTGCTGCTGATACAAACGATTCTAATTTAATGGTTGATTTAAAAGCCGCAAATTAAATGAAACTTTTCGGAAAAATGGAAAGACACGACGTTTCGAAATAAAGTTACGTGGCTACTAGCAAATTAGAATTGGGAAAAATACATACAACGTTATACACGGTTACTTTAAAGTTAAGGTAGATTCAATCTATGCAAAAATAGCAGCAATGGATCAGGAAAAAAAATGGAACGATCGTTATTGAATAGGGTGGTGATATTATCGGTAGGAGTGATACACTGTGCCTCGAAACACGTACGCAAGAACTAGATTTCCAAGATGGAAAAAATATGGAATAAATTGGTTGATGCGTGACTGGCATTGATTTGCGAATGTCGGCAAATCGATAGCTTTGAAGAACTGTTGCCCCGCACTAGAAGATACGAATCTGTTTCTGCTTCATATAACTATATAATCTCTTCTACTGAAAAACACTTCGTATGCATCATTCGGTATTGCAGAAATGTGTTTTTAATTTATAGTCTTGCATCGATTATCACGAAAATTGTGTGTGGTTTTATTATTATTTGTGTAGCAAAGAGAAGGGAATACTCACTGAAAATAGGTTTTTATTTTTTGAAGTAAGATTATACAACAGTGTTTACGAGTAGGTACTTAACTAATCGCTCAAATGCTCTTAACATTAATTATTTCTCCACTTAAGAGCCATTTGATTAATGTTTCTGTTTTATTAATCTTTTCATTTAAAGGGCAACGAAATTAAGATTTTCATTAAGTACTTATTTAAATTAAAATAAAATATAAGGATATCAAATATTTTTCTTTCATGGGACGTAATAACCAACCTCCTGGCTAAGTAACGTAATAGGTATACCAACTTCAGATTGTGGCAAATTTGCATTATATAAATCAACAATTATTTAATATTAAAAATGTAAGCCTCACTTATTACTTATCATCACCCAAAATTAGAGGATTCTCATCAACCCCAGAAATTACAACGGCATACTGCCCCACGCTATACTTCTTCATCTCCTGCTCAAATAATATATTATTAATAGCCTGCTTTATCATCGACTGCGTCCTTTCATCATGTTTCCTTAAAGATACAGCTATATATTCGCCAAAACTGTCACATTCATCTTTCTTCCTTGTCAAATCTGATCTTCTAAGGAGACTTAATGTTTCTAACACCTTACTATCTAGATTGTTGTTATTACTAGTATCTTTGACAACTTTTCTAGTTAACTTAGTCAGTCTTGGTTTGTGAGTGACGTGGGCGTATCGGAGGCGTTTTCTTGGTCTGGCATACTCTACAGTTTGTGGTTCTGCCTTGATAATGATTTCTTCGCGAACGATTTCTTCTTCTTCTTCTTCGTTGGCGTTGTTGTCTTCTTCTGATGAGGCCTGTTCTAGCTCTTCAGTCTCCTGATGGGATGAAGTCTGAAAAGAAAGAGTAGAGTTCAGGTTTTTTCTATCAGAAATCTAATTTACAATCCGGAGGTTTCGGGTTTAAACTCTGGCTCGTTCAAATTGAGTTTTTTGGAACTTATATCTGAAATATCAATTGATCTTTTAAACCGGATCTAATCTTAAGGCCTAATTTACCCTCTGGTTTGATAGGTCAGATTGTAGTCACTTTAACCTACCTACACCAATTCGTGGGATTAGGTTGCCGAGCGGACCCAAGGCTCAATTGAGCAAACTCTAGGAGATAATGAATTCCCAGTCCAGACCAAAACAAACACAATCATGCTCATTATCACTGTAACATAATATATGGCCCAGTAAATCATTTAACCGATTGCGAAGAAATGCGTCATGCGGTGATAAATTTGCAAGTGCTGATAGCAGGGTTTAATGCGCTACTTCCTAACCGGTTTCAACGGGCTGCATTCGATAAAGTGAAAATAACATTACCCAAGTAGGTACTACTGATTGTAAAAATACCTGCAGGCTACTAAGAAAAAAAACAACATCTATTCTTCTTTCTTCCTCCTAGCGTTTATCCCGGCTTGGGGTCGGTTTGACAACCTAATCCCGTGAATAATTGGCGTAGGCACTAGATTTTACTGCGACTGCCATCTGACCTTCCAACCCAGAGGGAAAACTAGGTCTTATTGGGATTAGATCCAGTTTCCTTACGATGTTTTCCTTCACTGAAAAGCGACTGGTAAATATCAAATGATATTCCGTACATAAGTTCCGAAAAACTCAGTGGTACTAGCCGGGGTTTGAACCCGAGACCTCTGGATTGAAAGTCGAACATCTTACCGCCAGGTTACCAGTGCTCTCCAAGAAAAAAACATCGCCGTTTAAAAAAAAGAGTAAGTATAAGTTTTAAAGGGTCAAGCTCTGTAATAGGCTAGCGTCCATAGGCTACAATACGCACTTGCGGTGGACCGGATCATATAGCAATAAGATCATTCGGGTTCAGATCTTCTAAAAGGACTGGTTTCTAAAAAGGCGTGTAAAATAAGTATAATCAATCTTATTTCCACCCCACAAGGCTTATTTTGTTCTATTTATTATGAAAATACAATCTATATCCTAAATTTGAGCTCATCTGATGACAATTTACTGGTCGACATACAAATGAAAAAATCAAACTAACTGTAAAATGACAATTTAAAGCGCTAGGTATATGTATTATTTATTCAGTTAAAACTGGTTGAAATTATGTAATTAAAACATTAAAACTATCAAAAAGTAGCAAATTAAGAATGATTGATTACTTGATTAGTTAATAAAATTTTCCTTCATACATTTTTGTACAACTAAATTGTGTCATTTATAACGTTTAATTCAAAATAGGTATAAAATTTTATTGAAACCAAGTCATTACATATTGTTTGTGTACGTTTAATTGTTCACAAATTAGGTGTACTTAATGTAAATATCATATATGAGTATTGAAAGAGATAAAAAAATCACGTTATATTTTTGTGTCACCCAAGTGTACCTACAGGTTTCTACAAGGGTCGGCAACGCGCATGTGACACCTCTGCAGTTGCAGGCGTCTATAGGCTGCGGTAGCTGCTTACCACTAGGCAGGCTGTACACTTGTATGAACTACCTACCGTTTGCTGCCGTCATGGAATACAAAAAGTCTGCAACGCGCTTGTGCTATCCCTGGAGGATGCGTCCATAGGCTACAGTAACCGGTTAATCAAGTAATTGAACATTTTACTACGTAGGAAGAAGACAAGTTCCTGAGAACGTTACATTCTTACAATACAACGAAAGTAAAACTTATAACTAAGTAAGTAACAATTTATAAAATTACCTCAACATTGTCATTAATACTATTATTCAGATGTGTCGGCAAAAACTTCATGTACGGATACAAAAACCACGTAGACTTCCCTCCCAGTCGCACCTTCGCTTTCTCCCTCCTATGCGAGGCAAATATCGAATTCAGCTTCTTCCTTAATTCGGCTATGTCGCATTCGAATAACCCGGCCAGATCCGACCAAGCCTCGTACCTAGCAGTTTGCACTCTGTACAATTCGTTCGACGTATCCCATAATTCTGGTCTTTTCGCGTATTCTTGCATTAATCTTATAACTAATCGATTCGTCCACTCCATTTCTGTCATTTTGACAAAAAAAAACACTAACGCAACTGTTTTCCGTTCAAGGTCGGGGAATTCTAAATTTAAACGCACCGAACGTGAATTCGTGTTCGCTCGCGGCCGGCGTACGGCGACTGGCGCGGCGGGGGCTCGGGCGTGCTCGTGTGCGTTCGGGCGCGCTCGGGGGCGCTCGGAGTTCGTTCGGTGACGTGACAGAATGTTGCGTTGCGTTTCGGTGCGCTCGCTCGCCGGCCGGTGTTCGTAGGAGTTTTTCTTTAGTTTTTATACTTGCAGCTAAAATTTTAATATTATGCATACTTCTGTACCATTGAGTAATAATGACTGTGCGAGCAACATACGCGCCCGCCTGGTGGCTATGGTACAGTAACTTATTTGTCAGAATAGAATAATACGTAGGTATATTTAAGCAACAGAAGCTAGTGAGGTGTTCTAAATGACCTTTTTTTTATACCACGACGGTGGCAAACAAGCACACGGCTTGATGAATAAGCAGCTACCGTAGCCTATGCACGCCTGCAACTCCAGAGGTGTCACATGCGCGTTGCCGACCCTTTACAAAAAGGAGGATTCACTGTGTTGACGGCTAAAGGAACAAGAGGGTCCCTTATCGTCAACACACTGGGTCCTCTTTGAGCTTTTCTTCAGTCGTGTCAAGTTCATTTTGATTTCCTCAACCGCTTAGCTTCATCTGCCGCTAAACTTGCGGTCAGGTATTTAAAATACTTCAAACCAAAAGGGCTTTTCCTTAACTTTTTAAAGTAGATAGAGCATTCGCGCGGTGGAAGCACTGATTATGTTAGTTATTTACGAGTATGTAAGTAGATAATTTAGAAATTTGTTTTTATATTTATAAAAGTGCACCCTTAAGATGTAGGTATATTCGTAATATTTGCATACTGTTAGTCAACAGTTGAAAAAGGTGAAACGATCGTTTACACAAACATATGTAAATTTACCCTTATTCTGCAAATAAATATTTTGTTTTGTTTTGTTTTGTTTTATTTAAACTAGCGACAGTATTAAACGGTAGTACTATTAGTTATTCTGTGGATATGATAGAGATAGAACTATTTAATTTTATATTTCTCTTACTTGCGTTTTGTAAACATACATTTTGACAGACAAATTGAGATTAGCGGTGAGAAAAGCGCTTACTGTATATTTCAGATATGAATTCAACTAAATTATCAAATAAAATATACTACCAACCTAATTTATATTTGAAAAACTGTACGCGGCCTTCTAATAAATAGGTACTTAGACCTAAAATAATATTCGCTATTCAATTTCAATAGCTATTATTCTCAATTCTATTATTATCTTAGTTCAGTTTTCAATTTCACACTCCATTCACTAAATAACCAATCCGTTAAAGTCCTCTAACTTAGATATAACCTAAAAGCCTATTGATTCTAGTCTAAGCTTCAAGGTCAAATCATAACCAATATAATAAGACCCCGTCAGTCATACAAAACCTTTACAAAAAGAGATCTGTGGACTCCGGGATAATCCAAAATATCTTGAGCTGGAAGGACTTACATAAAACGGTAGTTTTCTCAGTTAAGGTAGATCATTTTATGCTGGTTTTTTCTCCATTGATTCCAAGTAAAGTTGGTATAACAGCCACACGCATTCAATTGTAAATATACCGTACTTTAAGAAAAATAAAGTCTAAATTCAAATTGGTATTTCAATAGCTGTTACGATGTTAAGGTTCTGCGTGGTAATGTCGTGGTAGTAGGTACTCGTATGAGATGAGGGATGAGGGTTTGAGGGTGTCTCCGGGAGGTACCTAATGAAACTCTTATTTTAGAATTAAGTATTTCGTATTTCGTTAGATTGGGAAAGTGTTGATTTTATTTCGGTGTAAAGTTACACAAGAAAGCTGGGCTTGAATTACTTAAGTCGTTGCAGAATCTTGAAATAATAGGTGCTTTGTTTTTAAAATAGATTCTTATATAAGTAGCTGTGTTTTTATTTAATTTTTATTAAGCAATAAAAACTTTTCTGACGTCAGAAAAGAGTTTCTAAACACGTTCTCATCACAGTGAAGCTGTGTTTAGAACATTTTGGAAATCTCGTTCGCATAAATACTACTGCGGACTGTACCTGTATATGTAGAATACTTTTTTAAATAAATAAATCAATATTATTGGAAAATCTTACACAAATCGACCTAGTCCCATAGTAAGCTCATTAAGGCTTGTGTTTGGACTTGTGGGTACTAGACGACGATATATACCTATATAATAGAAAGATATAGATAAATACTTAAATACATAGAAAACAACCATAACTCAGGAACAAATATCTGTGATAAGATAAACGCACAAAAATATGCCCTTACCCGATTCGAATCCGGGACCTCCTGCTTAGTAGGCAGGGTCACTACCGACTGGGCTAGGAGGCCGTTCAATACTTTTAAATAATTACCTTTTTATTTATTTATCGTATGGCTACATGTCACTGGATGATAGACATTTCTTCCCTGGGGTAGTAGTAGTGGGAAAGCAGATGATAACGAAAATCCAGTGAGTGCTGCGAGGTCCAGATGGGACAGTGCAGTTGCCCAGTTTGTTACTCTTTTAGCACCACCCAGCCCAGGGGTCACGTGTCGGGTTGTCTAAGGTGTTTCCTACGGACGCAGAGTAACATTGATCCCCATCTATTTATTACTGTAGATATATTTAGTTTCCGCCCGCGGCTTCGTCCGCTGTCGCTAAGTTCTCCACATATCAAAACATACAAAGAGCCGGCACCAAACCCACATCCACACATCACCCTCATAGTGTAAGGCCTGAGTGGTAGCTCGAAGCGGAGCGTTAGGCGGAGCGTGCAGCGTGGCGGGCGAGCGTGTATTCACTTTGTACAGCGTCGACTCAGGTCAGGACACTAGTATGAGTTGCATATGTTTAACATGCACGCCATACGCCCCGTCCCGCTGCACGCATAACTCGAGCGTCCACTCAGGCCTTACACTTACCGTTTGTCCGTGCCTTTTCCACAGCTCCATTGATCCTAAGGTCCGCATGGCAACCTAATAGGTACCATGATTTTTTACAACCACATCCACACAATTAATTTTGAAATACAATACACAGTAAATACATTCCTATTCGATAACATAAACTATTGAACCCTTAAGTTTCGTTGACCCAAAAACCTGGTACACAATAAAACAATAAAGTATCGTTATCAATAAAAAGTATTAAAACCAGAGTCTGATACAGCCAACCAAAGCAGTTTCAACCGGTATCCGATATCCTAGCCGTATTCGGACTTAAAACATCTGATTCGTATCGTATTCATATGCCCTTACATGCAAAAGAATTAAGGGTTTCCTATCCAAGGGTTTTTTTGTATGACAATGTCGGAATACCGGTATCGTGAAAATAACCCGCTATTGTGTAACTGATAGGTTTTCAAATTTATATAACCAGTAAGTAGTGTGCCTCGAACTGAGAACGCGCGATTTCCTTGCAACCAAGTGACCAATATAACAAGACTCTAATGATGATTTTTTCGAGCCTTCTAGCTCCATAACCCCTTTATCGCTCATGCTCGTGAACGAATTCTCAAATTGTATTGAACTCTACTACAACCCCAACAAATTTCATATAAATCAGAAAAACGTTACTAAATTTATCGCGCGACGACTATTCAAAATCAAAAAGCCATCGAAATGCACAGACGTCTAGGTAGCCGAAGTTGTTTGAAAGAACTTCACTTCGATTACGCTCGTTCGATTAAGTATTCCAGTGCACTACGAATCTACGAGTAATGTCAAATTAATATAAAATTTTGTTTAGATAAGTTTGAATGCGGCTCTGCCAATGTACCTTTATCAAAGCGATACGCCTGTAATGTATTATGTTCTTATTTTTTAGATTAACATAAAATTATATATTTCTGTGTTTATTCCTGCATTTTTCCTTAATAGGTACCTATAGAGGAAAAATTCAGAAATAAGCGCCGAAAGATATATGTTATTTTAATCTAATTTTAATAGTTAGCAATATACGAGTAATATTCAAGCCATTCGAGGAAAACGGGTATTGCGTTTAGATATTTGGGAGGTAATGCCAAACCCCTTTTTTCCCTTCTGGGGTTTAAAAACGGTAATAACCACTATACAGTTTTTAAACCCTAAGCCAAATATTGTTTAGGTACTTAGTTGACTTTCAAAAAGTTTTACTATGAAAAGTATGAGACCAAGACCAACTCCGAAATCGCTAACATTTTCCTGTTTCATACTTGTCGGTCGATCAGTCGCCAATGTTTTCTATGAGGCCATTTTTTTTGGTTGGTCCCATTAAAAAGGTGTTTGGGACCTGGGGCCATATTCTAACTTTAAAACACGTATAGACACGATCCAACTTCAATACAACTCCAATGCATTAACAACGCAATACAGCTACGGCTAGGGTTTGCGATCCGGATACCCGGATACCCGAAATACCCGGATACCCGCTCACTTTCGGATCCGGATCCTACGTCTCAGGATCCGGATATTACGGATCCATTCAATTATTATCACTAAAATGATTAATTCATAACTCGTTATACTCATATTTTGTTTTCGATTACTATATATTACTCTACAGTTTACATTGTGTGAATATACCTTATATACCCCATATAAAATAAATTGAACTTGCTATTGCTACATATTATGAAGTATGAGTACTCAAACTTGTCACTTACCGCACATTTCACATCTCAATCTAGGGATTGCTCCAATTGTTATTACTTTTAACTTAAAAGTTTTAAGAGAAAAGAAACCTTTACTTTGCTAATCACTCAGTGTCAGTCGTCTTTGGGTCGTCTACCTGGAAAGTGCTAGTAACGAGCAGTCGTGCGTGTGTGACCTTATCGGTTTTGTCGTCTCCTGTTCCCTTTCAAAAATTAACACGTGATACTGAGTCAGTGCTATTCGTATTTTTTCTTTATTATATTGTTTGTAAAATAATAGGAATCACACTAGGTGAAAACAGAGGGCTGCAAAAGTGTTTCTAAAGTCGCTGTCAATTGAAATTGCGAACAATGTAAGCAAACCATGCAATGCAATATCCATATTCTAGCACTTGTTTATTAATTTAATGGTTTAGTTTAGGATCATGTTGTGGTAAGTACTGTACTGATTAAATAAATAACCCACGATTCGTGTGTTATTTATTTAATCAGTACAGTACTTTCTAACTTAGAAACTAGCATATGAATGAAATGAAATGAAAATGTTTTATTCCAGAATAGATTCCATATGTGTACAAATAAAATTAAATTAAAATAACACAATAAATACAATACTAAAAATTAAATTAAAATAATGCCTACTGGTCCTGTACCACGGTTGACCCCGATCTCGTGGTGACAGGTTTGTGGTAGCTCCTCCAGCGCTCATGAAGCGGGCTAGCGTCCCACTCCCGCACTGCGGACAGGAGCGTGTTGCTGGAACCATTGATCGCCTTTCTGGCAGCGGCGCTCCTCGCTCTCAGCAGCGCGGCCCAGCCCGGCGCGCGCCCCTCCGCGAACATGGCGTTCGCGCTGCACCAGCGCGGCAGCCGGAACAACGCCCGCCACGCCTTGTTGTACTGCACGCGCACGTCTGCCACTGCCGCACAGGTGTACTCCACCACAATTCCACTGTATAGACGCAGGTGCAAAAGCTCAGGAACAGCTGCCTTTTCACGCCTTCGGTGCATTTGGCGAATCTTCTGGCTAGCATATTCGCTCGCACCGCAATAGCTCGTCTTTGCCTTTCAATATCCTTGTGGTCTCTCAAACTAGACAGCAGAATGTGGCATATACAATTGTTCTTTTTAATATTGTAAGATGTTGATTATATGTAATGTAAATGATTTTATTTTTTATAGCTTACATGTACCAGCTTAGCTACGATACTAAATTGTTAATTATTAAGATTCTTTTGTTAAGTTAGACTGATTGTTATTATTTAATAAAGACCAGAGTTTACCGAGTGTTTATATCATATAATTGTATTATTTGTGATGGCATTGATAATTTTTTCTATATTGAGTTTAGAAAAAGTAATAAATCCCATTGAACCAATGATTTTCATCGTTTAATTAACGGAATCGTTTACCGTAACGTCAGAATTTAAGATTTTATTTTTCGGATTCGTAATATCCGTATTATCCGGATACCCGGATCCGTCAATTTTTTGGATCCGTAATATCCGGATCCGAAAAACTGACGGATCTTGCAAACCCTAGCTACGGCATAAACATCTGAATTAGAAATAGCAGAATTTGCTTGAGAAATATTCCAGCGCAACTCCAATACAACTTCAATATTGATTGAATGTTTGTTGTGTGTTGGAGTTATGTTTGAGATAGGTTTTATTTTTATTGTATATTAATGTAGTTTTAAATTAGAATGCGGCACCTACCTAATAAAATTGCCTTTGGGTAAAGGTTGGAAAAACACCTCGCCGCCCCCTCGGATGATGTAACAACATAGACAGGTTCACCCGTTTACGGAGCGTGTGGTTTTGTTGCGTCAGGTATTGCGTTAGGCTGTCCCCTATCTCGTATGATGCTCCATTTTACATTTTAACACCATATCGGTTGAAAATTACATATCTGCATATACGTTTTCTTATAGATTTTTTTCCTAGGACATATCCTAATAGTTATTAATTATTGACAAGTAGGTAGGTACTTGTCAATATATTATAGGTAGGTACACTACAAAACGATTTCTTACCGCTTATATGAATTTTAAAATTACCTTCGACGCTTCGAGGACGACATTTTCTCCGAGATCCAAAGAAAGACTTTCGACCTTTGACCTTACATGGAACCTTCGGAGTCTTTCTTCGGGACCACGACAGATACACTTTTCGCCCTTGCATAGAAATATACCTTCTACATATTCAGTATAGGTTCTGTGTTTTTCTCCGGAAATAATATTGGAATGATTAAACTATTATGTTTTTTTTAATAAGGTACCTACTTATATAACTTCAAAACAGAGACATAAAATACTGTAATCTCGCAATTGTCTAAAAATAATCTCTCCTCGTGGCTTTTTAATGGGCATTAAACATGTTTTCATTACCATCTGACCTTGATCATGAACTACCTAGAACTAGTTCTTATTTCAAGGCAACACAGGCTAACATCACTGATTCATCAACAACTATAACTAGAAAGATTCTAAGTTTAGCACAAACTCATTGAAATGCAGACTTTATTGTCTAAGAATAAGATTTAAAGTGCAATGCACCAGTATTGTACTTAACATGTTTTGAACTAAAGTATACTCGTACACACAGGCCAACCAATGGGACTGTTTTTGTAAAGACATTGATGGATCATGTTTAAGATGGTGCAAAAATATTTACTCTGGAATCGCGTAAAGTGTTTTTCGCTTTTATTTACAAGCGATGTAATGGACTACAGAGTGCAATATACTGAAATGCAAAATAACGAAGAATTTTCATGCAAAATCGTTTGTATGAAAATGCATAAAAGTCATTGACAGGATTGTTTTGTTTGTAGGTACAGTCACCGGCAATAGTATCTTCCTACACAAAGGCCGCAAAAATATGTGACGCGCTTTTTGTAGGGCCATAAGAGCGTGTCACATATTTTTGCGGCCTTTGTGTAGGAAGATATAATTGCCGGTGACTTTTTTAAACACATGTTACAGACAAGATGAACCTAAGTTCAACTACTATTCTACAAACCACATAAAACAACAATAACGTTACTTTATAGCTTAAATTTTATTGTAATAAGCAAAAAACCGGCCAAGTGCGTGTCGGACCACGCATAGGAGGGTTCCGTACCTTCAATGTAATAAGAACCAAACGAATACCAAAAGGTCGTATCTGATGCCTATGGAAGAAGTTTTTTGGAGATAACTCAAAAATGGCTGAACCGATAATGTTCAAAATAATTTTCGTAGAAAATAAGGCACGTCGCCGCAAATTTTTTCATATGTTTTGGACTTACGGTTCAAAAGTTACAGGGGGGGGGACACAATTTTTCTGACTTTATTATTTCAGAAAATATTCACTTAATCACAAAATAGTCAAAGAAACCTCAATGTTATTTTTAAAGACCTATCGAATGATGTGTCACATGTTGATATTTGGTTAAAAAACATTTTTTTGAAATTTAGTTATATCTATGGAGCGCCCCCCTAAAAATATTTTTTTTTTCAAATTTAACTCCATAACTAAGTAGCGGCATGCAAAATACACCTTATGTGTAAATTTTATTCAGATACGTCGTATAGTTTCCGAGTAAAATGGCTGTGACATACGGACGGACAGACAGACAGACAGACAGACATGACGAATCCATAAGGGTTCCGTTTTTTGCCATTTGGCTACGGAACCCTAAAAATTTTTTTTGTTTGTTTCTTTCAGTCCGTTACCGCCATACGAATAGTCTATGAAAACTCCTCCCGTACACATGAAGTGGGGGAAATTATTTTTTTCGCTTTAACCCTTTCCTGTGGGGTGATAGGTCTTTAAAAATAATAGGGGTTTCTAAAAAGATTTTGTGGATAAAACTAATAGTTTCGTAAATAATAGCTCCGAAATTTTAAAAAGGAGCGTTCCCTGTCCCCCCCCCCCCCTAAATTTTTGAACCGTGAGTCCAAAAAAATTGGAAAAATTCAAGAAAGTGGGGCGTAAATAATAATTACCAGTGATCGGAATTGGTAGTGCCATTTCTCGGGAAATCGGTGCGTAAGCTTAGTATGGATATAGTTTTTAACCCCGGGATTTGATATGAAAATTTTTAAAGTTTGTGTTTGGTTTAAAAAATGTTTTAAAGAACCGCGGGCCTAAAGTAAGTATGAAAAATGTGGTTTCAGTTAGATATCGGACGTCAAAAGAAATAGATTGACAGTAGAAAATATTGATAAAAAATATGGTTTGCTACTATAATTTCAAAGAAAGTAATTATTTAATTATGTTAAATTAATATAATGATGTTGATATTTCGTGTTTTATTTTATGATTGTATTATTGTTAATTGTAACTGTTAAACGAAAGTAATTTTAAATGAATGATGTATTTATAGTGACTTTTTTTTTACTTTTGCGTTTGGAAGAAAATTTTCTGTGAGAAATACGAGTGAAAGAATCTCAAGACTTATCCATGTTATTTACAATGTTTAAGGTCATTCACCCGAAATGGCACTACCTATTCCGATCACTGATAATTACTTCCAATGAAAAGTTAAGACTATAATAAATATTTATGAAAATCGGTTAATTTAATAAAAATATCAGAAATTAGTTGAGGCATTGCGTCAGGTAGAGGAACACTATTTGTCAGTTCTAAGAAAAAAACTAATAAATCTTGGATATCGTGATGTAAAATACTACTTATATCGTTTGATAGCTGGATTATTTTGAGCGACGGAATTAAAGTCTGCTCTCTGTTTTGACACATGTCTGGCACGGGCAGATTAAAATAAATAAACTTATTGAAAACTTGTTTTTCACATTCTCAATGTCAAAGTTTATTTGGGGAAGGAAACATACCTACTTAAAAATTTACAAAATACGTTAAAGACGAATATTTAGAAAACCTTTAAACATTAGTTCTTTATTTCGGTTTAAATTTAAGGTAAGGATATTTTTTATATGAATATACAAAAGTAAAATAAAAATCAACATCCCTATGTACTTACAAAAGTAATACAAAATTCATAGAAAACATATTACAAAAACCTAAACCCACTATGGTTAATTGGTTAGGTTTTTATTTTTTAATTTTATAAATTATTTATTTTGAAATACTTTCTAACATACCTTTGATTAAAACTACATCTAAAAGAGCTATCGAAGAAAGATAGGCAAGTACCACGTTATTTTTTTTGTAAAAAAAGCATCGGCACGGCATCCATAGGACTCGATTCATACCAGCTTGCCTACTTTTTAGGCAATTAAATACTTTTTCTGCAACTCAGAAATAGAAAGCTAAATCGGCCTTTTTTAAAAATATTTTTAAAGCAACATAAACATTTTTGTTTATTTAAGTTTATTTTTTAGGAATACAGCCTATATATACTACACAAGCGGGTTGTGGTGTTTTTATAGGTATAGGCTGTATTCCTTGGTAGGTACAGGCTTGTGACAAGCCTCGTTATGATTCATAGTTTTCCACACAATTTAAATACATCACGTTATCTTAATACTGAGGAAAAACAGTCAAACACCTTAAATCATTTAGCGTCACTACGCAAACTGTGGGACAGATCGGCGACAGATGAGAGATGAGTTGCGTCAGCCGGACTGAAGGGCCCGGGTTCGAATCCTTTGTTCCCTGGCAAAACTTTTTGTAAACTGTGGTAGTTTTTGTGCATTGTTAAATTGGCTCTTTGTGTGTCTGTTAAATAAATTAGTACGTTTTTGCTATTTTAAAAGTAATGACTAATGAGTGGCAACTGACAATATGGCCGTCACTTAATTGTTCGTTTTTGTAACAGTTATTAAGGTAGCTAAGGTTCGTTTTGAGGAAAGTACTCATAGATTGATGAAAATTATATACATGTATAAAAACAGAAAATTAGATTATTATACAGGTTGTAACGAGCTACATCACATCATATTACCGTAACTTTAGAATGCATATTTACATGTCTCCGTAATACTTAAGTAAAACCATCTATAACCAGTATCTTTTTGATAACTCTTCAAAGTAAATTCAGTAGCAGGTAATTTATTTATATATATAGATATATATTTATTTATTTGTATTTATTACGTATATATTATATTATCTTTGTATATTTTATATCTTATTAATATATATTTATTTAAATGCTTATTTATATTAGATAACGTTCTTGCTATTTTAGTTATTGGTTCTGTGTTCTTTACATACCCTGTACCAATGATGCTTCTTTGGTTTGCCTAAAGGTTGACTAGCATTAAGTCCACCTTTTGTAACTATATATTTTATACTTTGCAATAAAGTTTATATAAATAAATAAAATAATTGTAATTAGAATGTAAATTGTTACCAGTACATGAAAAGGTAGTGTTAGTATTGGCAAGGGAGCAATTTTGTAAAGACGAGTTTAAAAAACCTAGTCTGAATAAAAGGCTCATAAGGAATAGAGATAGTGACAAGTTACTTTTACCTAGCTATACAAACTATTTTGGCCAGAGATGTAGAAAGTATCTGGTTCCCAAAATCTATAACAAATTACCGTCAGAGTTGAAGAACACATGCATAACAAAACAAACCTTCAAAAAGAAATTAAACAGCGTTCTATTAAGTAAACTAAAAAATGCGATACAACCATTATAAGTATACATATTGCACTTCTCATGTGATACTCGAATGTCCTAAGTAGATTAAGATTTAATATAGATGCAGTGAATGAACGCGTTCAAAATTCATAGAAGTATCTAATCATTATTATTATTAGTATACCTACACGTTTGATCTATAAAACTCTCGTGAGACTAACATATAAAAAATATTTAAAAATGGTAACCAAACCTTCATTTTACTGCATCTGTATTAACATTAACATTAAATTTACATAAATATTATAAAGAAATAGTATTATATGTGTGACCGTTTCTGGACCTTATTACACTGGGATAGGGTCTATCAATGGTCAGTCGGGTGTTACTGTTTTGTTGGTGGTGGTGGAAATATAATGTAATATATATATATAGCTTACTATAGAATTTGTAAACTGGAGCCTCGTCTGCCAACAAACCACGTGGTTTGGCAAAAGAACTGTGTAGAAAAATTGTAAGCCGTTTCGTGAATCAACATTTTTTTATTTTTATTTATCTTCAAAACAACACTTAAGCGACACTACCCCTGCTTAATAATCTAAATGTTAATGAAATATTGTTACTAATCGAATTTGATAATTAAAAAAAGACTGGGTTTTTTTCAGATTATGGCCTATAATATATTTAATAGGGGAAGTAGTGGAAGTACTATCTGATAATATTTTATAGCCTCACATACAATGATATGAGTCTATGAGTAACTGTTAATGAATCATATTTTTTGTACAAAAAGTAGTGACTCGCTAGAATTTCCCAACTAGGTAAGTCGATTGTCAATTCCTTGATAATGTATCGGCATTCTTATAAAGCAACCAAATACCTAGCAAATAGTCCACATATTATTGCCACATTACTATGTTTAATTATTAGTGATTCACCCTGAACTGCAGTGTCTGACTGACGCAACTTCACGTAGAAGTCGGTAAGAAAGTTAGGGTTGCATCAGTTTGTGATGATGAGGAAATATCTGATAGTTGGAAATTATAAGATATTTAAGTTAGTTCACTGAAAATGGGTGAATAACAACTAGTGAATTAATAGCTTCTGAAAAATAATAATTGTCTGCTTGAAAAACATCATATTTTCTATGTAATATAGCATACGAGCAGACAAGCTGCCTGTTAGGAAGCCGCCATCGTTGCTTACGGACATAAGCACGATAAAAAAGTCATTTTTGCGTTGCAGAACTTTGAGAGCCATAGCGTAATCAAAACACCTCATGATGTCGGCTCATCCCACTTGTACGCCAAAAAAATACAATACAATTTACTTTAACAGCTAATGCCTTTGCCAAAACAGTTCAATAAAATTGATACTTATTTACTTACTACTTACTTAGTTGGGTACCCAAAATGAGTCGACCTCCGAAACAAGAGCACGCCATTTCTCTCGGTCCTGCTCCTGCGCAGTATTAGGTGGTCGTCACACTGCTCCGCATCTCGCAGCGGCGTCCGTTGATGCGTTTTTTAACTTTGTATGTAGAATCTTGATTTTGTATAGAAAAATCGCATGGTACGACACACTGGCTCCGCATCGACGCGCGGAGGAGCGAGCCGCACGACGACTCGCGCGCTCGGACGGAGACGCGGTGCGTGCCGCAGGGTATGTCACACCGAGCTGGGTACCCAAAATGAGTCTTGACCTGTGAAACAAGAGCACACCATTTCTTTCGGTCCTGGGGCCGTATTCTAACTTACCACGTATAAACACTTTAAAACACGTATAAACACGATCCAACTTCAATACAACTCCAATGCATTAACAACGCAATACAGCTACGGCATAAACATCTGAATCAGAAATATCAGAATTTGCTTGAGAAATATTCCAAAGCAACTCCAATACAACTTCAATATTGGTTGATTGTTTGTTGTGTGTTGGAGTTATGTTTGAGATAGGTTGTGTTCTTATTGTATTGTTAATGTATTTTAAAATTAGAATCCGGCACATGGTCTTTTACTGAGCTATCTTCTCCCACCCTCTCGAGGTGACCAAGCCAGCGGAGACGATGTGCTTTTGTCTCACCAATTATATTAGGTTCGGGTTCGGCTACCGGATCCTCCACCAATCATCTCTTTTGATGGGTCCTAATAGAATCTATCTAAGTCGATTGCCTTGTATATGTGCTTCTAAGAGCGTCATGTTTGCAACATTTCTACAATAGTATTTTATACAATCGTGACATAATTAAGAGCTATTCAGTAGAGTACCGTGTTTAGGCCACGAAGCTTGCTGAGTGGCTAAGTAAGGTACGAGATTGAAAAGCTTGATTATGTCACTACTGCATACAATACTTTTTCTACGAGTGCTCAATATAGGCAAGCCGGTTAGAATTGAGTTCGACGAAAGACCCGCTGCCTCTATACAATTGAGTAAGTTGCCCGAGCCCCCCGGCGACGACGGCGTGGCCGCGCGGGCTCGGGCAACAGTGTTACAATATTGTATGAAAATCCTTTGTGCCATCGTTGGCGATGCTACAAAATGCGACTATAAAATCTCTATCGAAAAGTATGCACTAGTAGTTCGGTCTACACAATCTCAATTCAAGCATTACAGTCGACGAGTAGAAAAAAATATTTAAATAAATGTACAACTGACAAAGTATTTTAAATTTAACTATGACTGTCAATTATTAATCATTATTTCGTAATAATTGCCCCTTTACCTTTCACGGAGTTAACGGAATAATGACGAAACATCGGTCATACTTGTTAAGGTAGGTTACGGTAAGGTTATCCTCTTCGACTACATGGAACGTTTGAATGGGCCTTCCCGTGTTCATTCATGGGGTCGGGTTTTTCCATAGAACATGTGATAATATTGTGCTTTCGGAAAAACTGTCAACTGTTATAGTACAGTCAGCTGAAGAAGTCGCTAAACGGGCTAGTGATCAAAATGATCATGGCACGACTATATACAGGGTGTAACAAAAATGCTGGAGATCCGTTTGATATTTGGTATCGTATTCTAATTATGGAAAATAAGAAAAAAACATTTTTTAGGAATAATTTTAAACAAAAAAGAACCGACTTCACTAAGCATCCACCTTTCCAACACCAAATGCTCGATCTGCTGTAAAAAATACTCAAATCACCATAGGTGTGCCTATAATAGTTGAAGAGTTCCCTCGATTTCTCCAGGATCCCATCATCAGATCCTGACATGGTTACAATGGGACCAACTCAGAAGTATACGCTATCAAACAAAAAAAGAATTTTCCAAATCGGTCTAGCCGTCTTCGAATAATCGGTGAACATATATATATATAAAAAAAAAACGCAAAAACAAAGATCCCGACGAATTGATAACCTCCTCCTTCGAAATCTTGAAGTCGGTTAAAAAAGAAATTTCACGCGAAAATAAAAATTGGTTTTGTATGGAGGGTCGGCCTGCTGGGATAACGTGTCCAATACAAAAAAAAAAATTGCGTCAAAAAAATGTTTCTTCTACTTTTTCTCAGTCACAATACGATACGGATCACTACTATTTTCGTTACGCCCTGTATTGTTAAATGAAAAACCTTTTTAGGGTTCCGTACCTCGAAAGGAAGAAACGGAACCCTTATAGGATCACTTTGTTGTCCGTCTGTCTGTCTGTCTGTCAAGATCATTTTTCTCACGAACGCATGGAGGTATCAAGCTGAAATTTATATAAAATACTCAGGTCTACTGTCCCTTGGTGCTATGAAAAAATCAAACTTCTATGCCAACGCAATCAAAAGATACAGCCGTTTATGCCGCAAAATTCCGCTAATTTTCGAAAATCGCATGGGAATCAAAACCTACAGGGTACTTCCCGTGAACTCAGGATCCTGAAAGTTGGTAAGAAGCAACGTCTTATTAGCACAGATACAGGAAAAATTACGAAAACCATAAATTTTTAGTTACAGCATATAATAAAAATATTTTTAATAATTTTAAAGTTACTACCCCTATATACCTATAGATTTGTACGGAACCCTCGGTGCGCGAGTTCGACTCGCACTTGGCCGGTTTTTTTTAATGTCATTTCTCATTTCATTTTGAACACCTCAGCTTAGCAACTTTTGAACTGTAGTTTTTGGTAGTATTTTTTTATACTACGACGGTGGCAAACGACCATGCGGCGCGCCTAATGGTAAGCAGTTACCGTAACCTATGGACACCTGCAACTACAGACGTGTCACTTGCGTGTTGCCGAAACTTTTGAAAAGAGAATACACTGGGTAAAGAGATAAGAGAAAGACAATTGGTATTAACCCTTAAACTAGGCGAATTCCAAAATAGTGTATAGGATTTCTTTGTCTCTTAAAATATGATGAACACACTGTAAAATCTTTAGATTTCATCGTCGTACTTGTACATAAACCGTAATAAATCTTTCACTGTTTTGTCAAAAAAATAATTTACTTAAAAATTATACAGCAACAGTACCTACCTACTTGTACTTACGTCCTTGCACATGCGTGGTTCATAATAATGAATATTACGATGAATCGCCTTATTTTGCTCATGTTATTTATTACTGTGGTCAAAGTATCTGTATTTATAAGGCGTTATCAAATAACATGTTATTATGAATAATACTGCTAACTTAACTACTTACATAATTATGCAGTAACACATTTATATCTACGTTATTTATATACTTCCTTCCTTAGCAAATGATTTTTAATATAAATAAAGTCCGATACAGATATGTAATGCAATTTCCTTTCTATAATATACAGGTATATTCTTTTTAGATATCCCTATGCTACCACATACTTCGTCTTCCTGTCTCATTGCCGTCTTCCTAGCAAATGCTAGTCAGTACAAATATCCTGACTCTTTGCCTTCTTAATCCCAAGTTTTTACGTAGATACTGTTTTTACGTAGGCGACTATTATAATAGCTAACCTGCCCACGCAGAGGGGAAACTAGGTCATATTAAAATAATAATTGGTTTCCTGACGATGTTTTCCTTTACCGAACTGTAAATGGTAAATATAAATGATTTTTCTTTCTATATTCCGAGGCACTCAGTAGACGACCTTTAAAACTATAAACTTCGGATTGAAAGACGCACGCCTTACCGCTAAGCCACCAATAAAACAGAATAACCTGTACTACCTTTATTAGTAACTAGCTTTTGCCCGCGGCTTCACTCGCGTTAAATTCGGGGTAAGACGGTTCTCCTTTCCTGATTTAAAATACAGAAGAGAACTCGGAACAGAATAAACCGCACACAAATAGTACGCATACCAATTTTTAGCTTTCTACCTTGAAAATTGCGGAATGCTCCATACAAACTTCCACCCCCCCATTTTAGGGAAGTGGGGGGTTAGAAAGAGACAAATAGTAGCCTATGTCACTCTCCATCCCTTCAACTATCTCCACTTAAAAAATCACGTCAATTCGTCGCCCCGTTTTGCCGTGAAACACGGACAAACAAACAAACACACACATACACTTTCCCATTTATAATATTAGTATGGATTAAGTATGTCAAAAACCGCCTGTTGTTACCATTATTTACTTTGTTAAATCTGTTTCTGTACTTCTTTTTCTCTGTGTGGTGCAATAAAGAATATTGTATTGTCAACAGTAAAGCTAAACTAAGGATAGAAAGTCGGAATTCTTACCCCCATACCAACACTTCCTACCATTCAACCATCTTTAAATTTTTTTGTATTATTTACCTGTAAAAACTTACGAGTGAAAAATATAGTAAATTGTACAATTTAACCTCTATTAGTAAAGTACCTAAGTCTATTACTTAGTAAATAAGCCATTAGATAAGCTGCTAAGTCTGCAAGCCTTACGTAAATTAATGATGTCTCGTAGAGTTGCATTCGACTAGAAGCCCCGCTAATAGGATGAGCTACCCAGAAGGGTTTCAATATCTACTTATATTTCATCCCGTAACGTATAGATAAACATAAAATAGCTGAGGAGCGATATTCTTACTCTGAAACGATGATTTCACAAAATGATCTTTTGTCATCAAAATAACATCAATAATTGTGAAAACCAATGTCGTTAAAACGTTTGATGTACTAACGTGACTGATGTGCCGTCGGAAAGTTTGCAAAATTGTGAAATTTTCCACATATGAAAATTTCGGAAAATTATCAAATTTTTGTATGGGATATGAAATTTTCCATTTCTTAAATTTCCAATTTTCTATATTTACTTATTTTATTTATTATTTGTAAGCAGGCAAGCAGTTGTAGTAACTGATAGTGCCTGTATCCAGTATACTCTTGACAAAGTTCGCGCTTTAAGAAGAATTTTTACTGTGCTTGTCTAATTTGTTTTTAAATTCATTGACTCTCTGAGCCAACACTGTGTAGTGTCCTCTGGTAGTTTGTTCCAAGCTTTTACAACTGTGATCTGAACTCTATATTTCTTACGACAATTTCTAGAAATTTCCGAGAATATTTCCATTTACTTGGAAAGTTTCCGCAACTTGCACATCAATCTGTAACTGAATTGAAATGTTAAAATACCGCTCCATTAGAGCCAACACTGCCAATAAATTCACCTGCCAGTAAATAAATTCACGCCGACTAGGGGCCATATTCTAACTTTAAAACACGTATAGACACGATCCAACTTCAATACAACTCCAATGCATTAACAACGCAATACAGCTACGGCATGAACATCTGAATCAGAAATATCAGAATTTGCTTGAGAAATATTCCAACGCAACTCCAATACAACTTCAATATTGGATGATTGTTTGTTGTGTTTTGGAGTGTTGTTTGAGATAGGTTAGAGATGTGCAAGTTGCGGAAACTTTCCAAATAATTGGAAATGTTCTCAGAAATTTCTCGAAAATTTCATATGAAATATAGGAAATTGGAAATTTAAGAAATGGAAAGTTTCAAATCCCATACAAAATTGTGAGAATTTTCCGAAATTTTCATATGTGGAAAATTTCGCAATTTTGGAAACTTTCCAACGGCACATCAGTAAGATAGGTTGTGTTCTTATTGTATTGTTAATGTATTTTAAAATTAGAATCCGGCACTAGGCAGTGACAAATTGAAAATAGGACCGTCATACTCGGTGTAGGTAAAAGTTGGTTGGTTGACTGTAGTCTGTACAGTCAGCATCAATAATATGTATACGAAATTGAGTCTTATCCCACAGACATAAGTGCCGAAATGTTTACATATTTTTGATGCTGACTGTACCTAAGTATTTATGCTGTTCTGCTGTCAGTACGCTAGCAATGGCGGCCTACCAACAGTCACGCCACGTGGAACGTGCCCATTGTTGCTGTGCTCGCTGTAATTTGCATGTGTTTGGATTGCCGAAACGTTTCCATGCTTCCTTTCATATGGAAACCGACGTGTGTGCTGTACAGTCAGCATTTTTTTTGCCAAAAATTTAATAGAGGGTTTCCTAAATCCATTTTTTCACCAGGTGGCAGCACCGTAGCGAGAGGTCCAGCTGTCATACATAATTCACCAATCATGTTTAATCACTTTTTTTTATTAGTAGATTTTGACAGCTGCTGTCAAAAAGACCTCTCGTCACAGTGGCGCCACCTGGATTTCTGGAAACCCTTATTGATTGTCATTTGGTCGTCATTCGGGCGTCTCGCTTGTACTTACCTATTTATTACTGCGAGTGAGTTGCACGGATGACAATAATTTTGCTTTCAATTAGGAAGTTAGATTATCTAGTTTTTATTCTCACCTTTTCTTTCAACAATCATTCTTATTGAAAGGTCTAACTAACCTGAACTCGATGAGTTAGCTTGTCATCATAATATTGCATTGTCACCGGTTTCTCATAATAAGGTCTGTCTGTTGGCCTTTGTATTACCTACTCGTTAGATTAGAAATAAGCAGGCGCGGATCCAGGGTTTCATTCGGGGGGAGGAGGGGTGACAATTTCCTTCACAAAAAATCTTGCAATCTGCACATATAGCCGTAATAGCAGACGAGTTTTACGTGTTACTGTTTGCCCCCCCACCCCCTTGTATCCGCACCTGGAAATAGGATTCTTATATCAAAAAAAAAACTAAATAACACTTGTATTATAACAGATCTTAATAATTTAAGTACGACTTTTTAATACGATTTTAAAATATAGTTGTATGCTTGTTTGCCATCGCATCACAAGGAAGCATATGAAATTGATTCTGATGTGAATGAGCAAGACAATTTTCAAGAAAGGAAAGATGAAGAATATGGAAACAAAAGAGGATTACAGAGTGCAATTGAACTGAAGCTGAAGCAGATAAAGTATATGCCAAGGTTGAAGGAAATCAGAGTAGCATATATCACTACTTATTATACACTAGCATATATCACTGAGTTTGACATAGAAGATGACACTGTTCAGAATGATATGACAGTTCTAGTTCTGATGAATACACTTCATTTCATTCAATTTGATACGTTCAGTGTCAAGATCAAGTCAATGTTTATCCAAAATAGATTGGAAAAATTCTCGACTCTTGACGACAGTTTTAAAATTCTTAGGCATGTCATCTCCTGTTACTCAATGGTCTTTCATTGAGTAACAGGAGATGTCGAAAAAAAATTTTTTTTTTCATTTTGACTTTTTCACGCGAAAAAAAATTGGTTTTGTATGAAGGGTCGGCCGGCTGGGATGACGTGTCCCATACAAAAAAAATGTTTGCGCCCTTGAAAATTTTTCTCCAACGTTTTCTTAATCGCAATACGATAATAATTAATATAATTATGCACTTAAACGGATCACCACTATTTTCGTTACATCCTGTATGTCTATATTATAAGCATATGAAATAAAGAGACGATTTCCTCGTGTTTACGCGAGTATTACAATACGTAAACATAGTGCAGTAAAGATACGGTTGCGTTAAACATTAATTTATAATAGCCTGATTTTTTTATTATTCATTCTTATGGAATATTTATAGATAATATATACAAAAATCCTACCAACTTTTCACCCGGAAGTAGTTAAATAGGTAAAAAAAATTATATAAAACATTTGTATATTTTTATTTACAATAATATCAATTATTTTTATTTGTAAATATGACGATATTTAAGTCTTCTTTCTGTTTAAAGCGAAAAACAAGAAACCGTGTCCATGTATGTAGGTATAAATAACAAAATGTACGGCGCGGGCGATATATATCCTAATTCGTTACAAACAAATAGTAATAATTAGTAGTTTGTTCTTACACATTTTAAATGACTTAGAAACGATATATTCATTAAAATCCTACAAGAAAAACGCTTGTGATGTGTATGTACATATTTATGGCGGTTAGCGAATAACGATATTTTGTAGGATTTCATTGCGTAAATAATACTTGTATCATGAATATCATGATACATCCGTTACACTAAAAATATTAGCTATTATTAATTATTTCCAATTCCCCATACTAGCCGCCCGTAAAATGACTGTAGTAACATAATAAATCATTGAACAAGAGTACAACATTCTGTAAAAACATATAAAGAATGATTTTACAAGACAGCAATTATTCTTTTATCTTTGTTCTCTTAAATATAGTTAAAATAAACAAGGAGTGATTAATTTTCGTGATTTTATTTTGATCTTGGTTTAACCTACGTGTCACGATTGTGTTCGACCTCATTTATAAAACTGGAGAAGAATCATTAATATGTGTTACAGAAAACATATTGCAACATTAATTTTCCTGTAACATTTTACTTTAGTGTTCGCTATGATTGAAATGCATTAATTTTGTTGTTTGATAAAGCAAAAGGTCGAAAGTGAAGAGATTTTTACTAAGTGTCAGTCATACAGGATGTTTTTTCATTAACTAGGCATATTGTGCGAGGTGATTTGGTAGGCCATACTGTTAGCAATTTTAAAATATATTCTATTGTATTAATTACGTCTATTCATAATTATTATTGCAAAGACGGTGTACCAACATTATCGCCCTTGAAAGTAGGCATTATGGCTGAATATTGTCTTAGCCCGTTTAAAATATGCTTTTGGCGCGTTTTGTTTAGTTTTATTATCTGTGGTTCACTGTAAAAAGATGTCATACGAAAAATACTGTGTTGATGTTCGTTTTGCCAAGAGAAATATACGTTTAATGTCAAATATACTGCGTGTTTTAACTGGAAAACTACCCTGGAGGCTCCCAAAGTGTGGATTTGAAAGCTAAGCTGTAAATACTAAACAACTTTTACTATGGGACCAACTCTTTGCCTGTTTCATACATTTCGGCCGATCAGGCGTATGTTTCGATTTCGATGTCATGGATCTGTGGATGTTTGTTCTTCCATTAAGAGAGGTATGGGCACTGCGAATGGCATCTCGCAAAGTGTGGTAGGGCACGTTCAGCGAATGTCATCTCGCTAAAATCTGGAGGAGAGCCCGACTGGGGAAGTACCTACATGGGATACTCTTCACCCTGAAATCACTCGGTAAAGGAGTGAAATGAGGATTCAAAGTTTTTCTATGCTGACGTAGTCACGGACGGAAGAATAAATAAATAAATATTTGGGGACAATCTAACACAAATCAACCTAGTCCCAAACTAAGCAAATCTTGTACTATGGGTACTAGGCGACGATATATATACTTATATAGATAAAAATATACTTAGATACCTACATAGAATACACCCATAACTCAGGAACAAATATTTGTGATAAACACAAATAAATGCCCTTACCAGGATTTGAACTCGGGACCTCCTGCTTCGTAGGCAGGGTCACTACCGACTGGGCTAGGAGGCCGTTAAACTTCGGTCCATCCATACCAATTCCTGCTAAAGTGAGAAGGTTACATAGTAGGTATAAACTCCTAATTTATGATTGAAGCTTGCCAAGCGGCAGCAGTCAATTTCATCAAGTGCTTACGCCACCCATTCCACACATACACCATAATAAACATCCTGTTGTTTTTGTACCCAGACCCCTAATATAAAACGAACTATGCGCCATAGTTAAGCAATGGTAGTAACGTCATTTTATTAAATCACCCTTAGGCAATATCCCGAATTAGTTCCGTGCGTACTGTATGACTAATATTATACCTTATTATAAAGGAAATAAGGTTCAGAATCGTTAAGATTTGCTGTATAGTAAAGTAACCCCTCGCCAGTCGACTAAAGCACAGTGCTAGTTGTGCACTAATACCAAAAGGACGCATGTCTTATGATGCTTGTATGAACAAGTGTCTTTCTCCGATTATGTTCTAAAATGTCTTATGGGCGGTAGAGTGAAGAAAGATCTTTTGGTAATATTGATCTAGGTACTTACTGATTGTTGTGCTGTCGTATTACAGTGTATGGAGTAGAAAAGAGATACTTTCAAATACGTCGTGTTGCGTATCTTCGCCTGTGCTACCTATGTTCGCCTATTTTTACATAAATTGACTTTAACAAAATGTTTTTAGTGCAAACCTTACACAAAACTACTAAATACAAAGTATTTCTTACGGGTGTCAACATTCTTTGAACGATCTGTGGCTAACTTCATAAAGTTGACATTCAGTGAGGTTTTTGCGCGGTCGGTGTCGCGCAAAAACGTTTTTTTAAGCCAGTGTTTTAACTTCAGTTTTAAACAGTGATGCAGGCCAGGTAATGTTAAACTTTTTACATGATTATATCCTGTAACTATTTCTTTTTAATATGTAACTATTATTTAATGGCTAGCTTACGTTTAGAAGTCACAATTGGATAAAACATTGGTGAGGGTATTTGGCGGCCATCTTATTACCGAACTTCGCCTACCCCTAGGGTTGTCAAATTTGTTTCCAAATGTACATATTTTCTTATGTTTGGTTTTTCGGAAATGGGATTAGCGATTTGGAGGAAAGTTAGTAAGATAAAGATATATGTAGATGTACCCAGTAGTACTAGTAGATACGTGGTATGAACAAGGGACCCTTAGAAGGCAATCATTGTACGGTTGTACGGTCTCACTTTGAAAAGGTAATTATGTCTAGAAGCCAAAGGTTGATTTGATCTCAATTACGAAAATACTGATAAGCGAAAAGAGATACGTTTTTTGTTTATATAATAAACATTTTTTTTTACTTATAAACCATTACTCTCCTTTATTTGACATGTTGGTTCATTTTTGGCAGCCCTAGCATCATTTTAGAAAATGTATGTAAACAACTTCAGACTGTTGCCGATCTTCGCCTACTACACATTTTTTTTTTAATGTGCCTAGTCTGGTGTAGTTAAGGTTCATATTATATTAACACGTTCCAGGGAGATAAGACTTGATAGGTGTAAGTCCCAGAAAAGTTTATAATTAGCGGTAAGGCATGCCATAGGCGAAGATTGGAGAAAACACCCAAACTTCGCCTATTGCCTTCGGGGCCATTTATTGCCAAGTTACCCAATGAAATTCAAAGCTTTAATGGTATATACTGATAGTCAGGAGTACTAAAATACGTTTTTTGGCCATAAAGGGCTAAAATGCTTTCAAATTTGAAAGATTTTTTGGGAAATGTGTCAAAATCCAGGCGAAGATACGGAACTCAACGGTACATAAGTTTAAACGAACAATGTACCTAAATAGTTTAGGTAAGTTCAATTATTTGAGTACATTACATTATTTAATAATATTAATTACAGACATACTTTTTAGGGTTCCGTAGCCAAATGGCAAAAAACGGAACCCTTATGGCTTCGTCATGTCTGTCTGTCTGTCCGTCCGTATGTCACAGCCATTTTACTCGGAAACTTTACGAAGTATCTGATTAAAATTTACACATAAGGTGTATTTTGTATGCCGCTACTTAGTTATGTAGTTAAATTTGAAAAAAAAAATTTTTAGGGGGCGCTCCATAGATGTAACTAAATTTCAACAAAATTTTTTTAACCAAATATCAACATGTGATACATCAATCGATAGGTCTTTAAAAATAATTTGGAGGTTTATTTGACCATTTTGTGATTAAGTAAATATTTTCTGAAATAATCGCTTCGAAAGTCAGAAAAATTGTGTCCCCCCCCCTGTAACTTATGAACCGTAAGTTCCAAAAATATGAAAAAATTTGAGGCGATGTGCCTTATCATATACTTCCTACGAAAATTATTTTAACATTATCGGTTCAGCCATTTTTGAGTTATCTCCAAAAAACTTCTTCCATAGGCATCAGATACGACCTTTTGGTATTAGTTTGGTTCTTATTACATTGAAGGTACGGAACCCTCCTATGCGTGGTCCGACACGCACTTGGCCGGTTTTTTTAGTATTATTGTTTGCCTACATACAAAAATCCGGGGGAAAATAGAACCTGCATAATAAATAAGTATGAGGTACAAATTATACATAACTACCACCATCTTTCACAAGTTTCTTTATTTTTGGTCTGAACTGAAAATATCTAGGTAAAATAAAATCTTTGGATCCTATGAGCCGCACATATTATAAATTGTAAAAAACCGGCCAAGTGCGTGTCGGACCACGCATAGGAGGGTTCCGTACCTTCAATGTAATAAGAACCAAACTAATACCAAAAGGTCGTATCTAATGCCTATGGAAGAAGTTTTTTGGAGATAACTCAAAAATGGCTGA
Source organism: Pammene aurita (assembly GCA_947086415.1). Taxonomy (NCBI): domain Eukaryota; kingdom Metazoa; phylum Arthropoda; class Insecta; order Lepidoptera; family Tortricidae; genus Pammene; species Pammene aurita. The sequence continues at coordinate 31,632,936 of OX352308.1, forward strand.
ACCAATTATGTTCAAAATAATTTTCGTTGAAAGTATATAAGGCACATCGCCTCAAATTTTTTCATATTTTTTGGACTTACGGTTCAAAAGTTACAGGGGGGGGACACAATTTTTCTGACTTTCGAAGCGATTATTTCAAAAAGTAATCGCTTAATCACAAAATGTTCAAAGAAACCTCAATGTTATTTTTAAAGACCTATCGATTGATGTGTCACATGTTGATAAATGGTTAAAAAATTTTTTTTGAAATTTAGTTACATCTATGGAGCGCCCCCCTAAAAATATTTTTTTTTTCAAATTTAACTCCATAACTATGTAGCGGCATACAAAATACACCTCATGTGTAAATTTTATTCAGATACGTCGTATAGTTTCCGAGTAAAATGGCTGTGACATACGGACGGACAGACAGACAGACAGACATGACGAATCCATAAGGGTTCCGTTTTTTGCCATTTGGCTACGGAACCCTAAAAATGGTCGAGAGGTCCCTTCCCTCTTTTTTAAATGCTTTAATATTTTTAGATGTTAAGTTATTTATATAGCTTTTTTTAATTATGGTGCACTTGATGAAGATATCTGTGTGTAAATGTTTATATTTCTGATGAGCAAGGAACGCTATTTCAATTTACATATACATTATGTCTACATCCACGCACTAATGATACCCATTACTCTGTTGCTATGCTAACCCCATCGCAATTACAAAAAACAATAACAATAGACCCGCATTAAAACAATAACCAAATTTATAATAACTAACAGTGCGGAAAAACAAAAATCTGACAAACTTGCGCCATTATCTTTAGAACAATATGGCCGCCGTGCGCGCGCGCCGATCTAAAACAACTGACAGTCGCTGCTATCTCTCCTGCTCTGTCTCCCTAGAGTGTGAAAGAGAGACATTGATGAGCTGCGTAGGAGTGGTGCTAAGTGACCGTGAAGAGAAATGTTATGGCCTGATAGTTTGACCCGTCGGATTTTCGTGTTGATAAAAAAGCATATCTTGGTTTTATATCGGGTGTGTAGTGATACTAGTGATGTGGATCAGATAAAAACGTAGGAGAGGTATTTCGTGTAATAGTTTTAGAAATGTATGAGTTTATATTTAAGCTAACGTAGTGTTGGTTAGCTACCTATATGTTGGACAACTCATTTTCGAATAGTTTCAAAGAAGTCGCAGAGACACAGGTATAGAATGTTATGAAATGAATATATATATATCTAGTGTAGCCTCCTAAGGCCTAGATACAGTTGTTTTGGGTTTGAATTTAGGTACGTTTTTTTTACTTTTCAACTGTTATATATATATTTTGGTATTTAGGAAAACAACTTAGCTATTGCATGTTACATAAACTCTTTATTTCCCTATATATCATCATGTCGTCTGTCCAACACAAAGAACCGTATATATTTTTTATGATTGACGAACAAAGTGATTGTCAACGGTTTAATTTCATTATATATTCCGTTTTTATTGCAATTCTGACTTTTATCTTCCTTCACACCAATAAAGAGCTAGCTTAGTGAAGAATTTTTAATAAAAGCCCACAGTAAAAGCAGATTAACAACATTAATCCTAATAACAAAGGAGTGCAATTTACATCGTCGATAAAATGTCAGAATTCCCCATATACTATGCTATACAGGGGGGTCGTAAAATGCTACCTATTCTGCAACAGTAAATGTCACATAAATTGTTCGTCAGAAACGCATCTCCGTGATAGGGCCGACGATAGCCGATGATTGCCGAAAGCGCTCGAGGACTTACGATAAGCACATTATTTATGTAACCTTTTGTAATCGCCTATCACGCTTGTCCAACTTATTTCGACCGTTACCTTTGAAGCTTCTTTGACTATAAAGGTCAGAGTTACACTGGTTTAAGTAAAATCGCTGAAAAGGACTTTGAATTCCTAAATTCAAGCCCTAAGCTAAACTATCTTTAATCCTGCCAAACGATTCTAAGCTTTAAATCAATGGATCAAGAATCATGATGTGAAATCAAGAATATGAGTGTTGGAAATTGATTAGAGGGAGACCCGATAAGATTTTGTCGATTTTATGACACTATGTATTGAAGATGTAAAACTGGGGTTGAGCCTTATTTAGTTTATCTTCGGAAATCCTGAAAGGGTAAGGCATGGGACACATATTATTGTCTTATCTAAGTTTAGGCTTAGAGGAAAATTTAGGGTTTTTGTGCCTTAAAAAGTGTATAACTTTTTTCAATTTGGAGTAGGCATTATAAGATCTTTTTGTCCCTTTTTAGGGTTCCGTAGCCAAAGTGGTAAAAACGGAAACCTTATAGTTTCGTCACGTCTGTCTGTCCGTCCATCCGTCCGTCCGTTCGTATGCCACAGCTGTTTTACTCCGAAAGTATAAGACGCTATCTAATAAAATTTTAAAATAAGGTGTATTTTGTATGCCGCTATTTAGTGTTGTAGTAAAATTGCAGAAAAAAATGTTTTTAAGGGGGGCATACATGTAGGTAACTAATCGTCAAAAAAAATTTTTTTTCAAATATCTACATGTTGCACATCAATCGACTTTCGACTTTAAAAATTATATTAATGTTTGATTTTTTTTTGACTTAGTGAATATTTTTAGTAATAAACACCCCGAAAGTCTAGAAAATTGTGTCCCCAGCCTGTACTTACTTCTAATTAGTCTGTAGGTAACATGATTATTTTATGTTAAAAATACCTAATTTAACTTTAAGTAGGTTTCTGAAGTTCATAATGACCTCACAGTGACTCCGTCACAATCATGTCAAAGTTGGATTAAAGAAATGCTGAAATTACCTTATACAATAAAATTGGAACGAGAATTACCTTTGCTTTACTTTAGCTTTCCCACGAAATTGCTGTCAAAACTTCAAATCACTTTAGAATTAGGTGACGCCATTTTGTTCTGTACTTCATAATACAATACAATAATTAATTACAGCAATTACTTGACAAACGAATGACAAATAAGTACTTAATATTAGAAAGTATATATTTCGTAAGAATGATTTCTGGTCAGTTTACTATTATAATAACCGGCTAAGAGCATGTCGGGCCATGCTCAGTGTATGGTTCCGTAGTTTCCACCCTATTACAAACCATCCGTTTAAAAGGTAGTTTATTAAGGGATATTTGGCGGCGCTTACGTCATTTAACTATGCGGCACTTACGTCCTTTCACTATGCGTTTTTGAGTTCTAACAATAAACGTATAATTATAACTATAGACTTGGGTACAACTGAAGAACAAATCAAATTATTTTTAATAAATATTTTGATTTGTTTATTTTAAGTTCCCAGCCCTGGGCACCGGAGGCCTAGATCACTTTTTCCTTTGTATATGACATCTATACATATAAGTTTATAGACTTGGGTGTCGGAACTATTTTTACAATACAAGGAGAATCCCAGCATTAAGTCGTAAGCATACTTGAAATTACCTAGTTGTAAAAAAACATATCAAGCCAAAATTATCGTTAAAAACTTTATATCACCCTAACATAATTTAACTTATTCAATTGAACGTTCCATACAAAACGTGTTTCATTGTGCTACTGTTGATTACGGGACCTAAACAATCCTTTATTGTATCGGTTCAGACCTTAGAGGGTCAGTGAAAGAATTGAAGAGCTCACGTGTTCGCTTTTGTTCCCTGTGTTTCCCACCCTAGTAATGAAAGGTGATAAAGAATGGTAAAAAAAGAAATTATACATGAGCCCGAATACATGCTTAAAGTTAGTCGGTTTATTCGAGCCCACTCTGTATAAATAAACCAATTATTTTAAACAATAATGTGAAAGTTTTTTTTTATGATTACTAATGTACGGCTTTACAAGTTTTGCTTTTCAGATATGGGAATAAAATACAGGATATCTGAAAACGATGAGTTGGAGGGACACACCTTACAAAATATATGGTAAGTATACGTTTAGGTAAATCAAGTGAGTGCGAGCGCAACAGCATATTATACTGAATGATCCCGCGTACACTGAAGTATTAGATTTTAAATATACATCTTTCCATTTTCTTGAGAAAAAGGAATCCCGGTCTGATATCGCTATCTCTACTTGGCCAAGGAAGATGAAGAATTTGAACTTAAAACTTAATCATTATTTTTTGTCGTCTTCTGTGTGCTATTTTCTAAAAGCTAGAGTACAGTTTAACACACACATACACCTTTGTTGTCGTCCAGATCCAGATTATTCCTTCTCAAACTCTCTAATGGGCCAATTGCCTTGTTTACGATAAACATGTTTATGTCGTGTTTACTGCCTGTTTACCGCTTTACTCCGCTAACGCGTGATGCGATCATTTTAAATGTAACGACGTCCCAAGTCCTGGAAAGTGCCTGTTAATTGGAATAACGACTTGGTGCCGTATTCTGATTTTTAAATAAATAAACAATACATTAAAAACACAATCTATCTGAAACATAACTGTAACACACAACAAACAATCAACCAATATTGAAGTTGTATTACACTTGCGTTGGAATATTTATCAAGCAAATTCTAATATTTCTGATTTAGACGTGTAGGCGCTAACTATATTGCATTGGAGTTGTATTGAAGTTGGGGTGTTTCTAAACTTATTTTTAAAACACGTATAAATACGATCCAACTTCAATAAAACTCCAATGCATTAACAACGCAATACAGCTACGGCATAAACATCTGAATCAGAAATATCAGAATTTGCTTGAGAAATATTCCAACGCAAGTCCAATACAACTTCAATATTGGTTGATTGTTTGTTGTGTGTTGGAGTTATGTTTGCGATAGGTTGTGTTGTTATTGTATTATTAATGTATTTTAAAATTAGAATCCGGCACTTGGTATTTGTAAAATGTTGTTGTGGTGCAAACAGTGGTAAAATATAATTAGGTTAGTAACATAGGATACACACCTAGGATACATATATCTGCCTGATCTGCCTGGCTGATGTACCCGGCGGACAGAATCGTCAATGTATGGCAGGGATCTGACACGGATGTGTTATAACAATGTTGGGAAGACCATATTAGAAAGATGGATTACAACTCTATAAGTACGTATTACAACAGTTCGCCGGATGATGTCAGTCTGTCTGTCGCAAGATAAGATAAGATATTTATTGACCATGTAATATACATTACATTTAGCACGTCATAAATAATAAAGTATAATGCAAGAAATTAATAAATATTAATAATAAGTCAAACACTGGTAATATAGTTATAGAATTCACATGGTTTTTCTCCAATAAACTCTTAATTTTGTTTTTAAGTCCAACAGCGGTAAACAAGTTATTTCTGTACGTTGTACAAGAATATTTTAATAGGCGTCCCTTGCTTGTATGATCTCTTAGTTTTTGGTTCAGGCATACATGGTGTTTCTTTGTTCCTCGTGTTGTACAGTCGACTACAAAGTGATGTATCCACTTTTGGACCTTATTACAACGCAATAAGGTGAAAAAGTGGATACATCTCTTTGTAGTCGACTGTACCTATGAATATATTTCTTTTGTTTCAGCGTATTCCACTCTTTATGTATGTTACATTGTGTTTTAAACATCAGTGTGTGGGACCACCATATGATTAAGAAATTACTGTGAACCATTGAGTAACAGGAGATGACACCCCTAAGATTTTTTTGTACCAAAAGTTGTAGTGAAAATCACTACAAGTCTATACTACTCTTTAATTCTGTCATAGCTGTCAACCACCAAACATGGCGCACAAAATTTGTTCTAGATGTCACATCTAGCAGAATACATAATAAATCAAAGCTGTAAACTGTAACACCAAATATAAACAAATATTTTGTTGATTTAAGACCCAAAATCAAAATAATATTCTACTTTTACTTTTGGCTGCTTCGTACTTCCAATTACGAAACTTTTCTCTGTCATGTTCGTTTTTTATCTGAGCCAAAAATACCTTTTCGTCGTCAAAAAGGAAAATAAGAGAATCAAAATAAATTCTAACTTAATAACCATACCATTACATGCCCGACCATTAGCGAAATTAATGATACGCAAACAAATACATGTATATTTTGAAAGATATGTGCGGTTTTGTATATTGCAATACATATATTATTTGTTGATATTTCTGTACGAATGCATATATTCATTTCTAAACTTCCTCAATTGCTCATAGACTAACTGAAAGGGATCCCTGAATGGTTTAAGGGCTTAATTGGTATTGCGACGAAGAAAAATAGGTGAACAATTTTTTTGGCTCGATAAAAAAATATTTTTTTTTTGTGTGGGGCACGTCATCCCAGCCGGCCAACCCCATACAAATCGAGAGAGAGTGAGTAGTGTAAATAAAATTTTGGAATAACGCAAAAATTTATCTAACTATACCTAGTAAATTTTCTTTTTTAGGGTGCCGTACCCAAAGGGTAAAAACGGGACGCTATTACCAAGACTCCGCTATCCGCTGTCTGTCCGTTTGTCACCACGCTGTATCTCATGAACCGTGATAGTTAAACAGTTGAAATTTTCACACATGATGTATTACTGTTGCCACTATAACAACAAATACTAAAAAACAGAATAAAATAAATATTGAAGGGGGCTTCCATACAACAGACATGATTTTTTGCCGTTTTTATAGATGGTATGGAACCCTTCGTGGCTGGTTTTGAAACACTTTTATTGTACTTGACGACGTATATTTATGTGCTTCAACTCTTGTAAGTTAAATTTCAACCACTTTTGGGTGTCTGATTGAGCTGATATTTGGTATACTTCCGTAATTCACATGACAATGCTATCTACTAGGTACAGGCAGCAATAAAAGTTTCTTCACAAGCGACGTGTGAACGCAGGTTAACCCCGATAAGTCTAATCGCCGGCACAAACCTACGACGCAATCAATTCCTTTCCTTTGTGCCGGTCGGCAGCTATTCAGCGATTCTTATGCGTAGGGCAAGTTCCATGGCGATCGTGTTACAAGAGATTAAACTGATAGCGGAATTAATCCATCGCCTTCGTCAGCCAACGTAGTAACGCCACAAAAGCTATGGACACTTGTGGCTGGTACAATTTCGAGGGAGGTTCTCAAATGCATTTAATTTTTACAAGCTTTTAACGCCGATTTAAAAAAAAAATCTTGCAGTTAATAGACATATACTGCTCAATGAGATGAATCTAAGAAACCCAAACAACCTTCCATTGTTTAAGTGTTTCGCCTAGCGCTAACGGGCAAGTAATACGCAGGGATGAAAGTCATGTTACGAGAAAGGCATTATTAAGAATTAATGTGGAGGGATGTAGGAGAAGAGGCAAACCTAGGAAAAGGTGGATGGACTGTGTGAGAGATGATATGAAAAGAAATGAGGTGAGTGATGAGATGAAGGGTGACAGAGATGTGTGGAAAAAAAGACATGCTGCACCGACCCCAAGTAAATGGGACAAGGGCAAGCGAATGATGATGAATGCTATTGTTTTATCACAGAGTTATGACCACAGTCTCCATCTTCAGTCCAGCTCGAATGTACCACAATAACTACTGTATTGTCATCCAAGTTATGCAAGTTTACTATCAGCTCAATCGGACATCAGGAGCTTGTTCAAACCAGGATTGCAAGATTTTACCTAAAACAAAATGACAAACACTGTGAGGTAAATAAAAGCTTGTTAAAACACGTGAATGACATTTTGAACACACCTACTAAGCTACTTCTACTAACTACTAAATTCATCTTCTTGGTCGCATCCATCATGATCATGACTGATGATCGTGGTTGGTGGGTTTTGTTCGGGCACGAACACACTCTCGCCATCGATTCCGGTCCATCGCTTTCCTCACCACATCGTACGAGGTTGCTACTTATATATCCGGAAACAAAAAAACAAACAAACGTACACGGCTGAAAATGGTTTTATTGTTTTTCAAAGTATTCCCCATGATGATCTATGCACTTTTGCATTCGCGTGAACCAATTTTTAAAGCACTTCTGCCACTCCGCCTGAGGTACCTCCATAACGTGTTGTTTGAATGCGTCGACAACATCTTCAGCGGTCGAAAATCGTTGACCGCGTAATTTATTCTTTATATTTGGAAATAAATAAAAATCGTTGGGTGCCAATTCAGGGCTGTACGGCGGATGACCCGTTAATTCCACATTTTGACCCTCCAAAAATAGAGTTGTTTCGCGTGACGTATGACAGCTGGCATTGTCATGATGAAGAATGATTCTTCGTCGCTGGTTAGTTTTACGAATTTGTTCAAATACTTCCGGTAAGCAAATGGTCGTGTACCACTCTGAATTAACCGTTCTACGGTTTTCTAGTGGCACTGTAGCTACATGGCCATTAATACCGAAGAAGCAGGCCACCATTTGTTTCAATGTACTTTTTGCACGAGTAACTTTCGTAGGGTTCGGCTCATTTTGAAACACCCATACCGTTGATTGTTGCTTCGTTTCGGGATCGTATACATAGATCCAGGATTCGTCACCTGTATAGATGTTATAAACGGCTTTTGAGTCACCACGGTTATATTTTTTTAACATTTTATTGCACCATTCGACGCGAGCATCTTTTTGCTCTTTCGTTAAGTTGTGGGGTATCCAACGCGAACAAATTTTTTTTACAGCCAAATAATTATGTAATATGCTATTAATGCTGGTCATAGAAATACCCAGAGTCGCCTCTATCTCGCAGTACGTAACATGTCGGTCGTCCATTATAAGTTTTCGCACAGCCTCGATATTTTGTTGTACAACGACCGATTTCGGGCGACCTGCCTTAACTTCGTCCGTAAGCATACTACGTCCACGATTGAACTCACTAAACCAGTGATACACAGTAGTTTTAGATGGGGCTTCATCACCAAAAGTTGAAGTTAGTTGATCTATGCACTTTTGTTGCGTTAAACCACGCCGAAAATCATAATAAATCATAGCACGGATATTTTCACAAGTGAGTTCCATTCTTGCTGCGAGATGACATTTAAAACCCGTCAAAAACAAAACACGAGCGTTAATAAGAAAGAAAAAATATACCGGCCAGTACTTAAAAAAGTTCAAATTTTACCATGGAGGTCAAATATGCTATTTAAGAAGATTGTAATCCCGGTTTCCGGATATATAAATAGCAGCCTATGTAGAACTTCTGAGAAGGTTCCTCGCCTTTGAGTTGGTCAGTTCATCGTACAACTACAAAATAAATGAAATGAAATACTACTTACTGTTCAAGTGTTCATCGGAGCCCGCCACACCCTACTTCTTACACCAACACGTAATTTTCGACCTACAAGTCTTACTTTTGTTTAAGTTAGGCATTTTATTACGGCAGCCATTGTGCTCTATTATTTGAATGCAGGGGACATTTAAAGTTACTGCCAGCAGTTACATCGCTCGGACAAAGCCGGGGTTGGCCCGTAATTTTAGTTTCAATGAAACTTCCAAAGTTTCTGAATAAATTAAGGTTTCTTTGGCCGTAATAGCTGGTATAGGGTAAATCTTGGGGACGACACGAAAGAAGTTATGTTTTATTGTGTGGTTTTTATGGTGATTGCGAGGAAATTACGCTGGAAGGAAGTTTACGGGTCGTTGATTTGAGAGAATATTAAGGAAATGTATAAAGGAAGGCAAGAGCCTCCATAGATTAAATTAGTAAATGTCTGTTGTTTTTCGCTAATGTAGAAAATAACAAATAAAAGAAAGAAAGAAAATACATTTAATTTAACGCCACATTCTTAAAGCTAGAAACAACACAGGCACAATGAGACGTTAAAATAGGATCCCTACTCAGCGTAATGCCGCGGCAAGCCGTGGCACTGGTTTTCAGTAGGGACCTACTTAACCTAACTTAAAACTAGGTTACAGTGGCGACACATACGCCAACGACACTATAATTAATTTTAATATAATTAAACAACCAAATACAAAAACAATAACATACTAACAAGACTGTGCTTAAACATAGATTATGGAAATAATAGATTAAGGATCGATATTTATATAAGTACCATAGAATATTAAAGAAATGGAAGAGAAATTATAGAAATGGAAGTTATGACAATTATAACGTTCGCGTTTTTAATTAATAATATAGGTAATTTATGTTGTGTTGTGTATAAACCCGTGTTAACTTAATACATCACTTACTTGTTGTATTGTGTCTGATAGAAAATTGCTATGGTAACATGAATTACGAGTATAAAGGAATATTTGAGTTTTGAAACTTCAAACACACACAAACTTCGAGAAACAGATTTTTGTATAGATATAACCTCCGAAGAGTCCGAACTAAGTACCCAAACGCCCAGAAAAATGTATGGGAATCACATAAAGCACGTATGTTTGGTAGTTATTAATTAAGATATATTTTTGCGTATCCGAAGATATTAGTCAAAGGCGTCTATTTTTGGCATCCAATTATTATCCTGCAGTGTAACCTATTTCCTATTTCCTTGACCGATTTGTTCGATCTGCTGACCTGGTTTGAATTGTCACAAAAGTAGGTTGTTTTCAAACTTTCTGCATAGTTTTTACGCACAGATCAATCATTCTAGGGATACACAATCAGCCCAAAATAATGTCCCAATACTGCTGCAAGAACGACTCGTGCAGCAGTTTCTCTGACAGTCTTATTACGGTATAAGACTGCCCGGCTACAAATGTTCACGAGCCGTATTTTCAGTTAATTTTGTTTAATTCTGTACTGTGCTGTCTGTAGATTTTGGGTGATAGAGATCTGTGGAAGAAAAAGACATGCTGCGTCGACCCCAAGTAAATAGGACAAGGGCAAGAGGATGATGACTGTCTGTAGATTTTGCTGTATCTATCCAAATTTGAACTCCTATGACAATCCAAATAGAAGAAATGCGATTACCTATTCATTAATAAGATATTATATTTAATTAAATATGTACTAATTTAAACTTTCCACCCACACAATTTCCACCCATTATTTATATAAATACGTGATAAAATCGCGTATACTTATTTTATTTACTTATCTATTATTATTTTTTTTATAAAATAATCTGTTTAAGTATCACGCATGGTATCCCATGAAGATTTAGCTGACTCCATGGTCGGATATTCATAACGTGTTCTACCTGGTGTAAGAGTTTAACAAACTTGTCGAGTACCTAATTTTTTTTTAATACCACGACGGTGGCAAACAAGCATACGGCCCGCCTGATGGTAAGCAGTTACCGTAGCCTATGGACGCCTGCAACCCCAGAGGATTCGCATGCGCGTTGCCTACCCTTTAAGAACCTATACACTCCTTTTTAGGGTTTTTGAAGAACCTCATACTGTAGCCCGCTGGGAAAACCTCGGCGTTCGTGGGAGGAAACTCCTCTTAAACCGTACAGTGCGCGACCCCTTAGGCTCCAGGGTGTAAGGATGAACACCCTGCCGGCGGCGAGCGGTGCGGTGATAAAAAGCTGCCGTGGGCATCATATCAAACAGCGCAGTTCTTCAGAGCACAACCCATTGTACAAGCGATAGAACACCAAATATATTCACACACTTGTTTTCCAAAGAGGTAGGTTACAATAGTACAGCTTTTAACAAAAATACTGGTGATCCGTTTAAGGGTCCGTTAATATTGGTATCGTGTTGAGACTAAGAAAAATTTTTTGGACGCGAATAACATTTTTTATTCAAAAATGTCCGGCAAGGTTAACTTTTACGGTTAAAAACTAGGCGGCGAAGTGCCTAGTTTATGGTCAAATAAAAATTAAAAAGTTACGGAAATTGCAGGCTCGATTTCGCGACATAAATGTTGCATACAAATTCCATTTTTGGCGAGGTACAAACTTTTTAAAAAGTTCAACAGCCATACAAAAAGAAAGGCAAAGGTCCTAAACAGCCAGAACACAACATCGGTGTCTGTTATTTATAATGTTGGTACCGCGATTTTTTATTTAGCTCAAATAGCTTACGGTAAATTCAGAAGAAAAATACACTTCAAACTTTTTAATAAAAAGATATAAAGGCGGCAAAGCTGAGCGTGTACCGCGAACATAAAAATTGTAGTTTCGAATAAATCTGTCTCTTTCACTCAAAATGAGAAGCGATGGAGATAATTATAGGATTCGAATCGAAATTCGTATGCTCGCGGTAGAGGTCATTCTTTTAAAGAGAAGTTATCATGAATATATTATTTATGTCAATATTGTTTGTTGTTCATCAACGTTGGCTGTTTTGCATTATTTTTGAATAAAGCACTATATTGGACTCGGTGTGAAGGGCCATTGCTGGCTTCGTATTAAATTAAACGGACTCCTAAAGTCGTCCGTTTAAACGTAATACTCCTCGGCCATCAATGTGCTACTTCACCTCCTCGACGATAATGTACCATTTTTGTATGGGACACGTGGTCCCAGCCGGCCAACCCTCCATACAAAACCTTTTTTTTTTTTTTTCGCGCAAAAATTTTTTTTTTAGTTTTCCATAATTAGAATACGATACCAGTTATGCCTTTAAAAGGTTCACCAGCATTTTTCTTACGCCTTGTACAAAACTAGTGAATTCTCTTATCTAACTTATCCAAATACACACCAATTTTTAAAAACGTCGGTGGTCGACTATCCTCAAATAACACTACAGTAGAAAGTCAGTGTAACATAACAGCATACGGCGACATGGTGTCGCGACACTTACGGCCAAATTGTATTGTTTTGCCGAAGCCAAAAAACAAGGCGAAGACTTTCCGATAAAGGCCAATAAACGCGTTGGCGCCATCTGTACTAAGACTAGTTGCTATTGTTTACGATAAGCAATATTTGATGAAAAGCTTTTACTTCGTGGACTGTCTTGAGTTAATTTATTTGCAAACTTAAATGTCCACTTAAAACTAGCGTGCAAAATACTGGTTTAAAAGTTCGCAAACTTTTTACGCAGACTTTTTATGACGGTAAACATTGAAAGCGATTGACATTGAGTTTAGGACATACATAATTGTATTTACTGTAGATAAAGTATATTTAAACTAGTACAAATAAATCAGCAAGTTTTCTCTTACAGCACCCACTTTAGCGGATTTCTGTTCGGCCCTATGGTTGACTGGTAGAGAATTCCTTGAGGCATTAAGTCCGCCATTTGTACTTATTTTTACTGTGCAATAAAGTTTAAATAAATATATAAATAAAACCAGTGCGATCAATTGTTGGTACCTACCCGCAAAAATACTCAAATCTTCAAAATGTGTTTTCACTTAAATCTTTTAAAAACGATAAACAACTGTCTAGCGGGTTAATAAAAACCCTTTTATATTGGAAGCTTGTTTATGGCAGTGCTTTATTAAACCAGCTTTTTACGAAATTAATAGGGCCGATAAACATGTCAGTTTTGTCACGTTATCGTGCTTAACGGGATTATATTTAACCGTTTATACATCTGGTAATAATTCGTAGGAATAAAAATACACAAGATAACTTAAATATGGGTACGAGTATTATAGGTAGGTACGATGAGCAATAAGTAGAACATAAGTATTTGGGCTGGACATATCTCCTCTATCTTTTGGACCCGGGGTATGTCCTTAAACTAAGTCCGGACTTGGGTATGTCCTTAAACTACGCCAAAAAGAGAGGTATAGGCACTGCGAGACGCCAGCACCGCGGCTTGGCCATCGGGTCCGACGCGGACACCGCCGCCGCGACCCTGCCATCGGGCCCGCCGGGACTAGAAGCAGATGACATCACCGCGGCTGGGCCATCGGGCCCGCCGCGCACCGCACCTGACACCACCGCTGCGGCAGGGCCATCGGGCCCGCCGCGGCCACACCAGACGTCAAGTCGTCCTCAAAACGACGACGAGCGACCATCCCACCGCAGTGGGATGTGACATGACACAGGAGTCATAGCAGAAATGCGGGCACTCCACCCCTGCCCCCATCATAAGAGGAGCAGCGGACGACACCACACACACTAGGCACTGCGAATGGCATCTCGCTCAAATCTGGAGCAGAGCCCGACTGGGGAAGTACCTCCACCTAACAGAAAACCACAGCCAAATAGCACTAGACCCTACTCACAGTGTTGTGTTCCTGCTGGTGTGTAAGGTTGCCAAAGAGCTCAAAGAGGACCCAGTGTGTTGACGATGTGTGACCTTCTTGTTCCATTAGCCATCAATACAGTGAATCCTCCTTTTTGTAAAGGGTCAGCAACGCGCATGTGACTCCTTTGGAGGCGTCCATAGATTACGGTAGCTGCTTACCATCAGGCGGGCCGTATGCTTGTTTGCCACCGTCGTGGTATTTAAAAAACCGGCCAAGAGCGTGTCGGGCCATGCTCAGTGTAGGGTTCCGTAGTTTTCCGTCCGTCACAGAAAGTGTCCCCACTTAAGAGTTAAAATAACACCGCCATGTAGGATATGATATGAGCGTTCCACCTACAGCGACATCTATCGGCAAATTAAGTAAACTATTGCGCGCGAGCTTAAAGTATGGAAGATGATTTTTATGGGATAATTCTTTATTGCGTGAACCGATTTTCACCGTTTTTACTTTATTTGAAAGCACGTCATTTCATTGTGATTTTGTAGAAATTACAGGTACAATAAACACCTGCTTATACGATTATTACAAACTTAGTTCAGAAATTAATTTGTAATTTTTTTTCAAAAACTATTAAACCTATCAAGTTCAAAATAATTTTCCTAGAAAGTTTTTATAAAATTCTACTTTTGAGATTTTTTTCATATTTTTAAAACTTATGGTTCAAAAGTTAGAGGGGGGGGACACATTTTTTTTTACTTCTGGAGCGATTATTTCCGAAAATATTTACATTATCAAAAAATGATTGTAGTAAACCCCTATTAATTTTTAAATACCTATCCAACAATATATCACACGTTAGGGTTGAAATGAAAAAAAAAATCACTCCCCACTTTACGTATAGGGGAGGTACCCCAATAAAACATTTTTTTCCACTTTTTATTTTACCACTTTGTCGGCGTGATTGATATACATATTAGTACCAAATTTCAGCTTTCTAGTGCTAACGGTCACTGAGATTATCCGCGGACGGACGGACGGACGGGCAGACATGGCGAAACTATAAGGGTTCCTAGTTGACTACAGAACCCGAAAAAACTAACTCCTCAGTTTTTATTTATAAAACACAAAGATAAAGTGTAAAGATTTTTATTAAAGTAAGTTAGCAAAAAGTCCAAAAGTCTGTATGAGATAAGCCTGCGTAGAATGCGTCGTTTCTAAGAACTAGTGTAATGAAAACGACCAAACAATAACCACCAATCTTCGTGAAAGATATTGATTGCTAGAAAAATACGAACAGAAGTGCTCATTATCAAGCTTCCAACATAAAACTGCCGATGTAAACCCACATTTCCAAAGGTAAACCTCAGTGTACGCATTACATCGGACTATGGACCCCTGACCAAGGGTCGTAAGCTGCTTATCGGGCCCCACGGCATGAGGGTTCGCAAACGAATACTCATGATAAGGTTTTAGTAGGTATTTCGTTACGCCTGTCGCCTTGTTTATACAAGTATTTGGTGGATAATTCTGAAGTTTATGTTATTATTATATTATCTGTCAGATTGTACTATGTTTGCAAGGAAATTCAATCTTTATTTAATCTGCTAAAAAAAGAGGAGGCTCTCAAATATCCGGTATTTTTTTTATCAATCACAAAAATCGCATTTTCCCAAATTTCTTTCATGATGGCTAGACGGGTATAAGGGTATAAAACTTTTTTGTTTAAAACGGTATAATTTCCAGTTAGTCATCAGGATTGGATTGGACGATCTATCGTTGAAGAAAATTTTTAAACACCACTCAGGTAAATGTCCTAGTATTTGAGACTAAAATGCTTAATAGCTTTATTTGTAACGAATTAAATTTTAAGATGACATGTACTGAGACAGTGAAGAGCACTCAGGCATTTATCAGATTTGTACTAAATATAGGTAATCAAGTTTGTATTAATTACTAAGTGCAATTTTACTTTCGGGAAGCTTATTTTATTGAACTGAAGCTGCCGATGTTGGCTGAAGTAAAATTCGGATATGAAATTAAATCTTGCAGCAAAAATACACTTTTCCTACACAATTTAACGAGCACAAATTAAAGCCAGAAAAAATCCTATCTAACTGAACCGGCAGCCATTTTGAAGTCCATTTCCCAAATCGCAAACCCAATACGGCCTAATCAAATAGAATCGCAGCTAAATTAAACTGTTAAATGGGGTTTATTTTAGGGGTTTTGAGTTTATTTATGGAACAGGACAAAAGGGGTGACCGCAGGGCATTTTACAATACTGCGCATCGCTTTTACCGATCCAGTATATGTTTGACCTCCTATCTCACCAAGTAGTCACGAATTTAAAGCCCACGTTATGCTAGATGTTCACAGGTCTTCATGAATTAGAAAGATTTTCAATAGCAATAAAGATCATAATTGCTTGATGAGTGTGACTTAGTGCATTTTTGTTGTAGGGTAGAGATGAGGGTTTTTGAAAGGATTCGGGATTTTTTATTCCACAAAGTGGTTGGAACGGGTTGTGTTTGGAATAAAAATGAAATTTCAATATTTTACGGCATGCTCGAGTTCTTGACAGGCTCTGGTGGTAATTTAGTACTTTGGGTAACATAAAACATTGTTACGACCGTTTTTAATAGCATGATTCAATTTTTATGCAGTTTTTTCCGGTATACTTTCAGATATGATTCAAATGGCTCGTATGCTTGTTTGCCAGATTCGTAGTATAAGACAAAATTCTGATGAAATAAGCCCTTAGCGTCCGTTAGCGCGATGGAGACAACACTTGGAAGATCACTTCTGGATGAGATTTGTATCAGGATGGGAATAGGTGGCATATACGAAAAGAGGAATCTACTCAGCAATGGGCGAAAAAAAACATTTTAAAGAACATTTTGACAAGTAATGTAGTCCCTATACCGCTTAGTATACTTTTAAAAATTGTTACAAGATATTTAATTCGTCAGGTGATAACCAAAACTCACTAATTGCTAAAAACAAAAATATTTGGTTACAAGTACGGCTCATTACATTATGGCTTTGAACTTGTGGTGGCAGTACGAGTAAGTGAGCTTTGATTATCACCCGATGACATTCTTAGATTTCTTGAGCGCTGGTTATTTGAACTGAACTTTACAGAACGTATTAGTAGCGTGTCTTTTAATGCGGGTGTCTCGGGTTCAAACCCCGGCTCGTACCACTAAGTTTTTACGAACTTAGATATGCAACTTAATACCAGTCATTTTTAGGAGAAGGAAACATTGTGAAGACTGCACCTATTCCCAATAATACCTAGTTTTCCTGCTGGGTTTGAATGTCAAAACTAGTGCCTACCTACTTAAGCCAATTCATAGGATTAAGTTGCCGAACGGACTTCAGTCTCAATTAAACCGTGGTAAAAAGCGGGGACAACCGCTAAGAGAATGATTATTCTGCATCAATATGAACTTAACAATGATTGCCAGACAGATTCAATAGAATACGGGTTAGACAGCAAATTACAGCAATTTGGGGGTTCATACAACTCCATCCAATCCGTTTGGCCTTCACCGAAACGGCTGCAAAGTGCACTAATTTGATACTCTGTGTGAAAGGCCCGTACAATTGACGCCACAGGCATTAACAGCTTGTGCACTGCTTTGAAAAACGCTGCGTCTTCAACCGTGTGGGTGTTTGATAGTTTTGAGCAACTTAGGATTTCCGATGTATCAGGAAGTCTACTAGATTGTAAGGTGAACCGTTAGACAACATACAAAAGCAGTTCTAAACAGTGAACAAGGTGCAGCATCACTAGAATTTATCTTAGGCGGGTCATATACAGATAGAAGGGAAATATTATTCCGCATATCAAAAAATACTGACTTGCGCAGCATAAAATCTGAATGCACTTGAATGTTTTAATGCATTTTTTTTTCTGGGCAAGTCAGTAAAATAGTTAGGGTATGGTTATTTTTTTGTTGTGCCTTTACTAGCGAATACTAGCCAAACTTAAAACTACATACCAAAGTTGCCTGTACCAGAACTTTAAGGATAATGGATATTAATTCAAATTAAACTGTTAAAAGTGGCATTTTACAATACTGCGCATCGCTTTTACCCATCCAGTATATGTTTGACCTCCTATCTCACCAAGTAGTCACGAATTTAAAGCCCACGTTATGCTAGATGTTCATCTTTATGAATTATAAAGATTTTCAATAGCAATAAAGATCATAATTCTTGTTGCGACTTGTATTGTTTTTCAACTGCGGTAAGAGTAGGCCTCTTTTCTTTTATATGCCTGGCATATCCAACTGAGTTTTTTGAAGTTTTTCTTCATTGCCGCTCTATTGTGTGTTTTTGCACCTTGACCGCTCAGTCGCAAACTTCATCATAGTCAGATACCTGGAACCTTTACTGATCTATGATTTTTGTTCTCTCTGCCGTGACCGCTTTAAACTGCGTTTTCTTTGCATTAACCACCCACACTGCGTTTTTGTCCACAGTGACCGCTCTGTACTATTCTGCAACGTGTTCAGTTGCCTGGAACCGGCACAAAGCGCCATTAGCATGCGTTACCAGCATTGTGAGGAAAACTACCCGAAATAACTGCCTGGCAACAGCAGACTATACCCGTGGCTGTTAGTCTGTTCGGAACTGGAAGTGTCGTAGAATGTATGAGCTCCCATATAAACCACGACGCTTCTCTTTCCGAAAAAATCCAGTATATCAGTAACATCAGTATCAGTACTATGGGTATCAGTATTCATCGCTAGCGTATTATTAATCAGGAGAAATTTTCTGCTTGAAGCAGTACATTGACAAGATTTAAACCTGATATTTATTTATTCCTGCCCCTCTGCTTAGCGTTCGTGGACTACGAGAAAGCCTTCGACTCGATCGAAACCTCGGCTGTACTACAATCTCTCCAGAGGTGCCAAGTGGACTATCGCTATATCGAAGTGCTGAAGTGTTTGTACGAGAACGCCACTATGTCAGTCCGACTCCAGGACCAGAACTCGAAGCCTATTCCGTTGCAGCGGGGAGTCAGGCAAGGAGATGTTATTTCTCCTAAACTGTTTACCGCTGCACTGGAGGATGTTTTCAAGACTCTGGACTGGAGAAGGCTAGGCATCAACATAAACGGCGAGTACATCACTCACCTTCGGTTTGCTGACGACATAGTAGTCTTGGCTGAGACCATGGAGGATTTGAGTACGATGCTCGATGACCTCAGTAAGGCCTCCGAGCGAGTTGATCTAAAGATGAACATGGATAAGACGAAGATCATGTCAAATACCCATGTAGCGCCTACTCCCGTTGCAATCGGAGACTTTACACTCGAAGTTGTGGACGATTATATATACTTAGGACATACTGTCCAGTTAGGTGGATCCAACTTCGAGAAAGAGGTCAATCGACGAATCCGACTCGGTTGGGCAGCGTTCGGGAAGCTACGGCACATCTTTTTGTCCAATATTCCGCAGTGTCTCAAGACGAAAGTCTTTGACCAGTGTGTGTTGCCAGTGATGACATATGGTAATGAAACGTGGTCGCTTACAATGGGCCTCATAAGAAAGCTCAAAGTCACCCAGGGGGCAATGGAGAGGGTTATGGTTGGAGTCTCTCTGCGTGATCGCATCAGAAATGAGGCCATCCGCAGCAGAACCAAAGTAACCGATATAGCCCTCCGAATCGCTGGACTAAAGTGGCAGTGGGCGGGGCGCATTGCTCGTAGAACCGATGGCCGTTGGGGCGGAAAGGTTCTCGAGTGGCGACCACGAACCGGAAGGCGCAGCGTGGGTAGACCCCCCGCAAGGTGGACTGATGACCTGGTGAAGGTCGCGGGAGTCCGCTGGATGCGGGTGGCGCAGGACCGGTCATTGTGGCACTCTTTGGGGGAGGCCTATGTCCAGCAGTGGACGTCTTTCGGCTGATATGATGATGATGATGATTTATTTATTTCTCACCAAGGTCAAATATAGTTTGGCCAGAGCTTAAGTATAGACAGAATCATGCACTCTTGTTCTTACGCTAGTACTAGCACCCAAAAAAGGGATAAATATCCATAGTTTTTAGGGTTCCGTAGTTAAGTAGTTTCTTCTACTGCCACTAACAAGATTAGCTAGTTAAGACTACAAAGGTTTAGTACACGTCCGACCGCGGGATAGACATTTTCACGTTTTACAAGAAGATTTTGGCTTTAGACCCGATTATCAACGCTAGCCCAATGTGGAATGGGAGTTCACAAATACCTTTAATTTTTTTCATAGATATATGCAGACCATCAATGTGAACAGTTCTTCCATAAGTTACTAGAACTTGAATACAGTTTTGATGTATAAACCCAAGACTAATCCTTATTTACTCATTAAAATGTTTACTCAATTGCAGACGCAGCCACGGGGCGCAATAAGCCTCTTATCGTGCATTTATGTGACTCGTAAAACTGCCACGACCTGCGACCCTAATGTCATTCCCATCGCACCGAGCATTAACGAGTGGAGGGCTCAGGGTCCAATCTAATGTAACTAACGGCCTGGTCTGGATTACGTTACTCGTTTGTAAGGTAGAATATAGGACCTAATATGCAGCCCTGTGGTACACTTTGTGGAACGCTACAGTGGAAGCAACTCTATCTGGGAATACGCCAGATGATCACGATCACTCAGATCGATCGATATACTCAGATATGATGAAGGGACACACTACAGGGAGGGGGACTATAGGGAGCTTACACTACTTTATCAATTTACGAATTTAGCCAATTTGGATGGATGACTTTTATGTTTAAATGACAATAAAACTGATCCAAACAAACTGATCCAAGCGATAACATTTTGAAATTAGCAAAAGCAGCAAGGTCGAAGAAACATCCCAGAATCGAGAATGGTGTACTGGGTGGAGACTGGGTGTTGCAAGCGTCCATAGGCCAGGCGATCGCTTAAGAGCTTATAGAGTTCAAGCCACCGGAGCGGCCATTGATAGCCGTTCCCCTCTGCCGAAAACATATGACCAGTGGTCATATTTATTGTATGGACTGACGTTTATCTCACGTATAGTCCATACATTTGACGTTCCCCTCTCCTGCAAAAATCGGCAGACTTTTTTGTATAGAAAATGACAGACATGGCTACTCCGGGGTGAATTTTGTAAGCTTAAGAAGCGAGCTGTATTTTTTTTGCCAACGACGTAAAAAAAATGGATCTGTAACTCTTGTTTGATTGGTTTGCCCGCAATCATGCATCCAAAGATAACCCGGCCAGATTTCGAAACGAAATCGTAAAAGACCGCTTTCCGCCCGATAACTTTAAAACCTCATTTTATATGTCTTCGTAAATAATATTTATCAAGATTTAATATAAACTTTTACGCGATCCCGATTTTAATTCGGATTTCAGATTTGATTGTGGAGGGTTTACTGCGTTTTAAAAAGATCGAGATCGGATCGTTAAATTTAAAAATGTAAAACGGGTTATTGGAAATAAAGAACTGACAGCCTTTATGCTTGATTTTTGGTTGACGACTCTTAGGGTGGGTTGCACCACGCATAAATAACGAACTAATCAACGTTCAATATGGCGACGGAGCTGTCATCCCATAGAAAACTGTCAAGCTTTTCATACAATACTTTTTTAACGATTACGTTGACGTTAACTGACGGTTTGGTGCAACCGGCCCTTAGTAAACAAATAAATGTCATAATATAGTCGAAATTATCCGATGACCGATTTGATTTCGTACCAAAGTTTTGGGCGTTTCCAGCGATTTACTTGCAAATGAAATGACCAATATAACAAGACCCTTCTGAAGATTTTCTTTTCGCCTATTAGCTCCACAACCCCTTGATCGATCCTGCTCATATACGAACTCTTAAATTATGTATATGTATCTCTGCTACAACCACAACAAGTTTCATACAGATCAAACAAACGTTACTAAAGTTATCGCAGAACAAACCCTCAAAATCAAAAAGCCATTGAAATGCCGAGACGTCCCAGTAGTCGAAGTTGTTTGTAATAACTTCACTTCGCTTACGCTCCGCTCGTTCGATTAGGAAGATGATATTAGCGATTATCGCGGCTTTTAACCACGGCTCAATAGAGTCTGGGGCCCGCTCAGCAACGAAAATCAAAATAAACTAAAGTCAGAATATATGAAATATCGTTACTAAAAGTTTGAATTTTTGACATGACAAGTCAGAATTCAATTCGAGTTTTGATAGACTGTATAAAAAAACAATGGACCTTTTTGAGTTGTACAGTCGCCTTCAGATACATCGGAGCGGCGAAGGTGGTCACAAATATCTGAGCAACGCCTCTATTGTCAAGACGATAAAGTGCATGTTCAGATATTTTTGAGTACCTTGGCCGCTCCGATATATTTGATAGCTGTACAAAATAGCATTCCGTGACACGCTTTTAACCGTATTTTAAAAGATCTGTGTCAATACAAAAGGTCTTAAAACGTTACCTCTGTATACGCATCATGACGCCTTTTTAGGATTTATAAGTACAATAGACAAAATAATAATAGCGTATGATTGTATAAACATATGCGTCTAATTGTAAGTTCTTAAACACAAAGTATGACTAGGACCTTATTCCGTTGGTGTAAAGTCTAAATTTAAATCCCACACATATGTGTTCTTCCAATATGGTTGTCACCTGCCACGATCTCAGAGTATCTTATTGTGTAAAAACTGGGGCGACAAGTGATTTTTTGCAAGGTTGGGACAAAGTATGAAAGCGACAGTTTGAAATTGACAGCTAAGGTTTGGTCACTAACGTATTTGTGGGCACTGTGACAAATAGACATGGGTTTACTAAAAAAAGTGTTATTTGTGGCGAAATTAACAGTATTATGTCGTTAGTGGATTAGTTACGAAATGATTTTACCAAACAGAGCCTTTAGGGTATTCAGAATTATTACTATATGTAAGGTCAATTTAGCAAATTCCATTATAGGGACTATTCCGTCCATTAGCGTTGTGGATGGATTAGCCCCCTATAACGGAATTAGCCACATTGCATACTTGAAAAATAGATCACAGATATTAATATAGTCATTATGAAATATACCTATAGGTTAGATTAGGTTAGATTAGGCGCTGGTCTTCCATCACGTCTTTAAGAGGCTGACAACACCCGATGAATTTCAAATTGACTTAAACAGTTTTTTAGCTATAACATACCTACTTGTTTTGGGAAAAAATATATGTTAATATTCTTTATATTCGGAAGAACTTTATTAATTCCGATACACAATTGGACGAAATCGGCTAACAGAAAATAATTCCAAAGTTACATCTTAAAATTAGCTTTAAACAGTTGTATGTTTTTTGTTTCTTGACTTATACGTCTGTAGTTAGGAACAAAATTTCACCACACTAATACTACAAACTTTATTATTTCTCAATTAAAGCGTAGTTTTTGTTTTAATTCATTATTTTGCTAAATTTGCAATGAGCTCCCATACTAATCGTTACACAGTGTTTCTCTTCCACTCGCGTTGAAAAAAATTGGGATGGAATTTAGCTCTTGTTATCCCCTTAAGTTGTGTAACTCGTCTGTCCCACCCATTTTACCTTCTTAACCCAAACCGCTCCCATGGACTCCAAGCCCATACAATAAATACTGTGCCCTGTCTCTGCCTGGTCGTTTATGTTCTTTATTGTTCACGGGCCCTGGTCACAAATGAGCCTATGGTATTTATTTAATGGCGTTTAACGACCTATAATCAGCGTAATATCCTCTTACGAAAATAATACAAATAAATCAGTATGAAAACATTGTTGCAGTTACAGTGTTCAAAATATAGATACTTACAGAAAAGCAACAGAAGAACAAATCGAATTATTTATATAAGTATTTTTATGTTTACTTTAAGTAGACATACTAGTATAGATGTCATATAAACTTATATACTTAGATGTCATATACAAAGGAAAAAGTGACCTAGGCCTCCGGTGCCCAGGGCTGGGATCGAACCAGCGTCTTCTTCATTCGCGGCAGACGCCCTAACCAGTAGGCTACTCAACACCCAACAAATCCCATCATTTGTACTAATTAATAACTTAGCAATAAATAACCGTCTGGAGAAATAACTGTCATTTGAAGTCGCTAAGATTTAAAAAATAACTACGACAACTTCAATACACCTACGCAAAGTAAAGAACACGAAATTGTAGGGATCACCCGATAGACTCAAAATCTCTTACCAGGGTCACCCTGCCATCCCACACGATTCGACCAACACCTACAAAGTTCCACTTAACTACTTTAAACCTTAAGCCAATGGCGTAAGGACCATCCTGAATGCTAAGTTAACGTGGTAATGGTATACCTTCGTTTATACCCTGCACTTGCTAAACATCCTGTCTAATGATGCTGTCATTGGTACTGGGGTTAGCATCATCTATTTTCAACTTTAATTCAATACAGTAAAGCTTAAATTTGTTTGAGTGAGAGTAGGGGAAGTCGGGTGCAAGGGAAATTGAACTTTATGAGTGTCAGCTGAGGTTTATGTTTGTGGGATGAGAATAATCATGCTCGGTTCGACTACATAGTTGCAAAGGCAGATAGGTTCCTCTTGTAACTTGTAACTTAATGAGTTTGTGCATGTGTGTGTTTGTTTGTTTGTCCGTCTTTCACGGAAAAACGGGGCGACGTCGTATAGTTTCCGAGTAAAATGCCTGTGACATACGGACGGACAGACAGACAGACAGACATGACGAATCCATAAGGGTTCCGTTTTTGCCATTTGGCTGCGGAACCCTAAAAACAAATATGTTTGCAAATTAATTCAAATCTTTACTTTTCAGGTTTTATAAAGCGTGTAAATAAATTGTATTTAATCTTTAGTTTCAAGCCTCCATAAGCTACAGTAACCATAAGACCATAACAATTTATGGTCATTAGGCAAGCTATCTCCTTGTTTGCCACCGACGATACATTAAAAAATAGAAATAATTGTCTGAAAGTAGGTAAAACTCAGAAGTACAATGAAGAGCGTATCAAATGCACTTGGCAACCGGTCCCCCGCTGTAAACATCCCCAGCGAGCCATCATTTACACACCCCATTTATTTTCAACTTTATGGCCTACGACTTACGGTCCAATTTCAATCGTGGCCAGCAACTTAGTAAAAATTTTGTTGTTAAAATAAAAACATTACAATTGAGTTTGAACGTTATTGGTTTAGATTTAAGGTTGGGTTTTGTATAGATGTTTGGTAATATATTACACTCACATGCAGGTATTAGCTGGTAGGGACAGCAAAAAACGAAAGATTTATAGTTTGTTTTGTACTGTCGACAAAAAAATGGGTTAAGTGTTTAAAGTTTATTCGTTCTCTGGAACATGTGCGTGTTTTTTTTTTTTAATTTAGGATCAGGTTTCGGGGTAGCCCGGTAGCCGTTTTTGTGGAGGTAGAAGATTAAAAAAAGGTGGGGAAAATGGACTTTTGGGATTTTGGTAGGCATGTTGCAAATGTTGAATATTTTCGATGCATAATTTTTTTTCGCAGTTTTGGACGTTTGGTCCGACATATGTCAGATAATCTTGTAAAGTCGTACGTCGGGCAATGAAGGGCCATCAAACATGTATTTCTGGCAAGCTTTGGTAGCTTAGTTGGTAAAAGCGTGATCTTCTGAAAGTCTAAGTTGGAATCTTGCTCTAGATTGATTTTTTCCGTTTTATTGAACGTTGAACGGCCTCCTAGCCTAGTCGGTAGTGACCCTGCCTTCGAATCAGGAGGTCCCGGGTTCGAATCCTGGTCAGGGCATTTATTTGTGTGTTTATCACGGATATTTGTGCCTGAGTTATGGATGTTTTCTATGTATTTAAGTATTTATATGTATATATCTATTATATATATCGTCGCCTAGTACCCACAACACAAGCCTTATTGAGCTTACTGTGGGACTAGGTTGATTTGTGTAAGATAGTCCCATAATATTTATTTATTTATTTATTTATCCTATAATTTTACAATTTATTTTGGTTAGTTTAGAAACCTACAGGTGTAATAAATAGTGTTCCATTTTAGGGCATAATTGGTATTGTTTTGCGAGATTTGCGACAGAAAAAGTAGGGGAAAATTTTTTTTGAAGCGAAATTTTTTTTTATATGGGACACGTCATCCCAGCCGGCTGACCCCCCATACAAAACCATATTTTTTGCGTGAAAATTTTTTTCGTAGTTTTTCATAATTGTAATATGCCCTTATACGGATCACCAGTATTTACGTTACACCCTGTATAACAGAACAACAGTATTTGATCACGACTCACGACATTCTGAAATGGAGTAGGTACTTAGTTTTTTTTGGTAATTTTGTTTAATCTTAGATGCTCTTTTATATTAAATGTTCAGCAACGCCTGAAACTTAAATATCTTATGTCATCTTAGGATAAAACCAGATATAATAGGTATCTAGATATTGTTGTTTGCGTTTCCATGACAAAGTAATGGCAAATTGAGTGCCATAACAACTCTTATCGAATGCGTTTCAGATATTTTGAGCATCATGTTGGTTACATTGTATGTAATGGCAGCCATCTGTACGAAATGTATTGCTATTTCAGTTCAAAGATACAGTGTAGGTAATGGGTATAAAGTGGAAACATCTTGCCAACAAGGAAGCAACATTTATAGCTGTATAACTTCTGTTATTATCAGAGCTCGGATTTTTCACGGCAAAACAAAACACTAGCGTAATTTAGCCAGTGCTTGAAATATTATTTTATCGATATCGATAATTCAGAACTAGAAGAAATAAAAGTCACCAAATAAAATTAATATGTAATAAAACTAATAAAAACATTTGTATAAAGTTACTATATATTAGAAACAGACGCAATTTCTTCTTCAAAATCTACGTCAGTACACACAGCAGCACAAGACATTTTATTTGGGTAATATGATAGGAGTAGATGATCATTATCTTTTCAACATTCTCTGGGAGTAAACAGTTGCGTTTATCACTATAAATCCATTTATGTACACTAAATGTACGTTCAACTTCAGTTGACGTCAAGGGAGCAAATTTATAGAATTCATTATCAGTTCGGGTAATATTTTCAGATATGTCTCTTAAAATTTCGTAATCAGGATTTCGTTCGAGCACGGCTTCAAATTTACGTATCACTGGTAAAAGTTTACTCCAGTTTACGTAGCAACGAACAGTATCCAGAATGAGGAAGGATTCCGCAATGGATAAAGTCGAACATTGCAATTGTTCTATTGAAGAGGCTATTACTTCGTAGTTGTCGCGAATGAAATTTAACTCCGGTTGTAGTTTGCGTGTTTGAAAACATTTTTTTGCAGCTCTTATAGCTGCCGAGTCATTAGCAAGTATGGGGACGACATCACGTATTTGCTCATAGTATTGAGCGTAATATACCGCAGCAGATATCCAAGTTCCCCATCTGGTGATAATTGGCTCGGGAGGTAGGGGAATGGACGGATATTTTGCCTTAAAAAGGCGTACACGCTCTGGAGATTTTAGGAATATCTTTTTGACATTCGATATCAACCCATCCACACCTTTGAAATTATCTCGCACTTCTTCGGCAACCCGGTGCAGACCATGAGCTAAACACGTAATGTGTTTCATACGAGGAAACGTTGCTTTTAAAATACGACCGGCTTTAAGCATATATGCGGCACTATCTGTGCAAAGTAAAAGCAAATTGTTTACGTTGTCATTGAAAGAATTTTGAAACAAAAATTTTAATTGGTTTATTATTAGGTTTGCTATTGTTTCCCCATTTACCTTCTCTAAAACCTTCGACCCCAAAAGATAAAATTGCTTAGAACAATTTTTTTGTAAAGACCGAATCACCACGTTTGTCACACATTTTCCCATGAAATCTGGTGTTTCGTCTATAGATATCCACAAATAATTGGTTTTGTTTACCTCTCTTATACCCTGTATAGTTTTTTTGTACACGAGATTTAAATAAATTTTTCGCAGGGTCGATTCGTCCGGTAAAGAAGTCATAGAGCAGTCGCAACATAAATACTTGTTAAAAAAATGACGAAAATTATTGTTGTTGACTGTTGCCCATGGTATGTTGCATGAAATAAGAAAAATAATTAAATCGAAATAAAATTGATGTTTCCTATTTGGTTGCCCCGAACGGTAATAGTGGCGGTTGCTTTTCACATGATTCTCAATATTGCATTTCTTCAGTTTTAGATGCATATCGCACATAGAGCAGTATATAGTGGAGGTCACTTCATTATAGACTAACTCAGGGTGATTTTCAATCCACGTTTTGATCCGATCTTGTACATTACTCATTTTTGTATTAATTGATACCTTGCAATATTAAGTTATTATACGTATATCCAACACGTCGGATTCAATGCGTTGCGAAATAAATAATACCTAGATGCAATTTACGTTTTATATGTAATGAAATGACAGTTAAAGTGTGAATGTCATATGTCATGTGAGATGAAATTTGCAGTCGTTTCTATCATTTTAAATGAGGTGGTATAGTTACTTCGTTCTAAGTTGTACATGCAGACCTACCTCTTTGTTGCTCGACTATGGCAAAGCTAAAATGAAAAGTTATTTTATTACTTATACAGGATGTCCGGTAATTAATGCACAACCTTCTAACCCCCAGTAGGTCACCTTAGACTGGTCAAAAATATTGATTTTGAGCTCTAGTAAGTCTCCTGTTTTTCGAAATTTTCGCACGTTTGTTAGTTTTTAAATTTTGACATTCAAACTGATAGGTGTACAGTCGAGTACAAAGATATGTATACGCCTGGAAGTTACAAAATTATGTATCCATTTAAGTTAGTAGCCATGTTTGGTTACTTTAATACATGCCCAAATAATGTGACAGCACCGAGTATACGCCGAATGTTACAAATTTATGTACACACTGACACGTAAACAATGATGGGAACGTTTTAACGTATGTTTATATGACTGCAGATACTGTTACAATTTTATGTATACACGACATGAAGGATATAGATAGGTATACAAACTGCTTCCTTTTTACTTAAAGAGGCGGTTAAGCCTAGAAGTACTTCACCGTAGATAATATTATTTATGATTAATAAATGATGCATGACACATCATTATGTGTTTAACTGTCATGTGTGACACATCCTAAAAATAAAATACGGATATAAAAATTATAAAAATACCGTTTCTAAGATACACCAGTTATGGCTTACCGTATCGATGAACATATGAAACACCGTATTGTTTCGATGCGTGAAAGTGGAGTGTCTGTTACCGATATATCCGAGGAGTTAGGCATTACGGTAATTATAATTAAGAGTTCTTTTGGCATAATAATTTTTTTACGGAGATAATAAATGTAGTTTTGATTTTACCATAATTTTAATTACAGCGAAAAACTGTGTATCTCTGGATTGAGCGTTGGGCAAGTGATGGAAACGTAAAACATCGCGTTTCTAATGGACGGCATAAAAAAACTTCCGCAGCCAGCGACAGGCGTTTGATCGAGGATGTGATGGTCCGACGTTTCGTGAGCATCCCAACTTACGCTGCAGAATTGAACGTTTGTTCAAATACAATACGAAGGCGTCTACGAAGTGTCGGATTGCGTCACAGAATTCCTGCCAGGAAACCCCACCTGACTGACCGCCACAAAAGAATGAGAAGGAATTTCGTAAGAAATTTTAAGGATTTTGACTTCGAGAAAGTTATTTTTGTGGATGAAAAAACATTTACCACTAATGCGGACGGGCGTGTTTCCTTATACAGAGTCGACAAAACACGTTATGATGAAAATAATGTGCTGCCGGACCGAAGGAGCGGCCGGCTGTCTTTGGGATTTTGGGGGTGGATTTCTAGTTCTGGACCCGGAGAACTGATTGAGATCACAACGCGTTTGAATGCGAATGGGTATATAGAAATATTAAGAGACGTTTTAGTGCCGACTGTTACAAATGTGTTTGGGGATGTAACAATTTTTCTTCTACAGGACAACTCATCTGTGCACAACTCCCGGTTGGTGCAAGCTTGGATTGATGATCAACCCAATATAGAGTTAATAAAATTGAGTCCCAAATCACCAGACCTCAATGTGATCGAAAATATGTGGGCTATGATGGTCCAAAATTGGGATTCGTCTCAAGTAAAAACCATTAATAGTTTACGCGAACATGTTCATCAACTATGGGAATATTACAGAGGGACGAACTATTGTGAAAAACTAGTGAGTTCAATGTGAACTCGTCTAGAAGCCGTAGAAGCAGCCGAAGGCGGCTATACAAAATATTAGTCGAGCAAAAGATAGATACTAGTTAATAGTAGCACAAGAGCTAATTTTTATTTTTAAGAGAATAGGTCCTTTTTAGTTTTATTTCTAATATTAAAGTTACAAATTTACCATTATTAGTGATTTTATTTATTTTTATACAGTATTAAATATACTATCTTTGAGTGACAAGCAAAAGTAACTAATCATTTTTAAAAAATACCTTTTTTGTTACCAGTACGGTTCACTATGGCTCTTGACTTGTGGCAATTGAATTGTGGCAGTATGTGTTTTAATTACGCAGACAAAGTTTTAAAACAAAATGTGAAAAAATATTATTTTTTCGGGTACCTCCCGTACACATGGAGTGGGGGGGTAAATATTATTTTTACTCCAACCCTAATGTGTGGGGTATCGTTGGATAGGTCTTTTTAAAACAATAAGGGTATTCTGAAACAATTTTTGGACAAAACTAATACTTTCGTAAATATTAGCTCCGAAAGTTTAAAAAAGTGTTTATCGTATTTCCTCGATATCTCATTAAACATTGATCCTAGCAAAAAATTGCAAAGAATCTTTTTTATAGAAATTTAGATGTGGATAAATTAAGCAATAAAACATTTTTTCGTATGAGCTACCGTTACCGAGTTATTTACGAAAAACCAAAATAAGGGACCTTTACACCCCCCTCTCCCCGCTAGCGGCGCCCCCATCCACCGGTACTTTTAGTATGTTGTGTAAGATACCTTTGCCTACAACTACACCAAAATTCAGCTATACACGAATTACTTCCCCTATCAGGCAGTTAAGCGTCTTCGTTTGGTGAGCTAATTGATGCATGGGATGAAATAGCTGACGCCGAAGAAAATCTAATGGATTTTGATGCTGACCATACGAACGATATAGTTAATATATTTAGAAATGTATTGAATGTTCTTAATTTGACTATCTCGGCTATTGTTAATTAAATATAATATTGGAAATTAAAGTTGTTTACGTCACCACCTGGCCATAATGTGAGTTTTACCGCTCGCTACGCTTACGGTAAAACTCGCATTATGGCCAGGTGGGGACGTAAAATTGTGTACTCACCACGGGCAGTAAAAAAGAAAGCCCTCTATCGCATATTTACAACCCTCGCCTGCGGCTCGGGTCCCAAATACCTGCGATTTCGGGCTTTCTTTTTTTTACAGCCCTAGGTAAGTAATGTACTATTATTAAACCTAATTTATAATGTATAATGTAGAACATTATTAGAACTGGGATACATTAAATTTTTACTTCATAAACCGAAAATATGTTGCTCCGGTTACCTTATAACAGTCTATACAATAAACGATATCTTATGTTATCTTATAGCCCTGAAAACGTCAAGAAAACTTCACATATCGGAATGACAGACTTGGCCTATAACCGCGAACCACTTCGATCATCGAATCGTCTATTGGCATCACTCTCTTTCGCATGTGCAAGAGCGATAGAGACGGGACGATCGTTTTGTCGATTTTCGAATTTCGCGGTAGGCCCTTTGATTCGGATTTGAGTCGTGATAGCTGCTAGGGCCCGATGTAGATACATTCGGGTATTCGGCAAATAACTGTCATGGTGTCTCTATCTTTTTCTATGGACAATGAAGGAGATAAACACGAATATTCGCCGAACCCGAATATATAGATCGGTCTTAAGAGGGAGTAACTAATTTGTTAGAATGAAACGCACCTATTATTAATTGCGGATGCTAGGATATCATTTTTGCTTTGAATTCTCGCTGTTATTTTTGACAGCCGATTCGATGACGTCATGCACAAAATGAAAGAGACAATAATATATATCTGATGGGTTCATAAATTCGAAAAATAAAGTTGATTGTCGTGTATACATAAAATTGTAACAGTATCTGCAGTCATATAAACATACGTTAAAACGTTCCCATCATTGTTTACGTGTCAGTGTGTACATAAATTTGTAACATTCGGCGTATACTCGGTGCTGTCACATTATTTGGGCATGTATTAAAGTAACCAAACATGGCTACTAACTTAAATGGATACATAATTTTGTAACTTCCAGGCGTATACATATCTTTGTACTCGACTGTACCATCGAATAAAAAAAGAAAAAATGTACTGAGGCAATACCTGTCATATACTCTAGTAAGACTCGATAGGTGTCGATAAAATAATATTTCAAGCACTGGCTAAATTACGCTAGTGTTTTGTTTTGCCGTGAAAAATTTATTATGTAAGAGCAACAATAATAAGAGTGACGAAAGTGAGAGGGGTTTAGAAATAAGCATAGGCTTATTTCTAGATCCGGACATCTGGCAGCTGTAAAGTGGTGGAGGTCAAACAATGCAAACCACTTTAAGAATACAATCTAGACTACCGGTTTTGATAACGTATTATGAGAAATATAAATAATTAGATTATATCATTGCCAAAACTTTCTGATGGGGGAAAGTAGTCCAAAACGACGCATAATGTAATTCATGTTAAAATCCTTTATAAATAAAGAAAACTTCGGCAGTTTTGGTATTCCTTTTTTCCAACTGAAAAATTTTCCTAGTCTGTCACTCTGATCTCCACCCATTAAAAGCTGCCAGATACCTGGATCTAGCAATAAGGATAGTATTGCAATCTGACTAGACTGGTTTCGTTGCTCTCATTATTGTTTTTTATCTGACGTGGCCAGCTCTTAGTCTATTACTAACTCCGCCAGAGACTTACTCCGCGTGGAAGCCGTTAAAAACTTCCAATCCCTTTTTCACCCCCTTTGGGGTTGAATTTGTCTTAAAGGGTCGGCGACACGCATATGACATCTGGAGTTGCAGGCGTTTATAGGCTACGGTAGCTGCTCACCATCAGGCAGGCCGTATGCTTGTTTGCCACCGTCGTATAAAAAATATTTTAATAGAGGAATTTCATGATATTTAAAACATTTTATTTCTGAAAACGGCTTAGACTGCGTTTATATAGGTAG
Organism: Pammene aurita; assembly: GCA_947086415.1. Classification (NCBI taxonomy): domain Eukaryota; kingdom Metazoa; phylum Arthropoda; class Insecta; order Lepidoptera; family Tortricidae; genus Pammene; species Pammene aurita. The sequence goes on from OX352308.1 coordinate 31,666,112, forward strand.
GTAACGTGTGTGTTTTATAGGTACCTACGTATTTAGATGCTAGAATATGAGTTGCCTAATCGCCTCGCTCAATATGAACACTGGTTAATATTTCAACCATGTATATTTTTATACATTTCGGCCGATCACATATATTATTGTCGTTTTCTATGGGGAAGTCAAAAAAAAATCGTTCCATAGTAAAAATTGTTCAGTATATGGACTACCTAACCACCTCGCTCAATATGAAAGGTGATCAATATTTCACCCTGTATACAAGTCACTAGGGTTCGTAATACATATTAGGATAAGGCAGGGTTAAAAGCTTCAAGGGTAATTTAAATTTAACTCCTAAACTCGTTGATCGTTGAAAGATCTTACGGTCAGAGGTCGCGACCATATCATTTTATTCTTAAGATGTATATTTACATTACAAAGTTTGTTTAATATTTAATGATACTTGTATTACAAATGTGTATGTAGGTTTTTTAAATAATCGTACGTGCCAAAAGTAAAGATTTCCCCAAAAAGTCGTTAACAAACATTATTAAGTCGCAAAAAACAACCATACTCATTGAAATTAAAGAACGTGCGTTTTATTCGACTTCTGTTGCAAAAACTGTTCCAACGATAATGTACGTGATATTACAAAAGGGCAAATCTTCGGCACACTTACACTAAACTTATTGTAGTTATTGTACACCCAAAAGCCATATTAAGCAGAAACATATCCGTATTTCCTAGAACCCACGGTAAATGCAAAAAACCTCGGGTATCCCTATTCCTTTTCAAACAAACAAGTATCATTTTAGCGTGAACGTTTTCTATCTCGACGTTGCTTTTGCCAGCGTTATTGAGATGTGTCACAGACGATTCTAGCCTTTGAAGATTTCTTGTGCGTGTTTACACTTTGTTTATTACGCCTACGCGCGTCAAAAGAAATCATTTGTTACCGTAAAAATACCTCAACACACAATTTTAGACTTTGTTACCTCGACTTTAAGTTTCTTTTTAGGTTGTATCGTGTTGAGAATTCTCAGGAATCTATTGAAGTGAAAATGTCCGAAAATAGCCGAAGTTTCCCGATGGCGGTCGGTCGGAAAATCAAAGGCACCAAGGAAGGACAAAGCTTGTGGCGCCACTGTGTTCGTGAAACAGGATATTTGTATGAGGTTTTATTAGTTCGAGTTTCCGCCGCCTATTGGTAGAATTTAGGATAAAGGACGCAGTAGAGCGTGAGGAGGATATGAGATTCCTGGGTGTGGGTTCAAGTTCGCAAAGTGTCGTTGTTGCGTACTTTTATTAGAATAATGCATGTACCTATACTCACAGTCGGCGGAACAAGAAGCCCTTTCACATGCTTTATCGCCTTGACAATAACGTGTGCTTAAGTCATTTGAACTAATTGAACACCTCAAGTAATTAGCCATTTTTAGGATTCCGTAGACAAAATGGCGAAAACGGAACCCTTATCGTTTCGTCATGTCCGTCTGTCCGTCCGTCCGTCATGTGATTAAGTAATATTTTCAGAAATAATCGCTCTGAAAATCAGAGAAATCGGGTCCCCCCCTGTAACTTTTGAACCGTAAGTTCAAAAAATATTAAAAAGTTTAAGAAAATGCGCCTTTTATCACATACTTTCTACGAAAATTATTTTGAACATTATCGGTTCGGCCAATATTGACTTATCTCCAATAATCTTCTTCCAAAGGCTTCAGATACGACCTTTTGGTATTTGTTTGGTTCTTATTCCATTGAAGATACGGAACCCCCCATTATGCGTGGTCCGATACGTACTTGGCCTTGCTAAAAATGTATACCAAAGAGACTTAATATACCAACCACTCCCAAGTTAGGTTTTAAATAAATGGATGAACATTCGATATCAAAATTGTATTAAATTGTAATTGTGTTGTTGTTTGTTGTTGTGTAAATTGCATTGAGTAAACAAAAAAGTCTTAGGTTTCAATTGAATTCTAAAATTTCACGAATTAAATTACCACTGAGAAATTGATAGCGTCGGGTTCCGATATTATTGAAGAGAAATAGTAGAAGGATGGAAAAATATCGCAATCGAAACTCTAGACGGGTAAATACTTATAAACCGAGATTGTTATTTTGCTTTTAAAATATAATGGAAAATGCCATTTCATGGATCTTAGAAAATGTTAATTTTTAGAAGTAATAAACACATAAAACTACCTACTTACTTAAATAGGTACATCGTCTTTTTTAGGGTTCCGTACCGAAAGGGTAAAAACGGGACCCTATTACTAAGACTCCGCTGTCCGTCCGTCCGTCTGTTCTGTCACCAGGCTGTATCTCATGAACCGTAATAGTTAGACAGTTGAAAGTTTTACAGATGATGTATTTCTGTTGTCGCTATAACAACAAATACAAAATATAAATATTTATTTATAAGGGTTCTCCGATACAACAGACATGATTTTTTTGCCGTTTTTATAGATAATGGTACCGAACCCCTCGTGCGCAAGTCCGACTCACAATTCAAATTTAAATTTTATAAACATTTTGTATGTGACGTCACGAAATTTAGGACCCCTCCCTCCCCTTGTCTCAACATGTCACACATGTAGACCCCCTCCCACCCTATAAGTGTCACGTAATTAATGGATGAGCCCTAAAGATGCTGGTCACATGTATGGAACCTAGAAACGGTCAGCAAAAAAACAATCACCATTTCTTATCAACCTCCAATCCACATCCCATCAACCTTGAAAACTATAACCCCACTTTATATGCAGTAAAAACTAAAATAAATGCTCTCCCAACACATTAAAATGCGCCGAACGCAAGCATGACGTAACCACGGCATAACTCAGGCATCTTTGTATAAAGATTTACGAAAAGGCCTAAGCGCCATTAGTTTCCCATACACATAATCCCTACAGTTTTAAGAGGATCCGTCCGAATTCACTCACGGATAAAGACGACCTTCAAACTTCTCCCCTAAGAGTGAAAGAGAAGTAAGATGTTCTAAAAAGGGGCTAAATTATGACATAATGATGGCACCCCATACAAGCGAATACGGTGCACTTTATAGTTATTGAGTTAAAGGTGATTTTTGAACGATGCAGTAGATCAATATATAAAATAGACTGAGAGCGAGACGGGTTTTAGAATTTAGGGTCTAATTTTGCGTTGTTTTGTTTTATTTGGCATTTGGAAGTTAGTTTTGGATACTGTTTTGTAGCTAAAATGTCTGCCAAAATAATTATACGAGTATGTATTCGGTTACACCAATTTATTAGAAATTCGGCGAAATTCTAATAATTAGTTTCAAATTTCTTAAAGAAAAAAGGAAATTTAACTGTATCTATGTACTAAAATATATATACGGTATGTATCTACATATTATAGTCATACTAGACCACTCATACCTATATAATTAGATGATATATCGTCAATATTAGCAAAAACTAGTATAATACGTGCGTAATTAATATAATTATGGTACTACACTAGTATAACGAGTTTACGAGTAGTACGAGTATCATAAAAGCGACCAGTTAAATACAAACCAGTTTACATTAGCCTATAATTAAAACAAATTATTATTGAAGGATAAAAAAGCGGAATATATGTTAATTAGTAAAGAATCACAATAAAAAACGTTATAACAGGCCTAAAGACTGTATAAAACCGTTGTTATATCGGTCACGTAGGTGTTGGCAAAGTAACTTGTGACTTGATTTTAATCTCATTTGCATTGTTTTGTTTCAATATTTTTTAAATGTTCATGGTTACTTTAAAAAACAAGCTATTCAAAAATAAGAAAGGGTTTGTCGATTATACCGAACGTCTATAGAAATAGCTAATAATGTAGGTATACAAACATGGCTGATTCATTAGACAACAAAACCATTTGACAAATTATTACTAAAGAAATTTGTTTTTTACTGAAATACATATACCTAATTAAGAAACAAACAGAATTTTTATTATAAGCCTTCAGATATATCGGAGCGGCCACGGTGGTCACAAATATCTCAACTACGCCTCTATTACCAAGGCGATAAAGTGCATGTTCAGATATTTTTGAGTACCTTGGCAGCTCCGATATATTTGATGGCGACTGTACTAAACTACATTTATCTGTTACATAACATTATGTTATATTGGTTACATTGACGATGGAACCAATGGTTGTTCTTTAAGTGCGTGATTGAGAAGCAATGAAATTGGTTTGTTTACATCATTTGCCATTTGTATTCACCATCGGTGAACTTGAGAATTGGTATAGATAGATAACTAAATACATATATTTGCACTTCCAGGTTTCGATTACCCTAATCTAATCTTTGTGATATGTGATTCAATCCCCATATATCCAATATAATTATAGCCAATCTTTCAACCCCTTTAACCATCAACATATTGAATCCTCCTTTTTAGGGTTCCGTAGCCAAATGCAAAAAATGGAAACCTTTATGGATTCGTTATGTCTGTCTGTCTGTATGTCCGTCCGTACGTCATAGTCATTTTATTTATCGGTTCAGCCATTTTTGAGTTATCTCCAAAAAACTTCTTCCATAGGCATCAGATACGACCTTTTGGTATTAGTTTGGTTCTTATTCCATTGAAGGTACGGAACCCTCCTATGCGTGGTCTGACACGCACTTGGCCGGTTTTTATTAATTTTTAAGATGTCAAAACGTGACTGTACTGTATTCAAATACGCTTATAAATACTTTAATTAAATCCCTACGTCATACACTAACCATATGAACCACATTTGCATGCGAATTGTTTCCTGAATATAATAAGCACGACCGAAATAGTTACTTCTATCTTGTTTGTGTGTCCTCCATGTGTGTTATATGTGTCTTCTGTAGTGTTATTATAGAGTTTAGCAAGGTACCTATGTAATGTACCTATATTGTGTTGAGTAGATCTTTTCATTTGCATTTTTGGGGTTCCATTCCTTGAAGCGTTTCCTTAAACAAAAATAAGACTCATCTTCAACTTAGTATTGGTAGTCTTCGACCGGTTGCCATTTCTTCTTCGTCGTTACACTCTTGACAATGGTCGTGGCAGTCATATGTTGGTGACAAGTTTTACCACCCAGCGCCATTCTTCCCTTTTATTTGCGCGGCTGGAATTTTGATTTATTTCAAGCGGTAGTTCATTACAGTCTATATCTGATTAGTCCATCTCATGGGAGACTTACAGCGTGGTCTTACACCATCAATTTTCAGTTGCAGTCTGCTAGAGAGAGAAAAGCTTGTTTATTTACATTTCACGACCTTTTTATTTAGGTCACACAGACTTACACGTGTGCCTAGATGTTAACTCAATCAGTGGATTAGTTTCGGAGTAAAATAGGTGTGCAGACGGGCACACAGACACACTATTGATCCAATAAGATTTACGTTTTTTCCTTTTGAGGTACCCAAAGAATGCAAATGAAAAGATCTAATCAACACAATATACATCACATTCCTTTGACTAAACTCCATAACAACACTATATCGTATCAGCCTGTTTTCACACTAACTCGCAAAAATAACACACCCACAACAATGCCATATATACACAAGAGGACAAAGTAAACAGCTTTAAATTTCATCAGCACTTCGATTACTTCATCGTATTTGTGAAGTACTAAAGTTGAATTTGGCTTGCTTGATTGTGTAACATGGTTTTATTTGTTGTAGGTCATATATGTGTAATATGTGTCACAGGTGAGGCCTTGAGGAAACAATGATTAAAGGAGGTAAATAATTCATTACCATATATAAATATATCACTTATCTTCGTTGTTCTTTAATAGGTATATTTTTCGCTGTGACAAGTATGGCAACAGTGAATTTTTGTCGCAGTTTTTTTCATTACATTTTTAAATTAGGAGGTGCATCCAAAAAACTTTCTCTAAAGGATTTTTTTTTAATGTATTTAACCTTGTATGTATGTAAACAATTCATTGTACCTGTAAAAGAAAAATAAACAAAGTACAAAGGCCTTGTATTCGTTTCGTGCCTATGAATGGTTCCTAGGTACCGATATACAATGCATAGCCTAAAACGTAGAATTTAGAACATATTCATTATATTCTCAAAATGTTAATAAACTGCACTATGAAGTTTTTTTAATTAACGTTCTATAAATTTTTTTTTTACTGTAAGAATAATATTTTATTGACTTAAAACCTAATATAAGCCTATACCTAATAAATTGTAAAATTTGTGCTTGTAACTGTATGAGGTGTGCAATAAAGAGTGCGGATCGAGCGTCGTATCAACTCATTTAGGACTCTCATTGCAAAGCTGATCTGCTTCAGGGGGGGCAATAACCGCCCCCGAGTAATGCGCTATTATTATTATTATTATTATTATTATAAGTGTAATAAAAAGTTGCGGTTAATCTTGTAAGTAATAAATATAGTATTTGAGCCTTTGCAATGTAGCGATCGTTTACCTAATTCTATCTCCAACCATTCCAGATTTCCGGTTCCACCTCCCAGCCTAGTTAAACAAAGCCAACCCTTGCTGCGCGTGGGCACAGCTCTAAACTTTTATTAGCCCATAAACAACTTTCTAGAATGGACTTTATGGTAATGTGTCACGGTGTTCTTTCTTATTCGAGCTTAGAATATGCTAATTATGTTAAAAATATGTTTTTTGATATTTATAAGATTGCATCATTCGTATCTTTAAAAGTGCACATTAAAAACCAAATAAAAGTTACATTTTTCCTGCCTAGTGTAGGCGTAGTAACAGAACAGAAGTAGCTGAACGGGTGATGTGTTCTGATGATCCTGTATTATTGGTGAAAAATGAAGAATATTGTAAAGTATATAAGATTTTGTAGCTACTTATAGCTTTTGAGTTTGACTTCGGAACAGTAGGTAAGTCAAGTTGACGTGAGTCAACGAGCGGAAACGAAGTGAAGCTCTTTACAGACAACTTCTGACATAACGGAACTGTCAGCTGGCTACCTAGACGACTGTGCATTTCGATGGCTGTTTGATTTTGAATAGTTGTCGCGCGATACCTTTAGGGACGTTTTTCTGATCTATATTAATTTGTTGGGGTTGTAGTAAGCTCAATATAATTTGAGGGTTCGTTCATGAGTATGATCGATCAAAGGGTTATGGAGCTAGAAGGCTCGAAAAAATCTTTTTTTTTTTTTTTATACCACGACGGTGGCAAACAAGCATACGGCCCACCTGATGGTAAGCAGCTACCGTAACTTATGGACGCCTGCAACTCCAAAGGAGTCACATGCGCGTTGCCGACCCTTTACAAAAAGGAGGATTCACTGTGTTGACGCTAAAGGAACAAGAAGTTCCCTCATCGACAACACACTGGGTCCTCTTTGAGCTCTTTGGCAACCTTACTCACCAGCAGGAACACAACACTATGAGTAGGGTCTAATGCTATTTGGCTGTGATTTTCTGTAAGGTGGAGGTACTTCCCCAGTCGGGCTCTGCTCCAGATTTGAGCGAGATGACATGCGCTGAACGTGCCCTACCACGGCTACCACACTTAGCGAGAAGCCATTCGCTGTGCCCATACCTCTCTTTTTGGCGTAGTTTAAAGACATACCCAAGTCCGGACGTAGTTTAAGGACATACCCCGGGTCCAAGGTCATCATTAGGCTCTTGTAATATTGATAATAAAACGCCGGTTTTCTACGACATGCCAGGACCACATACTACCATTCTTCGGACACCTCTCTAAACGCTCTTCTGATAGCCTGAAGAGGATCGTCATGACGGGAAAAGTTGAAGGCACAAGACTAAGAGGCCCTCCCCCTGCAAGACGGTGTGCCCAAATCACTGCACCCATGCAATTAAAACTGCAAGAAGCCATGCGCTTAGCGAGGGTATTAAATACTTATCTCTTCTGTGGCGAGGGATAGAAGCCTATGGAGGAACATTGTTTTCAACAGAAGGATATGATGTCACGATCCTCAGCTCTGAGGGAACGACTAATGATGATGAATATTGATCAACTCGTTTGCAAGAAAATCGCGAGTAGTCAGTTCGAGGCGGACTACTTGTTGTAAAACAAGAGAGTGCTAAGATCATATTGAACACCTCGGCCGCACAGCTACTTCTGAGTGTAACAGTAGCACTTGCCAACTCGCCAAACCGCTGCAACCCGACCCGGCAGGTTTGCTTCCGCCGGACTCGAACCCGCACTGCGGCTTCCTGTCGTCAGCGTCACTCGCGCGAATTTAAAATGTTTGCGAATTACGCTTTGTTTTTGGTATTGCTACCTAGTTTTTATATACATTGTATTATATGTTTAATAAAAGATGTCTTGAGGTCAACGAGGTATTTATTTATATTAACACAAGTTATATTTAATTATAAGTATTATAAGTATTATAACATTGAGATACCGTGTTCCTTAGATAGCTGTCAGAATAGAAGAGAGCGGGGCTAGCTGCCATAGACAAGACTAGACATTATTAAACAGGGTTTACACTGGTAACTATAAAGGTAGCTTTACACTTTACTACACACATAATACAAGGTATAAAAAAATACTGGTGATCAGTTTAAGGGCATAATTGGTAACGTAAGCGACAAAAAAATTTGAAAAAAATTTGGACTGAAACAAAAAATAAAATTGTTTGGGACATATCGTCATAAAACCCTCCATACAAAAACAAATTTTTTTTTCGCGTGAAAATTTTTTTTTTAGGTTTTCGTAATTCGAATACAGAGTCCCTTAAACGGGTCACCAGCATTTTTTTTATGTACACCTTGTATAATTATAATTAATATATAATATTGTCTTCGGTTGCCGCGATAGATATTCATGAAATAAAACAATTAAAAACGGATTTTATCGCGTGTATTGAGTTTAAATTACATCCCGACGTTTCAAACACTTTACAGCGTTCGTGGTCAACGGGTCGACGTCGACGTCGTCGGGGGGAGTCGACCGCGATAAAATCCGTTTTTAATTGTTTTATTTTATAATTAATATAATTCACAAAAATTGTGGTATTTCCGGACCGATACGACCTTCAAACCTTCAAGAAAAGAGCGTATTCCCATCTTAAAGGCCGTCAACGCGCTTGTGACCCCTCTGGTGTTGCAGGCGTCCATGGACGGCGTTAATTGCTTACCATCAGGCGATTCGTCTGCTCGTTTGCCTCCTATTTCATAAAAAAAAAAAATGCGTGAGTGTCGTGGAACACTCGCTTGGAACGCAGTTATGTTATGTTTTGTTTTTGTTTTGTTTATTCTCATGCTCAATACATATTTCTCAATTGTATGGGTCGTGACGGGTTTTTGTAACGAACATAATATCTTACATTTTTTTAGCCTATCTCCCATCCGCCAACAGCGCCAACCATCCGATAAGGAACTTCGTTCCAAAAATCGGTTTTACATCGGTTTAAGGTTTCGACTAAGATACTTAGTTGCCGAGTAGGGAGGGTTTGCGAGAAAGAGGTCTGGACTACTTTGGACCCTCAGTTAAGAATTAGGATACCATTTTGTAACAAAGTGAATTTAATTTTAGATAGTTAAGTAGTTATTTTATTCCTGCAACATTCCCTTTTAAATAAAGACAAAAAATAGTAGTTTATGTAACTGTTACGTAATAAGGGTCCTTAAAATATGAGTGTGGTTTTATGAAATGAGCCGCAGGCGAATTTCATAATAAGATCACACGAGTGTTTTAAGGCCTAATTACGTACAGTTGCATACACTGCTTTATCTACACTCATATTATATATATTAAATTAATTGTTCGGAAACCATAGAATGACCGCCATTGTACCATCATGGCCTACTCGATTGTGCCGGCGCTCGCGCGGGACCAATCGAGTTGGCCATGGCGGTAACATTATGTTATCAAATTCGATGTTCCAAATTTGAAACTCATTGCTTAACAATATTTGAGCATGCATAGTTAAAATTACGTTACTGCCGCAGATAAGAAACTTATCATAGTTAAATCGTTTGTTGTAATGCTTGTCATTGTCTACGGTTTTTGAACGCATTTTAGAGTACTTACAGTATGAGTGTAGATAAAGCTTTTTTTCAAGTAGGTTGTGTCTACTCTATCAGGTGCATATTATACAACCTTTTCAATAACGTCGTCGTCGTCTATTGAAAGATATAAAAGTGTTCAAGCTAAAGGGTTAATCCGAGCATTCAGAGTTAAGTAAGTAAAGTTTTGCTACCCGAATTAATATAACATTTTATATTGAATAAACAGGTACATTGTCTGTATCTCAAGCTGTTTTGATATTCTTGAAGAACTACGCATTATTGTGTACCTAGATCTAATCTAATGTATTACTGTTTTGAAAAATAAGTCCCGCCAAGTTTCTTGCCGGTCATAATACTTCTCGGGTCAGAGGTGTAGGGTTAGAACCGGTGGTAGTTTTTTTTCTGTCTGACGTTCATAAGTGCATTATATGTAATGTGTCTAAATTCAAGAATACATCTTTCAAGAATTCACCTATGTGCATTAAAATGCTCAGGGTATACTATACCTAAGTACTTATTTGTTGAGGGCCGAAAATGAATTATATCCTTAGTTAAATTCTGCTTTATTGATATATCCAGAACCAGATGTCTTCGGATGTGTTCTTTTCGCACTTTGAGTACATAGACAAAACATTCCTATACAAAAATGCTGATCATCCGTTTAAGAACATAATTGGTTATGTATTCTAACTATTAAAACTAAATAAGATATAACATTTTTCTCGCAATAAAGAAGTTTTGTTTTGTATGGAGGGTTGGCCGACTGGCAATGACGTGTCTCATACAAAAAAAAAATTTTTCGCGTCCAAAAAATTTTTCTTCTACTTTTTCTACTAAATGGATCACCACTGTTTTTGTCACACTTGTATATAGTTTAATAATCCAACGCAATGGTAATGCAAGCTCAGATTTTAGCAAAATGCTAAATTATCCTAGAATAGTAAAGCTAACTTTAGATTATCAATAGCTAGTAAGGCAAACTTTCGAGTTCGAGGCAATCAATCGGGCGCTCGGGCGTTTCCGTGAGTGGTCGGGCGCGCTCGGCTCCCCAGCTGACGATCTGTTGCTATATGCACTTGCTTACGAGCCACGCGGACATAGTGGAATTAAATACTATGTTATTGCTTTTTTATGTAGGGTTTATACACTTGAATATATGTAAAGATAGTTGCAAATTAAATGATATGTAAGTTTTTTGAAGTGGACGAAATAAATATTTTCTATATGTAATTTATAAATTTTTGGTATCGCAATTGCTGATTATAAACTAATCAAGTATTAAGCTAGATATGTTACAGCTGATATAAATGAAAAAACGATCAAAAGTAACCTAAAAACATGACAATCTAAGTCAACCACACAAAGAAATACAATCTAATCAGAAAGTAATCCGAAATGTCCTAAAAACTCCTATGTGAAGTTAACCGAGCCTACGTGACCGAGGCGATGTAACGACGCACACATAAGCAAAGTTCTAACGCACACATACAAGAGCGCGGTAAAGTCGACGAGTGGAAGCGAAATGACGTAAGCGGCCACGACCTTCACAAAGAAAACCGTACATCCGTCGACCTTATGCTTGATAGAAATAAGGGTGTTTTTCCAAAATTGATGTGAAAGGCGTTTGTAACGTTTTAGAGTTGATTTGAGTAATAGCCCGGTTGCGCTAGAGAGTGCATTTATGGCAGCAGCGGGAGTTGCCAACCTTTTATAAATGTACGTTTTATTTTACGCTATAAACAGTAATGTATTTGCTTTTATTTAATTGAATTGCGCTTGCTCGATAATGAAATGCAAATGATGCAATGGAAATGTGATTTGTTGGTAGGTTTATTGTGTTTCGTGGCGTGGAAACTATTTCATTATGGTTCATTAAAGTACTAACTTTAATGAACCATAATGAGGTATACAATTAATAAATCAGCAATTCAGTGCAATTACAAATTAAGTACTGTCAACCGAAGTAGCAAGGTGTTTAAAATGAGTGTGTCGCAACTTTATACATAAAAGAAAAAGATAACTTAGCTACTTTGACTTCTTTGTGTACCTTACCTACTTAATTGTTTAGTTTTTATTAGTTTGTCAACTTAATGTTGTTGTTTATTTTCTTACACCATTTTGCATTTTTTTATGAAATTAACCATCATCAGTAGTTAGTTACAGTAACAAATTAAGATAGGTACCTGTCTGTCACACTCACTTTAACACAGATAAGTAAAATTAATGTACTTAAATATATAATCTAATGTAACCTTGTCTCTTGTCTCTCTTTATATGTTATTATTGTTTCTGTAACTGTTGTTTTGAAAAAATAAGTATCGCCGAGTTTCTTGCCGGTCATAATTCTTCTCGGGTCAAAGGTGTAGGGTTAGAACCAGTGCAGTTTTTTCTCCTATATTACTTTGATAAGCTATCTGACGTGTAAAAGTACTTACTGAATAAATGTTTGAGTTTTAGTTGTTGTTTCAAGGTGTTCCATAAATAATTATTATATTGTAAAGATATAGATATTTATTTAACATTACATATAAGACTGTAAAATTGTACATCTCCCTATTATTGGACTAAACCAATCACTCTACATCCTTGAAAGAGCCCGTAAAACATCAACAGCTACAAAACACCATTCCAATATCGAAACAAGTCAACATGTTTATTTCTAAACCTTGCCCTAGAAAAGGTTCGCTAGCCCTGAGCTCGCCTCACGCTTAGCTCGCTTAGTAACAGGCGAATGAAAGCATTCAAATACTCCAAAGGAATTTCAACCTTACGCGTTTAAAGTTAGGGTTGATTTTAGTTTGTGCGTCTTTTGTTATTGATCGAAGCTTATGCGAAAAAGTTTTGTACTTATCGCTACAAACGACACAGTCGTGTACTATTTTATTAATTGTCAGAATACATTGTCAATCTAAATTGTGTTCTATGTGTACAGTGATACAGTCTAGTTTAGTTTGAGTTTTTTATACACTTTTTTGTAATTATTGAATATGGGATCCTCTTTGTTCAGGGTGGTTAGTTAATAATAGGCGATGGTCGGGGATCAAAACGTTTTTAATTGACTGACTTTTTAAAATGGCAGGTTAATTAGTCGTTAAACTAAGGTGTTATTAACTGTAGAAATTGTGTATTTCATGGTATTTCAGGCAGTTTAGAAAATGAAGAAGACATTAGACAAGTGTCAAAGTTACACGATGTAAATTACAGTACAGTATTTTGAAAATACAAATACAAATGCGTTTATTTAATTACTTTCTACAGTTGTTTTTAAGGAGAGGTTAGGTAGGTAAGTAGTCTATGTTAGGTATAAAAAGTAACAATTTTAGTATATGTAACAACTAGCTTTGGCCCGCGGCTTCGCCCGCGTACTAAAAGTACTAAAAAAGAAGGTTCTCAGTTTGACCCGTATGTTCCTCCGCTTGTCCGCTTTTATTTCGCATTTGGCTGAACCGATTTAGATGCGGTTTTCTGAAAAGTGTTTTTTACATTCTGGAGGTTTCAGTATACCACGTTTTGGTGAAGGCGGTTGCCTTATTTTTTTCAAAAAATGATTGTAATCATTGTTGAATGTAATACGCCAGCAACCACTTTCTACTAAAAGAGATTATGATAAATGCAGATTTCTACTCTTGAATAGTAGCTTTACCCTGCGACTTCGTCTGCGTGGAATTAGTAATCCACCCTCCTTTTTACCCGCTTAAGGAATAACTTCTGGGATAACAACTATTATATATCCTTCCCAGGTACTCAAACTGCCTCCATACCAATCATCTAAATAGGTTCAGCGGTTAATAATTCGCCATGCAAACTACCAACCCCTTTTCTACCCCTCTAGGATTGTTTTTCGGGACAAAAACTGTCTTTTATTGTTTGCCGGGACTCAAACTATATCCACAACAAATTTTATCTAAATCAGTTCGCGGTAAAAATTCTCCATACAGACCTCCAACCCCCACTTCACCCTCATAGGGATTTATTTTCGGGATAAAAACTGTCCTATGTCGTTTCCCAGGACTCAAACTATCTCTTTACCACGTTTTCCTCATACAAACTTTCAACCCCTATTTCACCTATTTACTTACTTAAGTGTTGATATTAGGATGAAGAACTATCCTTATCCTTTCCCGATACTCAAACTATCTCTATACTAAGTTTCATCTAAATCGGTTCAGTGGTTAAAAATTACCCATTCAAACCTCCAACCCCCATTTTACCCCTTAACCTTAAGGATTGATTTTCACGTTCAAAACTATTTTATGTTCCTTCCCGGGACTTAAACTATACCAAGTTTCATCTAAATCGGTTCAACGTTAAAAAATTCTCCATACAAACTTTCGACCCCCGTTTCACCCCTTGAAGTGTTGATTAAAACTATCCTAATCCTTTTCCGATACTCAAACTATCTGTAGGTATACCAACTTTAATCTAAAGCGGTTCAGCTGTTAAAAAATTCCCATACAACTTCCAACCCCCATTTCACCCCCTTTAGGGTCGATTTTCGGGATGAAAACTACCCTATGATATTTCCCGGGATTTAAACTATATCTATACCAAGATTTATCTAAACCGGTTCAGCAGCTTAAGCGTGAAAGCTAACAGACAGACAGACTTTCGCATTTATAATATTAAATTCTAATATTAAATTCATTTACGAAATTTCATCGTCGTCGGTTCAGCGGTTAATATTTCGCCATACAAACTACCAACCCCTTTTCTACCACTCTAGGATTGTTTATCGGGATAAAAACTATCCTATATTGTTTCCCGGGACTCAAACTATATCCATACCAAATTTTATCTAAATCGGTTCGCTGTTAATAATTCTCCATACAAACCTCCAACCGCCATTTCACCCCTTTAAGGGTTGATTTTCGCGATATAAACTATTTTATGTTCCGTCCCGGGACTAAAACTGTCTGTATACCAAGTTTCATATCTCATAAATAGGTTCAACTGTTAAAAATTTCCCATACAAACTTCCAACCCACTTTTCACCCCTTTAAGGATTGATTTTCTGGATGAAAACTACCCTGTCATTTTCGGGCTATGCGTATACCACGTTTTGGTGAAGGCGGTTCCCTTATTTAAAGAAATGCTTGCAATAATTGTTGAATTGTTACGCCAGCAACGACTTACTACTATTAAGAGATCATGATTAATGCAGATTTCTACTCTTGAATAGAAGCTTTTCCCCGCGACTTCGTCTGCGTGGATTTAGTAATCCACCCTCCTTTTTAACCGCTTAAGGAATGACTTCTGGGATAACAACTATTATATATCCTTCCCTAGAACTCAAACTATCTCCATTTGTCAGTCATGATATGTCAGTTAGTCAGTCAGTTTCTTCTTTTATATATTTAGATTAGATTGTAATTTGGCACAAACACTTTCATGTCCACAATATTAAACTTCCAAATCGATGTCATTTTCGTAATTTACGTCCCAAAAAACCATAAAAACGACACCCATATTGATATTTAGACATTTCCACCCCATCGCACCCCAACAGGAGAGATGGCATTTAACGTCCGCCACGTTAGATTTTAAAATCGTTGTTGTTTTCGGAATCAGCGACCCGATAAACCATAGAAACAATACCCATGTTGATTTTTAGACTTTGTCACCACATTTCCCCCTTTTAGGGGTTGAATTCTCAAAAAACCTGCAACACGTATTTACTCATTTATTATTAGGAATACTTTTGTGAAGTTTCGAATAAAATAGACTAACTAATCTTGTTTCCCCATACAAACTTTGGACCCCCTATTTCACCCCCTTAGGGGATGAATTTTGAAAAATCCTTTCTTAGTGCACCCCTAGACCTTATAAGGAACCTACGTGCCAAATTTGGAATCTCTAGAACCAGCGGTTTGGACTGTGCGTTGATAGATCACTATGTCAGTCAGTCAGTCAGTCAGTCAGTCACCTTTGAGTTATATATATATAGATAAAAACAGACTAGACAAAAACACAGACGAAACACTGTGTTAAAGACAGTATTTTGGAAAACAGTTACATTCGTATAATTTATATAAAATACATGTTTATTTGCATGAGTTTACAACAACATCAATTTTGATATCCTATAGTTTGGAAAATACAGTCAAACACTTACTAAAGCTAAAGTCATTAATTACTACCGTCCCTTGTCGTTTCCGGTCGAAAAGTGCCCATAACGCTCGCGGCATTACCATGCGGCATCGCGGCATTAAACATTTTCATGTATAACCAATATCAATAGTCTGTCTGTTGTAGGTACAGTCAACATCAGAAGTAGCTAAACGGGAGAGGTATCCAAAATGATCTTGACACGTTATTGTTACCTATCATAACAATATGTGATAATCTACATAAAAAGGTACCATTTGGCGAAAGGCGCTTCTTTCGTCCATTGTACAGATTCAATATTGTTACAATTTTGATATTCTATTTTCGTGTATAACAGAATTAAATAAGTAACGTTAGTTGTACAAGGGCTGGGATCGAACCAGTCTTCAAAAATCTATTTTCAATTCGAGCCCTGTCAAACCGTTACGCCCACGACCCCCAAAACAAAAATAAATCAGCACAAATCCTTTAAAAATGGAATAAAAAAGCAGTCATAACCAGTTATAACCGGTAATCGAATGGGCTGATATATTCAAGTAGAAATCATATTGTGTGCGTAATAGCCTAGCTGGGGGCATATTCAGATGCCAAAAAACATTGCAATATAAAATCAATGCAATATGTTTTTTTTTTGGTAAATTCGTTAGATATTTAACTGATTTCTGCATAAAAGAGAAATCCTAGATGTATTTACTTACTGAAAACTTTTGTCAGACCATTGAGTAACAGGCTAACAGGAGATGACATCCCTAAGATTTTTTTTGTCCCAAAAGTTGTAGTGAAAATCACTAGTCTATACTTCTCTTTGATTCAGTCATAGCTGTCAACCGCCAAACATGGCGCACAAAATTTGTTCTAGATGTCACATCTAGTAGAATATATAATAAATCAATGTGTCAGACAACTAAAAATGAACCCATAACCTAGTCATGTTGAAAAAAGTATACCTAACTACAGTTTTCGAAGGATTATCAACACGTATGTGCATTCTCTAGAAATGTAGGCGTCTATGGGCTACGGTGATTGCTGAGGCGGGTTTTATGCTTGTTTACCATGAACGTGGTATAAAATACTGTAACCATTTTATATATTTTATCTGCATTTTAGTTAACTATTTCAAAAAAGTTTTTGTTCAAATTATTTGGGACAATTAGGTATACCTAACAAGACTACAAGGCTATAGCCTTGTCTCGGTCCCACTCACGAATCCTTTCTATAAAGAGCGAGCAAACAAAGTTTCATATCAATTTGATATGTCAATATATTCAACGGGAGAATAAGTCCCTGGATAGCGGGTTCGAAGCTAGGGGAAAAATAAATGCTTTGCAATAGGGTTGACACGCGTTACTTTTATACGTCACAAAAAGTTTTGATTATACGTTTCTATTGATTTTTTTGCGAAAATGTTTTATGTCGGTATTTATACATTGACTAACTTTAACATTCCAAGTATTACCACTGACAATAAATCATGGGTTGACAAGCGAATTGCGATAATAGTTAGTATGTAGATATATTATATCTTAATCCACAACCACAATTTTATAGAAATACTGTTAATTATTTTGATAACTGAAGTCTGCAAAAAATAAAATAACTCAAATAAATTAATAATTGGTACTTCATATCAAACATATTACACATCACGGAAATATGGACCTTCCCAGGGCTAAGGCCTCAGTAATTTATAAATACATAAAAAACCATTAGTCTTAACACAAGCCACAATATAATACAACTACCCGCCCCGGCTTCGTACGGGATATAAAATGGTCATTGTGGGTTATCCCTAAGAGATACATATACCATCACGGACTTTTTTGTAGACCTTCTTGAGATGTACTATACTGTAGTACATTATTTTGATCTATCTCTTAGGACTCAGCCAGCGTTTGCAATGTAAGCGCCAAAATGGGTTTATTTACGACATCACATTAGAAACCTCTAAAATCATCAGTGTTTCTCTTGTATATTATGCATGTATTATACATATAAACCTTCCTCTTGAATCACTCTATCTATTAAAAACAAACCGCATCAAACTCCGTTGCTTACTTTTAAAGATCTAAGCATACATAGGGACAAACAGCGGAAAGCGACTTTGTTTTATACTATGTAGTTATTATAAAAGAATTACATTTTACAAAAAAGTTTGAGCGACAACCCTAGTACAAGGGCCTGATTCGATTTCAAGAAATTTCCTTTCTTTAGGGCCCTAGGCCCTAGATTACTGCGTTGTGATTGTTTCGGTGCTTAGCCGAAAGATGGCGTAAACCAATTACTTTTTTGTCTAGAGGGCTCTTCAATTACTAAAGTGTGTATACAGGGTGTAACAAAAATGCTGGTGAACCGTTTAAGGGCATAATTGGTATCGTATTCTAAATATGAAAAAGTAAAAAAAAACTCGCAAAAAAATTTTTTTTACGTCAATTTTTTTTTTACTTTTTTTACTTGCAATACGATATTAATGCCCTTAAACGGATCACCAGTATTTTTGTCACATCCTGTATATACTAGTGTACAACTAAATTGTGTATAAAATTCGGATAATTATAATTAATTCTAACGATGGCATTTGATACTCGAATGCCCTAAGTAGATTAAGATTTAATATAAATGCAGTGAATGAACGCGTTCAAAATTCATAGAAGTACCTAATCATTATTATTATTAGTATACCTACACGTTTGATCTATAAAACTCTCGTGAGACTAACATTAAAAATATTTAAAAAGGGGTAACCAAACCGTCATTTTACTGCATCTGTATTAACATTAACATTAAATTTACATATTATGAAGAAATAGTATTTTATGTGTGACCGTTTCTGGACCTTATTACACTGGGATAGGGTCTATCAATGGTCAGTCGGGTGTTACTGTTTTGTTGGTGGTGGTGGAAATATAATGTAATATATATATAGCTTACTATAGAATTTGTAAACTGGAGCCTCGTCTGCCAACAAACCACACTCTGGTTTGGCAGAAGAACTCTTGTTAAAAAATTGTAAGCCGTTTCGTGAATAAACATTTTTTTTTAGAGCCATTTTTAAGGTCGATTCCAATTTAGCGGTAAAATTATAATTTTGTTTTATAACTACCTAACAAAAGATTGCGATATTACAAAGGATAGTATTATCGATTGTTCATATAATTAATCATGATTTTCCAGTATCAATTCAGAATGACTATACGATATCTTAGAACTATAGTCAACGTCAAAGATATGTTTACCTACATATTACACCTTATTACCAACGAGTTAATAACCATAACTAGAAAGAGATATTTGGCATCGACTGTACTTAATACTGCCACTTTTAATAATTTTAAACAAAAAAGAACTGACTTCACTTAGCCTCCTCCTTTCCAAAAGCAAATGCTCAAGTAAAATATACTCAAATCACTATAGGTGTGCCTATAATAGTTGAAGAGTTCCCTCGATTTCTCCAGGATCCCATCATCAGATCCTTACCTTGTTGCAATGGACCAACTGTAAAGTATACTCATTCAAACCAAAAAAGAATTTTCCAAATCGGTCAAGCCGTCTTCGAGTAATCGGTGAACATACATAAAAAAATAGCAAAAAAAACAAAGATCCCGACGAATTGAAAACCTCCTACGAAATCTTGAAGTCGGTTGAAAAGAACAGTAAAAGTACCAGAAGGCGACTTTGCAAAAACATGCACAGAAAAGCCGTTAAAAATAGACCGTACAAACAGCTGATCTTCCAAGTTCAAAACCAAAAAAATAACAATTAAATGACAAACTCATTTTTTTCGGTGCCACGTCTCTACCTGCCTATAATTATTATAATATTGCATAATGGCTTATAAGAGTACAGTTATGAAAGCTGTTATGACTTTTTCAAACTGATGATAGCATTCACCTGATCTTTTTTCATTTTTGTGGGCGTTTATAAAATACATTTGTTATATGATCCTTATAGACGTGTGTACAAAGGTAATTGTGTAGAAAGTTGTTTGGCGAGGCTTAAGTGGGCAATTTCATGGTTTACTGTGCTTAATATCGGGTGTATAATTACATACAGGATTATGGGAGATTAGACTATACTAATTTGTGTGAAATATAATTTATAACATAATATATACTTACATGCTTATAAATAAATAATAATCAGGTGATTATCGAAATTGCTTGAAACTACTCGAAAGCTTCTATAGCGAAGGTGTTTAACGTTAAAATGATATTGACTTGTTCTAGATGACTTAACAAATCACTGGCCCAATATTACAGGGGCCTATAGGTATTTCACTTTTATTGGATCGGAACATTGTCACTAAGTCTAAATTTTTCTACCCCGAAAATGCAAGATAGAATCCTGTAATATTGAGCCAGCGAAATATAAATAAATAAATATGATATAAATATAATGGGACAATCTTACACAAATCGACCTAGTCCTACAGTAAGTTCAATGTATGCGACTTGTGTTGTGGGTACTAGACGACGATATAGTTATATAATAGATAGATATAGATAAATACTTAAATACATAGAAAACATCCATAACTCAGGTACAAATATCTGTGATAAACACACAAATAAATGCCCTTACCAGGATTCGAACCCGGGATCTCCTGCTTCGTAGGCAGGGTCACATCACAACCGACTGGGCTAGGAGGCCGTTAAATAGTGTCAGCCTTTCGATTTTCAATACTCAGGTATGCTGTCAGTATGCTGACTGTACCAACTGTAAACATATTCAGTGTTTTGTACAATTTTTTTTGTACCGCCTTCTAGATTCTAGTTGCCTAAAGTAAATACTTAAGAATAATTAGGTAATGAATCTGGAACTTAGACTTACTACTTACTTATATTTTTATTATTCTTATATTTTTGATGCAATAAAGACAATTTACTTGCTTAGTCTAACTTGATAAACTATTATAACCTAAGTTAGACATAGACAAGGTTTCAATTATGCTTAGAAAAAATGCGAATTCGGATTCGGATTCGGAATCGGAGTTAAAATTAATTGTAGTATGGGGTAGCGCATTGATATCGGTGAATTTTCAATACAACTTGGCACTCCGATGGCCGGTTGAGAAGTGTAAGACTTCTTCGGCAGATATCGCTAGGCGTCCCCCTAAGACGCATATGGGATATAGTGGAGAAATTCGCAGCCATCAGGTGTGTCTCAGTAGCTCAGTTGGTCAGAGCGATGGGCATGTAACCCAGAGTCGCGAGTTCGAGTCTCGCCTGAGGCAGTGGATTTTTCTACTTTTCCATTTTTTCTAAGCATTGTGGTATCGAGAACGTCTGCTAAACGTTCTGCTTAATACAAAATTAAGGTTTCAATTGTTTCAAATTCATAAACAAAACATCAGATTTGGCGACTCGGGCAGGAGGATACAGAACACAGTAATACACATTGAGCAACAGGAGATGACATCCCTAAGATTTTTTTTGTCCCAAATGTTGTAGTGAAAATCAGTACAAGTCTACTACTCTTTGATTCAGTCATAACTGTCAACCGCCAAACATGGCATACAAATTTTGTTCTAGATGTCACATCTAGTAGAATACATAATAAATCAATGGTAATACATCGTGTAGTATAGGTACAGTCAACTCCAAAAATATGTATACAGGTAAAATGTGTACATAATTCAGCGTTGACTATAGCACATATACCGGGTCATATGTCTGTAAGTAGGTACCATGACAAGCACGCGTCTAAGAAAACCTAAAAATAAAATCCTAATTATTCTCCATTAAAAAACTGTATGAGTTTAAGGACGCTTTAAAAATCCAAAATGTAGTCAATAGTAATTCGATTATCCGACCTCACGAAACCCTTAACCCTTAAAAAGAGTGAAAAGGTTCAATCAATTCCAACCGGGCACCCTTTCAACAGACGTTCCCAGCCACTGTCGACTCGTTATTGATGACTTTTGCTCAGAAAAAATATCTTAAACAACATACATATTTACGACAAGCTTCTGCTCTGCGTATATCTTTCCCGGGTCTCAAATTATCTGTAAAATTGCCAAATGGATTAAACGCTTTTTTTCTCTGTTTTCAAAGCGGACAGAATTACTTACCCATTTGGCATTTATAATATTAGTTGGGATTGATAGTTATTTGCACATTTTTAAAACAAATGCTTAGCCAAAGATTACAGAAAAAGATAGCAAAAAAGGAACAAAACCAATCCTTGGGAAATTAAAAAAAAGATAAGTAGATAGATAGGTACTGAATGTGTAAATATGTAAAACATAAGATTTTAAGACCAGTTCAAAATACAAAAAAAAATGCGTTAATAAGTATATTATTGAGCTTACCACTATTTACTACCGGTAAGAATTTTGATAAAATTACAGTATGGCGGGCTCCAGTACTATTAAATAAATGTGATCTAGACATATTTTTTGCACCATACCGGATTCACAACTTTTTGTATGATAAGCTAACTGAACGTAAGGATCCTTATAATATAAGGTAGGAACCAACAAATTACAGAAAAGCCTACGGACATGTAATTTGAATCTCCTCGCTTGATTAAAGTCGTATTACTAATACAGAATATACCTACTTATTACCTTTTTAACATAATTGCATGTACCCTTTGTTTTTAAAACGTTTGCTATGATTTCTGGAGTTGTTGATTTTGGAATACGTACGTGGAGGGCGTTAATAATGCAATTACTTCCCCTTTCGACGGAAAAACAGCATTTAATGGGTACGTTTTGATGGTGGGTAAACATGCGGTAATGTGGAAAGTGTTTTTTTAATTGACTTCCAAAGTAGCTTCAGTTATTATCTATCTCTGTACTTAGTTTTTTTATTGGTCAGATTAGCGCAGATTGTGATGTCATTTAAGTATCAGAATGATAAAAAAGGAAATTATGAAAATGTGTATAAGCCATATTTTTTACCTATCAATGTATAAATAAAGTAATAATTAAAGTAAAGTAGTAATAATTTAACCAACCTGCGCTACCTTGAGGTTGTCTGAAAGAGATCGCTTCTTAGGGATAAGACCGCCTGTTGTTAACCTTAAGCTTTGTAATTTATCTTTATCTTATATGTTTCTTCTATTATTTCTTATATATCTTCTATTTTATATCTTTATTTTATTGAGGTATACATACAATAAAGATATTTTTTTATTATATTAATTAGACTGATGCAGACCGAACTGGCATTTTAGTATCTGGAGAAAAATAGGAACGATTACCAAAATGTGTATTAACTACCACCCCGGCTCGTACCACTGAGTTTTTCGGAACTTATGTACGGAATATCATTTGATGTATACCTACTAGTCGCTTTTCGGTGAAGGAAAACATCATAAGGAAGCCTGACCTAATCCCGATAAGGCCTAGTTTCCCCTCTGGGTTGGAAGGTCAGATGGCAGTCGCTTTCGTGAAATCTAGTGCCTATGCCAATTCATGGGATTAGGTTGCCAAGCGGACCCCAATCCGGGACAAACGCTATAGGAGGCAGAAATAGTTTACTAAGTAGCCACAATACAGCATAGTATTTGATATTGGGCACATGCCCAATATCAAATACATATAAAGTGATGATAATAAAAACCATTCATGACTATTCGGACCAAGTTGAACAAATAATCAATTCAAGACCACCGTCTTTGATACTGTTTACAGAGTCTATATCGACGCAGGAAACGTAAATTTTAGTATCAATGAGTGGAAGTCGTAAACTGTGTGTGGTTAACTGCAAGAATATTAGAACTATTGGAGTCGCCATCCTTTACATGGTTGAAGAAGGGTTTATTGGTTTTACCTGTTTTTAATTACTACGCGTGGCATGTTACGAAGAACCTTGCTCTTTATTTAAACACAATGCGATGCTTACATATAACTGAATTTAAATGTAAAATTATAACAAGACTACAAGTTATTGGAAAAATAGAGGGCTGTCATTTTTGAACGCAATTTCTCAAGTATATCAGGCCCTTCGCATTTTTATACTTCCAAAGTTGTTGTAGAGCAGGCGTGTTCCGACTATAATCTGTATATATAAAAGGAGAAGTCCTGACAGTTCACCAGCGCACAGCCAAAACTACTGGAACTAGAAACTGGAAATTTATAGCAGAGTTTCCTTTAATAATTTAATAGATAGAAATTCAAAGAAAAAGAAAGAATTCAGACGATGCAGTGTGTTAATGACGGACGAGGGACCCTCGTGTCCCTTAAGGCGCCCATAGGCCAGTAGCTGCTTACGACCAGTCGGGCCGTATGCTTGTTTGCCACAGTCGAGGTGGAGGCCCTTCTGAAGACTTGTTTTCGCTGTCTAGCTCCACAACCCCTTGATCGATCCTGCTCATATACGAACTCTCAAATTGTATTGAGCTCTACTACAACCCCAAAAAATGTCATATAGATCAGAAGAACGTTACTAAAGTTATCGCGCGACAACTATTCAAAATCAAAAAGCCATCGAAATGCACACACGTCTAGGTAGCCGAAGTTGTCTGAAAGAACTTCGCTTCACTTACGCTCCGCTCATTCGAAAATACAGGTAATTTGGCTGTGAGTGCTGTGACGTCACACGCATGTTTAATTAGCACTTTGGTAGTAGATTTTCAATTCATTCTATATCATCGTGCCGCTTTGGACCCTAAAATAACGGCAACCGGCAGGTGCTCACTGATTAATTGATTATATTCCCCTTCTTCGGCTTGTTCCTATATTTATGCCATTTGGCTATACTTTTTATAAGTTTTATAACAGCCGTAAAATATGTGTAAAAATTTAAAAGGTGTGGGCTGACAGCTGGTGGTTATCGCTTTTTGCGTTTGCCGAAGATTTTTGACCGAATAAATAAATATAGGTGACGTAAAAAATTGTAGTTTATGTAACTGTTACGTTTTAAGGCCTAATTACGTACAGTTCCATACACATATTATAAATCCTAAATGACGCGTTCGGAAACCATTAGAATGACCGGCATTGCACCACCATGACCAACTCCATTGTGCCGGCGGTCGGATAGGAAGGCAGATTTTCATTACGTTACCGTAGGTAATGAATTTTTATACGTTTTTACCACACTCTCACAGATAATACACTGATGTAACGTTTCTGGTTGCAATATGGTGGTAATTACATACGGTTTCCGAACGCGGAATAGAGCATTTATGATATAGGTGTAGATAAATGAATCCCACCAAAAACATAAATGTAAAAAAGGAGAGCCAAGTTCAATACAAAAATTATGCTTGGCTGTGGGCTTCGCCGCAAAAATTGAATGGAGATCTAAATGAGTGCCAAGTTCTATGCAAAATCCAAATATGTATTTATAGGAACAAAATAACATTATGAACAAGTATTAAACTCTATTTCTTTGCTTTATTGGATACCTATAAAAATTACTGTTATTTAAAAATGTGAGATCTTAAAGTAGGTTAGATTTGACTTGGCCAGTTTTCATTACATCAGTCATGTAAGAAAAGATCTGAATTATTTAGTTTACAGAAGGATAACGTTTCTTTTCATCTGTAAGTATAATTACGTCTAAATATCATCAAATAGTGCACGAAATTAGCAAAAAACTAAAAACGATTGTCAATCAAAAAGTGTTGCCACTTAATGATGCTTCATCTGCTTTAGGGTAATTTTTAAACTTGACTCTTCATAGTACATTGTACCATCGGGTTCATAATTGCATACCCAATTTATCATTGAATTCATTCATAAATTGGGTATGCAATTATGAACACGATTACATCGAGGGAGGTAAGTGAAATATTGCAAACAAGAGTAATCGACTCCAGTGCGGCAGAAATACGTCCGCCATTATGTCATTCATTGTCATTGTTATGACAGGTTAGTCAATACACTTAAAAGATACTCCGTGGGTTAGGCAGAGACCCATTCGGCATACAGCCGAGTGTCTCTGTGTGTGTGTGTTGTTATTAATCGACTTTTAAATTATTCAAATTACATAATGAAAAAATTAAAAGATTAACGTCAGTACTTCAAAGGTAAAACTCATTCACACGCATAGCTTTTTAAATTACATATGTCGTCGAGGACCGCCGAGGGCAAGGCAGTAAGGTGGTTTGGAACTCAAAAAACTGACACTATAAGAATAACCTAGCCTATAGCACATTACGCACGGACGCACGGTAATGAAATAAAACATAAACACTGGTTTAACAACTGTATTGAATTCAAATCTTTTTAAAACCGTATTATGGGAAGGGCAATAAACTATTACTGGTTCGGAAAGGAGCCCCAACTGAGAAGAACCTGCGTAAGAAACTCAGCGTATGTGTGTTTGTAGTACCTACGGCACAATAGCTGAAATTTGTCTATGGTCTCAAAAATACAGCTACCATAAACAAATTTCCGTTTTAATAGACAAATTTCAGCTGGTGTGATGAATTCCGCTCTAATGTGTGGCGCCCCTTAAGTGAAATATACTTGTAGATGCTTGAAATAACGATATTCCGGTTTAGAAATTAATTCGTTCCTTTATTTTCACCATACATTTTATGTAGCATTTTAATTTTGTATGGATTATACTTTATTTATTGTAAGGTACGTTATACATACTTATCCCCTTAAATAGGCACTTTTAATTTCTGACTCTGGTATCACTGTACCTAACAGGTAAGTTTTAGTGATGGGTCAGCACAAAAATAAATGTCGATATTAACATTAGCAGTATGTTATACTTTTTATTTATAATGGAAAATGAAGAAGAGATAATAGAAATAGAAACACAAATTGGAAACAGATGCCCATTACAATCAAAATATCAACTGCGAAGGACTCTGGAACATCACGATGTCGCTAGTGACTGATTCATCATTGTTCAACAGTGAAAAATTCACTGAGGTGGATTGAGGAACGTCTAGTGTAATTGGAAGCACATTGGAACAGTAATCTAAACACGTGGGTTTGAATCCCGTGATATTCCACAGTTCTTTGCAGTTCATTGTTTCATTGTACTAGTTATTTGTTTCCAATTTGTAGTATTTTCCACTAAACATACAAGCAAATACACATCAAAATATTAAATTGGTAATAGGTATAAAAGTTATTCTAAATCAGCTTGCAAGATTTGTCCTGAACAAATAGACAAACTAACTTACGTAGAATACTAACATTGTAAGTAATATGCTGGTAGAAAAACTTGATATTTAATCACAACTGAACATTATAATTTTATCAATAGCTAAACCTTATACTTGGTAAAGAAACAAAAATATATAACTAACCTACGATCAATGTTTCTCTGCGTGCGTAGGAAACACCTTAGACAACCCTACACGTGATCCCTGGGCTTACTGTCCTACCTGGACCTCGCAGCACTCACTGGATTTTCTTCATCATCTGCTTTCCCACTACCCTAGGGAAGAAATGCCTATCTATATCCAGTGACATGTAGGCATACGACAAATAAATCTATGATAAAATGTGACATTTTCAAGTCAAAGGTACATCATTATCGGTTGTCAATAAAGCGATACCATAAAAAAATCATTTAGAAATTAACTCTATTAACAACCGACAATTGACTTGAAAACGTCACAAATATCGATACTTAGGTATATTATTGTCGACGCGTTCCTCGCACTAAATACGTTTACTTAAAGATGACATTATCACGTTCACGGACAGGTTGTCTGTGTATGTGTTTGTACTTGTGTGAGTATATTTTATGCTAGTGTTTGATAATTTTATCGAGTGCGTGTGTAGCGACGTCAATGGAAAATGCATTAGTGTTAACAGTATTTGTGTGCGTTTCCTCGTCCCCCGCGCCGAAATTGGCAGACTTTTTCTGATAGAAATTAGTGCGCGTCTCGCATCCGGTTGGTTTAATTATCAAAGTTTTAATGTTTAAATTCGTAGGTATTATTAAAAGATACTGATCATGATAATGACCGAACCCTGAACCTATAAAAAAAAGCTTAGGAAGGTATGTAAACGCTTTCCGCACAACAAACGTTTGGTAAAATTCTTTTACCGAAATTAATTTAAGTCAGTCAGAAAAATAGAATTGTTTCTTGAAGATAATAGTAAGTTTCATTGATCAAACCCTAATAAGTTTAACAAGACATTATATATGTAAGTACTTAAGAAGCTGACTACACCCGATCAAATTGACTTTACTCAAACAGTTTTTTTACCTATAACTACTAGTTTTGAGAAAGTAAAAAAAATATATGTTATTATTCGTTATATTTGGAAGAACTTCGTTAATTCCGATGCACGATTGGACGAAATCGGCTCGATAGAAAAGAATCCAAAGTTACATCTTAAAAATTGCTTTAAACAGTTGTATGTCTTTAGTTTATTGACTTATACGTTTGTAACTAAGGACAAAACTCTACCACACTAATACTAAAAACTTTGTTATTTTATATTTCTCTATTAAAGGTTGAACAAGCCAAAACTTAGGCACGCAAAATTTGTTTTTAAACCATTTTGAAAATAAATAACTACATTATGAATACCACATTCAATGACAAATTTAATGAACTCTAAAATCACATTTTTAATTCTAATTAATGTTAACACAGTAAGCCATAGATCGAATTTTCTAAGCACATGGCTCATAAGACTTTGCACCCTCTCTTTAGGAAAGATTTTTGTCGCCCAGGTCCGTATTTTTTGTAGCTGAGGGACCGATTTTACTTCTCCGCCTTTCTTTTTTAGAATTCCTTTCATAATACTCCAGTACTCTTCAACAGGCCGCAGTTCTGGACTATTTGGCGGATTGCTTATTTTGGGTACCACCATGATCCTGTTAGCGTTGTACCATTCCATAACTGATTTTGCGTATTAGCAACTGGCTAGATCTGGCCAAAACAGCGGTGGTGAGGCATGCTGTCTTATAAAAGGCAGCAAACGCTTCTATAAACAATATTTCCGATAAATATCGCCGTTTATTGTCCCGGTGGTAATAAACGTGCGACTTATTTTGCCACAGCTGCATATTGCCTGCCAAAGAAGGTATTTTTTTGGAAATTGAAAATCGTTTTTTTAATTCACAATCTTCAGGAGCATCTGTTCGTGATTTGCTAGTATAAAACTCTTGACCGGGTATTTGTTTAAAATCCGCTTTTATATACGTCTCGTCGTCCATCACCGCGCATTCTGTAAGAAAATATTGATAGAGTTTTCGCGACCGTTTCTTAGCGGATAAGTTCTATTTTAAGTCTAGATCTGGGGCGGCCTGGGCTTTAAAACTCCTCAGTCCTGCCCTCTGTTTCATTTTTTGGACAAAAGCTGAGAAGTTTTCACTTTTTTAGCAACATCACGAGATGAAATCGTATGATTGGAGGCAAAAATCTTTAAAATACTCTTTTCCTTTTTCTTATTCTTGACTCCCTGCAACCCTGGCTATTCTATTTATATACGCTCGACATTTTGCCAATGAATAAATAAAAGAAAATAAAACTTTCATCATTTTATAGCCCAGTTCCTTGTGAGAAAATTGTTGTTTAAAAAGATTGAATATCTCCATTTTTCGAATAACTACAGCTATTTTTATATGCCCGAATTTTGGCGTGTTCAACCTTTAATGCTTAGTTGTTTTAATACATCATTTTGCAAAATTTGCAATGAGCTCCAATACTAATCGGAACACAGTGTTTCTCTTTCACTCGCGCTGTAAAAGATGAGGAGGGAGGGAATTTAGCTGTTGTCAGCCCCTTAAGTAAAAAAACTAACATAAAAAATCTTCAATCACTACCCGCGTAATTATTTTCAAGAAAAGTCGTTTCTATTGTTGGATTCAAAACTTGTGAATGTTCATTCAGCTTCTTAAGTTTAGCAAAAAATATAACATCAGATATAAGTTTCTGACATATCACCAATTGGTCAGGTTTTAGATCTTTCACTTGGTGCCCTACTGACTTTCCATATGTTACTTCCCATGATTCGTTTCGCTGAAAATTCGGGAGTTTCCTTGCTGGCTCTGGATGTGGTCTTCTTTCTAGAAGTTGTCTTTGTATTCTTCTTTTGCGAATGCTGCTACTGCTGCTTCCAGGCTCAACCTTTATAAGTTTTTCTTCGAGGTCCAATGTTGACTGTGAATAATATTTATTTTAGTTAACAAATCGGTAGTCAAAATTTTACGTTACAATTGAACATGCTAAGGCGAAATATGAATATATCTTGTTACATTTCTGCGTGCCATTTGTCGGAATAATAAGGCCTGCAGACACTGTCAGTAATAATGATATTGTTTCTCTACTCATCCTTCTCATCCTTCATATAATAGAAAAGGACAGGTACAGAAATAATTACATTATTACTGATAGTATCCTGACCGCTATATTCGCTCCTCCTTATTTATCATGCAGAAAGCAAAACAAAATCGATAACACGAGATTTATTTTACAAGAAGCATCACTCTCCTTTTAAACATCGCAGCATTAATGATGTCATGTCATTAACAGCCGTTAAATATTTTGAAGCAGGCAACATGCTCAAAAATATCTGAATGAACTATGAAACGCCTTGAACCCATTTTTGCTTGTAAGGTAGACCGACGCGAATGGGATCGCAGGGCTAAACAAATCAAGAAGCATTTTAGTCAAATTCATACGATCGCGGGTAACTACGGACTGCCGAGCAGTGTCCCGCGCTGGGTTTCAAGATTCAAGATATTTATTCATAACGTACACAATATTACATAGAAATTGACATACAAACAAAATAAAGACGTATAGGTGTAGCACCACGAAATGGACCCTGCTCAGCAAAATGCTAGCTAGTATGGCAGCTAGCGCTGGTCTTCCGTAGGGCCCACTTGGTGATGCCACGACAGATAACACAAACTGAAGACAAAAAAATAGATAACAAAGTTATACTTAACACAAACTCAATGAAAAAAACTAGACATGTACAGGAGAATACAAAATACATATGGGATAGTATAAAAACATATAAGGGACATACACTACAGGTAAAAACATTAATTTAAGTACTTATTTACTAAATGAAGTGTCGTGACTCAAAGTTTGATCTTAACGTATTAAACATGGGTCGTTCACGAGTGAGTGATTTAAATGAACGATATATTTTGATTCAACCCACTCATTCTTCAACTCACTGAAGATTTAACTCGCTCAGTAACTCATCTATCTTAGTGTTTACAGTAATACTTGCTCGCTCTTTGCCACTCCACAGAGGGGGAAAGAGTGGAACAGATTCACTGAGCGGAACGAGCGAAATGAGTGATACTTATATCCGCGAGCGAAAGATGAGAATCAATATTTTCAATTCAGTGAAGCGTTTTGCGCATCTCTGTATGCCGCGGTAGCGTGATCTTATGAAATGGTCAAAAATTGCTTGACTTGATCCATTTCGCCATGCGATCCGATTCGCCCCGGTCTACCCTGATTATTTTTTTCAACCTAATTACTTACCTCATTTTCTAAGGGATCTTCACACTCTTGTAAAGGTATGTCACTTTCGTCTAAATTACCCGTTCTGTTCCTCAGGAAACTTAATGAATTGTAATACCACAGAGTTGGAACATACAACTCATTTTCTTGCTTTGACATTACCACCTAAAACACAAAATTATTAAAAAAAGTATTTTGTAAGCTTTTTAAGATCGCCGAATATTAGGAGCATATCTCCAGTGCCATTCCCACATCTTTATAATCTCATATCTATATTAGAAATAACAAATTACACAATACCACCACGAAAATCAAAATATCGTTATCTCCCACTCTATCGCACTTGCTAATTCGAGCGAAAGAGACGCAGATAACGAAATTATTGTTATTAAATCAAATTATAGAAAAAAACAACCATTTAGTCATTTTTTGTTGGTTGAATCAACCTGTATGTAGGTGTATTAAAGTGTCGACAACGTGCATGTGACACCTCTGGAGTTGCAGGCGTCCATAGACTACGGTAACTGCTTACCGCTGCTTATGCTCATTTGCCACCGTCGTGTTGTAATGAAATAGTAGTTTATGTAACTGTTACGTAATAAGGGTCCTTAAAACACGAGTGTGGTTTTATGAAATGAGCCGCAGGCGAATTTCATAATAAGATCACACGAGTGTTTTAAGGCCTAATTACGTACAGTTGCATACACTGCTTTATCTACACTCATATTATATATATTAAATTAATTGTTCGGAAACCATAGAATGCCCGCCATTGTACCGTCATGGCCTACTCGATTGTGCCGGCGCTCGCGCGGGACCAATCGAGTTGGCAATGGCGGTAACATTATGTTATCAAATTCGATGTTCCAAATTTGAAACTCATTGCTTAACAATATTTGAGCATGCATAGTTAAAATTACGTTACTGCCGCAGATAAGAAACTTATCATAGTTAAATCGTTTGTTGTAATGCTTGTCATTGTCTACGGTTTTTGAACGCATTTTAGAGTACTTACAGTATGAGTGTAGATAAAAATAAAAGACATACCTTTTTCCATTCCTTATTATAATTCGAACGTAAGTTATCAATTTTTTTCTTGAGATCCTTTATAGTGCAGTCTTCGTCCCAATTTTGATAAATATCAAGCAATATATTGTATCCTTCTTCCCTGCGTTCTCTATTTGTATAGTTCTGGTCGTCTCTCTTCCACAGATATGGCATTTTTCTATACATTTCTATCATTTTTCGTATAACTTCTTGCTCTTTTTTGGGTGTTGCTATTTTATACGCCATTATGTCGAAT
Organism: Pammene aurita; assembly: GCA_947086415.1. Classification (NCBI taxonomy): domain Eukaryota; kingdom Metazoa; phylum Arthropoda; class Insecta; order Lepidoptera; family Tortricidae; genus Pammene; species Pammene aurita. The sequence goes on from OX352308.1 coordinate 31,698,838, forward strand.
CAAAATGGCCGCGCACGTGTAAACAAAATGGCCGCCGCGCGTGCAAAAAATACACCCACACGTCCGCTCTCCGCGCCGGTCGCGCGACTACTGACAGTACCTACACTGTACAGTACTGACCCCCTCACCGCTTTCCCCTAATGTCCCTTAATATCGCTTCGCGTTCGTGGCCACGTCGTTCGTTGGACCGTCTATTTGCCTCACTATCTTTCGAATACGCAAGAGCAATAGAGACGGAGATAACTAAATTTTGGTGGTTATTATTTAAACCGACGCGCCAACACTGCGCGTCGAGAACGGATAGAAACCCGAAACAAAACGGATGCGTCGACGGTCGTCATTAGACTACTGTAGAAAGAGTCCGACGCGACGGGTTGTGCAATAAATAGCACGCACGCGCTATGAGGTCAACGGTCCTTTGCGTCGGACGCGGCACGTCGATAACGGTTGGTCACAGACTACCTCCTGCAGATCTCGCATTATGCAATATTTACAATTAGTCACCATACTCGTACAAGTAGTAACAAAAATACTGGTGATCCGTTTAAGGGCATAATTGATGTCGTATTCTAATTATGAAAAACTAAGAACAAAAATTCACGCGAAAATAAAACTTTTTTTGTATGAAGGGTTGGCCAGTTGAGGCGACGTGTCCCATACAAAAAAAATTTTTGCCGACTTTTTCCTATTCCAATTATGGCCTTAAACGAATCAACAGTATTTTAGTTGCAACCTGTATAAGTAAGCCTTGATTATTTATATCGATAAAGTATAGCTGTCTATAAGTGTAACTGTCTACACGTGGGTACTTTCGTAATGTTTTGCCGCGGCTCGCGAGCCTTATAGTCATCTATATGTATAGGACATAGGTATCTTGGACAATTTTATGATTGCCAATGTAATCGGTACATAAAATTTTGAATGTTAGGGAAAGTTGAATCTAGATGCATGTTGGACCAATAGGGTTGATATTGCTTTGCTCGAAAAAAAAATATGCTTTTAATAAAAGGTTTCTAAATATAAGTAACATTGAAAATATAGATACGATCAAGTTAATTTAGCAGAGAACGGAAAGGGTGAGCTATTTTACCTAATCACCTGACTTAAATATTACTGTTGAGCTTTCGCCATTCTAATAAAATCGTAACATTACGTTATAGGATATACACAGACAGAGTGTAACAAACATACTTGTGATTCATTTAAGAGCATAATTTGTATCGTATTACGAGTGAGAAAAAGTTGGAGAAAAAAAATTTGAGGCAAAAAAAAATCTAAATATATAAAAGAAGGAACTGACTTACTGACTGACTGACTGACTGATTGAATGACTGACTGCCTGACTGACTGACATACAAGTATCAACGCACAGCCCAAACCGCTGGTTCTAGAGATTCCAAATTTGACACGTAGGTTCCTTATAAGGTCTAGGGATGCACTAAGAAAGGATTTTTCAAAATTCATCCCCTAAGGGGGTAAAATGGGGTCCAATGTTTGTATGGCGAATCAAGATTTGTTAGACTATTTTATTCGCAACTTCACAGGAGTCTTCCTAACGATAAATGAGTAAACACGTATTTCAGGTTCTGTTTAAAATTCAACCACTAACGAGGGCAAATGTGGTCACCAAGTCTGAATATCGACAAGGGTATCGTATCCTTTTTGAGTACTTATAGTACGCGGGCGAAGCCGCGGGAAAAGGCTAGTAATTGTCACGGACACGTCGTCCCAGCTCGCCAACCCTACATATAAAAAAAAATTACCGTGAAATTTTTTTTTCTCAGTATTTTATAATTAGAATACGATACCAATATTTCACTGAAAATGATCACCAGCAGTTTTTGTTACACCTTGTATGTTTGGTTTAATTATAGTGGCAACGGTTGAATAGTAATATTTAGTCAGGTGATTACACTGCATGTTAGTATTTCTAAATATCTTAAAATAATGTTTGTAAGAACCAGATTAACTAAAGCCAAAATATATTACAGATTATAACATCCAATTTGCGGTATCTATTATTTCATAAACAGAGACCGAGGGTCCCTATACGGGCAACCCGACTCAGCGGCCGAATCACTCTAAACCCGCCCTTGATACCGGGCAATAACGCTCAAGTTCAATGTCGAAACTGTCGGGCCCGATTAACAGCGTGGCCCAGAAACGAGAAAGAAGGGGAAGGCAGCGCTTCGATATATCGGGCTCTAGAGATTGCGTAGCCTGGCGAATTGGCGATCAGTCGCCGCGCGGCAAGCGCTGATGATAAACGTGTGAGGTCTGTGTTATTTTTCGCGCGATCGCCATTTTTATTTTGTGCCGCAGTAATAGCAGCCATCTTGTTAAACCGTTTGTGTTTCTACCATTTTATGCAAACATGGCGTCGTGCCCAAAAGAACAGAGGGTACTAATATCAGTAATACAATTGTATAAAAATATGCCGTACCTTTGGAAGAGGGATCATGAAGATTATTTAAATAAAGATGTCAGAGAAGAAGGTTTCCAGGTGTTATTGAAATTGTATCGAGGGTTTGATGAAAATGCTACCGTAAAAATGTTGAAGAAAAAAATAGAAAATATGCGCACAACTTATATCAGGGAGTGGAAAAAGGTATGTTCAATAAAAACATGATTGATTTATTAAGTATGTGCGCCATGTTTGGAGGTTGACAGCTGTCAGATGCTTGGCATTATGTCAGTGGTCTAAGGGCGAATAGCTGACCAGACAATGTCAGTAATAATGTAATTATTAACACAACGCTGTCAGTAATAATGACATTATTACCCATGGCGAAAACAAAATTCTTAGGCATGCCGTTTCCTGTTACTCAATAATTAATACAAGATCATTTAAATGACTACTTTCTAAGGTTAAGTTATTTAATCAGCTAGGCAAATATTTTGTTGTGTATTACAGGTATACCTAGTGTACATTCGCCATCAGATATATCGGAGCGGCTAAGGTAGTTACAAATATCTGAACGGCGCCTCTATTGTCAAGGCAAAAAAGTCCATTTTCAGATATTTTTTAGTACCTGGGCCGTTCCAATATATTTGATGGCGACTACGCAAGCAACTAATGGCACAACCACACTTCGCCTATGCGGACAAATATTCGTGTTGCGTCTCTTTCTTATTCTATACAATAAGAAAGAGACGCAACACGAATATTCGTCCGCATAGGCGAAGTGTGGTAGCAGCATAATAATTGTGCTAGTTTTCGTCCACATTTGTCAGTTTTCTGTTCATACTTCTTTATATGTTTCAATATTCAAGTATTTCCTAAAATAAAAGCTTCAAATTCATAAATCTACTAAAGAATTAACTATTAGAAAATTGGTTGACCTTAAAAAGTTTTACCCATATATTTGCAGCAGTTTAATCAAGTGGACGGTAAACTGGACCTGACTGGAAAACTAGCACAATCGCCCTATATACTTTTTTTTACGTTTTTCCGCGATTATCTCGCGTTTGGCTGCACCGATTTTGATACGCTTTTCAGAAAAGTCTTTGTAACAGTACCTACATAGATATATAGTATTTTTTTAATTTTCTGAATCCCATTGAGGACAGGAGGATTTTTTACACAATTTTATTAGTTTTATTTAGCGTGACCCCTTGAGGTCGTGCATCAAATCTTGTAAATTTAATTTTAATCACTTCCCCGTGTCTGATTGAGCTGAAATTTATTATAATTCCGTAATTTACATGACAATGCTATCTACTAGGTACAGTCAGCAATAAAAGTGTGTAGGTATCAAATTTTTTTTTATATACAGTGTGTAACAAAAATTCTGGTGATCCGTTTAAGGGTATAATTGGTATCCTATTCTAATTATAGGCCAAGCAAATAAGATCTATAAAAAGTGTTTTGAGGAATTAATTTCCAGCAGGCTGGAAATCGTTTTAATACCTTCATGTGATTCGAGTTTGCCCAATCCTAAGAGGTGTGCATAACTTTTAAGCGAATATTTTGCACTTTGTCAGGTTTTTGCTTCTAGCTCTAAAACGGTACGTCCGACGGAAAATGTTACGTATATCAATATTAAAGATGGTTAAATTCCAAATGAGCATATTAACTTCTAATTCGGTTCAGCGATACAGCCGAAATCAAAAGTTATAAACCGGGAAAATGTCTCATTTAATTGAAAAACTCATATTTTGACTTCCATACCATATATCTTTGAAACAGATGACTCCTGGTGAAAAACCTATAGAATAAAAGTTGTAGACAATACAATTTCACATTATACCGACATCTCAATTTTCAAGTACCGTCATTTTGAAAGACTAAATTTGGCATGAAATCAAAATCAGTTTTTTCTAAATCCTTCCGAGTTGCATATTTTCCATAAAATATGAGGTGTTAGGCCTACATTTAATGCATCGTTACAACTAAAAACATTTCATTGAACGTTTCTAAAACGTACCTAATCAGAAAACTATTTATACACCGTGTTTTTTTTTCATTTCCAGTAATTCCAAGGGTACATTCCTGAGCTTGACTTAAGTATATTTCTTAAATACGCTAGTGTCCTAATTTGCTCCAGTTCTGAGGTAATCGATAGTTCTTCTTCGTCTTTCTGATTGTGTAAATTTTTCTTTTGGTCTGAGAACCCGCTATAAAGTCATGTAACTATTTGTTAAGTCAATATTAATGTTATACTAAGCAGAAACGTCTGCAATCGAAATTTCAATTTGTTAATTGAAAGAAGAATGGAAAATTCGGACCGGTGTTCCGAAAGGTCGCAAGTTTGAATCTTGCTCGTCGCGGTGAATTTTTCCATTTTTCTTTCAATTATAAACTTTCCAATACAATATGTTTCCATTGTATCTCGGATTGTTAATGTTCAAAATTTCATTGTCATGTCATAATGTTCAATTGTTTGGTTGAGTTTAATATACAAATTGAGGAATCAATCAATAACTACTGAACCTATTTGAGTTAACACACAGGTGCATAATTCTGTAGTGAGTTCTCAGAGTAAAAAAATAATTAAATGTAGGTTTACACAATTAGAGGGCTTTAATAAAACATTGATTAACTCAGAACTGGAGCTAAATAGGACACTGGCGTCTTTGGGAAATAAACCTAAGTTAGGCTCAGGAATATACCTTGAAATTACCGGAAATAAAAAAAACACGGTGTATAAATAGTTTTCTGATTAGGTACGTTTTAGAAATTTGCACTGAAATGTTCTTAGTTGTAACAATGCATTAAATGTACGGCTCACACCTCATATTTATGGAAAATATGCAACTTAGAAGGATTTAGAAAAAAACCGTTTTGGAATTCATGCCAAATTTAGTCTTTCAAAATGACTGAATTTGAAAATTGAAATATATATATAACGTGAAATTTTATGGTCTTCAACTTTTGTTGTACAGGTTTTTCACCAGGAGTCATCTGTGTCAAATATATGTGGTATGAATGTCAAAATATGAGTTTTTCAATTAAATGAGACATTTTCCCGATTTATAACTTTTGATTTCGGCTGTACCGCTGAACGGAATTAAAAGTTAATATACTCATTTGACGCAGAATTTAACCATATTTAATATTGATAGGCATAACATTTTCCGTGGGACGTACCGTTTTCGAGCTAGAAGCAAAAAGCTGACAAAGAGCAAAAATTTCGCTAAAAAGTTATGCACACCTCCTGGGATTGGGCAAACTCAAATTACATTCATTTAGGACCACGTGAAGGTATTAAAACGATTTTCAGCCTGCTGGGAATTAATTCTTCGAAAAAATCTAATTTTCTTGGCCTATTATTAAAAAGTAAATAAAAAAAATTTTCGCGCGAAAAAAAAAATGGTTTTGTATGGAAGGTTGGCGTGCGTGTCCTATACTAAAAAAAATCCAGTCAAAATTTTTTTTTCTTACAAATTCTTGCTCGCAATACCGGAAACGGATCACTAGTATTTGTTACTATTGATTAATATTTCATTAATAATAAACTGCACTCAAGAATAATGCATATTTTGTATTTCAGGTGTTGGCATCACAGCAGGAGGACGATGAAGTTTATGTCCCATCCCTGTGGTACTACAATATGTTTCACTGTTTCCTCAACAACGATGGCGGAGATGAATCTTTTGAAGATCCTTTAGAAAATGTTGAAGTTGTAAGTAAAAAAAAAATCTTTTAGCTTATGATTGATCTTGTTCTTCGGCGTTTTTCCGGTCTAGCACCAGGGTCCACTTTCCTGCTTGGTCTTCTCCACTTTGCCAGGTATTCGGCATCCTCAGGTGTGAGACAGTTCTCTGACGTATCCCCATTCACGACGTCCAGGCAGCTCTTCTTAGGCCTGCCGCGTGATCCTTGACTTGCCGTGATGCCTTGGACAAAGAGGCTACCTTATGATTGTTATTATGGAAAATTGGGTTAATCTTGAAATAAAATACAGGGTGTAACATAATGCTGCTGAACCGTTTAAGGTCATAATTAGTATCGTATTCTAATTATAATAATTTTAAACAAAAAAGAACCGACTTCACTTAGCATCCACCTTTCCAACAGCAAATGCTCGAGCTGCTGTAAAAATACTCAAATCACTATAGGTGTGCCTATAATAGTTGAAGAGTTCCTTCGATTTCTCCAGGATCCCATCATCAGATCCTGACCTGGTTACAATGGGACCAACTGTGAAGTATACTCTTTCAAACAAACACAGAATTTGCCAAATCGGTCCAGCCGTCTTCGAATAATCGGTGAACATACATAAAAAAAATAAAAAATAGCAAAAACAAAGATCCCGACGAATTGATAACCTCCTTCGAAATCTTGAAGTCGGTTGAGAAACTAAGTAATTTTTTTCACGCGAAAAAAAATGGTTTTGTAGCAAGGGTTGGCAAGGGACGACGACGTGTCCCAAAAAATTTTTTTCCAATCAAAAAACTTTTTTTGCTACATTTTCTTACTTGTAATACGATACCAATTATGACCGTATTTTTGTTACACCCTGTATACTACTATATAAAATTTACAACACAAGTTTTTGCAAATCCATTTTACGTATTTTTGTAGGTATAGGTTTTTTTTACACACCTTTTTTTTTTTTTTTATACCACGACCGTGGCAAACAAGCATACGGCCCGCCTGATGGTAAGCAGCTACCGTAACCTATGGACGCCTGCAACTCCAAAGGAGTCACATGCGCGTTGCCGACCCTTTACAAAAAGGAGGATTCACTGTGTTGACGACTAAAGGAACAAGAAGGTCCCTCATCGTCAACACACTGGGTCCTCTTTGAGCTCTTTGGCAACCTTACTTACCAGCAGGAACACTATGAGTAAGGTCTAGTGCTATTTGGCTGTGGTTTTCTGTAAGGTGGAGGTACTTCCCCAGTCGGGCTCTGCTCCAGATTTGAGCGAAGAAATTCGCTGAACGTGCCCTACCACACTTGGCGAGATGCCATTCGCAGTGCCCATACCTCTCTTTTTGGCGTAGTTTAAGGACATACCTAGGTCCGGACGTAGTTTAAGGACATACCCCGGGTCCAAAAAACCTACAAAAATATGACCAAAATACGTAAAATTCGAACATAAATAAATATTACAGGACGATCTTACACAACCCGACCTAGTCCTACAGTAAGCTCAATAAGGATTGTGTTGTGTCTACTGAACGACGATATATATAATAGATAAATACTTAAATACATGGAAAACATCCGTAACTCCTGAGTTATACAACCCTGTACAATCTGTGATAAACACACAAAAAAGCCCTTACCAGGATTCGAATCCGGAACTTCCTACTTCGTAGGCAGGGTCACTACCGACTGGGCTAGGAGGCCTTTTAATATGCAACATGCAAAAGCAAAAATATAGACGCGAAAGTGCGCTCTCCTATGCAAATTTCAAACATTCTCCTATGTAATTACAATTACTAGTATTTATCCCCTGGTAATATCGTGTACCTATGTCCTGAAATTTTTTTACAGAAAATAAAATCTGAAAACGGAAACGGAAATTCAACAGTAACAAATAAGCGATTCCGAAAAAGGAAGATGAACAACATTTACAGAGCTCTTATAGAAAAACGGGCATACTCCGGAGTCACTTCAGAAACTGCCAGAAAAGTGTTTACAAGTTTAAAAGGCAAAGAAGATCCTTCGGAAACCTACGGGAAATCGATAGGTTTTGAATTGAAAGACGTACACGGATCCCAGTTGGTGATATGTAAAAAGATTATATCGGATGCTATTTTTTATGCCAAACTCAATAAGTTGAATGAAAATTCGCAAATTGTTAATCCTGAGAGCGAACCAACTACGGAAGAAGTATATGATGAAATTGAGGAAAATATAAAGATAGTCGGCAACTGATTGTTAATAGCTGACGAAAGGTAGTTGTACAGTCACCATCAGATATATCGGAGCGGCTAAGGTGGTCACAAATATCTGAACAACGCCCTTAATGTCACGGCGATAAGGTGCATGTTCAGATATTTTTGAGTACCGTGGTCGCTCTAATATATTTGATGGTGACTGCACAAAAATTTTTTATGTGTAAATTCCTCATTTTTTGTTAATTACTCTCTGAGTAAACAAATTCTAAAGTTCAAGGTATATTTCCCATTTTTATTCTTATCATGGCTGATACTGACATAAACGAATGTTTGTTTATGCTTAAATATCTACCTATCAATAAATTAAATATTGAGTTTTTATTCGAACTCTGACAGTTATATTATTATATAACAGTTATATTATTATATAACTGTTATAATTACGAGTTAGATTCGTGATTGACTGTTAAAAGGTTAATAATGTGACTAAAGTGATTATTAAAGTAAATAAGTATTTTTTTCGTCTTTTTTTCTTCGCACTGTTTATAATAATTCTAATAGATATTGAATATACGTAAAGCGGTCCGGACACTATTATTAATAATGTCATTATTTGTATACCTACCCGGTGCCGGATTCTAATTTAAAAATATATTAACAATACAACCTAACTCAAACATAACTCCAACACACAAACAATCAACCAATATTGAAGTTGTATTGGACTTGCGTTGGAATATTTCTCAAGCAAATTCTGATATTTCTGATTCAGATGTTTATACCGTAGCTGTATTGCGTTGTTAATGCATTGGAGTTGTATTGAAGTTGGATCGTGTTTATACGTGTTTTAAAGTTAGAATACGGCCCCGTCCTTTTCTATGTAAGTATATTAGTACAGTAAATATACGGTTGCGTCAAACATTAATTTATAATAGCCTGATTTTTTTATTATTCATTCTTATGGAATATTTCATCATCATTTATTTAAGAGCCATGCTCTTGTCGGTGGAGTAATTTCCAATCCTCTCTTTTTTGAGCCAGCGTTTTGATTTCCTCATACGAGGCCTCACTCTTAATTTGGCTGAGATACGTGGTCCTAGGCTTTCCAGAGCCTCTCGTCTCTTCAATTCTACCTTCCATAATTTTTAAGAAGAAGTCGTCATGCCTTAACAAGTGGCCTAGCATCTTGCCTCTTCTGATCCTAATGGTGTTTATTAGACTACGCTTCTCCCCTACCATACGTAAAACCTCTTCATTCGTCTTTCTGTCGGTCCAGCTTATCCTCTCCATCCTCCGCCAGCACCACATCTCGAATGCTTCCAATCTTTTCCTATCCTTTTGTCTGAGTGTCCACGTCTCACTCGCGTACAACGCAATGCTCCAAATAAATACTTTTATTAAACGCTTTTTGGCTTTTTTGGAAATTCGTGCCTTAAGCAGATCTTTTTTGTTGTTAAAGGCTCTTTTAGCCATGGCAATTCTTTGCACTATGTCTGCGGTGCATCTGGAGTCATTGGTGATTAAACTTCCCAAATATCTATATTGCTTAACTTGCTCTAATGTTGTGTTCTGTACTACTATTGGTGTGTAAACTTTTGGGCGCTTTGCTGCTGCTAGAGTGTGTTTTGATACTGTGAGTGTTTTAGTTTTTTTACTATTTATTTTAAGTCCGAACTGGCTAAAGACTTCATCCATTTTACTAACTAACTGCTGTAACTGGGTCCTATCTCCTGCAAATGCCGCAATGTCGTCCGCGAAACGTATGAAGTAAATTTTGTTTCCGTTGACTTTAATTCCACCTAGATCGGACTCCAACATTACTTTAACGGCCTGTTCTATAAAAATATTAAAGATTAGGGGTGATAATGGACACCCTTGCCTAACTCCTCGTTTGATGCTGGCTTTCTCTCGTTCTTCTCCTACTTCGACAATGGTCTCCTGGTTCTTATATAGTTCGTAAATGATTTTCCTATCTCTGTAGTCGATTCCAATCTCACGCAGGATGCCCATCATCTTTTTCCAATCAACCCTGTCAAATGCCTTCTCAAGATCGATAAAAGCAATGTGAGTGTCTAGATTTACATCTAGCCGCCTATCTACTATGACTTTGAGGGCTAAAATGGCTTCTCTCGTCCCTTTGTTCCGTCTGAACCCATACTGATCTGGACCTAAGTTACATTCAATTATAGTTCGCAGTCGGTTTTGAATAACTTTGAGCAGAATTTTTGAAGCTTGCGAAATAAGGCTTAAGGTACGGTGTTCTTCACACTTTAGAGAGTTTAGTTTTGTGGCAGTGTAACAGTTTTACTGACTATAAAATCTAAGGGTATCTGTCCAGTCACATACATCTCCTGTATAATTACAAAAAATTCTTGTATCTTGGGTTCACATACGCCATATTTTATCATTTCAATATATATTTGATCATCACCACATGCTTTACCGTTACCTATACTGGATAAGGCTTTGACAAACTCTTCTTTCAGGATCGCTGGCCCCAATTTACACTTTTCCACTAGACTTATATCTTCTATATCATTTTCATCCAGCCCCTCTCCTTCATAAAGTTTCTCTATATATCTCTTCCATCTTTCTACTATGTCGCTATTATTTATTAATATGTTACCTTGTTCATCCAAAATTGCCGTGCTCCTCGTTGTGTGTTTCCTCTCAATGGTTTATATAGTACTGTAGGCCTGATCCATTTGGCCCTTTTGAATGAACTCATCAACTTTTTTACATATTCCTAACGTATCTTTTTCCTTGGATTCCCTGCACTTAGTTGTAATTTTGTTTGTTAGCTTTTTGTATTCTTTTATACTGTTATAGTCACTTTTATTCCTGAACTTCCTTCTTTCGAGCATTAAATTAACGATTTCTGTAGTCATCCAGCTTTTTCTAGGTACTATTTTCTCTTTATTTAAACATTGTTTGGTTGATGAAATTAAAATATCTCTTATTTTTCCCCACTTCTCCTTCACACTTAAATTATTATATAAATCTGATTCCTTATACTCCATTAATTTACCACCTAATTTATTACTATATTGCACTCTAATATTGCTGTCCTTATCGCTAAATTTCTTGAGATCGGGTTTCTTTGGTTTTTGCTTCCTTTTTTGTTTCTTACATTGAAATATATGCTTGCTTAATACCAGGTTATGGTCTGTGTTCAGATCAGCCCCGGGGTAGGCCTTACATGAGACTACTTGGTTTTTGAAAGAAGACTTAACTAAAATGTAATCTAGTTGGTAACGATCTCTGTCCCCTGGCATTTTCCATGTGTATAGTCGCCTCTTTGGAAGTTTATAAAACGTGTTCGTTACAATCAGGTTGTTCTCTTTGCAAAATTGTACCATTCTGTCTCCTCTGTTGTTCCTTTTCCCTAATCCAAAATTTCCTACTATATTTTCATCTTTACCCTCTCCCACAACTGAGTTGAAATCTCCCATAACTATAAGATTATCTTTATCCTTTACTGAATCTAAAATGCTGTCTAGAGAGTTGTACACTTCTTCTATCTCATCATCTTTATATCTGCTAGTGGGCATATAGACTTGCACAATAACTGTATCTACTGGTTGAGTTTTTATCTTTAAAGCAGTTATTCTATCACTATGATGAATCGTGTTCTCTACTAATTGACCCCATTTCTTGGTTAGTATTATTGCCGTTCCATTAGCTCCCTGTGTTTCACCACCCGTATATATGATCCTAAAATCTCCCTCCCAGTAATCTCCACTTCCACCCCACCTAACTTCACTTAAGCCGAGAATATCTATGTTTAACCTCTCCATTTCCTTTTTCACTTCCTCAACCTTTCCGTCGACTAGCATCGTCCGTACATTCCAGGTCCCTATTTGGCAAGGATTTCGCATGATGACGACCGATTCAGCCTTGCGTCTGCATCTGCCGGACTCGGACCGCCACGGCATTTTTCCTCGTGGAAGCCCGTTGTCAAGAACCATTATCTCATTACTTGTCATTATCATTACTCCTTTTTTGAGGATTTCCAGTGCGGTAGTTTCCTCACTTGCTTTCCGCACCGCAGTTCAGAAGCCGGCCTTCTGATATCTGTGCAGAAGCCCTTCCAGAATCCATTTCTTCGGCCTTCTGCCAATACTAGTATTCCTGCTGCCGGATACTAGGGGAATGCCTATTTACTGGCGGCATTTATTCGCCATGTCGCAAAATCGTCCGGGGACTGATGTGATATTTTTTAGGTAAGCCCATCCCACTGGGCTTCCCATCACGTCCTGCTAATCTTGCCGCTGTGTGGTTGGGGACTGCTTATTCAACGTATTCGCAGCTAACCACCATATCTGGTGGCCGTTCACTATCCACCACCTGTGACCCCATAGGTAGCCTACAGCTCAGCCCCTATTGGAATATTTATAGATAATATATGCAAAAATCCTACCAAATTTTCACCCGGAAGTAGATAATTAGGTAAAAAAATATATATAATACATTTGTATATTTTTATTTACAATAATATCAATTATTTTTATTTGTAAATATGACGATATTTAAGTCTTCTTTCTGTTGAAAGCGAAAAACAAGAAACCGTGTCCATGTAAAACTACATAAATAACAAAATGTACGGCGCGGGCGATATACAGGATGTAATCGTTAAGTGTGGCCAGGCCATAATTCCGTAAATATAACAGATATCAGAAAACTTCCAACTGATATCGAAAGTGCGTTACCCAATGAGTAAAATTACATTAATAACTTTTTTTTAATAAAATCAGAACTATCCCAAACATTAACTTCAAACCCGGACCGACGTTCGGATAAAGACTAGTTTGTACGGTCTAGTCATTTCACCGTTATCAAATTATTCATGAATTGTTTTATTTTATTCCATATCAATCAATTATCATGTTATTACAGTTTATTCGTGCAAATAATGAATCTCAAGCAGTTCTATCTCTTACGGCACCGACGTTCTTCTTTGGGAGTGAGTCGTCGTAGGTACTAACTGTATGGGAGCGTTTAAACTTAATATTTTTAATATTAATACTTTTATTTTAAAAAGTTATTAATGTAATTTTACTCATTGGGTAACGCACTTTCGATATCAGTTGGAAGTTTTCTGATATCTTTTATATTTATGGAGTTATGGCCTGGCCACACTTAACGATTACACCCTGTATATCCTAATTCGTTAGAAACAAATAGTAATAATTAGTAGTTTGTTCTTACACATTTTAAATGACTTAGAAACGATATATTCATTAAAATCCTACAAGAAAAACGATTGTAATATGTGTGTACATATTTATGACGGTTAGCGAATAACGATATTTTGTAGGATTTCATTGCGTAAATAATACTTGTATCATGATATATCCGTAACACTAAAACTATTAGCTATTATTAATTACTAGCTTTTGCCCGCGGCTTAGCTCGCGTTAAATTCGGGGTAACACGGTTCCCCTTTCCTGATTGAAAACACAGAATAGAACTCGGAACAGAATATTATTTTAATACGCTACTGTTGACGATATTATTTGTCTTTATAGATTATGCACGATTTTTTTGTTAGTCACAAATAGTCCGCATACCAATTTTTAGCTTTCTACCTTGAACATTGCGTAATGCTCCATACAAACTTCCACCCCCCCCCCCCCATTTCAGGGAAGTGGGGGGTTAGAAAGAGACACAAAGTAGCCTATGTCACTCTCCATCCTTTCGACTACCTTCACTTAAAAAAATCACGTCAATTCGTCGCCCCGTTTTGCCGTGAAAGACGGACAAACAAACAAACAAACAAACACACACATACACTTTCCCATTTATAATATTAGTATGGAAGTATGGATTTCCAATTTCCATACTAGCCGCCCGTAAAATGACTAGCATTTGAACATAAAGCTCTATAAATGGAGTACGCTTCGCCTCATCTTTCCAAACAAAAAAGTCTGCCAAAATCTGAGGGGGGCGAGGTAGCACGCATGTGAAGTTTTCTAGTCAAAGGTACATCATTGTCGGTTGTTAATACAGTTTATTTCTAAATGAATTTTTATGGCAGCAACGCTTTATTGACAACCGACAAAGATGTACCTTTAACTTGAAAACACCAAACATATTTGACATATTATTTTTATACTTCATAACACTAAATGGAGCAATAGATAGTCGACTGTACACGTGTTAACATATGGTTCATTATTGGATGCAGTCTTTGGAAATGTCAAACAAAAAAGCCAAGGATCATTTTTGATTGTATTTTCACACAAAATATAGAAGACAGCAATCCTTAAGCGCATTAAATATGGAGAAGTGTCAAACGTCAAATAGTTACTGCCCGTCAGAAAGAAAACGATTGTCTTTGAATCGATTCTGTAAACGAAGCTTGATTTTCGATTTAGGTTAAATCTTTTATTACGAAAGTAATGGTAAATAAAGTAAAACTGTACTTACATCTGAAATGGTATTTCATCTTTTTGTAAACTAGACGAAATATAACATTTTTTACATCCAAAAACAGCGCATAAGGGCATTTTCACGGAGCTTGTTATCCATCGACAGCGATGACGAAAATGGCGTGGCATCGATTATTGAAATAGTTTTTATAGATGTACTAGATTTTCCGCCAATACTTTTGACAGAGGGGAAATGATACTCAGGGCCTCTCCTGGTTTAGAACTCTCTGCATTTGAAGAATGAGAAGGATAAGTAGAGAAATAATGTCATTATTACTGACAATGTCTGGTCAGGTAAAGGTATGTTTGCAATATGGAGTAAAGCGGCTTTCACACTGCTGCGGTTTCCGCGTGCGGCCCCGGTGCGCGAGCGAGATAGCGCTCTGCATGGGTATAGCGCTGTCACGCTTGCACCGCCGCATCCGGTTGCGACAGTGTGATTATCCCCTAATAGTGGCAAATCACCACGACGGTGGCAAACTAGCGTACGGCCCGCCTGATGTTAAGCAGCTATCGTAGCCTGTGGACGCCTGCAACACCAGAGGCGCCACATGCGCGTTGCCGATCCTTTACAAAAAGGAGGATTCACTGTTTTGACGGCTAAAGGAACAAGCGGGTCCCTCGTCGTCAACACACTGGGTCCTCTTTGAGCTCTTTGGCAACCTTTACTCGGTTTACTCACCAGTCCAGGAGCACAACACTATGAGTAGGGTCTAGTGCTATTTGGCTGTGGTTTTCTGTAAGGAGGATTCACTCCTCCTTTTTGTAAAGGGTCGGCAACGCGCATGTGACTCCTTTGGAGTTGCAGGCGTCCATAGGTTACGGTAGCTGCTTACCATCAGGCGGGCCTTATGCTTGTTTGCCACCGTCGTGGTATTAAAAAAAAACATTTTTTACAACCTAAAAAAATTGTTTCGATTCATCCTTTGTCTCTTTCTCTCGTTGTATGGAATCAGGAACAGCGCCCCCTACAATAAGTTTTCACCGGCCTTCACCATTTTGATTTAGCGTCAAACCAGAACAGTGAATGAATAGAGTCTATGAATAAGTTTTTTTTTTATACCACAACGGTGGCAAACAAGTATACGGCCCGCCTGGTGGTAAGCAGCTACCGTAACCTATGGACGCCTGCAACTCCAAAGGAGTAACATGCGCGTTGCCGACCCTTTACAAAAAGGAGGATTCACTGTGTTGATGGTTCAAGGAACAAGAAGGTCCCTCATCTTCAACACACTGGGTCCTCTTTGAGCTCTTGATGTCGACTAGTCGTATTTATGTCAGAAACAGGAAAATGAGAGGAACACACAACGCCAATAGTTTAAAATTTAAATTAGTGCGTCACGCCAAATTTTTTGTTTTATTTTTATACCACGACGGTGGCAAACAAGCATACGGCCCGCCTGGAGGTAAGCAGCTACCGCAGCCTATGGACGCCTGCAACCCCGGAGGGCTCACATGCGCGTTGCCTACCCTTTAAGAGCCTATACACTTATTTTTTGAAGAACCTCATACTGTAAGCCCGCTGGGAAAACCTCGGCAGGGAGTTCGTATAGTAGCAGTCTCACGGACCAAGAGAGAAACCGGACATTACTCACTCTATTTCCCTAAGGGGGCGTACATTAATCGCGTCATATTGTATAGAGGGGGAGGGGGTCAAGAAAAAATCACCAATGATCACCACAGGGGGGGGGGGTCTGGACACGTATCACGTGTAATTTTTTTGTTCGTTCGTGCTATACTGTATTTCAATAAAATAAAAATTATCAACTTTTAAATGAACCAATCTGTGAAAACCAGAGTAAAATTTGCCTCGGAGTTGGACTTCTGCGTTTAGTTGAGCGGGCGAGGCGTCGCTAGTCGCTATGCTTTATGCACGAGGTCACTTAGATTGATCTCATTTTTATCAAAATCAAATTCTAATGACGGGATCCATGAGGAATCAAGGGAACTCCTGAAACCTTATAAGGAGACGTATAGTAATTTTTTTAAATGTAAAAACGAAACAATTGCATTTGAATAGTGCTATTTAGTGAAATTGAAACTGCTTGTGAACTTAGATTGATCTCATTTTTATCAAAATCAAATTCTAATGACGGGATCCATGAGGAATCAAGGGAACTCCTGAAACCTTATAAGGAGACGTATAGTAATTTTTTTAAATGTAAAAACGAAACAATTGCATTTGAATAGTGCTATTTAGTGAAATTGAAACTGCTTGTGAAGACCTATGACACTTATGACTCTCATGAGATGCACTATGGTTGTAAATAATTTTTAGTGCCATTTGAAATATTATTTTCTTCACAGTAGGTTTTTAGGGTTCCGTAGGCAAAATGGCAAAAACGTAAACCCTTATAGTTTCGTTATGTCCGTCTCTCCGTCCGTCCGTCCGTATGTCCGTTTTTCCGACCGTATGTCACAGCCATTTTATTCGGAAACTATAAAACGTATCATAATAAATATTTGAACATAAGGTGTATTGTTGTTTATAGTAAAATTGCTGAAAAATATATATTTTCGCGGGGGACACTCCATACATGTAACAATTTCAATAATCACTACCAAATATCAATAATCACCCCGTAAGTCTAAAAAAATTTGCCCCCCTGTCACTTTTGAACAGGAGTTCCAAAAAATATGAAAAAAATCGAGAATATTTATAGGTTTAGGAATTATTAAGTTATCTCCAAAAAACGTCTTTCATAGCATAGCAGATACGACCTTTTGATATTACTTTTTGATAGTATGTACGAAACCCTCCATTATGAGTGGTCCGATACGCACTTGGTCGGTTTTTTTCTATTAAATATTATTTTAATGAAAATAGTGAGATGTGCATACATGTAGTTTCATTTTTTTACCCTTCACGTACGTACTCGTAGGTACGTTACGTTTTCACGTGTTAGAAAACTGTACTTACTTTAGTTAGCAAAAAATTACACGTCATATTGGACGAGGGGGGGAGGGGTCCTGAAAATATCACCAAAGATCACCATGGGGGAGGGGGGGTCTAAAACAAGCCAAAAACTTATGACGCGATTAATGGACGCCCCCTAACCACAGTTGAACCTTATTACCGAGCAAAACAGTCGTTCATAGGCAGGGCTTGAAACCGGTATTCGCAAAAACCCAATATATTTCATTATTTTGTAGTATTTATGTAGAACTCAGTACTGTTATTAGGAAATGACTTCGTATTATAAGATTGTTCGATTAAAAATGAAATAGTAAACGAAAGACCGAAAAAACCCAAAAATACCGGTATTTTAGTATGGAGCTAATACCGGTTTTGCTTCTGTTCATAGGTGACTAGTAAAAATGGTCCGATAGAGAGACTAATGTAGGAGGCGGTGTCTCACTCGCACTCGTTACTAAATTGTCACATTTGACACATATTGACATTTTGAATGTTTGAGGACGTCATTACCTCAAAACGAGACATATTATTTATTAATATAAATTAAATCCGCCGTATCAGTTTAGAGACCATTTCGGGCGATCGTGCCTCGGCGCTCACTTTGCTCCGGTAATCGCCCTTGATATCGAGCAACGACATTCAGGGCATCAGGGGGCCGGCGGGCGGGGCAGTCGACGCGCGGCCAGCGCCGAATGCAGACGTGCAGTATTTGTGCTTTTGTTCGCGACGCCGTTATTTTGATATCACGAGTATCTGTTTCCATTCAAACATCCGCCATTTTGGTTTTACAATAGCATCTTTTTTTATTAGAATCCCGCTATTTTATTCAGCCATGGGATCTACCAAAGAACAAAAAGTAATACGAACTGTTTTAGAAAAGTATAAAAACATGCCGTTCCTTTGGAAAAGAGACCATGAAGATTATGCTAATAAGGATGTCAGGGAAGAAGGATTTAAGGCGCTACTGGAAATTTACCAAGACTTTGACGACTCGGCTACGATGAGAGTGATAAAGAAAAGGATAGAAAATTTGCGCACTAATTATCTCAAGGAATTGAAAAAGGTATGTTTCAATCTATGATTTGTAATACTGACAGATGGGTTATGCTTGCTCCAAAGGTGAAGCACTTAAAATGAGTGAATTCAAACAATTGTATCTAGTCGCGCACCGGCAAGCGAGAGATGCGAACGTGCTAATAAGTAATTTTCTAACAACAAGACAGACAAAGATGTAATAATTGTCAAAATAGATAAACATAACATAATCATTGCTAGGTTATTAAATAAAATAAAAATTGTTTATTTCAGACATAGTATGTCCATAAAAGTGTTAGTTGTACAATCTTAAGTATTTTTTGTAACACTAACATAGTCTTATGTTAAGTGTTACAAAAAATAAAAACAACTTTGGAAGTTTTTTGTGCTTATTTTGTTAGAGTATAACCCATCCATAGTAAATATCATTGCTTTTAAAAACTTAATTTTCATACTAAGTATAAAACTTTCGTGAGACTATTATAACGGGTTACTCACGTAATTTAAGTCGACTTTTGCTCGACATGTGTCGATCAATTTACGATGATCACATTGCCCGCTCGTGAAAATGACCGTAACCCGTTAAAATATTTTTGATTTTCATACTGTCACTAACAAGGGGCTTTGTTGTCAAAAATACCTAAATGACATGGGAATAAACGCGCAAGATGGCGTCGCAAGTCGCAATCGCAATAAAACATACAACTCGTTGGTTATGGTTTGGAAATGTCAAATCCATACAGTATATGGTACAGAGTCTCTAGACCTAAACGTCAACGTCAGAAATAGTTCCACAATGGCGGCTAAAAAGGACTATTGTTATTCTGTGGGCTTTTATCATCATTATTTATTTATACTTGTATTTTAGGTGCAAGCGTCACAGAAGGCAGAGGATGGAAAGGTTTACGTCCCTTGTCTGTGGTATTTCAACTTGCTCAACAGTTTTCTTTACAACAAAAATGAGTCTTCGGAAGAACCTTCAGAAAATGGGGTAAGTTGTAACGGTGGTATACGTATTGTGCCAGCAAGGGAAAGATGGAACTATGTATTTTCTCAGGAATGAGGGTTTCTTCGATTTTTCACCAGGTGGCAGCACCGTGGCGAGAGGTTTTTTTTTACAGATTTACATATAGACGGAGAGCTAGCCACGTCAGATATGACACAATAATGAGAGCAACGAAACCCCTGTAGTCAGTTTGCTATACTACGCTTATTTCTGGATCTGGACATCTGGCAGCTATAAAGTGGTGGAGGTCAAAGAATGCAAACAATTTTCAGAAAAGCAATCCTAGGGGTCTGGGTTTGTGGCAATATTATGAGAGAAATGAGATGAGAAAGGTCGCAAGTTCGAATCTTGCTCGACGCAGTGAATTTTTCCATTTTTCTTTCAATTATAAAATTGAAATTTCGCTTGCAGACGTTTCTGCTTAGTACAAAATTAATATTATGAGAAATTATATAAATAATAAAATAAGATTATATCGTTGTCAAAAGTTTCTGTTGGGGGAAAGTAGTGCCAAACGATATGTCGTTTGGCACTACTTTCCTATTATATTATACGTAATGTATTAATGTATTACTGTTTTGGTTTCCGTAATAATACGCAATGTGTTTTGTTCTAATCTTAAAATATAAGCCCTGCCCTTTATAACTGAGACAACTTCGGCAGTTTTTACCTATTCGAAAACAAACATTTTGCTAGTTTGCCATTCTGACCTCCACCCAAGAACTAAACTTACCAAATGGTCGTATTTGATGCCTATGGAAGAAGTTATTTAGAGACAACTCAAAAATGGCTGAACTGATAATGTTCAAAACAATTTTCGTAGAAGGTGTATACAGTGTGGAAAGATAAGTCGGGCCCTGGAGGGAAACTACCTTAAAACGTTGAGATAGCTCAATTCACTGAAAGGAAACATTCTTTAATTTTTTTAAAGGGACATAACTGCATTTACACATTTTTGGAAAAGAGTACAGTTTACAAATAAAACTATTTATTTTGTAATTTTCGCCATAAATAATTTTTATGACAGTTGATGCTAATCGATCATATTGATAACAAGGATGAAAACTTCTTAATACCAACCAAGTTTAGGGCACAAGAGAACCCACAAATAATAATAAAAATATTTTTCATACAATTAGTATAGAAAAAAGTGAAAATTAAGAAAAAAACTGAGAATGCAGATTTAGTTTTTAGGAGAAATAAAAGAATGTTTCCTTTCAGCGAATTGAGCTATCTCAACGTTTTCAGGTAGTTTCCCTCCAGGGCCTGACTTATCTTTCCACACTGTATATGATAAGGCGTACTTTTATTATTTTTTTCATATTTCTTGGACTTACGGTTCAAAAGTTACATGGGGGCGCACAATTTTTCTGACTTTCGAAGCGATTATTTCAAAAAATATTCACTTAATCACATGTTATTTTTAAGACCTATCGATTGATGTGCAACGTCTACTACTACTAAGTGGGAATATAAAGTAACATTAAATATGTAATTTTAATTTGTTGTGATAATATTGCTAAGTTTATGTTTTGTTTTTCAGAAGATTAAATCAGAACAAGGAAACTCGAGCATAAAAATTGAAAGTACACCAAAAAGGAAAATAACCAGACCATCGTACACTGGAATTAGTTCCGAAACTGCAAATAAAATCTTTACAAACATAAGGCCAAAAAAAGAAGACGCTTGGGAAGCTTATGGGAAATGTTTAGGCTTTGAAGTAAAAGATATAGAAGGATCTCAGTTGGTGATTTGTAAGAAAATTATAGCAGACGCCATTTTCTATGCTAAACTCAATAAGTTAAATGAAAATTCTCAAATTGTGAATCCAGAGATTGAACTGCCAGAATTCGATGCTGTTGAGTATTTAGAAAGTGAATAAAGGTACATATTTTACGTAATTTTATTGTTAATGTGTATACGGTGATATGGGCTTTTCTTGTTAATTCTTGTCGTTAAGTAAGTACTTTACATTGGTCAGGCATAAACGCGTCAGCTTTTTTTTTCACCTTTTAATTTTTCTCTATGTAAAAATTACTATTAATGTAGTAGCAGCCAGTAGAAAAAGGCGGAAAAGTATATATTTTACGGCACATTGCCCTGTCTGTGTCTTTGAATTGGTCGACAAAGCCCAACGTGATAGGTTTTAGGGCGATCGAGCTAGCTTTATACTTTTCTTTTCCGACTTTCTGTACTGAAAATTAGGATTGCCAGACGTTTAGTTGATTTGTATCTTAAATAATAAAATGATAAACATTCATTATATCGCCCTACAAAAAATACTAACTTGCGTATGAACAAAAATCCAAATGCACTGCAAAGTGGTGTTTTTTTGTTATGGATTTTTTTGATGCGATAATCAGTTATTTCAAATAGGTAATGTTTTGTTCATGTACATGTACATTAAAATGGTAATGTTTTTTTTGTTATGGAATTTTTTTCATGCGCAAATCAGGTTTTTCAAATAGGTAATGTTTTGTTCATGTACATTAAAATGCTATCCTTATAAAAATATGTGTTTTATTAATAATTGACCTCATTGTGACATAGTCATAATATATCCTTCACGATGGTAAGTTAAACTCTGCTGCATCGAAACGGCTGAATTGTAGACTACTATAGTAAATATGTATAGAACCAGAGGTAGTAGAAACATGGTAAGAGACTCCATGGGGAAAAGTCCCTATTTCTAAGAGTGAGAGTTATTAATTACAAAAAAAACCTATTTTTAGGGGACCTCCCAAGTAACACAGGAAGCATTATAACATATGAATAGTTAACTTATTTCGAACTTAAGGACCGTATAAACTCTTATATACGTTCACCGAGCAATTTGTCGCATTATACGATGCTTTGAGCTGTATAACGGTTATATAATGGCATATCAAAATGCTTTTGTAAAGCCTTTAGATTTAGTGCAGCAAACCACAACGCAAATGTACAGCTTTCAGTTGTTTAAAAGCACTTAATTGCTTTAGGTTCTACAATAGCATTATATAATGCTTTAAGCTGTATAACGGTTGTATAATGGCACATGTAAAATGCTTTTTTAAAGCCTTTAGTTTTAGTGCAGCGAACCAAAATGCAACTGTACAGCTGAATGCTGTACAGTTGCGTTTTGGTTTGCTACACTAATGCTTCGGTGTGGTTTAGTGCCTTAGGTTCTACAATAGCATAAATAAATGCGTAATTCTGTTTAAGAGCATGAATATTAGCCATTATAATGCCACGTAAATCCAGTATACAGCTTTCAGCTGTTTTTAGTGCTTTAGGTGCTACAATAGGATTTTATGATGCTTTACGCTGTATAACGGTTGTATAATGGCATATGTAAATGCTTTTGTTTAGCCATTAGTTTTAGTGCAGCGAACAACATGCAACTGTACAGCTGAATGCTGTACAGTTGCGTATTGGTTTGCTACACTAATGCTTCGGTTTGGTTTAGTGCCTTAGGTTCTACAATAGCATAAATAAATGCTTAATGCTGTTTAAAAGCATGAATATTAGACATTATAATGCCACGTAAATTCGCTATACAGCTTTCAGCTATTTTTAATGCCTTAGGGTGTACAATAGCATTTATAAGTAGGTAATACGTTCCTAATGCAGTATAATAGCAATAATATAAACCATTATAAAGCCAAGTAATTCACTATAAGGGGCTGTTCATAAATTACGTCATTTCAAATGGGGGGGGGGGGGTCTGGACATCGGATGATGATAGCATGACGTGGGCGGGGGGGGGGGGGGGGGCGGTCATTCCGAAGATCACATCATCAATGTGTAAAAAAACCGGCCAAGCGTGTCGTGTGAGCGTGTCGGGCCACGCTCACTGTAGGGTTCCGTAGTTTTCCGTCCGTCACAGTAAGTGTCCCCACTTAAGAGTTAATAACACCGCCATGTAGGATATGATATGAGAGTTCCACGTACAGCGACATCTATCGGCAAATTAAGTAAACTATTGCGCGCGAGCATAAAGTATGGAAGATGATTTTTATGGGATAATTCTTTATTGCGTGAACCGATTTTCACCGTTTTTACTTTATTTGAAAGCACGTCATTTCATTGTAATTTTGTAGAAATTACAGGTACAATAAACACCTGCTTATACGGTTAAATTACAAACTTAGTTCAGAAACTTTTTGTATTTTTTTTTCAAAAACTATTCATCCTATCAAGTTCAAAATAATTTTCCTAGAAAGTTTTTATAAAGTTCTACTTTTGAGATTTTTTTCATATTTTTGAAACTTATGGTTCAAAAGTTAGAGGGGGGGACGCATGTTTTTTTACTTCTGGAGCTATTATTTCCGAAAATATTTAAATTATCGAAAAATGATTTTGGGAAACCCTTATTCATTTTTAAATACCTATCCAATAATATATCACACGTTAGGGTTGAAATGAAAAAAAAAAACACTCCCCACTTTACGTATAGGGGAGGTACCCTAATAAAACATTTTTTTCCACTTTTTATTTTAGCACTTTGTCGGCGTGATTAATATACATATTAGTACCAAATTTCAGCTTTCTAGTGCTAACGGTCACTGAGATTATCCGCGGACGGACGGACGGACGGACGGACGGGCAGACATGGCGAAACTATAAGGGTTCCTAGTTGACTACGGAACCCTAAAAAGGAATGAAAGTCGTCTTTCTATAAACTTTTAATGCTATAAAATATTATCTACTAAATAGTTTTTTATTTTACAATGAAACTTAAAACGCATTTTCTTTATAAGTAAAATCATTAAAAATTGATGACGTAATTTATGAACAGCCCCTATACAGCTTTTAGCGGTTTTAGTGCCTTAGGTTCTACAATAGCATAAATAAATGCTTAATGTTGTTTAATAGCATAATTATTCACGTGTAATGCTGTAGGCATAAATAAGGCATTTTTTAAGGGTCACTGAGCTGCTATTGGACTAAGAGCTAGCCACGTCAGATTTGACACTATAATGAGAGCAACAAAACCCGTCTGGTTAGATTGCTATACTATTCTTATTGCTAGATCCTGGCATCTGGCAGCTTTTAATGGGTGGAGGTCACAGTGACAGACTAGCAAAATGTTTTAATTGGAAAAAAGTAATACCAAACTAGGTAAAAATTGCCGAGGTTGTCTCAGTTATAAAGGACAGGGCCTATATTTTAAGGGGCTCCCTGGCGCCAACGACCTTAGATATGATTCCCTTAGTTTTCTTATGATTTATTTAGCTTATCATATTATCAGTAACGGGTTTAAACAATATAGTATCCTATATTTACTTCAATATTCATTGTCTTCGAGATATTTGACATCAAAGTCGAACCGGTTTAGGCTACAAAAGTGGTTTTATGGTCATAAATTTTGTTTTAATTAGTTAAAAATTAAAATCTCTCTACAGTTTTTAGAGACATCAAAGAGGAACCCTAATATGTAGATTACGTATCTGTAAGATTCTTTACACCATTCGAATATCGATAAAAGTGTTTTTTTAGACCATATTTTAAAAATATCATAAAAAAATAACGGCTCATTAATTTCAAGATCCGGCTCTACAGAATGGAGATAAAAGATTCAAAAACCGATAGTCGTTTGCCTTATAATTCAATCTATAGTGAATATGTTGGAATATCGACTCAAAACTGGTCAAAAATCGATAAAAAAAACGTTAGACCAAAAAATATTGTGTATTATTACTAGAGGGCGGAGTACCGGTGGCAAATTTCACACAAAAGGTATGGAGTCGTTTTTATAATTATTATTTTAGGCTTGAATAATAAAATTATTCATTTACCTAATGTACATAAATGTTCATAAATCGAGTTCAGGAACACCTAAATGTTATGTCGTAAATGTTTTGGGTTATTTTTCAATTTCTTTTAACAAAGTCACCATTCATCGATATAATATTTTTTACCATATGCAACCTTTCTTTTCAAAAAGTTACTAATTTACAAATTTATGAGACATTTAGAAACTAATTATTTGACATTGTCAATTTAGACAGCATCTATATTATCTAAATTATTATTGCGTCGGCTAAATATTTAAAACCGAAAAATATCAAGATGAATAAGCCATGTGAAGCAACAATTCTGCGGATGATAGAACCGTACGAAAATCTTATATATAATGAAGAAGAATGTAGCATTCACTGTATTTCTTGCTCAGTGGATTTAAAGCAGTTGAAAAAATATAATGTCGAAAAACACGTTAACAGTAAACAACACCAAATTAACTGTGGAAACCAAAATGGCACATTTGCCTATGATTTATGCGTTTTCCTTATAGCGTGTAACATCCCATGGGAAACAGTTAACCATCCAGAATTTAAAAAGTTCTTTGGAAAATACTTAGATAAAGGCGTAAAACTTCCCGAAGAAAGTGTTTTGAGAAAATACTATCTTACCAGAATATACAATGCGACCGTCAAGCAAATACGAAATACATTTTTCGATTCCAATTTATGGCTTGCGGTGGATGAGACTCTTGATAATTTCGGTAATTGCGTAGTAAATGTAATTATAAAATCACTTGATGATGCTTTACAAAGGCCATATTTGTTAGCGTGTAAAGTCGTTAGTACTGTAAACGCGAACTCAATTGCAGCGGTGGTTGACGAAAGCTTGATTTTTTTGTGGGAGGATAATTTTACAGATAATATGAACAAATTTTTAATATTCTGTTCGGATAGCGCAGCGTACATGCTTGCTGCTGGCAAGATTTTGAAGAAAAAGTACACTAAAGTACGACACGTAACTTGTTTCGCTCATGGACCACACAGAGTCGCGGAGCAGATAAGATCTGAACATAAATTGGTAAATTCTTTAATATCTAATGTCAAGAAGATTTTTTTAAAATCACCACACCGCGTCCGATTTTTCAGGGACCATGCGCAGAATGTGCCTTTACCGCCGGAACCCATTATCACTCGTTGGGGCACCTGGTTAAATGCAAGTTTTTACTACGATAGACATTTTGACGTGATTAAAAATGTTGTGATGCAATTGAACTGAACAGTAAAGAAGCTATTGCCATTAGAAAAGCCCAGAAGTTGTTTGAAAATGAAAATTTACAAAACGAGTTAAGCTTTATAAAAAATTGTTACGAAATTATACCTGAATCGATAGAAAAATTAGAATGCACTAAAATTCCGATAGAAGAAAGTTTTCTGGTAATAGATATAGTTAGGAGTATTTTAAGCCTCCAAGGAAGTGAAACCGTGCGAAATAAACTCGAGTTGGTTCTAGATAGAAACCCAGATGCTGACGAATTAAGGAATATGATTACAATGGAAAATTATAAACAAGTCCTTAAACATGCAACCATGACATCGGTAGATGTAGAGCGATCGTTTTCCACTCATAAATGGATCTTCAATAAATTAAGAAACCGATTCACTCCGAAAAACCAGGAACATGTGGCCATAGTCCATTCATTTTATAACATGGATACGCACTTAAGTGTAGATTGTGAGGAGGACCTCGAACACATAATTCCAGTCCTCAATTGTAATTGAATGGTCTTGAAAATAATATATCGTTTGGCAGGTATAACTTCTTAGTCTAGTATTTAGTACCTAATGATAATGTTTTGATAAGAAAACATATTATTATGTATTATAGATATTAACAACATATTACATTATATTTGTATGCTCGTAAGATAATTTCTATAAGTTCCTAAAAATTATTATGCAAAATTAATCATTTATTCGTTATTTATTTCATCATAAGAATACTTAGGCGACTCCATACATTTAGTGTGAAATTTGCCACCGGTACTCCGCCCTCTAGACTCATATCCGACGTGGCTAGCTCTCCGTCTATATAGACCAACGCCATTTTGTAAATAATTTATAACCTAAAAATAAAATCTTGCGGTCCTATTTATACAAGGAAAATACCTATATAATAATGAAATTACTTAATTTAAGACTGCTCAACCAACACTATTATGTTAATAATGGAAAACTCGTTCTGTACGAGGATTACACAATTGTTTTGTTTATTTGACGCATATCTTTTTATAATATTTTATAGCAAAACCACAATAAATCAAAGGCGCGTGAAAATTTTCAATGAAACTTATATACACATTTACAGTAAACTACATTGCGCAGTAATATTTGAAGGATATAATAACGTAAAAGAGTCAAAAACTTTTATAAATTTTGTTAGGATGCAAACAAATATGACGTGTCACTCATTCAGTTTTTGTACCGTCTTCGTCTATTTTATATTGCGAGACAAAGTAGTTAAATCACAACGTTCATTGTATTATAACATTTGTTCCGTCGGTGTTACTCGTAGAGACGTTTTTGCATTGACGTAAGGTTTATTTTACTACACTCTTATGCTAGTATAATGCTTTTGTATTGCGATTGGCAAGTTAATCGAGAGTACTTGTGCTTCTTTACTGCGATTAGCAAGTTTTTTGGCCGTATTAATGCTTCTTTAATGCAGTTGGCAACTTAATAGAGCGTACTAATGGTTCTTTAATGCGATTGGCACTTTCCATGACAACGATAATGCTAATAGCGCAGACATATTGCGCCTGTAATGCTATTAAATGACCTGTATAGGATCTCAAGCTGGGTAATTCGTGCCCATTTAAGACCTATATCAGCACTATAAACGTTTATAATGCTACTATAAAACGAACTGAAAATGCTAAAAGCATACAGATATGCTGTAAGACGGCCGTTATACTGCTTTGATGTGTTACTTGGGCTATGTATGTATAAAGTATATACTGAAAAGATAGATGTCATATACTTCAGAAAAAGTGACCAAACCCTCCGGTGTCCGAGGCCAGATTTGAACTGGCGTCTTCAGCTTTCGCGGCTGACGTCCTGACCACTAGACGACCCGGTCACGGCGGAACTTGACAAATTTTCTCATGTATATGCAATCTCTGAATTTGAAACGGCTAGGCGCCGTTGACCATACTCTAAGGGCATGCGCAGTACGTGCTTGCACCTCCTATCCGAATCTCTTACGTGATTCTGGTATAGCGAGAGAGATGGTGCTGCCATCTATGAATCTTGAAGCAAATCAAATTATTTTGTTCAATATTTTTTGATTTGCAATTTTTTTTTTTAAGTAGTTACACTACTATATATAAACTGAAAAGATAGATGTCATATACTTCAGAAAAAGTGACCAAACCCTCCGGTGTCCGAGGCCAGATTTGAACTGGCGTCTTCAGCTTTCGCGGCTGACGTCCTGACCACTAGACCACCCGGTCACGGCGGAACTTGACAAATTTTCTCATGTATATGCAATCTCTGAATTTGAAACGGCTAGGCGCCGTTGACCATACTCTAAGGGCATGCGCAGTACGTGCTTGCACCTCCTATCCGAATCTCTTACAAAACAATTTGAACAAAATAATTTGATTTGCTTCAAGATTCATATAAAGTATATAGTTATACCATTCTTAATAAACGAATTTCTTCAAAAAAAAAGTGATTATCGTCATCTTTCAAAACGCCAAAGGTTTGTGCTCGACACGCTACTGCCCACTGGTTGGCACCTGCTGTCAACTTTATTGCGAATGGCTTAAGTTAAAAGGTGACATGTAAGTACCTACTACTTGGACGGTGATGATCTGATGATGATGAACAATGGGACGTTTACTTACTCTTTATTTATACAGTCAAGTGAAGTTATATCGGCCTAGCCTAGTCGGTAGTGACCCTGCCTATGAAGCAGGAGGTCCCGGGTTCGAATCCTGGTCAGGGCATTTATTTGTGTGTTTATCACGGATATTTGTTCCTGAGTTATGGATGTTTTCTATGTATAGTCTGGCCAGCCAACGAACGCAGTAGCAATGTACAGCGAACGAAAGTATGACAACACTAATAAGAATCATTGAAAAAAGCAGCAATGATCATCGAATTTTATGTTTTTAATTTTAGTTGGTATTTCCGCCCCTTTCATTAGGTGACATTTATGGTGTGTAAAAAGGAGACGGATATATTTCGTCTGATCTGTCATCAACTGCAACAGATAATCTGGTTGAGGCAATTGACATATGCCTTAAAAATTAATTGAAATTTAATTGGGAACCTTGGAGGAGTTCTATCTCACTCGCGCTTAACATGAGAGAGTGAAATGCACTAGAAACAAACTCAATGTGAATTGAAATGAAAGTAATGTTCGTCACGAATACGGTGTCTCATCACAAAGGGTTGCCACATGTACGTATTTTGAATTTGCCGCGCGTTTCTACTGACAAATGGTTTGCCAGACTATATTTTAGTATTTATGTATATCTATCTATTATATATATCGTCGCCTAGTACCCACAACACAAGCCTTATGAGCTTACCGTGGGACTAGGTTGACTTGTGTAAGATTGTCCCATAATAATATGTAATATGTATGTATTAATCGTATATCAATGTCGTTGCGAATTAGACAAAAATATATGAACACATCACAATCATATTCAAGTTGTATGTTTATATAAGGTCGTGTACACATATTTTTGTCCAATTAATCGCATCGATATTGGAAAACTTAACTTTTCTATAAGTCTTAGGCTGCGTTTCCAGCAGAGATGAGCGAGGATGCGTTGCGAGGAATGTGTTTTCAACCGATTTCAAGATTTCGAAGGAGGAGGTTATCAGTTCGTCGGGATCTTTGTTTTTGCAATTTTTTTATACCGATTATTCGAAGACGGCTGGACCGATTCGGAAAATTCTTTTTTTGTTTAAAAGAGCATACTTCACAGTTGGTCCCATAGTCATCAGGTTAGGATCTGATGATGAAATCCTTGAGAAATCGAAGGAACTCTTCAACTATTATAGGCACACCATATTGTATATACCTATATTGCGATTTGAGGATTTATTTACAGCAGCTCGAGCATTTGCTTTTGGAAAGGTGGAGGCTAAGTGAAGTCGGTTCTTTATTGTTTAAAATTATTAAGAACCAATCCGAGAGCTGCGCTGTGCGAGGATAAACAAATGAAGTGATTCTACTCATAGTGTTGTGTTCCTGCTGGTGAGTAAGGTTGCCAAAGAGCTCAAAGAGGACCCAGTGTGTTGACGATGAGGGACCTTCTTGTTCCTTTAGTCGTCAACACAGTGAATCCTCCTTTTTGTAAAGGGTCGGCAACGCGCATGTGACTCCTTTGGAGTTGCAGGCGTCCATAGGTTACGGTAGCTGCTTACCATCAGGCGGGCCGTATGCTTGTTTGCCACCGTCGTGGTATAAAAAAAAAAACATTCTTCGCAACACATCCTCGCTCATCTCTGGTGGAAACGCAGCCTTACTCCTTGATTAAATAAATTCATGTATTCACGAATACTGATAAGACGTAAAATCGTCAAACTGTCATATTTACACACATAATTTGAACCAACACCAATCTAATTCTTAACGACAAACTATGTAGCATTAAAGACAGCGTTATAAAGACCGTCTCAACGAATTCAAGATGGCGGCGGGCGATCAGATGTTGCACATATGACGGGTGCTATTTAAGGATGCCCCCCACTGCACTACACACGAGTGTGCATGTGCAATACGTGGAGATGTGGATGTGTGAGTGGAATGGCACAAAGAAATAGGTATAATCGTTTTTTTTATTGCAGACAACAATGATCCATAATTCGTATATTAAAAACAAAATTTACTTATTACTATGTTACATATACTAAATATCTCTATACTCCGCTTAGCGCGTTATTTCTTTCAAACCAAAGCTGCCAAAACCGAGGGGTGCGGGAGGGGAACCGAGCGATTGCAGGCAATGCTAGACAGGAAACGCGCGATTGTTCCGTGGTGCATAAGAGAGAGACATTAATGGCTGCCATGGTAACACACTTGTTTACTGTCACATCCAATAATTACAATTATATTTAGAGTCTGTCCGGAAAGACAAGTGTCGTAGAATGTATGAGCGTCCTTATAAACTACGACACTTCTCTTTCCGGACAAATTTTAATAGGTAATTAAGATAAAAAACGGTTTACCAGTGAAATTAAATGCCAAAATTTTGCAGACCAGATGTTATAGTGTTTCTGCGTCACAATTAAATGCAACAATAATGCGTTTTAATGCCGCAAGCAAGCGATGTTACATACAGGACTGAAAGGAAAGACAACTTTCTCTCTCACACCGTCGAGTGAGCGACTGTATGCGTGGCAGCGGGGTTCGCCCGGCTATGCGGCGTCTTGGGTTATTAGTCTATGCTATGTTAGTACAAATTCAATATCAAAACTTAAATACTACTTTTTCAATATACTAAAATCTCTACAATCTGTGCCAATCTGCCCAAACTAACTGTCATTTAATACAATACAATACAATACAAATATTCTTTATTGCACACCTCAATAACATATAACAGTACAGTACACAGATTAAAAGTAGAGGCAGTCAACAGGCGGTCTTATCGCTAGAGAGCGATCTCTTCCAGACAACCTTTAACTTTTTTTTACCATTTCAAATTGATCAGTGTCTTATTTATTGCCCAATCCATCTGTTATTTTAGTTTGAAACTAGATAGGATAGGTAGAAATTGTACCATTAAACTGTACTTTTAGTATACGGAGAAGAAAAATAATAATGTTGGATATTTTAAGACAGCTTTATCCTCTTATTATTATTATCAGCTTAAATAATCTGCTAGCCTAATATGGTCGGATTTTTATCGCCTGCAACCATAGCTGTCACGTTCTAACAAGTATGTTAGTGCGAAAGTGATGCATGACGTGATAAAATGACAACCATGATACGCGTCCTGAATCCTAGCCTGAACTATCAAAATACTGGGTTTAAATCCATTGAACGGTATGATTTAGATATTTTATATGTAACGGTATGATTTAGAAATGAGGAAAAGTGTTATAAATTGGTTGATCTAATAGTTTTATATTTCAATAGTTTAGATACTTTAAATAACTGTCTTTTTAGTTCAAATTACAGAAAAGTGTAACAAAAGCATTGAGCTCTTTTACAAGCGTACAGATAGCCTGATGGCAAGTGGTTTCGCTGCCTATAGCTGCCTGAAACATCAGGATGTTTGTTACGAGTACACCTTGTACACAAGTTGTAGTTTGGTTGCAGTCTGTCTGTATAGGCCCTATAGAAATAATATGGCTATAGTAACGCTTGCATTAATCGCTCCATTTCTTTCACCGCCCGCGTCCAACTTACCCTCCCTTCCCATCCAGCTACCGATGTCATAAACTTGCTTAATCTCCCAAACCGAACCCATAAAACCACACCATGTTCACAGCACTACCCATACATTTCACTCCACCCCAGTAATTGTGTCCACATTAAACGAACGCTTTCGCATAACATTTTTACGGCTTTTTCATACGTCCCATCACAAGTCGTTTTATGACGTATATAAAAAATCTCATACAATTTACATACAAAACATAGGGAAGGTTTATTGCCCTCCCTCGGTTAAAAATGGCGGCTGTCATGCTGTCAAAATGATTGTAGGTTGTTAATGGATATGTCAATATTTGGCCTTCCAAAAGAGTTATTAATTGCCTCGCGATTTTGTATTATGGTTATTTTAAAACGAAAGCCGTATACGGCTATTGTGTGTGGGGATTGTGAGAGCGGTTGAAGTAACCCTCTTTGTGTCAAGATCGATTTGCGGTCGTGTCAATTTGTGTTAACTTTTCACTTGATCTTATTAGGCCGGGCCGGGACCGTAGAATATGTAAGGGTATTTACATATTTCGGTACCATAATAAAATGCAACCCGTAACGATAGGAATGAAATTGCTAACTCGTAGGCATCTTTATACCTGTAAGCAATTTCATTCCGTAGGTATTTGATATTACTGAGTCGAAATGTATTAATTGTTTAGAAGCCTAGAGGTATACGCGCACATAAAAGCAAAACTTTTATATTTGTTTTTTAAAAGATTGAAGTTTTAATTTCTGATTGCGACTTAAATCGGCCAATATCGCGTTAAATAAGTATTTTTTACTCCGGAATTAACTTTTAATTATAATGAACTTTGCCCTGAACTCCGCATAACTAACGTAGGTATTCCATTCCATTCCAGGAAAAAATAAGTCTAAATTAGGAAATCCTACTAAATTATACAGGGTGTAACAAATAGTGTTGATCCGTTTAAGGGCATAATTGGTATCATATTGCGATTAACAAAAAGAAAGAAAAAATTTTTTGGACGCGTTAAAGAATTATTTTTTGTATGCATGGGACATCTCATCCTAGCCGGCCGACCCTCCATACAAAACCAATATTTTTTTCGCGTGAAAAAAAATGTTTTAATAGCTTTTCATATTACGTTAGACTCCTTAAAGGCCAGGACAGAATAACAGCGTTCCAAATTGTGGGGTCAACTCGCAATTTCGCAACATTATGCTACTTGCTCATAAATATTGTATCGTGTTATCATGCAAATAAATGTATATTTATATTTTATAGGTTAATGTATGTACACCTGCAAAGGTAGAGTTTCAGTGTAACCAAAATTTTTGTATGTAAGACCTGCAATATGTAACCTGATTCTCGTATACAATAAAAAACTTTGAACTTTGAGTCTGAGCCTTTTCTTTATCGCGCACATTGCTGAACACATTGTGAACTTTTGTAGTTACCTATACTCGACTAGTGTTTACCTTTAGGTATGCATTTTTCAACCTCTGTTTTTTATATTCTGTAGTGTGTGCTTTATTGAATAAATTTATATCTATCTATCTATCTATATTTAGCATACGATACTAATTATGTCCTTAAACGAATCACCAGCATTTTCGTTACACCCTGTATTATCAATGCGCAAGTATGTTTAGATTTGTTTCATAGGTTGTTAGCATGTTTGTGCCTTCTTCACGCTAAACGGCTGAGTAGATTCGAATTAGATTTAGCACTTGGAGAGATTTTGCTGGAAACATAGGATACTTTTATCCCTTAGAGAATTCAACCCGGATGGAGTGGCCATGTCTGTCATTTCCGATACATAAAAAGTCTGCCGATTTTTGCGGGGGAGGGGAACGTCAAATGTATATTCGCAGGTAACGTACAAATAGATAAATGTCACTGGTCACATGTTTTCGGCAGAGGGGAACGCCTGTCAATGGCGATTCCGGTTGGTTGATTTCTCTAAGTTTTATCCCGAAACTCATTCTCTAAAGAGGTGAAATTAAGGGCTCAAACTACGTGAGTTACGTTACGTGACAGAAGCGGCACAAGAGAATTTGGCAGTTATAACCACATGCGGAAGCGAGTGGTAGATGCATTGCAAATTTTACAATAAATGGGTACCTAACTAACTTAACTTCTAGAATCGTGGCTTTTACACAAAGGTATATTGACGTCAACAGAATTATTACCACTATTCGCAACATCCCTTTTCCTCCGTGACAGAACCTCCCGCTGCGCAGTCGGGCCAGCTGTGAAAATCGATTAAGCAGGGTCGGATGGTCGTGTTCAATCACTAGAACGAGCGAGACTAATGCTCAGTACCATTATAACTGGAACTTTGAAATGCTACCAGCGATTTCGGATCTTCTATAGCAAATTTTATGGGTTGTGCTAGCTAGGTTTTGGACCATCGCCGAGATTACAGCTCACCTGTCATCGGACCGAACTGTCAAGAGATATTCCCGCGCCATCTTTACCGTCGCTCTAAGCATTGTCGTGTACTTAACTTAGAAATAAATCGAATTTAGAATGACTGAATAAAGACTAGGTGCTTTTACGGCTAATAGAATCTTTGTTTTATATATTTATAGCCCCCTAGTACGTGAAATGTCCATTATGTAACTTGATGGTAGTCCCACACTGATGACATAACGTTATTAAATACAGTGTAACAAGGTGTAGTTATTATGTCATGATAACGACATCTTATGACATCAGTGAGGGACCAACATAAGCAACTCTTTTCAATACTTTTTTACACCTATATTAATAAAGACGTTTTTAAGTGATGGCAATGATGCTAGAGAAAGTAGAGATGTGTATGCGTATACGGTAATAGTAAGCATGTTTTTTGTATTTTTAATTTCTTGCTATTAATCTTCACTTATGCGTATATGCCTATTCACATATCCCTTCATCTAGCCCTGGACGGCCCTCGACGCGGTCGCGGAAGACCAAAGAAGCGATGGCTGAATGTCGTGGAGGCCAACATGAGCGAAAACGGGCTCGTAAAAGAAGACGCCCAGGACCATGGTCCTGGGCGTTTTTCACGCAAAGTGGAGGAAAGCAAGCTCGAAAGCGGACCCTGGCAATGGCCGAGATAACACTAGGGAGAAGAAGAAGAAGAATCTTCAGATACGTAAATACTGGTTTGCCTATTTTCCTGTGCGATACACGCTAAGCGTTTACAACAGCCCTCAGACAAATTAGCGACGCCGTGCAATCCACGGAACCCTAATCTGAAAACCGACCAGAACCACATCAAACGATTGTCGCTACCAATTTAACTGTGGAGTTAGTCGGTAATGGTTATATCCGTCCATATAATGATTTGAACGAACATTGGTCATACGGATACAGAATAAACAAAAAAACCGGCCAAGTGCGAGTCGGACTCGCGCACCGAGGGTTCCGTACAAACCTTGTAGCCAAAGCAAAACCAAGCAAAAGTTGTAGTATGTTTATTACTAATTTCAATTAAATACCTCTACGCGTTTACGAGGAAAAAGGTAGTAAGTTTAAAATTAAAAAAAATATTTTTTGTATGATTTTACTAAAAATGTCTACTTTTCGTAATTTTTCCTTTGTCTGTGCTATATGAAGTTTCTTCATGCCAAGTTTCAAGTTTCTGAGTTTACGGGAAGTACCCTTTAGGTTTTGAGTTTCTTGCGAGTACTCAGTTTCAAAATATGCGACTTAAATTGCTATTTCTTTTGATTGCGTTGACATAAAAGTTTGATTTTGCTACATCTGAAAGGTCCTATAGGTGAGTATTTGACATGAATTTCAATTTAATACTTCCACGCATTTACGAGGAAAAAGGTAGTAAGTTTAAAATTAAAAAAAAAAATTTTTTGTATGATTTTACTATAAATGTCTACTTTTTGTATTTTTTCCATTGTCTGTGCTATATGACGTTGCTTCTTGCCAAATTTCAAGTTTCTGAGTTCACGGGAAGTACCCCGTAGGTTTTGCGAGTGCCGAAAAACTCTAAAATTTGCAGCATAAACGACTGTATCTTTTGATTGCGTTGGCTTTTAAGTTTGATTTTTTTACAGTTCCAAGGGACAATAGACTTGAGTATTTGATATAAATTTCAGCTTGATACCTCCACGCGTTCCTGAGAAAAATGGTCTTGACAAACAGACAGACAGACAGACAGACAGACAGACAGACAGACAGACAGACGGACAACAAAGTGATCCTATAAGGGTTCCGTTTTTTCCTTTCGAGGTACGGAACCCTAAAAAGAACCGACTTCACAAAGCCTCCACCTTTCCAAAAGGAAATGCCTATAATTGCTTAGAGGAAAGATAGAAAATCCGGATATATTGGGTGTAGTTGGCATTAGTGTTCTGCGCGCGGTCGTGGCGCGCCGGCGGCCGGGGCTGCTGGCCGTGCCGCACCCGCGCACCAACCTTCTGCGAGAGGCGCCGCTGGTGCGCGCTGTGCGCAACATCAACCTCATAGCCACGCATAGTGATATTTTTTCCTGTACTTTGAGTGAATTCACAAGAATAGCCCTAGATATGATTTGCTACAAAGGTAAAAAAACGTCACAGTTAGATAATAGGTATTTGTAATATTAAGTTGAATAGAATATGTACATATGTGTATTTTTGTTGCTACATTATCGCATTGGGTTTAACCTGTAATGATAATTGTATGTGTGGGAAAATAAATAAAATAAAATAAAATAAATATTTGAAGAGTTCCCTCGATTTCTCCAGGATCCCATCATCAGATCCTGACCTGGTTACAATGAGTCCAACTGTGAAGTATACTCTTTCAAACAAAAAAATAATTTTCAAAATCATCTCGAATACTCGGTGAACATACATAAAAAATAAATAAATAGCATAAACAAAGATCACGATGATTTGATAACCTCCTCCTTCGAAATCTTGAAGACGGTTGGAAACGAAAGCGTACTTGCAATAAACAAAAATGAAGGCAATTTGACATGTAACTAATTGAACTCATAAAAGCTTAAAAAATGAAACAAACCATATGGCGAAGGGTCGAAGAATTCGCCACTGTTCAGCCTGTATAGTGAGAGGTCTTTGTCATAGCCTGGTTAATCGATTTCCACAGCTGTTTGCCCGACTGCGCAGCGGGAGGTTCTGTGCAATCACGATTGTGTTTACTAGAAGGGCTTTGACAAGTCAGCTGATTGTAATGATTCTATGTAAGTAACAGTATTTATGTCGCAAATGTCATTATAAATGTATGAATGGAACGTAAGGAGATAAGAGTGCAACGGAACGGAAGTGTGAGAGAAGGATGACAAGAGGTGCGAGAGGGACGGGGAGAACGATTTCAATGGTTGACAGTTGCGAGTGTGCTTAAGTTAATTCCATTAATTAAAAATACTAATTGTTGTTTAAATAAAAGAAGTGTATCAATCAACATAATCCCACATAAATGTTTTATAGAAAGAGTCAAATTACGTACTTAAGTTAAAGATCTCGTAAGACGGAATCATAATTCATAATATTCATACTTTTGTTACTACAGATATGATGCTTCTGCCAAAGACGCTCTGTGAGTGATGTCATGTTATATTTTGTTAAATGCAGGTCATTTTTATGAGTTTTTGCCAATTTTTAGTTGATTATAGGTGAAAAAATTCGTTTGACTTCAAAACTGCTACGAGTACGAAGCAATTACGAATAAATTTATAAATAGGACAGTACGAGTAAGTTACGAATTCAAATAACATGTTAAAAAGTAATGACACTCTTGAAAAGGTTGTTATACCATATTAAGTAAGTTGTCTATTCGTATTACGAGTATATTTTCTCCATCTCATTGACTTAAGTACTTATTTATTCATATCAGCAGAATACTACTTCCAAACCTTTCCAAATACATTCTATCCAAAAACCTATCGAATACGAAGCGTCAATTTATGTATACGCTGATCAGTATCAACGTCGCTGCCAGTCATTGCATTATCGAAGCCAATAAATATCTCGGAGCATCGGCGAATATGCCCAACTCCGCAACTTCATGAATTTCATCAATTCTGCATCCCTTTCCAGCATGTAGACTCATCCTTGTCGCTCCCATTATGACGATAAAGTGACATTGAGCGTGAGATTGTGTCCCTGAGCACAATTTTAGCTCTGCAATCGCTGGAGCAACAGCCAAAGGATTATGGAGTCTGTGTACTAAGTGGGAAGGTTTTGGGAAGAATTTTTGAGGGTTTTTGTTTTTATGAGGGTATGAGGAAATGCCTCCTTGCGTCGTATCGCCGGCCTCAGCTCCTGCGACGACTAATTATGATAAGGTACAGAGTTTTATGAGTCGTTAACGTTTCCGAGACGAGATATTGGGATAGGATGACAAATAAAGATAATTAAGGGCTTCAAGTCGAGTGATTATGTGGTCTTACATTTAATACCCAAATGTTCTTCTCGAGCCAAAATCCTGTTTCTAAATATGTGTTCCTACTAAGTGATATTAAATGTTAGATTAAGCACTGAAGGAAACAATTTTATTTACGTTTCGACAAAGAAATAACTGAATAAGATTTTTAACATGCTGTCAAATTTTTTTGTATGTTATTTTGCTTAGGTACCTCTTTAGGGACTACCAACTTTTCTTTAAGCGTTTATAAAGAAATTCATCATCATCATATTGAACGAGGTGATTAGGTAAGCCACACTGAACAACTTTTACTATATAACCAAATTCAAAACCCCAAAAAAAAAATTTTGTAGGTACTATAAAAAATCCGTCCTTACAGTTTAGATGGAAAAGATCTTCAATTGTATTCCATGTCTAGATCGTCTAACCCTATTTACATCTTAGAAAAATGATTGAAGTAATATAAAAGTCGTCTTGCAACCAATAGTTTTATTACACGAATATCTGGTTAAATCAATAGCGGGGCCCATGCATGAATACCAAATTGACAATTCTGCACACCCTCCAGCAATGCTATCGTTACGTTCCCCTCACAGATGACGGGTGTACGAGCTTGAATGTTATTAACGTATTCTGTTCTAAAACTCCAGGTTTTATTACCGTCTGTTACTGCATGATTGCGAGTTCTGGGAGGAAATGTACAGCTCAATAAGTTTAAATTGTTACATATTTATATACCTAAGTTATATATACTGTTAACATTCAATCCAAACTACCTAAAGTGTGCCTATCATAATGATATTTGAGGTAGTTAAACTATTTGGACAAAATGCAATAGGGAAACAATGTGATCGTAATTAACAAGTATCAAACGCTCGTGTAAAATCATGTTGATGAATTTGGTCGATTATATATATTATATATGTATATTTAGCAGCTGACAGATCGACAGTGCTAATGCTAATTACTAAAAGTGGCTTAAAATCTATTCAACAACGCTGATATGCATTAATATCCACTTTACAGTGTCCGTTGGTAACAGTGGCAGCGATGTAACAGATCGTAGTTTGCTTGTCAACCTAATGAGGTCTGATGTCAGTTTCACTTAGCTAGTATACCAACAAGATGGAAGAGGGACAAATCGCCCGCTGAGTGCCTATGGTTGTTAAAATTTTTTACCCAGTCACACCGCGCGAATTTCATATCTGGTGTGCCGCAAGGTAGTGCTGTGGGTCCACTATTTATAAACTAAAGTAGTTGTGCATCTAGTAACTTTTTGGGTTTCGCAATTTTTTTTTAAATATATTTAGCTGTTTATATTTAAGTCTGAATACCACAATGCAGCGTCCTACGTTGGGTCCTACGAATCTTTTTATGGAGTGTGACAAAGATTGTGCACTTATTACCTGACTACGGCGAAGCGAAATGTTTTCAGTATTGTATGCCATGAATAGATTGACGATAATCTGAAAATCCGGAAAAATACCTTGATCTCGTGCCGGAAGAATAACATCAAGCGTGGAGCTGATTCTTTGTTGGTAGTATTGATACGTTTCGGTGTGACAACACGCTAGTTTTATAGGTGATAAAACAAAATTGAGTCGACTGTTACTTTGTACGGGGCATTTCACTCGGAGGGCCGCCGCGCCGGCCGGCGAGCGGATGTACGAGACGAGGGTTACGTCTATTATAATTCCCTAGTTGGCATTGTTGATTGCTCATGGCGATGTATGGTCAACAGTCTGGTAAATTGAATTGTAACGGGCCAAATAGGTATCGATTCTTCTTAGCTGTTGAATTAATTGTAATTTATTTGGTAATACGGTCAAATCTTGTCTCACCTGTTTGGCTAAATTATATTGATGTATATACTTTTATTTAGAGGAGATAATTAAAAACTTAAAATATTGTGACAAAATATTGACTGACTTCTTACCTGCTAATGAATTTATAAGAAAACTGACAGCTCTTAGTAATTTTAAAGTAAGTATATAGGTATGATAAAGATATTAAAAAGATAACTCTTCTCTTAAATCAAATCCTGTCATTAAAACCCATATATTTTCGGCTCCCGAACACCACAAAAAAGCAATAAATTATCAAAAACAATAATAAACTCAACGCTAAAATTCGAGGTCATTAATTAACCCTAATGAAACAAAAGCGACGCGATTAACGGAACAAATTCAAAAAGAGAATTATGCTTTTTTTTCTATTGAGCCGCTTTGTTCGGGATCTGAGTTTAATTGCCAGCATCAAAATGCAAATTCTGAGCCTGCTAGTCCAATCAGAGGGGTCCGGGCTACTAATTTAAGAAAATGAATAATGAATACAATTTTGTAAGTCCCTGTGGTGCTTTTTGAAGTCAGAGTTACTAATACCAGAGGTCATCTGTAGGAGATACCTCAGTTTCCTTATTTTTTGGAGCTTGTGTAGTAGAACAATTTACAGCGTTTTATATTAAGGTTCAAAATATTGTCTTTATTGTCTGGATTGAACTTACAAGTATGAAGTAAGAACACGCAAGCACATATATTACACGGCATCCCATCACATCATCATTTTAGACAATTTGTCAAGAAATTTTATGACTATTTGTTGCTTAGAATTTATAAAATTGTTGCGCTTCTTAAGTCATAATAGGCCAAGCATTTTCGTTGCGTAAAAAGCGAAACTCTAAATTATTTAGCATTATAGACCAAAATGTAAATTACGGCGACAAATATCACATTATGCGAATTTATTATCACATATAATATTAAATTTAAATATTCTATGGAAATCACATTTTGTTTTAGGAATGACGTTTGCGAATATCACATAGCGCGATGGAAGGAGCCAGAGTATCATTTTTAACCTACGTATACGGGTGTACCTATACCCCTTTGTCGCATCGGGGACAGATGGGAATAGGGTTCTTCATAGCAATCATTTCCATTTGTCCCTGTTCCCGCCATTGCCATACTGCACGCTAGGAGGCGGCGACACCCATAATCGACTTCAATCCGCAAGACCTAGTCGACTGGACTAGTACCCCACCCGCAATCTGCAAAGTTCGGGCACGTCTCATGATAAATGGAATGCTGGCTGTGGACTTTTGACACGTTTCATCGTTTTTGTTTCGTCAGATGGCTTTCAGCTTGATTCTTCTGTTTAGACATGAACTGCAACCCAATTTCAACCTTATTGCTGTGTGACAAGGTGCAAAAGCCAGTTTTGATGTATTCGTACTTGCAAAAAGTCTTTTAAAGGAGCGCATCATCTATTATTAAAGTATAAAGAAGTTTGCATAGTACCTAACTGTATTCATGCGATATAGTTACAAGAATAAGCTAGATCTTTAAAAAAAACTTTGACAAATTAAACCTATCCTTCAAAACTCAGAACATAAAAACCCAATCCAGATGCAGAGTTCATTTAAATTCTGCCTTTTGCTAGCAAAAATTTCACGTAAAATAAAATTGAAACTCATGAAGCCTGTTGAAATATCACGATAAAAATGCAGCCTCGTCAAAATTTTCCAAATGATCTCTAGAAAAATGGGTGTCAAAATCTCCCCAATTTTAATAACGCCGTTGCCAGCTCGGGTTGGGGCTAATTTATTTCCCTGTGTTGTTATTCCCAAGTTTTTGCGAACAATTGTCTGTTTTTGCGAAAATTAGTAGGTATTAATGTAATTGAACTCGTATGTAGTACTGATGGGTGTGTAAACTAATTAATGTATATTATT
This sequence comes from Pammene aurita, assembly GCA_947086415.1. NCBI lineage: Eukaryota > Metazoa > Arthropoda > Insecta > Lepidoptera > Tortricidae > Pammene > Pammene aurita. The sequence continues at coordinate 31,741,757 of OX352308.1, forward strand.
ATTACGAAAAATTTAATTACCACTTAGTATAACGCCATTTCGTATAATATTATATGATATAATTCAACTTTTGTTACACCGTGGTTTTGTTAGTTTTGCTTTTTTATATAATTAGGGTTCCGTACCTCGAAAGGAAAAAACGGAACCACCCTTATAGGATCACTTTGTTGTCCGTCTGTTTGTCTGTCTGTCAAGACCATTTTTCTCAGGAACACGCGGAGGTATCAAGCTGAAATTTAAATCAAATACTCAAGTCTATTGTCCCTTAGAGCTGTGAAAAAATCAAACATAAAAGCCAACGCAATCAAAAGATACAGTCGTTTATGCTGCAAATGTTAGAGTTTTTCGGCACTCGCAAAACCTACGGGGTACTTCCCGTGAACTCATAAACTTGAAATTTGGCACAAAGTAACGTCATATAACATAGACAATGGAAAAATTACAAAAAGTAGACAGTTTTAGTAAAATCATACAAAAAAATATTTTTTTAAATTTTAAACTTACTACCTTTTTCCTCGTAAACGCGTGGAGGTATTAAATTGAAATTCATGTCAAATACTCAGGGCTATAGGACCTTCCAGATGTAGCAAAACCAAACATTTATGTCAACGCAATCAAAAGAAATAGCAATTTAAGTCGATATTTTGAAACTGAGTACTCGCAAGAAACTGAAAACCTAAAGGGTACTTCCCGTAAACTCAGAAACTTGATACTTGGCACGAAGAAACTTCATATAGCACATACAAAGGAAAAATTACGAAAACTAGACATTTGAAGTAAAATCATACAAAAAAGATTTTTTTAAATTTTAAACTTACTACATTTTTATTATTATTCAATTGAAATTCATATTAAATACTCAGGTCCATAATACCTTTAAGCTGTAACAAAATCAATTTTCTATGTCAATGCAATGGGTGAACTTTTACTTATATACCTACAGGTTTGTACGGAACCCTCGGTGCGCGAGTCCGACTCGCACTTGGCCGGTTTTTTTTTTAGATAGAATTATTATGAACACAAATTGTATACCATGTTTTGGCATAAACAATTTTAATATAATGTATTTTTTACGTATGTCAAACAGTATAAATACGTATTATACAAAAATGTATTTAAAGCAGCCACACTGGCGGTTTGTGTCTTTGGAATGTTTAAAGCGCAGCATCAAAGTAGCAGTTCTAACTTCTAACCTTTTGGGTGTAAGATCCATCTCCACTTTCGCTTTATGATTTCTTGCCCAATCGGCATCAGGAGAAATTAGTAATAAATGCTTACACAGTTTTGTTGCCCAATGTTAGCAAGTTGCGTTTCGGAGGACCAATTCGACAGCCGAAAACGGTTAGGTACCTGCTGGCCTCACTTTAAATCACTCAGTACCGAATAGGGGTCCAAAGATAACTTTATTCAATTAATTTTGAGGCAAAAACTCGTTAATGTATAGGAATACAGGAAAAACGGGGAGACTGGGCGATTTGCTTGTTTATTCTTTTCATAAAGAAATATTGGGTTCGTTATAAGGAAGCCGGCTTCTATTTAACTTTAGTTATATGAAAAGTATTCCAATTAGACACATTGTGTAAGTTAAAATAAAGGGTCTCAAAAGGTACATACTGGAGCCGTAGTACTTTCAAATTATCAAAAAGTCTACCTATTAGCTTTATAAGACTACCTTCCGTACGAGGAAGGATGTACATGAAAGTTGTAAAATTTCTAACCATTTAGAGGTTGAAATTCGCAAAATGTATTGTAAGCCGAAGATCATAAGTTTTCAATTTCAATTACTTTTAAGGGTTAAACATGTGCGTCAGTGTCTACATAACATAACTGTTTTATAATTGGATTAACAGGATGGGTTATTTTAGAGCTATAAAAAGTCGCCTATGTAAAAACAGCAACACTCTTAACTGTACATCGGTGGACCTTATTACAAAAGGCATAAGGCATAAACTCACTATATCTGTACTTACATATGACATCCTTTTTTGTCAACTTGTATCTACAACTAGTAGTCCGCCTCGAACTCGGAACTCGCGATTTCCTTGCAAACGAGAAGACCAATATAACAAGACCCATTCGATGATTTTTTCGGGCCTTCTAGCTCCATGACCCCTTGGTCGATCCTGCTCATATACGAACTCTCAAATTATATGTATCTCTGCTACAACCCCAACAAATTTCATGAAGATCAGAAAAACGTTACTTAAGTTATCGCGGAACAAACTCTCAAAATCAAAAAGCCATTGAAATGCCGAGACATCCCAGTAGCCAGAAGTTGTTTGTAAGAACTTGCTTCGCTTACACTCCGCTCGTTCGATAAAACTAGGATGACTCGAAATTAGGATTTTTTCGACCTGAGGTAAGCATCTATCGATTTAACATATCATCATACATATGTATATGAAATACTAAAGGTACAGTCGCCATCTGATATATCGGAGCGGCCAACAACTCCTCGATTGTCAAGGCGATAAAGAGCATGTTCAGATATTTTTGAGTACCTTGGCCGCTCCGATATATTTGATGGCGACTGTACTCTAACAGTTTGGATATACAATTGAAAAGATAATATCTATAAACTACGTATCCAATTCCAAATCGCCATAAAAATCACACAAACATTCTTACGCTGTTTTTATTTGAGCGTATCAAGTTAACACCGGCCGCAAGCAAAAAGCGTGTAACCCAAGAATTTTCGAATTCAAACAAAGGATATGCGGGTTCCTCAATGTTCGATGGGGGTACCCTTTGGCATAAATTTTGAGAGCACGTTGACACTTAAGAGGTTATGTGGCGCAATTTAAAGCAGATGGCAGTTATGAGTTTGGCAATAGAGTAAAGAGGGGACGGAACGCTTGTGTTAGCGTATTGACAATATTACCTTACGTAATGGTGCCAACACATTTGGCCTTATTTGTGTAAATATTCGAGTTACATATATTTCTTTATCTATGTTGGAATAAAATACGTAACACAAACATTTGGACAAATACGCCAGGTGTAGGATCGGCATAACAATTAGAAAATAGCTTCTACAGGGTTTATTTTTCTACTCTCCAGTTTTTTGTAAATAATCGGGAGAAATTAGATTAGAAGATTACTGCTTAATATTAAGATGTATGATATCATATAATATTTTGATAGTATGACATCATACTATAAAATATTGAAATAAAAAAATATTTTTTTCGGTTTGAGTATGAAGTGAAATGCAATCAAAATTAGTTTTTTTTTTGTACCTTAACATTTTTATTTCTCCCTATGGTACTATTTAAACGGACTTTCAGTTTTATTTTAGTTAAATGGTATTAAACATAAAAATTAAAATCTATTAGCATCAACTGTTAGTGACATTTAACTGTTAGTTAACTGTTAAGTGACACTTAACGACAGTTTAAGCGTAATGGAGCCGAATATAGTTTTAATAGGCTTCTTCAAATCTTGTCACTTTCATGTCCTTTATTTTTTTTACTAATTTAAAAGATACTAATATCGTAAACTCTTCAACTTAAATCCCATAAAATAAAGGAGTCGATGGCAACCCAGTATCAAAAATTGACGTAGGCACTAGTTTTTACGAAACCCGGCATATGACCCGTGGTATGTCCTTAAACTACGTCCGGACTTGGGTATGTCCTTAAACTACGCCAAAAAGAGAGGTATGGGCACGGCGAATGGCATCTCGCTAAGTGTGGTAGGGCACGTTCAGCGAATGTCATCTCGCCCAAATCTGCCAAAGAGCTCAAAGAGGACCTAGTGTGTTGATGATGAGGGATCCTCTTGTTCTTTTAGCCGTCAACACAGTGAATTCTCCTTTTTGTTAGAATCGGCAACGCGCAAGTGACACCTCTGGAGTTGCAGGCGTCCATAGGCAACGGTAGCTGCTTACTATCAGCTGAACCAGCTTTTACCGTCGTGGTATAAAAAAGAATATAAGCAGGTACAATACAATACAGTCTCAGCTAAATACTAACCGATGACAGTCCCTGTCAACAGTTTTATTTTAAAAGTTTTCACTAAGCATTCGGTTGTAATCTGACCCCTATCCTATACAATCTATATCAAGGGGGATTTCTATGCATATTAGAAAGGGGTGTGGTGTGGGCCCAGCGGTGGGAACGAGTGGTCAGCAACAAAGGAATTTGTAATGCAAATGTCGATAGGTTAACTAACGTCAAAATCATGTATACAAATTTAAACCCTTTGCCATGGTAATAAGGCAATCTTTTTAACCATTTTAAATATTCATTGCAACTGTTTTTGATTCCCTTTTGTTATTAAAAGTATTTAATTCTTATACAATGCGTTCTGAAAGCATAGTTTGTTATTTTCATAAAAGGTACTTACGCGCGTTTGGTTTTGGGAGGCAAAACAATTAAATGTTCTCTGAATAAATAATTATTCTGAAGTTTAATTGAATAGAAGTATTTTTAGAAAGCGCCAAGGTGATGATTTTTTATATTTTACGGTATCCGATAATGTTCAAGTTTAAAGCCTAAGTTTAAAGCAACAAAGAGTAATGAAAACATCAGAAGACATTGTGTACATAAAACATATTTTATAACATAGCAACAGTTGTACATAATTACGTGATTTAGTGCCCGCGTTATAAAACTGCATTACACATTATTTTATTAAACACATAAAATAAAAGTAATTATATTTAGTTTTATGGACGCCTCTTTTCACTCTAAATCTGCTGTTGGAACCTCAAATCGTCAAGCTATTCTGGACCATATTCTTATTACATTAGGGGATAGTTGTTTAGTTATGTGACTGTAAAAATATTTTTGCGAAATCGTTAGTTATGTCTGAGAATTTGTCGCCTCTTGTATTCGGTTAACGATCGTTTTTTTCATACGATTGTGGTGACTGTACTATATTTACTTTTATTAATGCTTTGTCACCGGCTTTAGTATGGAATAAAATCTTTTATTGCCTTTCAACCCGGCGATTTGTTGAAATAATGTGAAATATAAATAAAACTTATGCCGTATTTGAGTAAATTTGGCCGTTTAGGTGTAATAAAGTAGGAACTTTATGTTTGTCTTTAATGATGTGCAGATGTCTCGATTGTTTAATGAAAAATACTTATACCCTTAGTTTTCTTTATGTAGGTAGTGCGTGGGAATATTGCTCCTATCTTCTTTTGTAGCATTTGTACATATTAAGTCAATTAGGTATATTAAATTCGTACTCAGGGATCTTAACCGATATTTTCAAAAAACCTCGAAATTACGCGAGTTAATTGAATTACTTTATGAGCGTCATTATTATTATTAGATTGCTTAGTTACATATGAAATTGGAAACAAAAGAACGAGAAAAACGATATTTTAGTATTGAGCAAGGAATGGTTCTCACGAATCCCTGTTCGTACTGAAATGTATGGCGGGCCAGACACTGTCAGTAATAATGACATTATTTCTCTACTCATCTTTCTCGTCCTTCATTACATAGAAAAGGACGAGTACAGAAATATATACATTATTTCTCTACTCGTCTTTCTCGTCCTTCATTACATAGAAAAGGACGAGTACAGAAATAAATACATTATTTCTCTACTCGTCTTTCTCGTCCTTCATTACATAGAAAAGGACGAGTACAGAAATAAAGACATTATTTCTCTACTCGTCTTTCTCGTCCTTCATTACATAGAAAAGGATGAGTACAGAAACAATGACATTATTTCTCTACTCGTCTTTCTCGTCCTTCATTACATAGAAAAGGACGAGTACAGAAATAATTACATTATTTCTCTACTCGTCTTTCTCGTCCTTCATTACATAGAAAAGGACGGGTACAGAAGTAATGACATTAATCTTTCTCGTCCTTCATTACATAGAAAAGGACGAGTACAGAAATAAAGACATTATTTCTCTACTCGTCTTTCTCGTCCTTCATTACATAGAAAAGGACGAGTACAGAAATAAAGACATTATTTCTCTACTCGCCTTTCTCGTCCTTCATTACATAGAAAAGGACGAGTACAGACATAATGACATTATTTCTCTACTCGTCTTTCTCGTCCTTCATTACATAGAAAAGGACGAGTACAGAAATAATGACATTATTTCTCTACTCGTCTTTCTCGTCCTTCATTACATAGAAAAGGACGAGTACAGAAATAATTACATTATTTCTCTACTCGTCTTTCTCGTCCGTCATTACATAGAAAAGGACGAGTACAGAAATAAAGACATTATTTCTCTACTCATCTTTCTCGTCCTTCATTACATAGAAAAGGACGAGTACAGAAATAAAGACATTATTTCTCTACTCGTCTTTCTCGTCCTTCATTACATAGAAAAGGACGGGTACGGAAATAATGACATTATTTCTCTACTCATCTTTCTCGTCCTTTATTACATAGAAAAGGATGAGCACAGAAACAATGACATTATTTCTCTACTCATCTTTCTCGTCCTTCATTACATAGAAAAGGACGAGTACAGAAATAATGACATTATTTCTCTACTCATCTTTCTCGTCCTTCATTACATAGAAAAGGACGGGTACAGAAGTAGTGACATTAATCTTTCTCGTCCTTCATTACATAGAAAAGGACGGGTACGGAAATAATGACATTATTTCTCTACTCATCTTTCTCGTCCTTCATTACATAGAAAAGGACGAGTACAGAAATAAAGACATTATTTCTCTACTCGTCTTTCTCGTCCTTCATTACATAGAAAAGGACGAGTACAGAAATAATGACATTATTTCTCTACTCATCTTTCTCGTCCTTCATTACATAGAAAAGGACGGGTACAGAAATAATGACATTAATCTTTCTCGTCCTTCATTACATAGAAAAGGACGGGTACGGAAATAATGACATTATTTCTCTACTCATCTTTCTCGTCCTTCATTACATAGAAAAGGACGGGTACAGAAGTAATGACATTAATCTTTCTCGTCCTTCATTACATAGAAAAGGACGGGTACGGAAATAATGACATTATTTCTCTACTCGTCTTTCTCGTCCTTCATTACATAGAAAAGGACGGGTACGGAAATAATGACATTATTTCTCTACTCATCTTTCTCGTCCTTCATTACATAGAAAAGGCCGAGTACAGAAATAATGACATTATTTCTCTACTCGTCTTTCTCGTCCTTCATTACATAGAAAAGGACGAGTACAGAAATAATGACATTATTTCTCTACTCGTCTTTCTCGTCCTTCATTACATAGAAAAGGACGAGTACAGAAATAATTACATTATTTCTCTACTCGTCTTTCTCGTCCGTCATTACATAGAAAAGGACGAGTACAGAAATAAAGACATTATTTCTCTACTCATCTTTCTCGTCCTTCATTACATAGAAAAGGACGAGTACAGAAATAAAGACATTATTTCTCTACTCGTCTTTCTCGTCCTTCATTACATAGAAAAGGACGAGTACAGAAATAAAGACATTATTTCTCTACTCATCTTTCTCGTCCTTCATTACATAGAAAAGGACGGGTACGGAAATAATGACATTATTTCTCTACTCATCTTTCTCGTCCTTTATTACATAGAAAAGGATGAGCACAGAAACAATGACATTATTTCTCTACTCATCTTTCTCGTCCTTCATTACATAGAAAAGGACGAGTACAGAAATAATGACATTATTTCTCTACTCATCCTTCTCGTCCTTCATTACATAGAAAAGGACGGGTACAGAAGTAGTGACATTAATCTTTCTCGTCCTTCATTACATAGAAAAGGACGGGTACGGAAATAATGACATTATTTCTCTACTCATCGTTCTCGTCCTTCATTACATAGAAAAGGACGAGTACAGAAATAAAGACATTATTTCTCTACTCGTCTTTCTCGTCCTTCATTACATAGAAAAGAAAGAGTACAGAAATAATGACATTATTTCTCTACTCATCTTTCTCGTCCTTCATTACATAGAAAAGAACGGGTACAGAAATAATGACATTAATCTTTCTCGTCCTTCATTACATAGAAAAGGACGGGTACGGAAATAATGACATTATTTCTCTACTCATCTTTCTCGTCCTTCATTACATAGAAAAGGACGGGTACAGAAGTAATGACATTAATCTTTCTCGTCCTTCATTACATAGAAAAGGACGGGTACGGAAATAATGACATTATTTCTCTACTCGTCTTTCTCGTCCTTCATTACATAGAAAAGGATGAGTACAGAAACAATGACATTATTTCTCTACTCATCTTTCTCGTCCTTCATTAAATAGAAAAGGCCGAGTACAGAAATAATGACATTATTTCTCTACCCGTCTTTCTCGTCCTTCATTACATAGAAAAGGATGAGTACAGAAACAATGACATTATTTCTCTACTCATCTTTCTCCTCCTTCATTACATAGAAAAGGACGAGTACAGAAATAATGACATTATTTCTCTACTCGTCTTTCTCGTACTTCATTAAATAGAAAAGGATGAGTACAGAAACAATGACATTATTTCTCTACTCGTCTTTCTCGTCCTTCATTACATAGAAAAGGACGAGTACAGAAATAATGACATTATTTCTCTACTCGTCTTTCTCGTCCTTCATTACATAGAAAAGGATGAGTACAGAAACAATGACATTATTTCTCTACTCGTCTTGCTCGTCCTTCATTACATAGAAAAGGACGAGTACAGAAATAATGACATTATTTCTCTACTCGTCTTTCTCGTCCTTCATTACATAGAAAAGGACGAGTACAGAAATAATGACATTATTTCTGTACTCGTCTTTCTCGTCCTTCATTACATAGTAAAGGATGAGTACAGAAATAATGACATTATTTCTCTACTCGTCTTTCTCGTCCTTCATTACATAGAAAAGGACGAGTACAGAAATAATGACATTATTTCTCTACTCGTCTTTCTCGTCCTTCATTACATAGAAAAGGACGAGTACAGAAATAATGTCATTATTTCTCTACTCATCTTTCTCGTCCTTCATTACATAGAAAAGGACGGCTACAGAAGTAATGACATTAATCTTTCTCGTCCTTCATTACATAGAAAAGGACGGGTACGGAAATAATGACATTATTACTGATAGTGTCTGAACCGCTTATCGTAGACTGTAAGCATGCAACCCAGAGCTAGAAACCTACAAGTGTCATTCGTGTGAAAGTTGCTGTCATTAGTTCTTAGTGCAATTTGCAGTATCTCCTATCAGTGTCAACAACGTTACTTAGTTAACCATTGTACAGTCGCCATCATATATATCGGAGCGGCCAAGGTACTCAAAAATATCTTAATATGCACTTTATCGCCTTGAGAATAGAGTCGTTGTGCAGATATTTGTGACCACCTTGGCCGCTCCGATATATCCGATGGCGACTGTACCTCTTTCCTAGAATAATACACAGTGTAATTAGTGATATTATTATTGTTTTTACACACTTTTTTTAAGTCACATTTCAACCAATTCCCTTTGTCTGATTGAGCTGAAGTAGTATAATTCCCTAATTTACATGATATTGCTATATAATAAGTCAAATCAAAATCAAATCAAATCAAAAATTATTTATTGTTAGTCAGTAAACATAATAACATAAGTGAAATATCTGTCGGATCCCAAACTAGGCTGGGCCTGTATCTTCTTGGGACCCTGGAGTGCTATAAATGTGACACAACATGTATGAAAGGATACATCAGGTGAGATAATACGTGAGAAAAAGAAATATGTACAAAAACAGGACTTAACTGAACATTAAGCTGACGAAACATGAAATATGTGGGCATGTGTGCGCGCGCGCGTGTGTGTGTGTGTGTGTGTGTGTGTGTGTGTGTGTGTGTGTGTGTGTGTGTGTGTGTGTGTGTGTGTGTGTGTGTGTGTGTGTGTGTGTGTGTGTGTGTGTGTGTGTGTGTGTGTGTGTGTATGTATGAGTGTGATTGTGCTGACAGAAATATAGATCAATTGGCGAGAAGAAGGGCCTCCGTCTCACCGTATGTTAAGGGCACTAGCCATTGTTTGACGATTCCTTTGACTTTACCTAGCGAACAATATTGAATCCCAAGAACCTTACATATTTTATTATAGATACGTAGAAGTACAGTCAGCAATAAAACTGTAGACTTAAAAAAATTTTTTTGGGAGTCACTATTATTTTATGGGTGTCATTTAATCGATCTGCAGATTATTCCTATTTTGGTAAGCAAAAATATATATTTGGTCAGCAAAATTGGACACTTGGTTAGCAACTTACGGTCAGCAAGTATTTCTAAACCAGTTCGCAATTAATGTCAAACTGAGCTGCTCTAAAATGATTTTGTTGGCAATTTAATTATTTGAGCGGCAGTAAGCTATCCGCCTTAAATCAGATTTCTTTAAGCAATCAGTGGGTAAGCGAATTATTTAATTTTGGATTACAATTGAACTGATCCGCAAAAATTGGTTCGCTAAAAAATCTGTTGATCAGTAAATGTCTTACCAACCTAACCTACCTTTTGCTGATGAGCTGAGTTTTTGAAACAAAAATATATACTAGGCATCATTTAATTACTTTCCTTTCATTTCGTCCTTCAAAATACCTACTGCCCATTCATAAAATGGGCTCAAGTAATTCTTTGCTGGAATTTTGGAAATGAATTAAACAACAAATTGATTCTTTTTTATATTTATGAGATCAAATTTAAAATAAAAAAATCTTTTCTATTTTTATTCTAATGCGTGGGGGGCTTCGCCCCCCCGGTCCCCCCATTTTCCTGTCTTTGTCTGGTGGGTTGAGGGGTCACAGTTCTAACCTAACCTAACCCACTTTATTTGTAGCCGTTCGGGTCGGTTGAGGGTCACAGTTCTAACCTAACCTAACCCACTTTATTTGTAGCCGTTTGGGTCGGTTGTGGGTCTCAATTCAAACCTAACCTAACCCACTTTATTTGTAGCCAAATTTAATTATAATATTTTTTTTTAAAGTCCCTGGCTCCGTAGTAAATCTATGGCCGAATTTGCAACTTTGGACTGCTTTAGTTCTTAAACGGGCAAGTTAATCCAAAAACTGTTATCAATAAAAAATATGAAACAGACATTTGCTAATAACCTTAGAATAAAATGCACGCACACGATTGGCTGCTCGTGTCACGTGGACTATTTTCACTCCGGTTACAACTCTGCCGATTTTTCAAATCAAACGCCACCAACTTTATTATATCAGATTACCACTGCTTTAATATGCATACCTTTAAATTAAACTGCTTACAGCCATGTTTTTTCTATTTTTTAATCTTGCTGACCAAGTAAATATTTTGCAGCTCAACAATTTATTGAGCAGATAAATTATAACAAAAGCAGATCAATATTGGATATAACGTTGTCCATTTGTGAGTTTTTTGCTGAACAAGAGTTGTAGCTCCATTTTTAATTTTTGCCAGCAAAATTTTTGTATGCTGACCAAATGATTTACTGGCAATTTTTTTTAGCGAATCAGTTTTAAAAACGGCTGATCATTTAATTACTTCCCTTATTTTATTGTACCTATCTGATGGTCTCTGATAATCCATTGGAAAAATGATTCAAGCCAGAGGAAATCGAATTCTATGGACTCTTCCCGGCTAGTCCCTATCCGCATTTACTGGCGACATGGGTCGTAAAACTTCTTTTTCATACTTGCACGGCCACAATGAGATTGGAAGAGATGGCGTTATGACTACCTTATTCGCCACTTAGTATAGCGGATAGTATAGTCTGCACATATCTAGTCACTCATTATCGTTATCATCATTATCATCCTCTCTTCTTTGATTTTTTAAAGATAAATAATAGATAAAAGACATTTATTTATTCTAATCATAATCATAATCATATTTATTGGTAATATTCAATCACATGTCAAACTTAATTATAAAACAAAATTATAGCATATAATAATAAAAAAAAAAAAAAAAAAAAATTGACGCCGTTAAAGTCAGTCGTGTTTTTGCTACTTTCCTATAAATTTTTGATAAATTATGTGTTTACGGGCGTTTTTACAAGTATTTACGCATTAGTTTTTGCGGAAAAGTTGCCCGAAATGTCAAGAACAGCTGCGCAAGGGCGCAAATAACTACAAATATGAATACAGGATGTAAATAACATGCCGGACACTAAACGTCAAACTAGTATAACGGAAATATGATAACACGAAGTAAATCGCGACTGCAACAAGCGTCCCCACCAAACGCACGCCCACCATCTACCCCCGCCTCGTCCATCTCCTCGCCATCCTCATCGGGCGACAAATTTGCTACACCCGCTCCGACCCGCGCGACACGCGCCCGAGACCAGCGAGTCGAGCGACGAGTGCGGGCCGCCGCCGCCGCCGCGACGACCACCAGCACGACGAGGACGGCCACCGCTGTCGGCACGCTTGGGGCTTGCGGGACATCCTGCCCCGCCCAGGGCCCCCGCTGCCGGTGGTATAGTGCGTCGCATGAAATGGACTCCTTCCATGAACGAGCACGTCATGCGCGCCTATTATGGGGCTACAGAGGGGGGAACTAATCTGTGCGCGTATCGTGACCGGATACTTCCTCTGTTTCAGGCCCTTGAACCAGCTATTGACACGACTGCGCAACGCCTATCGGATCAGGTGCGCGTCATTCAGCGGCTAAAGCGGTTGAATGACGCGACACTTGATCGGCTTCGCCTGGAGGCTCTCTCTGTTCGCGCGGCCACCACCTCGGCGCGGGATCCGCCCGCCACGTCGCCGGATCCGATGCCCGCACCCGACCTGGCATCGGGGGCGCTGCGGGTGGATCTCAGTGCCGATGAGGAGGAGATCGCGAATCAGAGTATGAGTAGTATAGCCAATGAGCAACTGAGGAGGACTTTGGAAGAGGCAATTACGCAGTATCGCTCCACAAACACCCCTAGGCCGCGATTACCACGCTTGCCTATGAATAGATGCAATCTAGCGTTAATGGGAGCCCTAAATGATTTGCTAGATCCACTCCTGCGGACTAGTAAAGACTTAGATGATACGCACTCGATCATGTACTGCGGAGCCATCGCGGCGTGCCATGTTGCTCGAGTCAAGTTTCCGGACGCTGAACGTGCACCTAGGACCACCGGGGGTGTCCCCGCATGGCAAGTGCGGATCGAGCGTCGTATCAACTCATTTAGGACCCTCATTGCAAAGCTGATCTGCTTCAGGGGGGGCAATAACCGCCCCCGAGTAATGCGCTTTGTGCACCAGGCGTTCGCGGCGACGAATATCGAGCCCCGCGACTACATGGCCAATGTCATAGAGCGCATCGACTTTCTGAAGCAGAAAGTTTATGCATGGGCAAGCCGTATTCGCCGCTACAGAGAGCGTGTGGACCGATTCAAGCAGAATCGTCTTTTCCAAAGTGACCAAAGGAAGGTATACCGAAGGTGGGAGGAAACCGATCCCCGTGTGTCCGACGTGCGATTGCCGGATGCTACTGCCATGACTGATTTCTGGCGTAGCATCTGGTCAGCGCCCGTTGAACACACGGAGGGCGAGTGGATGAGCGTTGTCGGGCGTGAGTGCGAGTCCATCGAACCTATGGGGGCTATCACCATCAGCCCCGATGACGTAAGTTGTGCAATCCGTACGGCCCAGAACTGGAAAAGTCCCGGCCCGGATGGATTGCACAACTTCTGGCTAAAATGGTTTCGGTGCTCGCACTCGCGGCTCGCAACGCAATTTCAACAAGCCCTCGAACTTGGCTCCCTCCCGCCTTTCTTAACAACTGGTGTAACCTTCCTGCTCTATAAGTCCGGTAGTACCACGGAAGCGAAGAACTACCGACCCATCACGTGCTTGCCTACACTTTACAAGCTCCTTACATCCATTTTGAGAGCAAAAATAAACGCGCACATGGTCGCAAACAACATTTTGGCCTCAGCTCAAAATGGATGTAGGGTTGGGTCCCGTGGTACTAAAGAGCTCCTCCTCATAGACATGACCATTTGCCAACGAGTCCGGCGGAACAGGGGGGCCCTCTCGACCGCTTGGATTGACTACAAGAAGGCCTATGATTCGGTGCCTCATTCATGGCTTGAGAGGGTCTTAGAGCTGTATAAAATTGATACAGTTTTAAGATCCTTCCTTGGCGCGTGTATGAGGCAGTGGACCACAGTTCTTCGTCAACCAGGAGGTGGGGATGACCCCTCTGGCCCGCAGGACTTTATAAGGATCGAGCGAGGAATATTTCAGGGCGACAGTCTGAGTCCCCTGTGGTTCTGCCTAGCTCTAAATCCGCTCAGCACTCTGCTGAAGGATTCGGGGCTGGGTTGCCGGCTTCGGAGAGAGGGTGAAGTCATATCTCACCTTCTGTACATGGACGATCTCAAATTATTTGCACCAAATAACCGAGACTTGTTGGAGCTACTGAATACCACTGAAGTCTTCAGTAGTTCCATCAAGATGGAGTTTGGTGTTGATAAATGTGCGGTTATGCATGTACAGCGGGGGAAAGTAGTAAATTCAGCAAATTTACAGCTTTCTGAGACCATGACGTTCAGATCTATCTCTGAATCAGAAACCTACAAATACCTTGGTATGTCACAGTCCTTGGGTATTGAGGATGCGGGTATTAAACAGGCGTTGAAGGAGCGCTTCTTCGGACGGCTGATAAAAGTACTCAATAGTCTTTTGTCAGGCGGCAACAAGGTGCGCGCCTTCAACGCCTGAGTGATGCCCCTACTCACATACTCCTTTGGCATACTAAGGTGGACACAGACCGAGCTGGATGCCCTGGATCGGAGGGTCCGTCTATTGCTCACCACACACCGTATGCTTCACCCACGCTCGTCTGTTATGAGATTGTACATCCCACGGTCGCGGCTTTTTAAACGCCAAAAATCTCCACAACCGTGAGGTGTACAATCTCAGGAATTATTTTCTTAACAACGAGTGTGGGATGCATCGTGATGTGGTGGCAGTAGATAAAGGCCTCACGCCGCTATCCTTGGCAAACGAGAACTGGCGCAAACATGTGGTGCTAAGCACCGAGGATCGCAAGGCGGTATGGAAGAGCAAGGAGCTACACGGGCGGTTCTACAGGGCCCTCACGGGACCCGACGTAGACCTGCTCGCGTCGGTGAACTCGGAGAAACCGAAGGTTTTGCCTGTGCAATTACGGACGAAGTTATCATGACGAATAACTACCTGAGGTATATCCTGAAGGACGGTACGGTCGACATTTGTCGGGCATGCCGCCGTCCCGGAGCGTCACTCAGGCATATCATCTCCGGTTGTTCTCATCTTGCTAACGGCGAGTACTTGCACAGACATAACCTCGTAGCTAGGATTATACACCAGCAGCTTGCTCTTCTATACGGTCTTGTGGACCACGAAGTGCCATACTACAAGTACACACCTGCGCCAGTTCTCGAAAATGGTCGTGCCACGCTCTATTGGGATCGATCTATTATCACGGACAGGACTATTGTAGCCAATAAGCCTGATATCGTGGTAATAGATCGACCGCAACGCCGGGCCATGCTCGTCGACATCACCGTCCCATGTGACGAGAACCTCGTGAAGGCCGAGAAGGACAAGTCCAGCAAGTACCTAGACTTGGCTCACGAGGTAACCGCCATGTGGGAGGTTGATTCGGCGATCATTGTGCCGATAGTTGTTTCTGCGAACGGTCTCATAGCGAAGAGTCTCGACCAACACCTAGAGAGACTTTCGCTACGGGGTTGTGGTTGGATCAAGGGTCAGATTCAGAAGGCGGTTATCCTGGACACGGCGCGCATAGTCCGAAGGTTCCTCTCTCTGCGGCCCTGACCACCGGCAGCCTTGCTCCGTTGCCGGCGGCACCCTAGGATAGGTTTTTTACAATGTTTTTATTGTTTTTCTATGTTTTAGATGTATTTTTATATTTTACCTTTATAAAAATATTGTAAAAACCTAATCCTAAGAAGGAAAATAAATAAAGAATAATAATAATAATATATTCTTTATTGTGCACCATAAAGTAGAAATAAACAAACAGAAAATCAAAATTAAAACTAGGTAACAACAGGCGGTCTTATCGCTTAAAAGCGATCTCTTCCAGACAACCTTTGGGTAGCTGGAGACTAAGTACATAAAACAATGAACGGGTAGTGCCTAAAAATAAATAAACACATATACACACTAATATAATAAATAGATACAAAAAAAGATACATAAGTACATAAATATATACCATAAATGATATAAATATATAAATAAATAAAGGCATGTTAAGTAAGCGACAGGTAATGCGATTTCAAAAGATTTTTAAAAATAAGAAGGGATATATATATTAAAATACATATACCTATGTATATGTATTTTAATATATCGTACATTTATTTGCCTGACGTCTTACAACTACTAGAGAACAGCTCTGTATGGTCGAAGAACGCCTGCTCGAGAAGCCATTTTTTGAGCTTTGCTTTAAAAATCGGGGTACTAGGTGCTGAGGTTATATCGGCCGGAAGATGGTTGTATATCTTGCGTCCCAAGATGTGAGTTAGTTTTTTTGTTTTAGTGAGTCTGCGAAACTCAAGCACCAACTTTCCAGCATAGGCACTGCGGATCGGGTACCTGCGAGGGACCCCGTCCGTGGTCCTAATAGGCGTCGCGTCTAGTTCTTCTCGCGTAGTCACCGCAAGTTGCAGGATGAAAAGTGACGGCAACGTTAAAATCCTAAGGGATTTGAAATGGGGTTTCGGGTCGGCTGATTGGCGCACGCGCACAATAGCTCTTACTGCGCTCCTTTGCAACCGAAACACCCTTATTCTTCATTTTAGGCACATTAATATGCACTTATGAACGTGAGAGAGAAAAAAATACCACCGGTTTGATTTCTTCAGACGATGAATTCTTCTTTAGTTGCCTAAGATACACTGTCTAGATCATTAACTGTGGCAGAACGCCGTGGTTATGTTTATGCAAATCTGAAAGCATAGCATAAAGTGTCACTAACAAGCGGTGGTATAATGGCGCGAATAGTGGTCACTTTCTACACGGCTTGGTTCTTGGCTTTGTCATTAGATGGTGATTAGATCATTGTAGTGCTGTTACTCTATATTGCGTAGACGCAAGTACTGTGTAGTGTAAGAATCCTATACACATAAATCTACCTACGGTAATTAGATACATGTCTAATAGTCACATCTATATAAACATTATTAACTGTGATAGTCATGGTAGTGTCATATCAGGAAGCATAAAGGCCCAATTACACATTGATAATGATAAGTGTCAAGTGCGATTCCATACATTTTATACTTGTATTAATGTATTAACTCGTACTTCATCATCATCATCATCATCATCATCTCAGCCATAAGACGTTCACTGCTGAACATAGGCCTCCCCCTTGGACCTCCACACGTACCGGTTGGAAGCGACCCGCATCCAGCGTCTTCCGGCGACCTTAATAAGATCGTCTGTCCATCTTGTGGGTGGACGCCCTACGCTGCGCTTGCTGGTTCGTGGTCTCCACTCGAGCACTTTTCGGCCCCATCGGCCATCTTCTCTACGTGCAATGTGGCCTGCCCATTGCCACTTCAGCTTGCTAATCCGGTGGTCATGTCGGTGACTTTAGTTCGTCTACGAATCTCCTCATTTCTGATTCGATCACGTAGAGAAACCCCGAGCATAGCCTTCTCCATAGCTCGTTGAGCGACTTCGAGTTTTGAGATGAGGCCGATAGTGAAAGACCACGTTTCGGAGCCGTAAGTCATTACTGGTACACACATTGATTAAAGTGGCGTGACCAGTGTCGCCCTGCTGTTCTCTTAGAAGTCAGTAACAATTTCATTTCGGCAACTATTAATTCTTCCTCCTTAGCGTTTGTCCCAGCTTTTTGCTCTATTGAGCCTGGGGTCCGCTCGGCAACCTAGAAATATACAAATTGACGTAGGCACTAGTTTTTACGTAAGCGACTGCCATCTGACCTTCCAACCCAGAGGGGAAACCAGGCCTTGTTGGGATTAGATCCGGTTTCCTCACGATGTTTTCCTTCACTGAAAAGCGACTGGTATAGTCTTTCCTCCCGTTCTTGGCCTGTTACGGATTAGTGTTCCTATCAGTAAACTCCATTGTAGCAAAACAGCAAGCGCACGCGCCACGACAAAAAAAAGGATTTGGGCTCATGTTAGCGTTTATAGAATATCTACCATATGGACCACGCAATAAGATTCAATATGAACTAATACAAAAAAGCTGTATATTCTTAACGGTTGCGCCCAGCTTAGGCGACTTAAACGCTCTCCATCCAGCATATCTTCCCAACTAGCAAAATCAATACTTATATAGTATTCTTCAAGCCTACTTGTTTCATACTTATAATATACCTGTGCTTTGCTACATACCTGGATTTGGGCGCAGTTATAGGAGCATTGTTTACTTGTAACGATCTTATAATCAACTCGCAGAATGTTAATAAGTCCTATAATACACTTTCAGAAGCACAAATACTTCTATAATGCTCTGAGAAACCACATTTTTAAACACAAATTCTCCTATAAGTATCTGGCATAAGTATCTTACTAGAGTAATACTGTTTAAAATGAGCTATTAACGTTCTTAGTTAGAAATACGTTTCATAAACATTTTGCGTTGTACCGGCCGGTGGATCTCGTAGTTTTGTGACGTGATAATAATAAAGAAATACTTAAAAACTTTATGAACTTGTAATAATGTTTTTTATTGTAGAACATAATATAAGTATTCTAAAATATAGTGTGTATAGTGGGTGAAATCGCCGGGGAATCAATTTTTATTGTAAACGTCTACCAAAATATGTTGAATTTCACAATGCCCTTTGAAAAAAGCATACAGAGAATTGTATGTTAAAATAATATTTCGACAATTATTGAAAACATTCGCCATGTTTTAAAAATTGTTTGCATTAAGTATCTTATGGGAACTTTAAAGGTAAATTTGCACTTATAGCAGTCTCAACCCAGATAACTTGCCTCCATATTAAAATATATTAAGGTTCCTCGCGAAACCTACTCATACCTACTAAAATCTATAAATCGCAACAATTTTTTTAATCTTTTTAGTTTTTTACGCGATGGTGATATTTTTAGACGTTGACTTTTTTTAAGTCAAGATGACTTTATAAATCTTAACGAATGTGAATGGTCAATTGGTCAAAATCAAAATGGTCAATAATACACTTCATCCTATCAGATAAGTGTTATACCTAGTTGTGAACGTCTGTCAAGTCTGTTCTTATATGCTAGTGTACAATCACTACTTGGAAGATGAGTTTTACTCCTGCCATTAAAATAAAATTCGTGCATTGTTAGGTAAAACGTTATTTAATATTTTGTTTAAAATAGTAGAAAATTCATTCAGGGCTATGTGAAGAACATTAAATTTTACGGTCCAGTGTTTTATTTTCACGTAATTCACTATTTTTTAATACTTCTTGCATTTTTCAATGTCACAGTTGAACGCTTCTGCAATTTTTTCACTATCGGAGTCAATAAATAATTCCGTCACGGAACCCTCGTTGACGTCATCTGTATTTGCACTTGACGTAGCAGGTTTTCTTTCTAATGTCAATGAATAGACTAATAATGATGCAAGCTTATAGTAACCTAAGCTTAGTGTATTACTATATCTTGTTCTCTTCCAAAATACTACTACAGGATCAAATATCATTCAGGACTATTTAATCTTTCTGCAGACTATTATAGGATACTTATACTTATTAGAGTCTTATTAAGATAATCCTTTAACGTACTATAAGACTGTGAAACAAAAACCAATGATCTTGAGAGAATTTGCGCTTGTGAAATGTTACTATAAGTAAAATTATCCTGTAATCGTTTTGTGTGCTTGTCTTGTAGCAAACTATAGGACTGTGAAATAAAAACAAATGATCTTAAGAGTATTTGCGCTTGCGAAATGTTACTATTAGTAATAGTATCTTATAACCGTTTTGTGCGCTTGTCTTGCAGCAAACTATAGGACTGTGAAATAAAAACAAATGATCTTGAGAGTATTTACGCTTGTGAAATGTTACTATAAGTAAAATTATCCTGTAACTGTTTTGTGCGCTTGACTTGTAGCAAACTATAGGACTTTGAAATAAAAACAAATGATCGTAAGAGTATTTGCGCTTGTGAAATGTTACTATTAGTAAAAGTATCTTATAACCGTTTTGTGCGCTTGTCTTGTAGCAAACTATAGGACTGTGAAATAAGAACAAAATGGTCTTGAGAGCATTTACGCTTGTGAAATGTTACTAATAGTAACATTATCCTGTAACCATTTTGTGTGCTTGTCTTTTAGCAAACTATAGGACTAAAATATAAAAATGTATGCTCTTGAGTATGTTACAGCTTGTCGCATGCTATTATAAGTAAAATACTCTACGACAAGCCCTTTATAAGATCGTTATTAGTAGATAATTACTAATAATATTGAATTATAAGATCACTTTGCTAGTTGGGTTAACACCGAGATCCGAAACAAATATGCGTAATCGGAGAACGCGCTTGCACTGGTATACCGAGCGCCCGACTAGGCAGCGCTTAGGAGGCAATTTGAATTATTCCTCACGGGCAGGTAAAACAGGGTCGGATTTTGATCGGAAACATTTGGACACCAATACGATTTATGAATATTTAATATAAAAAAAAAAAAAAAACATTGGGTAAGTATATAACAATAATAATACTGATACAGATTATTTATTAGTAAAATAGGTTATTTACAAGTCATATAACTTACAAGCTAAGTCCTTATACAGCTGTATATTTTAATTTTAACTATAATAAGTAGTAGGTATAAAGTATAAATATGAAATGATATTTCGTACATAAGTTGCGAAAAGCTCAGTGGTACGAGCCAGGGTTTGAACCCGAGACCTCCGGATTGAAAGTCTGACGTCTTACCGCCAGGCCACCAGCGCTCTCTTCTAAAAATTCAAACTACGCAACTAAAAATTCAAAATATTAGAATCGCAATTTTAAGAAGATACTTAATATAATCGTTAAGAACCTTGCCACCTGCTCAGCTAATAAGCTGCAATGCTTTCTGTAAAAGGTCACTCACTGCTTCGTGTGTAGGTATGAACGTAAATGACCGAGAATCTCTTATCACCAGATCCGGTTCCTCTGAAACATCCAGTAAATATGACATCACGCATCACGCCATTTCTCCAAAACGCTTATCTTTGTTCGTAGAAGATGACATATAAAAATATCTCACGTAGCGAGGAAATTGCCTTGTTTCTGTTTACATCAATACATCAAAAGTCACTTGTTTTTCCTAGATAAAAGCATTGATTTATACAAAAAGGGAGATATGGTACCAGGCGCTCGATTGTGTGCCCTTAAATATAGTTTCCGGGACCTATATTGAATTAGTCGTGTGGCAGAGTCTCTCAGTCAGACTTTGTGCAATGCGCAAAATATGGAGGACTCCCTTGCATACCCGTGTTAACTTTATAGGTTTATGTCTTTTGCCCATGACGCACATACATTATAGCGGTGTGTAGCATTTTACAAGATGCTCGACCACATTTCAGTTTTGTTTACTATGAACGTCACTTTCCTTTTTGTTTATGTCTATGGATAAAAGTGTGTTTTCACTCGCAGATGTTTAGTCAAATCAAAACAGCATTCTGAAAGTGCTTGCTGATAGATTCAGTTGCCTCATAATATGGCATTGTATGAGGCAGGTTAGCACTACTTTGACTTACCTACGTCAAGTAGGTACCAAGTAGTTTATAGTGTAGAGTTAAGTATTTAATTTTGTTATCAACCGACTTCAAGATTTCGAAGGAGGAGGTTATCAATTCGTCGGGATCTTTGTTTTTTTTTGCTATTTTTTTTAATGTATGTTCACCGATCATTCGAAGACGGCGGTTTTTTGTTTAAAATTATTATCCTAACTCTTAAGTAGAAAAATGTAACTAACAACTCACTAGTAGGACTCACGAGGGAGAAATAAATATTTCAATTGAATTATTTTTTATTTATTTAATAAATCTGACATCTACCAATCATCTATCAATTCAATTTTTATCATATATTAATTAAATTGAATTAGTCAGACATGTTGACGTTAATGCCTTTATCTACACCAATATCATAAATCCTCTATTCCGCGTTCGGAAACCGTATATAATTACCGTAACGTAACATCAGTGTATTATCTGTGACAGTGTGGTAAAACGTATTTATGAAAATTCATTACCTACGGTAACGTAATGAAAATCTGCCCTCCTTTCCGACCGCCGGCACAATCGAGTTAGTCATGCATGGCGATGGAATGGAGGCCATTCTAATGGTTTCCGAACACATCATTTAGGATTTATAATATATGTGTAGATAAAGCAGTGTATGCAACTGTACGTAATAAGGCCTTATTACGTACAGTTACATAAACTACTATTAGCTATAGGTCATTACTACAGCTGAAGGCTACAACAGTTCCGACATTCCAATTTGTATAGAAAGCGTCACGTGATCCTCGAATATCACATGATGTGTTTTCAACCGACTTCAAGATTTCGAAGGAGGAGGTTATCAATTCGTCGGGATCTTTGTTTTTGCTAATTTTTTAAAATTTTTTTATATATGTTCACCGATTATTCGAAGACGGCTGGACCGATTTGGAAAATTCTTTTTTGTTTGAAAGCGTATACTTCACAGTTGGTCCCATTGTAACTATGTCAGGATCTGATTATGGGATCCTGGACAAATCGAGAGAAGTCTTCAACTATTATAGGCACAACTATGGTGATTTGAGTATTTTTTACAGCAGATCGAGCATTTGGCGTTTGAAAGGTGGATGCTTAGTGAAGTCGGTTCTTTTTTGTTTAAAAATATATACAAAATGAAGTGTCGGAAGTGTCGTGTAGAACGCGGAACGGAACAGTGTGCATCATCCTTTACAACCACTCTTTTCAACATGGCCTCTCTAAATAGGCATATACTTAGATACATGTTTTCCTTCACCGAAAAGCGACTGGTAAATATCAAATGATATTCCCTACATAAGTTCCGAAAAACTCAGTGGTACGGTACGAGCCGGGGTTTGAACCCGAGATCTCCGGATTGAAAGTCGGTCGTCATACCGCCAGGCTACCAGCGCTCTATACTCGTATCGATACATATTACATATTAAACACTTCCACAGTTCCAATTTTAAAAAGCACCAAAAAATCTCTAAAGAAAACAATATCTCATTATCGCAACCTTCCAATCAAAGAAACAAAGAGGCATCTTAAGGCACTGGTCCCACCGGCGGCGAGTAATTAAGCGAGTAAAGTTAAGCGAGTAGCATTACATCGCGGGCCTTGAAAGGTCGATCGATCACTCTATACCTCGACGAACCGCAATGTAATGCCACTCGCTTAACTTTACTCGCTTCCTCGCTCTTGGTGGGACCTGTCCAAGTGTCGCCGTTTTCCGCGCGATTAATTTTTCCAAATAATTTCACCCCCTCCCTTTTCCCCCTCTCCCCCCACTCGAAAAGATCTCATTATAACGCTTTAATTATTTATTGTTTTCTTTTGAGAAGCTTCGTTTCTTTGTTCGGTATTATTTTGATGGCCTATTTAATCTATTTTGGTGAACGGAAAAGCTGTTAATTATAGTTCAGTAGAAATATTAATTGTTAATTACAAAAAACTGGTAACTGATAGGTGTATTTTCTGACTGCTTTAAAAATCCAATGGAAATAAAGATGAGTAAAACCGTAAAATCAATATGTAAGTACTTATATTTTACCTAAACTGACTTAAGAAATACTACATAGTTGTTTTTATGTGTATAATACTTTAGATTATCTTGGCGTTGCATAATCGTTGAGAAAGCAGTAATATGCACAAGCTGTTTTTGATATGTCTTCTTTTAGAACTACGTATTATTGTATATCTTCAAGATCGAATTTATTACTGTTTTGAAAAAATAAGTCCCGCCGAGTTTTTTGCCGGTCACAACTTCTCGGGTCAGAGGTATAGGGTTAGAATCGGTGGAAGTTTTTTTCTCTCTGACGTGAAATTTGTTTTATTTATTTATGAAAGTAGTAGCAAACGAGCAGACGAGCCGCCTGATGGGAAGCGGTCAACGTCGCCCATGGACATAAGCAACATCAGGAGCCGTCCAAGCGTTGCCGACCTTTGAGAGCCATAAATTGCATTGTATGTAATGTGCCTAAATTGAAGAATAAGTCTTTTTTTTCGTCAAACATTCTATCCGAAGGTCTTTTGTTCGAAGTTCGAACGCACGCTTCAATGCAGCAATGAGTTTTTCTCACTTACGGACCTATTATTTAACGGCCTCATATTTAGCCCAGTCGGTAGTGACTCTGCCTACAAAGCAGGAAGTCCCGGGTTCGAATTCTGGTCAGGGCATTTATTTGTGTGTTGATCACAGGTATTTGTTCCTGAGTTATGGATGTTTTCTATGTATTTATCCACATTTATCTATTATGTATATCGTCGTCTAGTACCCATAACACAAGCCTTATTGAGCTTACTGTGGGCCTAGGTCGATTTGTGTAAGATTGTCCTATAATAATTATTTATTTATTTATTTTATTTTATTTCGATGTTGCTACTTTTGACTTGTAGAAAGTATTTAAAAGTTAATTAAGCAACCAGGCGAGAATCTAGTTCTAAGAACGCCCTGGCACTGGTTCCTTAGTACAGTCGCCATCAAATATATCAAAGCAGCCAAGGTACTCAAAAATATCTGAACATGCACTTTATCGCCTTGACAATAGAGGCGTTGTGCAGTTATTTGTGATTACCTTGGGCGCTCCGATATATCTGATGGCGACTGTACTTATGTAATTTTGTGTCAAATATCACACGTTAAGATTAGGTGCATACGTCCATTTATATCTTGTTATCATAACATTCATAACATAAATCGCGCGATCTGTTTTCGTAATTTAGATATGATAAACATATAGATAAGACCGGATATCTAGCTAATTAAGACTATTCTATACCTATATGATTACTTTGTATGTTTAGGTTGAATCCCGGGTACGTACAGTCAACCAATTTGATTCCTAAGCCACTGTAGAACCTTGTCGTAATGACTGTGCCCTTAGATACGTATAAATACCTATTCGCTACAAAACTAGCTATTGTGACAAGGTTCTAGAGTGGCCTAGGAATCAAATTGGTTGACTGTACGTACCCGGGATTCAACCTAAACATACACCAATTAATTTCACGGTAGGTACTTTTTTTATTTTATTTTACTACATAGTACATTCTTGCTGATACATTGTGACATTGTCATGGTAAAGGTAATATATTGTCGGTATTGAGTTATTGGTACCTCCTTATAGTTCAAAACATTCTCCTTCATATGCAAAAAGAACGAGATCGCTATGTTGAGTATTTTTATTTTTAATATTTTTTGAAGTTTCAACATATCTTTGTACTGTTTTGAGATATTCGAGTTTAAAGTTTGAAAGCCTAAAAATCCTAGTTATAGGTTGAAGTTATGGAGATAGCGGTTTTAAAATGTTCCACATACATTATACATATTACTCGACAAATCAAATGTTGTCTCTAACATTTCACATTTTATAGAAATAATACAATAATAATGCACGTAGGGTGTAGAGTCAAGAATCAAAAATAAAATATTTTATATAACTCAAAATCGACGGATTTTCAGCTGGCTTATGTTGATTTCTGAATATTATGTAGGTAAGGTTTATAATAAAAATAATGAAACAACCATATCTCAAGGCGTAATTTCTTTTTATAATAAAACAAAAAAAAACAACACTTACATAAAAAATATACAAAATCAACATTATAATTTTTAATTCTCATAGTTTACGTTAATTTAGGAACAAAACTAACGATCAAGTGTAATTAAACACAAAAGTAATGTAGTTTTCTATCAAAAAAGTGACTTCAAAATTTAGACTTTTAACATGATTTTTTGTATGTAAAGTGATCTAGGGTACCACATTGTCGCTATTCATAAGTTTAGAGAAATAAGAATTCTACTTCCATTATTTAACATAGTATCCTCCATTATTTAACGTAGTATGTTTAACATAGTATAAGACCGGATATCTAGCTAATTAAGACTATTCTATACCTATATGATTACTTTGTATGTTTAGGCTGAATCCCGGGTACGTACAGTCAACCAATTTGATTCCTAAGCCACTGTAGAACCTTGTCGTAATGAATGTGCCCTTAGATACGTATAAATACCTATTCGCTACAAAACTAGCTATTGTGACAAGGTTCTAGAGTGGCCTAGGAATCAAATTGGTTGACTGTACGTACCCGGGATTCAACCTAAACATACACCAATGAATTTCACGGTAGGTACTTTCTTATTATTATTTTACTACATAGTACATTCTTGCTGATACATATTGTCAGCATTTAATATATGTCATTATTATATTCAAGGTAGGTATTTATTAGGAGGATTTACTGTGTTGACGGCTAAAGGGACAAGAAGGTACCCCATTGTAAACACACTGGATCCTCTTTGAGCTCTCTGGCAACTTTAAACAACAACACTAGTAGGGTCCTCCTACCCTAACAAAAAAACACAGTTTTAGGTAGGTACTTTTCCAGGCGGTCTCTGCTCCAGATTTGAGCGACATGACATTCCCTGAGCTGTGCCCTACCATTATCAACATGGATTTATATGTGGATCTAATTCTTCGAGCACAAGTGAGGCCAAAAGAGAAGGTTATTTAGGGGACTGTGTCTCCTTTAGGTAGGCTTTATGACGTCATTCATTAGACAATCAAAATGAGTCAAATGAGCGAGTGAGACACCGCCCCCTATATTAGGCTCTCTATCGGACCGTTTTCAACCGACTTCAAGATTTCGAAGGAGGAGGTTGTCAATTCATCGGGATCTTTGTTTTTGCATTTTTTTTAATGTATGTTCACCGATTATTCGAAGACGGCTGGACCGATTTGAAAAATTATTTTTTCGTTTGAAAGAGTATACTTCACAGTTGGTCCCATTGTAACCAGGTCAGATCTGATGATGGGATCCTGGAGAAATCGAGTGAACTCTTCAACTATTATAGGCACACCTATAGTGATTTGAGTATTTTTTACAGCAGCTCGAGCATTTGCTTCTGGAAAGGTGGATGTTTAGTGAAGTCGGTTCTTTTTTGTTCAAAATTATTACTGCTTTAGTCACCTATGAACGACTGTTTTACTCGGTAATAAGGTTCAACTATGGTTATTGAAAAATTAATAATTAGATTAACCTCATATACAAACTTAGCAACCACACTTAGCAAGATGACATTCGTAGTTGTATTTTGCTTCTCTCTTATATTAAAAATGAAAGGGTATTTTTATTTTAACTAGATAGTTAAATAAAAATACCCTTTCATTTTGGATGGTTTTTTTCTTTCCATTCGGGCATGGGAAATTACTGCTAATATCCAGCCCATCATCCCAAGCTATCATCCCAGCTTGATTAACAGTATTTTTGTCTACAATCGCATCTATCATCAAATGTCTCTGCAGAGGTGAGTGACCAGTGCACCGAAAGTGCAAGATATCTTATCAGCTTATCAGATTGATCCTGTATTGTATATAATAATAAATCCTGATTTATTATGTTTTCGTCGTCAGGTGTCGCTGGCGTGTCATCACGATTACGCCACACCTATGACTTTCGTGATGGAAGGTGATAGAAGGATGATATCATGCAATACCTTTGGCCGATATCATTATAGAAAAACATCACTAAAGGCTACGTGTTCGTACCATCCCTCTGGACCCGGGTATGTCCTTAAACTACGTCCGGACACGGGTATGTCCTAAAACTACGTCCAAAAGAGAGGTGTGGGTACTGCGAATGTCATCTCGCTATGTGTGGTAGGGCACAGCACAGCGAATGTCGTCTCGCTCAAATCTGGAGAAGAGCCCGACTGGGGAAGTACTTCCACCTTACAGAAAACTACAGCCAAATAGCACTAGACAGACCTCTACTCATAGTGTTGTGTTCCTGCTGGTGATTAAGGTTGCCAGAGATCTCAAAGAGGACCCAGTGTGCTGACGATGAGGAACCCTCTTGTTTCTTTAGCCGTCAACACAGTGAATCCTCTCTGTAAATGGTCGGCAACGTGCATATGATACCTCTGGAGTTGCAGGCGTCCATAGGTTACGGTAGCTGCTTACCATCAGGCGGGCCGTATTCTTGTTTGCCACCGTCGTGGTATAAAAAAAACCCATCACCCACACTGTTAACTTACTACTAACTGCCTGTTAACTGCCTGTCGGTGCACCTTATGCCTACTGTAATAAGGTCCACCGATGTACAGTTAAGAGTGTTGCTGTATCAGCTGTATGTACATAATTTTGATCACATCTCATCTAATGTCAGGCTAATTAAACGAGACAATTAAACTGCGTAAATTAATCGTAGCAACTTAATGAGTTTTTAATATTTCATAATTAATAGACACTGAGTTAGGGTGGCTCCCGTTAGGTTGGACGCATACGCGCGGTTAGCTACCCTGAATTTTGAGAGAAATAATATTTGGCCTGACAGACATAATAATATATCGGACCCGTGTTATGTCCTTAAACTAAACCCTAAAGAGAGGTAAGGGTACTGCGAATGTCATCCCGCTATGTGCGGTAGGGCACAGCACAGCAAATGTCATCTCGCTCAAATCTGGAGCAGAGCTCGAGTGGGGAAGTACCTCTATCTTACAGAAAATCACAGCCAAATAGCACTAGACCCTACTCCCTACTGGTGAGTAAGGTTGCCAAAGAGCTCAAAGAGGGCCCAGTGTGTTGATGATGAGGGTCCCTCTTGTTCCTTAAGCCATCAACACAGTGCATGCTCCTTTTTGTAAAGAGTCGGCAACGCGCATGTGACATCTCTGGAGTTGGAGGCGTTCATAGGCTACGGTAGCTGCTTACCACCAGGCGGGCCGTATGCTTGTTTGCCACCGTCGTGGTATAAAAAAAAGACAATAACTAAACGTGGTCTGTTCGGTAGGTAATCTTAAGAGCATACAGATACAGCTAAGATGAATTCAACGTCTCTTTTTTTTTACTTTCGTGCTTTCAAAAACAGTATCTATTAAAAATGAATAATAAAACACTTTTTTTTTAACTAAAATCAAAGTGATATGTTTTTTTTTATCTGAGCAAGTATTTTAGACAACAATATGGATCGTTATCGGTATTACTAAAAATCAAACTTGCGCCCAACTTTCACAATATTCACATTATATTTTAAAATGTAATTTAGGTAATGGGCCACAAATTAGGGCCACAAATTATCAGGTTATCCAGAAAATATTCAGAGATAATGATTAAAAGCCGAGATACCAAAAATTAATACCGGTTAATTTGTATGGAAATAATACTGGTATTCGATCCCAAGACAACAACTCAGGTACAGTTCATGACCTCTGTTACCAACGACTACGATGATGACAAAATTGACAAATGCTATGCGACTAGAAAGTCGCCGCCAGTCGCACGGTTACAGCCGCCCTTAGATGAAAGTTTGATGTCGTTAATGCGACGCGGGCTGAATACATTTCCATAATAGACACACAGTGTGTTACATCCACAGCTAAGCCAAAAGCACCCTTAATAGCCTTGATATGAGGATCATGATCGCTTGCACATCGAGATAAACTTACACGGCTAAGCGAAAACCACCACAATGCATTCTTCACAAAAACATAGTCAGAGAGCACCTTAAACCCCAAAGTATAAAAATAAGACGTACGATAATTTCACTCAGTTGAAATTTTGCAAAAGTTAGTAGGAAATTGCCCTGTGAATACAGGGAATTCATATATTAGCGGCGACAGGCCTTTGAAAAAAGAGAAGTATGGGAAAAACTCAACTTGGCTGGTTAATGTACAAAACGTGTATTAACTTTGTCATATACGGAAAAATACAGCAGGTCAGGGGTTCTCAAACTCTGAACTGCGGCGCTCTGATGCGCCGTAGAATGTACTATACCTATTTCAAATAGCCTGGCTAGAGTGGCTAGATTAGGGCGCCGCGATAAT
Organism: Pammene aurita; assembly: GCA_947086415.1. Lineage (NCBI taxonomy): Eukaryota > Metazoa > Arthropoda > Insecta > Lepidoptera > Tortricidae > Pammene > Pammene aurita. The sequence continues at coordinate 31,771,705 of OX352308.1, forward strand.
TTTTTTTTTAATACCACTACGGTGGCAAACAAACATACGGCCCGCCTGATGGTAAGCAGTTACTACGGTAACTGCTACGGTAGGCTACGGCCTATGGACGCCTGCAACCCCAGAGGATCAACAAGCGCGTTGCCTATCCTTTCAGAACCTATACACTCCTTTTTTGACGAACCTCATACTGCGTCATGGCCTGAAAAAGATTGGGAACCTGTGTTCAAAACTAACTTTAAGACTTAAAGGGCTGGAAAAAAAGCTGATGGGCTATCAGGTTAAGCAAATTTTGTCCCAATTAAAATAGCATAGTTTTCGATATAATGGCTAAGGGTAGGGTCAGGGAGGGTACAGTCGCTCGGTGGGAACAGTGGCTCGAATGTGCTGTGCGAGAAACGGAAAGAGCTTTATGTCTGTCCTCGACATCAATCGGAAGTGTTCCGTATCCTATCATGTACGAACTAGTTAGTGAGCTGCTTCGGCGCCATGCTAATGTATTATGGTGCGTTTTTGTGTTGAATGCTATCAAAATTACATTTCCAGGTAAGTTTCACTCCTCTTCTTTGTTAACTCGAACGAGATTTTTAATTACTTATATTTTTATCGAAGAGGGTGTCTAATCTACTTAGTATTGGCTGATAATTCAAGGCCGTCGATGTTTCTATTTGTTTTTAGTTCTATCTAAACTACAAAATGGCGCGAAGGTCAACAGTCGTTCGTTTCAGAAAAGTACACGGTGGCTCGCGAACCACTGTGCACCTTACAGAGTTGGGCTAAAATTTACTTGAATAAGAATAAAAGTTCTTTTATTATTAAAAATAATTCTTGCACTCTTTAAAAAAAAGTGACTATATCATGCGACATTTATTAGGTAAGTATCTATTTTAAATGAAGAATGAATCAGGAACGATTATTCCGGAATTAGGCTTACCTATTCTAATTACCGTTTTATTCAATAAAAATGTTTTTTGTTATAAAGTTTATTTAGGTTCGATTCCTAGGTATCCATTGTGTAGGTGTTAGAACCACTGTGTACAGGGCGTAGTACACAGTGACTCGAGCCACTGTGTACTGTTAGAACCACTGTGTACTAGGGGGTCCTAGTCACTGTGTACAGCAACGGGTACACAGTGGCTCGATTCCCAATTTCTAAAAAAGAATGGATATATTTTTTTTGGTGAAAGTAACAGCAAATATATTTGCTACATATGAAAGTTTAGTAATGCACTGTGCTCTGTGCTTGCAACAATTAGTTCAGGGATTTATATTTTTCATGCTACAGCCTCTTGAAAAAATCCTAGCGACTGTTCCCTCCCTGACGCTACTTTTATAATAAAGCTAAAGTTGTCATTTTGCAAATATCTCGAAAAAAAACAATTTTTATTAGGCCAAATATGTTCTACAAATCTTGGCGTTGGTTTCAGGGAGAGACTGTATTTTGAATAGTCACTTTTAATTCAAGATTCCTTTGTTTGAATGTGGCAATCAGGTATTAAATTGCATAACCTTTTAATATGCATGGCCATATGCACGTCATATATGATATGACACCACAATGAGATGAGAGCAACGAAACCTCTCTAGTCAGTTTGCTATACTATGCTTATTTATAAATCTGGACATCTGGCAGCTGTAAAGCGGTGGAGGTCAAATAACGCAAACCACTTCAAGAAAACAAATCCTATTAGAGTTCTGTGTTTGATGGAATATTATGAGAAATTATATAAATAATTAGATTATATCACTGCAAAAGTTTCTGTTGGGGGAAAGTAGTGCCAAACGATGTATAACGTAATTAATAGTGTCTACGACAACAAGTTACCGAGCGGCGGGACGGCGCACGGGAGGAGGGCGCGCGGGGGGGGGGATGCCCGGAAGAGCAGAAGCTCTAGCGGCACGGCCAACGCCGCACGCGTCTAAACAAGACTTTTTTTATATACATTTCACTATTTGTAACCTTTTACGAAAGTAAACCACATTTAAGTATCATTATCTTTTGACTTGCCCTTAATCGCCTGCAAGTTATTGGCGACCGTGACAGGACGGTAATCATAAAGAGTTACTGCATCACTCATCTGCGCGTACGCCCTTAGCAACAACGGAGCCAGAACATTCGAGAAGCGCGAACAAAGGAACGGCGGCGCGCGACCTTTGGACTCCAAGCCACGCGGATCTTCACAGCAATCTACTTCCAGGGGAGTGTCCAATTCATTTCCTTACCATTTTCACGTTTCCTACTTTCGATTTTTGTGTAAAGTGTACTTTATTCCAAATTTTTTGAAAAAACTTCGTAAAGATTATAGTTTCCGCTAATCATTTTCCTTATCTCGCGTGCATTCTTCGCTTGTTGCTACGCGCATTTACAATAAGACAGCATAAATATCACTTTGATAAGTGAAACAGATTATTTTAAGCCTAAATCATAAGCATTTTATTATTTGCCTGCTAGAGTTAATCAACCTTAAGCCATAAGTTTTAAGTGCGTAACTGCATTGCATAATAAATCTTTGCACCGCTTAAAATTGCAATTAGTTTTACATACCTATCACTTAGTTAACGAATCTAACGGTGCTTTTCGCACGCCTTTGTGCTTTCTTGATAAATAAGCAATCCTTAAACATTATTTCGTTCTACTAAGCTATTTGCCTAATCATTTTATTAAAAAATAAAGTACGTAATCATTAAGTTATTAAAATATAGTATTCTTACATTCCTAAAAATATCTTCAAAGGTCCCAATCATTAAATATATATTTTCATAACACTCATTTCGAGTTGGGCCGACAGTTTCAGGATAAATCCTGCGGGCTGAATGCACTCGCGCCGCTGCTAGGTACTCCGCGCCAGTTGCTGACTGCGCGCGGCCTTGACCTACTTCCGCGCGGTGTCTGCGCGCACCTGGAACTCCTGCCTGGTTTGATGCACAGTTTTCCTTATCTTTGTTTATTGATTGCCCTTCACTAGATCGTGCATAATACCGATTTATATATTTGGTCATTTTACCTATTTTAACTTTAGTGTTTTACGTAAATAACTTAAAAATAATGTCTCCGCCTGGAACCCCGCTTAGCGGCGCCGACATAGCTGCTCTTGAAAATGAATTAAAGCTTAAAGATTTAATTAAACAGCGCGGTTCTATTAGAGGTAGATTAACACATTTCGAACAATTTATTGAAGAGTTAAAAGGGGTAAAACCTGACCAGATTTCCGAAGCGCAATTTAGTGAACTGAATTTGCGAAGCGTAAAAATGGAAACATTGTTCTGTGATTTTGATAAATGTCAAAGTCAATTAGAACTATTTTGTCCTAATCCTGATGATCAAATACGCGAAAGGGAAAAAACGGAAAAACGGTTTTACAGTGGTCTAGCCAGTGCTCAAACTTTATTAAAATTACGACCTTCGAATAATGAGGATAAACAAAGTGCATACAGTAGTTGCTCGCGTCAGGAAAATGTAAACGTTAAATTACCCGTTATTAAATTACCGGTTTTCGACGGCAACTATTTTTTGTGGCTAGAATTTCGTGATACATTCGAATCATTGATACATAACAATGAAACTATACCTGACATAAACAGGTTCCATTATTTGCGTTCTTCTTTAGAAGGGAGTGCAGCGCTTGTAATAAAGTCCATTGAATTTTCATCACAAAACTACACGGTGGCATGGGACTTGTTATGCCAAAGGTACAATAATAAGAAAATTCTTATAAATAATCACTTAAAGGCTCTCTTTAGAATCGAGCCCTTAATCAGAGAATCTCATAAATCATTAAGATACTTAATTGACCTTGTGACTAAAAACCTGAGAGCGTTAACCACACTTGGTCAACCGGTTGACCAATGGGATACGTTGATAATATTTATGGTGTCCAGTAAATTAGACTCGACCACTAGTGCTAAGTGGGAGGAGTATAGAAACAATCTCTCCGACTTACCACTCTTGGACGAATTTATCGAGTTTCTCCGTAACCGAGCGGACATTTTAGAAACCACGTTAGCTAATAGACATGAAAAGGGCGTTTCCCATGGTCATAAGGATACTTCATCAAAATATGAACATAAAGGTTCACTCACACATAACGAACATAAAGGCTCATACACACATAACGAACATAAAGGCTCATTCACACAACATAAATTTCCAAGGACTTTTTTAACCTCTAGTTCTACTAAACCAGTAGGTATATCTTGTCCCATGTGTAGTAAAGGTCACAGAATCATCGACTGTGAATCATTCAAATCGCTACCTCTCGAAGGCAAGTGGAGCGAAGTCTTGAAGTTAAAACTTTGCACGAACTGTTTACGAAGGGGACATGAAGCGAATAATTGTAGATTAGGCGCATGTAGGACCTGTCATGAAAAGCACAATACCTATTTACATAAAGAAAATACCGTAACAACCGCTTCCCCTGTCTCGCCAGCTACGGCTGGAACCTCAAATGACCTTGAAGTAGTCAACCAGCCCCGTAGGACTTTATCGGTACGTGCAGGGGGGCAAGTCATGCTAGCTACCGCTTTAGTTAAGGTATCTAATCCTAATACAAATGTCAATTTTGTGGTTCGTGCTGTCTTAGACAATGGCAGCCAGTCATGCTTTATTACTGAAGAACTGCAAAGGAAACTTGGCTTAGTCAACCCTGAACCCGAGTCTTCCAATATCACGGGCATTAAAAATATACAACTTACCGTTTCAGATCAATGCAACGTAACTGTTAGCTCCTTAGTAAAACCGTTTGATGTAACCTTAACCTTCTCGGTACTTTCAGAGCTCACTGATCCGCTACCTAACTTACCTGTAGACCTTACACAACTAAACATACCTGAAAATATACAACTGGCTGATCCGGAATTTCACATTGTTTCCGATGTTGATATGCTGCTAGGTAATGAGATATTTTTCGAGATATTGTGTGGCGAAAAAATAAGATTAGGTCCTAATTTGCCTCTTCTTATCGATACTGAGTTTGGCTGGATTGTAGGCGGCCGGTTAAATCCAAATAAGTGTACTAATAGTACTAATACACCTCAGACGTCTCGCTGTTTCTTTACTAAAGAAATAAGCGAAAAATTGACCCAGTTCTGGAACCTTGAAGAACTTCCAGACGACAAGGCTCCCATGTCAGCCGATGATGAGTTTTGCGAGGAGCACTTTAAAGAACACACCTACCGCTTACCTGATGGCAGGTTCTCAGTTCTAATGCCCCTTAAAGAGACACCTGAAACGTCTCTTGGTGACTCCTATCGTAGTGCTGCCAAACGATTTTATACATTAGAGAAAAAATTAAATAAAAAACCAGATCTGAAAAAACAATATAGCGATTTTATTCAGGAGTATGAAGCTTTAGGCCACCTAACAAAAATCAATAAACCGAAATTCGGTTATTACTTAGCCCACCACTGTGTTATAAGAGAAAATAGTGAAAGTACCAAGTTGAGGGTCGTATTCGACGCTAGCATGAAAAGTTCCTCATTAAAGAGCCTTAACGACATACAATACATTGGCCCTGTGGTGCAAGACGATCTTTTCAACATTTTGATTAGGTTTCGACAACATAAATACGTTTTTACAGGTGACATTGAAAAATGCTATCGTCAAATTAAAATTCATGAATCTCAACGATACTTACAATTAATACTGTGGCGAGATGATGAGTCACGGCCTCTGGAAGTTCTACAATTGAACACTGTGTCCTATGGCACGGCCTCGGCACCGTTCTTGAGCACACGGTGTCTCTTGCAGCTCGCCCTAGATTGTCCGGATAGTGTAGTCTCCGAAGTCATAAAAAAGGATTGTTATATGGATGACATTTTAACCGGAGCGGATAGCGAGGAAGCTTTGTCTCATATACTCCAGGGTGTAGTAGGTACACTTAACTCGGCATGCTTTCCGTTGCATAAATTCCGTTCCAATTGCCCTGAGATATTTAAAGATTCAGTAGTATCGGACACTCTAACCTTAAGTAAACAATCCAGTGTTCTTGGTGTACAGTGGACACCAAGTACTGACAAACTTACCTTTGCGATAGAACCAATTCCTAAAGACGAAAAAACTACTAAACGAACAATTTTGTCCAACACTTGTAAAATATTTGACCCTCTTGGGCTCCTAAGTGCGTGCACAATAACACTTAAAATTTTGCTTCAGAAATTGTGGTCTCTCCAGTTGTCTTGGGACCAAGAGGTACCAGTAGACATTAAGAAAATATGGTTAAAATTGCATAACGACTTAAACGCTTTGCTTCTGGTGTCCGTACCTAGACACGTTCAAGGTGCATCTCCGATCGCTTGTGCGATACATTGCTTTGTGGATGCCTCTCAAGACGCATACGCAGCGTGCGTATACGTACGTACCACTGATAACCTAAACTCCATAAGCATCAGATTGCTTTGCGCAAAAACAAGGGTTTCCCCTATCAAAACGCAACAAACCATTCCAAGGCTCGAGTTAGCCGCAGCCTTACTGGGCGCTCGACTTGTTGCCAAGGTCAGCGAAGCTCTCCGCTGTCCTATAGATAAAAAGGTTTATTGGTCAGATTCAACGGTAGTACTGGGTTGGATCAAAACAAGTCCTAAAGTACTTAAAACATTTGTCTCTAATAGAGTAAATGAAATTCATGAACTTACCTCTAGAGAGTCGTGGCGTCACGTACCCACCGACAAAAATCCAGCTGATCTGGCGTCGAGGGGGGTAGCTCCTAGTCTCCTTGTTGAGTCATCTTTGTGGTGGGAAGGTCCAGCTTTCCTGAAACTTGAAGAAGCTGAATGGCCGCAGAACCCCAATACAGTGATCGCCTTACCTGAAATAAAAGTCTTACACGTAAACACAAATGATAACAACAAAATGAATAAGCTAATTGACGTAAAAAATTATTCAAGTTCATTAAAGCTAAAAAGAATATTCGCATATGTACACAGATTCATAAATAATTGTAAAATTAAAGAAAAACATAATAGATCCATTGGGCCCTTAAAAGAAAACGAAATTAGTCAAGCCTTAACTTACCTTATAAAAATAGTGCAATCAGAGTCATTTGAAGAAGAACTTAAACTAATAAAAAATAATAAAAAACTTACCTCGTCTCATATGTTACAGCTGTCTCCGTTCGTCGATGACGTCGGCGTCCTGAGAGTAGGTGGTCGGCTCAACAATACTGAGTATAGCTTTGATAAAAAGCACCCAGTGCTATTACATGGAAAAAATCACTTTACGAAATTGTTGATGCGAGCCGAACATCTACGCTTATTACATGCTGGCCCTCAACTGCTCCTGGCAAGCTTTAAGGACCAGTTTTGGCCTCTAGGTGGGAGAACGTTAGCACGAAGTATATGTCATAAATGCGTCATATGTACTCGTTTTAGTGCCAAAGCTATGGAGCCGCTGATGGGCCATCTGCCAGCTAATCGAGTAACTCCTAATTACCCCTTTGCTATCACAGGGACAGATTTTTGTGGTCCCTTCCCAATTTCTAGTAAAATAGGACGTGGGAATCGTATAAGTAAATGCTACATTTGTATATTTATCTGTTTTTGCACTAAGGCAGTCCATTTAGAAACCGTTAGCGATCTTAGTGCTAAAGAATTTATTTCCTGTCTTCGCAGATTCGTTTCGCGTAGAGGAAGACCCAGTCAACTTTATTGTGATAATGGTACAAATTACGTAGGGGCAAACAATGAACTGGGTCGAGCATTACAGGCAGGCATGAGTTCCATTTACAACTATACAGCTGAAGAGCGCATTCAGTTTATATTTAATCCTCCTTACTCCCCTACTTTCGGCGGCTTATGGGAGGCCAATGTAAAATGCTTAAAGTATCATTTAAAAAGAACTATAGGAAATTCTAGTTTGACATTTCAAGAGTTATGTACACTTTGCACAGAGGCCGAAGGAGTCCTTAACTCCCGTCCTCTTACCCCTCTTACAAATAACCCCAGCGACCTCTCTCCCCTCTCCCCAGGGCACTTCCTCATCGGGCGTCCGCTGACATCTGTGGCGTCACCTCCGGCTGCATCCGGCAAGGGCATAAAGACGCGCTATCAGCTGATCGAGTCAATGCGTGACAGCTTCGCGAAGAGGTGGAAAAATGAGTACCTCTCAGAATTACAGAAAAGAACCAAGTGGAGACATCCCTACAAAAATCTTAAAGAAGGCGCTATGGTGGTATTTAAAGACGACAACCAACCCCCTATGAGATGGAAACTTGCACGAGTACATCGTCTATACTACGGCAAGGATGGAATCGCCAGAGTAGGCGATTTCCGAACGATCAGAGGGATCGAACGACGGGCACTGAATAAGGTGTGCCCCCTCCCAGATGACAACGATGAGGTGTTGGAAGAAGCATCTAAGCCAGCCATTACAACCGACTCATCAACTTCCTCCAACGGGCCCCCAGCATGTCTACGACAACAAGTTACCGAGCGGCGGGACGGCGCACGGGAGGAGGGCGCGCGGGGGGGGGGATGCCCGGAAGAGCAGAAGCTCTAGCGGCACGGCCAACGCCGCACGCGTCTAAACAAGACTTTTTTTATATACATTTCACTATTTGTAACCTTTTACGAAAGTAAACCACATTTAAGTATCATTATCTTTTGACTTGCCCTTAATCGCCTGCAAATAGTTTGTCGCCTACTATTTAGGTTTCCGTAATAATACGCAAAGGTTTTAGTTCTGATGTTAAAGTATAGGCCGTGTCCTTTATAACTGAGACAACTTGGTTTTACCTACTTTGGTATTACTATTTTCCAATTCAAAACTTTGCTAGTCTGTCACTCTAACCTCTACCAATTAAAAGCTGCCAGATGCCCGGATCTAGCGATAAGGATAGTATAGCAATCTAACCAGACTGGTTTTTTGCTCTCATTATTGTGTCATATATGACGTGGCCAGGCTCTTAGTCCAATAGACAGTCTGAATCCTACTACTCGATAGGATATGGCTGTCAACTGGTCTATAAGAGCAAGGAACTTATCACTTGCTTTTCGCAATTTGCGTATATCATCACTACTGCAGCTGATTCCTATTTATGACAGGGGGAGTAAGATTTAGAGGAGATTATCCTGGGGCGGAACATTCTCGAACTTAGCCAGGCATTTACGGACCCCTTGTTATTGTAGCGGGGGGCAAATAGTCGATGAGATTGCATCAGCGATGACGTCATATTAGGGTTTTGCTTGCAACCATCCATATCCATACTAATAATATACTAATAATAATAATAATAAGGGAAAGTGTATGTGTGTGTTTGTTTGTTTGTCCGTCTTTCACGGCAAAACAGGGCGACGAATTGACGTGATTTTTTAAGTGGAGATAGTTGAAGGGATGGAAAGTGACATAGGCTACTTTTTGTCTCTTTCTAACCCCCCACTTCCCTAAAATGGGGGGTGGAAGTTTGTATGGTTTGTTACCCCGAATTTAACGCGAGCGAAACCGCGGGCAAAAGCTATTAGATAAATAAGGGAAGTTAGCTTCAGTTCTGAGTTCATAGTAAGGTCAAATAGCTTGGAAATGTCAAGTTTATTCTCGAAAACTGCAAATACTTTTTTTTATGCTACTTGAAAATATCTTTTAAAATTTGTTACGAAGGAATGCACCACAATGGGACCTAATTTCCAATTCTTGGGATTAGACAGTCAAGCTCCATTGAGCCGTGGCAAACAGTCGAGGAAACGCTTGGTGGATGAAGAAAATGTAACAAAAACACTAATGATCCGTTTAAGGGCATAATTGGTATTGTATGGCGAGTAGGAAAAAGTAGGACAACTATTTTTTTGACACTAAAACATTTTTTTTGCATGAGGTACGTCGTCCCAGCCGGCTTACCCTCCATACAAAACCTTTTTTTTTTCTGGTAAAAAAAATTTTTTTGTTGGTTTCCATAATATCATAATATCATTAAAGCATTTGCCTTACAAAAGGTGGAGTATTGATGGAGTAAGGATGGTTATTGGTAGGCTATATATAGTAGGCACCTTATACCAAGATGGCGGCCGCGCCCCCCCCTCAAGGTCTCAAATCTAGTATTTTAATTACCACCCTATAGCCTACCAATAACCATTTAAATATTTTCTACTCCACCTATTGTAAGGCAATGTATAAAGATGATTCCCCAATGATTGGATTATAATAATTAGAATATGATACCAATTACACCCTTAAACGGATCACACCTATTTTTGTTACATCCTGTATAAATTATACATTTTGTAGGAATACGTAATGTATTCTGTTCCAAAAAGCTTTCCGTAAAATGAACATCTTGAGAACCGCAAAGCGCCATCTTGAAATTTTCAATTTTCTCAACTCCACCGCATTAGTTTCTGAATGAATATTCAGGTTTTAATTAAGACTAACTTAGTCCATTTCCTTCGTACCTCCATACAAGAACGTCGTAAGCACCCTATAAGGCTGTATAGTTTTAGGACATTTTTGTTTGTCGCCTTGAGTTCGGGGTATTAGTTATTTATGTACGTAAATAATTTGCTGCTGGGTCGGCTTAGGCCTCTGTGCGTGTCACTGGTAAGGCTACGTTTTACGTGTAGAGAAGCGGGAAAGTAGAATTCTTAATTGATTGGAGTAACTTGGCAGCACTTTACAAACATTTGTGAACAGCTTTGTATGCCAGAGCTGTCAGATTTCTCCACTCAATTATGAAATCCACTTCATATCCTCCCAATGACAATGTAACAAAATGACGGCAATAGAACGGCTTATATTTCACCGTTCAGCTTGTGCAGTCCACATGGCCTATGACCGCACTTTATGGAAACAAGCTACATGTGGTCGCTATCCTCAGCAGTGAGGGAAGTTCCCTCAGGGAACGAAAAAGAAGAGAAGATATTCACCATATTCTCCGTACGATCCTCCTTAACCTTTTGAACGCTTTCTCTCTCGCATCTAAATGTGGAATACACGCCAACATCTCAACTAGTGAGAAACGAATTTAAACCTTATCTGTCTACAGTAAAATTGCTTTGACAGCGTCTGCCATGACCGATGATGTCGTTGTTGCGGAGTTACTCCACCTAGTCCACCTACAACAGACCAGGACTCAGGAATACTTTATTAACTGATTTGCATTGTCTAACTTCATTATAACCGTGCAGCCAGCTTAATGAAATCGTTGTGCAGTCGACAGGACTACAAGCCAGCTGTACGCGGACTGAGTTGCATTTTGCCAATTTTGATGAAGTTGCGTGAAGTCTATCACATACATACGTCTCTTACTGCCATTTTGCAGTGTAATGTTGTCCTTAAGCCCAATACGGACGTATTAGCCCTTACTTGTATGATCTTATTTATTATATAGGTTAGGAATTTTATACAAATTGTAAGGAAGACTATTGTTTTACATGATTGAGGTATTTTACAAATGTGAAATATATATGGCCAGGAAATTGAAGCATTTTGGATTCGATTTTCAGTCGCGCCTTCCGTGTGTAATTCTCAAACATCTCTCATCTTTTCTATAAATGCAACCTTAGTAGCCTTACTCAACCGAGGTCGCCTTAATTTGCTTAGGTGCCTAAAGATAATAAGAAACTTTGGGAACCCAAGCGCCTTACAGTTTGTTCGTCGACGCAGAAACACAATTTGGGAAGATATAAGACTTACTCGTAGTCTGTTAGTACATGTACTCGTAAGGCTTAAGAAAATGTTGGGTGGTTTAGTTTCCGCCATTGTGAACGTCAAATTGGAAATGAAGTTCGAGGAAGTGAGACCTCTATCGTATTTCTGTACGCGATTAAGTCTCGTTTATTAAGTATGTTATTGTATATTATGTCTCTTGTAATTGTCATGAATAAACCTTTCATTCATTCATTCATTCATTCGTTTCTACCTGACTTTGTATCTGTAAGACTTAACAGATCTATTGTGTATGGAAAATTGTAGACAATTTTATCTTCTTTATACTTTCGATAGACACTTTAGTTATACTGACAACCGTTTAAGCGGCAAGGTTCAAAAACGGACTTTTGGCACCTTATACCAAGATGGCGGCCGCGCCCCCCCCCCCTCAAGGTCTCAAAGCTAGTATTTTAATTACCACCCTATAGCCTACCAATAACCATTAAAATATTTTCTACTCCACCTTTTGTAAGGCACTGTATAAAGATGATACCCCAATGATTGGATTATAATAATTAGAATATGATACTTAACGGCCTCCTAGCCCAGTCGGTAGTGACCCTGCCTACGAAGCAAGAGGTCCCGGGTTCAAATCCTGGTAAGGGCATTTATTTGTGTGTTTATCACGAATATTTTTTCCTGAGTTATGGGTGTTTTCTATGTATCTATGTATACATTTATCTATATAAGTGTGTATATCGTCGCCTAGCACCCATAGTACAAGCTTTGCTTAGTTTGGAACTAGGTTGATTTGGGTAAGATTGTCGCCAGATATTTATTTATTTATTTATATCTACTCGCATTATAGTCTAGTACCTATCCACAACACAAGCCTTACTGACGGACTAAGTAACTTTTGTAAGACTGTCACATTATTTACTTATATTATTGAATTTCTCTTAACATCTCTTACGTACATACAAGTAAAGAAAACCTATGTATGTATTCCATAAATTCACCTTTCAATAACTGTCCGATTCCCAATTTAAATTCGATTCGCGCTTTCATTTGCAAAAACAATAAAAACCAGACTGAACCGGTTGCTTATAACGACATGCAAAACAAACATAGGTATTACAAACTATTTTAAACCTTAAGCAAATAAAATAAGGTTTAAAACAAGAATTTAGTTTTAAGATTCGCGATAAGTTGATGGATAAACTTGTTTTTAAAGATAAGGAGAGTTTTATTGAAGTAAAATTAGTTGTTATTAACACGAGAGAATAAAATAATCGGAGAGAGTGGGAAGGACATTTTGTATCTCCTTTCAGATACAACAACAACAACAATACTTAGGACAATATAAAAGCTAAAAAGAGATAAAAAAATTATACATGTTTATTCTTCAACTTAGGCACATTACAAATATTACAATGCACTTATGATCGTCAGAGAAAAAAAGCTACCACCGGTTCTAACTCGGTTGCTAGACTTTCAATGTCTAATACAAAATCACATTCTTGTAATTTAGATAAACGCTGTAGTGCCAATAGATGGCACTACAGCGTCAAACAGAAGTATACCGAAAAGAAGTTGGCGGATAATCTTATTTACATGATCGAACTAGCCCAACACTACATAGGTGAATATAATTAACTAAGGGCCTGTTTCACAATGTCCAAGTAAAGTCCTGAATAAGCTACTTGCCACTTATCTGACGAATAAGCTCGTCGGTGGCGTTTCATAATCTTCAAATAAGCTTAACTGGTAGATAAAGTGCTAAGTTTTGCAGGTAGTTTTATCTGGCAGTTAATTTATTTGTGAATTAGCTATCCAATACTTTACTTGGACATTGTGAAACAGGCCCTAATACCAATAAAAACATGCATACATAGTTTAGAAAACGCAAATATTTAAATACACTTACGGGGTATTCGAACCCCTATTTGTACATACAAATTTATACATAGGTACTTTCACGATGATAATTATTAGTGACCCATTCCTAATACGCACTAAATAATATCCTTTAATATCTACTACACACAACAACACTATACTACTGAAAGGTATAAAAACACAACCTGTTTATAGGTAAGTATATACAGGATGGGTTTTCTGACAGGGCGAGGATAGTAACCCAACACACACGTTGAGCTGTCAGTTAATACATGAGTAGCTTTTTAGCGCGCTGCGGATAAGTCCAAGGGGTAACCATAATTACAGGTGTAAATGAGACCTACTTAATATTAAATATCAGGATTTGTCCGCATTGACGTTCGGACAACCTACGTGGTTAATATTCATTTATTTAAACTTTATTGCACGATAAAAATATGCAAGGCAATTCAAATCAAGGCATTCTCTAATCTTTACCAGTTTATCATAGGGCCAAATGTATTTTCTGAAGTTTGTATTCTTCAAAACTACGAGGATTTTACATTTGTATCAATTACAAGTAAAACCAGGGTTATAAAATATAATATATATGTGTTTGTTGTATATAGAGTTATATCTTGTAGGGGTAGCGAGATGCTGAGTGAAAGAGACCTTTGGAAGGTAGGCTTGGACTAATTTATTAATTTTATTAGTTAACATTTCTTTTTAAATGACTTGTTGAAATGTTTATTGAAATTAATGGTTTTATTTATTTATTCATTACTGACTAGCACTTATAATACAGATTTGCAGACGTGTGAGTGTGATGTGAGATCTTAATATTGCGTTCTTAATTTATATCAATATTATCTAAAACTTTACTGGATCGTTGCGTGATTATAATTCTATCGAGTTATCCTCACGCGCCGAGATGTTATCGATCCTACGTGGAGACCGGCACATATCTTATAATAACTTTCAAATGTCATTCATACATCTACATTTCTTAAACGTTTTCTTGCTTGACTGTTATTCTTTTCAACAGAGTCAACTGACTGATTCACTGAGTCATCATTACTGCGTTTATATCAAAACAAGTCCCACTAAATCATACATCACACTCACCCTACAAAAACATTTCAGAGTTCCCCAAGGAAGGAATCTTGGCGTAAAATTGCTACTCTGAGATAGCACAACCAACCGGGAACGATCCCCACTGCCCGCATTATCAAAGGCCTATGATAGGTCAAAGGATAATGGACAGTAGAATCTCAAAGTTGCCATATGATTGATATGACGCAGTAAGTCCGCCTTTGAAGTCGAATCTGCGAACGCGTGAAATTGGAAATTTATTAAGTTTACTCTCGAATAATTTATCATTTTACAGACGATTTGAGTTTCAGTGCTTAGAATGAAGACGTTGCAGTACATCTTCAAAGTTTCGGGCATTTGACAGACATGTCATGGGTTTAGGGGTACTGACAGGTTTTACAAATTCATCAAAAGGGAGGTCTAAGAGGGATTGTTCGGCCGTTGCTTATACATACTTAAAATGTTGTTTCAAGGGGTTTCTGAGGGCGAGGTTTGGTTATTAATTTGATATCTTGGATAGACGTCAATTAAAATTACGACGAAGACATGCTTTGCTAACTTTTGCACAGTGTTTTATTCAAAAGTAAGCTTCAACATAACCATCTCAGCGGATTTCAGATTACGTAATCGATTTCTTGATAAAACTCATAACAAATAATGTAGTGTACGCCCACACCACATTTAAATGATAAGAAGCGTGACTTAATTTAAATCTTAACGTATAAAAAACAATGTTCCTGTCCATTGTCAATACGAAAACACTTTATCACCCAAACGCCAAAAACATTGTCATGGTCAGAACAACAGCGATAAAATCCGAAAACGGCTCGCTAATTTATTCAACGCATTTATAAATATAACTAGGCGCCGCCGAGCTTGTGTTTACGCAAAATTGTTAGTTTTATGTTGAAGTAAAGGAGTCACTAGCATGATGATCCATGTTTTTAGGGTTCCGTAGTCAACTAGGAACCCTTATAGTTTCGCCATGTCTGTCCGTCCGTCCGTCCGTCTGCGGATAATCTCAGTGACTGTTAGCACTAGAAAGCTGAAATTTGGTACTAATATGTATATCAATCACGCCGAAAAAGTGTTAAAATAAAAAGTGGAAAAAAATGTTTTATTAGGGTACCTCCCCTATACATAAAGTGGGGAGTGTTTTTTTTTAAAATTTCAACCCTAACGTGTGATTTATTGTTGGATAGGTATTTAAAAATGGATATGGGTTTACTAGAATAATTTTTTGATAATGTAAATATTTTCGGAAATAATCGCTCCAGAAGTAAAAAACAATGTGTCCCCCGCCCCTCTCTAACTTTTGAACCATAAGTTTTAAAAATATGAAAATAATTTCAAAAGTAGAACTTTATAAAAACTTTCTAGGAAAATTATTTTGAACTTGATAGGTTGAGTAGTTTAAAAAAAAAAAATTACTAAATAATTTCTGAATTAAGTTTGTAATTTAACCGTATAAGCAAGTGTTTATTGTACCTGTAATTGCTACAAAATTACAATGAAATGACGTGCTTTTAAATAAAGTAAAAACGGTGAAAATCGGTTCACGCTATAAAGAATTATCCCATAAAAATCATCTTCCATACTTTAAGCTCGCGCGCAATAGTTTACTTAATTTGCCGATAGATGTCGCTGTACGTGGAACGCTCATATCATATCCTACATGGCGGTGTTATTTTAACTCTTAAGTGGGGACACTTACTGTGACGGACAGACTACGGAACCCTACACTGAGCGTGGCCCGACACGCTCTTGGCCGGTTTTTTTATAGATATGTACGTACTAGGTGACGGATGAAAAGAGATTGCATATAATGGAGATGAGAATGTTAAGATGGATGTGTACAGTGACGAGAATGGATCGGATAGAGAATGAATATATAAGAGGACGCCTGCAAGTTGCACCATAACATAAATTAAGGTTAAATCGCCTAGCGTAGTACGGGCATGATATGCGGAAGGATAAAAGTCATGTTACAAGACATGTATTTGAATTAATGTGAACGGGTGTAACAGAAGAGGCAAACCTTGGAAAAGGTGGATGGATTGTGTGAGAGATGATGTGAATGATGAAATGACAGGTGACAGAGATGTCTGGAAGAAAAGGACATGCTGCTCTGACCTTAAGTAAATGGGACAAGGGCAAGCGAATGATGAGGTATCTACTGTGGCTACGACAGTGCAGTGAAGTATTTGGAAATTTATCTTAATTCGCTATCAACGTGTGAAATCTATTTGCAAAAATGATTCCACGCTTCAAACTCAAACTCAAACTCAAACTCAAACATTTATTCAGTAAGTAGGCCACAAGGGCACTTTTACACGTCAAAGTAAACGTGAGAAAAAAAAAACAAACTACACCGGTTCTAACCCTACACCTCTGACCCGAGAAGAATTATGTCCGGCAAGAAACTCGGCGGGACTTATTTTTTCAAAACAACAGTACATCAAAACTAAACAATACATATAAGTGCGTTGTTCTAACAGAAAACATATCAAACCAAGGTTAGATTGACCAACAATAGGTTATTGTTTAAGAAAAATACCAAAGAAAAAAGATGAGTCCAAATCTGACTATTGAAAATGAATTACATACAAGTTTTATATACTTTCTTACCTGAACTGTGTCTTCTAAATAAATTTCCAAATTATAATAATCCATCATCAACAGTTAGAAGAAAAATAATTTTGAATTTAAATAAAAAAAAGTAAGTGATTCTAGTATACAATAAACATACTATTTCTAAATTATCCTTAGAGATGTATAAGGTCTCCAAGTGTCTTGATCTATATATCTATAGATATAATAAAGCTGAAGAGGGTCGAAAGTCTGTACATGGAAGATAATCGAAAAAAAGTTGGCTGGGGATACTTAGAATCGATAACAGAACACGTTCCAACAATTTTTAGAATTTTTGTCTGTTTATCTGTTTATCTGTTTGTCTGTTTATTTGACCGCGCATCACGTGAAAACGGCTGAACGGATTTTGATGAAATTTTGTATAGAGATAGTTTGAGTCCCGGGAAAGGATAATATATAGTTTTAATCCCGAAAATCAACCCTGGTGGGGTGAAAATGGGGTTGAAAGTTTGTATGGAGAATTTTTAACCGCTGATACGATTTAGATAGAAATGAGTATGGAGATAATTTGAGTCTCGAGAAACGTCATAGGATAGTTTTCAAACCCTTGTGGGGGTGAAAATGGGGTTGGAAGTTGGTATGAGGAATTTTTTACCGCTGAACTGATTTTGATGAAAATTGGTATAGAGATAGTATGGGTCTCGAGAAAGGACAAAGGATAGTTTCATCTTCAAAAAAGCCCCCCCCCCCCCATTTAACTTTCCAACCATTCCAACCATTTTTAGAATTTTTGTCTGTTTATTTGACCGCGCATCACGTGAAAACAGCTGAACGGATTTTAATGAAATTTTGTATAGAGATGTGAGAATGAGTGTATAGTGACAGTGAGAAGTGACAAAGTGAAAAAAGTAAAAAAAGTCGAGAACCTGACAGTAAAAAATGCCGAAAATTTCAAAAATTTCATAATTTCAAATATTTCAAAAATTTCAAAAATTTCAAAAAATTCAAAAATTTCAAAAATCACAAAAATCACAAAAATCACAAAAAATTTCAAAAAGTTTAAAAATTTCAATTAAAAAAAATACAAAAAAAAATAAAAACTACAAAAATTAGGCAAAAGTCAAAAATGAAATAAAATGAAATAACATAACTTCGTTCCAACCGAAACGCACTCAGGTATTTTTTTTTTCTCTGACGTTCATTAGTGCATTGTAAATTAGTGTATTCCGCGTTCAGAAACCGTTACTGCGATCAGTACAGTCACACCCCCCCCCCCCCCCCCCCCTCAAGTACACCTCAAATAGAAAAAAACGTTACTGACCCTCTTAAAAAATCATTTCTGCATTTGTGACCCCCCCCCCCCCAAATTTCAACCGCACCTGTTCTTACCTTTCATGCTTAGACTGATTTGACGGGAGGATCGATTTGGAAAAGTGGTACTGTATCCGATATTCACCTACTACTCTATGTCGTTTAAATCATGCCAAAAAAGTATTGATTTTTGAGTGTAGTTTCATTTAGTGGTAATTGTAAAATATTCTATCAGGACTACTGTAGCGTATCCATCTGTCAACTTTACTTCAAGTTCCGCCTCCAGGGTAGCGGGAGAGAAATTAGGGGCAAATTAGCCACTTACACAGACCGAATTCCACGCGGGCGGAGCCGCGGGCACAGCTAGTTCTATATAATAATAAAAAATATGGATAATCAAGCACCGAATGTTGTGTCTAAAGCCAATTAAACTAAAATTAAATATGATCAATAAAAAGTTACGTAAATGTGTTGCCCCAGTTCGCCTAAACAGACTTGTCTCCACAAACAGCACCCGTTCACGAGTATGACGCATTTCTCAGCCATCGCCTCCCTCAACCTTTCTTCGGGAAAGTGGCGCTTCAGACTATGGAAGCCTCAGTTGAGGAGTGCTACAGGGATCTGTCATTGGGCCAATCTTCTTTAACTTATATTCTGCTGCCACAAACACACATAATATAACACTTTTAAGCAGGTAACATATCTATGAAGAGCTTGAAAATATACATGTACTTGAAAATGAAATCAATGTATTACCACCGAGTAAATAATAGTACCTACTATACAGAGGTCCCTCTGTAGCGTCACGAATCATTTTGTCCCTTCTTAACGCATGACAAGTTCTCTTTCTCACTTCGGCAAACGTATCGGATACAAGTTGTCAAACTCAATTTTTTTGACAGAGATTAGACCCTTGCTATTACCGCTTGTTGTAAAGATTCTCAAAGGATTAGTCTCAATAACTAAGTGACATCTTGTATGCTTTAGGTATGTAATAAATATACAAAAAGCGGTTCATGCTACACTGCCCCATGTGGAGCTATAAAAAGACGCCTGACGTAATATCGCACATCATTACATGTTATTTTTTGCGCGGAACCGGTTTATACTGGTTTTTGCGATTTAATCAAGGGCACGCTTGCACTAGCGAATCTTACTGGTTTACTTCTGTGTTTTGGAAAACATATTTATTATATAGTAACTACAGCCTCCACGCTGCCTTACACTATCAAGTACATGGCCATCATTTGGCTTATGACCCATAATGTTGCAGCAGAAAGACGTTAACTGCTGAACATACCTTTCCTTCAAGGATCTTCACGGACGGTTTCCCTGTTTCTTGACAATTGATATTGATGATGGTGAGCCATGTAACCAGACAGTTGCAGCTTTTTATGACTTATTTACTTTTACAAACGTCAATGAAACTGCTGACAATAAGAAATTTTCATCAGAATTGATAGCATGGTTGCCATTTTATCACCTATCACGTCATGCGTCACTTTCGCACTTACTTGTTAGAACGTTACAGCTATATGATAAAAACTCGACCATATTAGGCTAGTGTCAACTCTAAAAGCTTTTTCGATGAAAAAAAATCGATTATATCAGCGTCTCTATTTCCGTTGTATAATTGGACAAAAGCGGGCATTAAAATAAATCTTAATAGGTATAATTCAATGTAACATCATTCAGGGTCTGGACTGTTTTATCAGCCAAGTCTCTTTTGGCCAAATGATCTTTCTTTATGTAAACTCATATAAAATGAATGATATAAAACTGTGATTCCTAGTGACCCTGTTTCCGTTGTGTCCACGTTTATGGTCGCCAGCGCACGTAATGTTACTAGGGGCTGCTTACCAGGGTTCTGTTTGAAAGGAACTTCATGACTAAGTTTTTATACAACTCAATATTTGCACAAAAACTTGAAGATGCTTAAACGGTTACTGCAGTAACGGGCTCCTAACCTAGTCGGAGGGTGACCCTGCCTACGAAGCAGGATATCTGGGATACGAGTCCTGGTAAGAATATTTATTTGTTTGTTCATCGCGGATATTTGCTCCTGAGTTATGGATGCTTCTATGTATTTAAGTATTTATCTATCTATGTATTATATAATATAGCTAGTTGTCTAGTAGGTTCCCAAAACGCAAGCTTTATTGAGTTTACTGTGGCAGTAGGTCGATTTGTGTAATGACCAGACCACTGTACTCAGAATTATGGCACAGAATATGTAACACGAAGGCTTCCCAGAGTATCCAGGTATACCTGACACTGCCATATGACCACAACAAATAGTACAACGACTAATAAGTCTCCAGGTGATAACCACGCCAAGTCAAAAATACCTAGACTAAGATATTTATTTGTACTTAATATTTAGAAGCTGTATGCACCAAGTCGGAAGCCACGTTGTTTGTCATCACAGCAAACATGCATTTGATGTACATGTCTTCGTGAATTAAATTGACTTTGACTTTCGACGTTTGACAGAGGTTTAGGTGGTAATTTTAAAATGACCAGTCAAAGTAGTGAAAACGGTGTCGAAGAAGGTAAATAAATAAATTTCAAAACCCGTCGAATGTTAATTAATATGTGACCAATTCGCAAAAGATAAATGTTGTAAATTTGACGGAACCCTCAGTAGTATAAAAAGTCACCCCTGACTATTTCGACGACGGTTTTAATACAAATTACAGCGCTTGCGCACGAACCGGTTTGCTGTTTTTGTAAATTAATAGATATCGCGTTCGTAATTAAATTTGCATGTTTCTATGTCCATGTGTATGGCTTATTGTTATTTTTCTGACCGGTTGGAGAAACACGTGTTGTTTTTAATTTAATATCACTATTTTGTAAAATGCGAAACAAATAAAAGCTAACTTTGAAAAGGGTGGATATTTAAAGTATTTAATTTTGGTAGGATTGTCGATAATTTTAAGACACCAATTTAAAACGAATAATTTACTCAACTATGTTTAGTCCACTCCTCTCTACAATAAGATTCGTTTCAGATTCCAAATTCGAACGAGATCGAATTCCACTATCACAGGACCCATCTTTACGATTCATCTCTTATTTCTACCAATGTGACGCAAGTCGCTTACGACGCTTATCGGATAGCTTGGAAAGAATCATCATGACGGACGAAGTTTAAGGCATGGGACCCTTTCCCTACTAGATGGTGTGCCTAAATTGCTGCACCCAAGTAAAAAACCACATGAGGCATAGGGAGGAACAGAAGGACATGTCACGATGCTCAGCATTGAGGGAACGACTGATGATAGTGATGATGCATGCAAAACACCTATGAAATTTATTTATTTTATTTGGGGCATCAACAGAAATACAAAACTTATACAACAAATAATACAAAACAAGAATGAGAAAAAGTCATAGATGATCACAAAAAATACAAAAATAAAACTAACATGCAATAACAAGTGGAAATAATAAGTGGATACCATGAGCAAAGGAAGGATTGAACTTTTTAAACAAAATACAAAACTAGCTTATTTGTACCGGATTGCACTTTAATGTGTGTTAGTGTATGTGTACATATGAACATGAGAGTGTAATAACTTGTAATAAGAAGATAATTAAAACAAATATACTTGTTTGTCGCTTGAACTATAAATTACCAGTGCTGCCACATTAAATATTCTTATCTGGCAATAATGTTAGTCTTTCTCTTATTTTTGCAAAAATAATACAACCAGACTCCTATGAAATGGACCTATAAATAAAATCGTCGAAGCTGCCACAATTAAATGTTTACGTCACACCTAGCCATAATGTGAGTTTTATCGCACGCTACGCGTACGGTAAAACTCGCATTATGCCCAGGTGGAGACGTAAAATTGTGTACTCACCACGGGCAGTAAAAAAGAAAGCCCTCTATCGCATATTTACAACCCTCGCCTGCGGCTCGGGTTACAAATACCTGCGATTTCGGCCTTTCTTTCTTTTACAGCCCTTGGTAAGTAATGTACTATTTTGTAACGCAGGGGTCTTCGTAATTTGTTCACGTGTGTAATTTATTTGCAGTCTCGTTGTTCCAAGGCCGCTCGAACTTGTTTTAGTGGTTTAAAATTTATGGGGCGCAAAAATAACTTGCTTCTTTATTTTTTAGTATTTTGTTGTTTAATTACTTCATTGTTAGAGACGTTAGAGACGGATCTTTACATAAGTGATGTAACACGGATGGTTTATGTATAGCAGGACTAAATTAAACAAGAGGAATAATGTCTATCACAAATCGCTCTTCAAATAATTCAGTTTAGTTGAGTACGCTTTTATACGTATGTGTGTTCCTCTTTCAAACATAAAGATTTGTTTCATATGTAGAGGTAGATTATAACCTTTTTAGGGTTCCGTAGCCAAAATGGCAAAAACGGAACCCTTATAGTTTCGTCATGTCCGTCCGTATGTCACAGCCATTTTACTCAGAAACTATGAGACGTATCTTTATCAAATTTTAACATACGGTGTATTTTGTGTGCCGCTACTTAGTTCTGTACTGAAATTGCTGAAAAAAAAAATTTTAGGGGGGCACTCTATACATTTAACTAATTGTTAAAAAAAAAAAATCCACAAAATATCAACATGATGCATATCAATCGATAGGTCTTGAAAAATAACATTAAGGTTCCATTGAAAATGTTTGATTAAGTAGATATTTTCAGAAATAATCACTTTTGAACATTATCGGTTTAGAGGTTTTTGAGATATCTCCAAAAAACTACGTACATAGGCAGATACGACCTTGCGATATATTTTTTTTCGATTGCCGGTATGGAACCCTCCATTATGCATGGTCCGACACGCACTTGGCCGGTTTTTATTTTTTATATACCTCGACGCGACTGTGGCAAACAAGCATACGGCCCGCCGATATGGTAAGCAGTTACCGTAAAAAACCTGAAGCTGACCTGAACTTGAAAATATATAATACTTTTTATCCTGAGGTTCATTTCCTAAAGAGGTGAAAGAAAAGTTCAAACTACAGGAGTAATAAACTGAGCGCGCATGTGATCCCTCTGGAGTTGCAGGCGTCCATAGGCTACGGTAGCTACTTACCGCCAGCTTTATGCTTTTTTGCCACCAACGTGGTACAAAGCTATAGACTAGAGTCGTTTGGCAATTTCAAGATTTCTACGTTGACGAAGGTGCAGGTGATGGATTGATTAAGTAAAATAAGTCCCTCCGTAGAATAATCGTTTGAGCTTCAAGATGGCTGCATCGTGTTTGGAATAGTTTTTTTGTGTTTGCTCATTTACGTAGTTCAGTGTGTAATATTAACAGCTTATTGAGCGGTGACCTAACGAACAAGTGTGCAGCTAATGAAAAATTAGTTTCAAAACGCGCGTAACTTTAGTTGAACAAACGGTTATCCGGGGTCTCGGCCACCCACGTGGTTGTAAGGAGGCTTTCACTTTACAATCAACAAGGCCTTAACCGAACAACGTTGCTTTTTTTTATTTAATAAAATCATAAGTACACCTTGACATTGGCAGAATTCACCTCGCCAAGACCGGCGAGGAGTAAAAGCCATGAATTAAAAAAAAAAAACATCCCTCTGTAGTCTTTCATTTAAAGAACATCGTGATTATCTGTTCTTTTTTGCTATGATTTGCTTCCACCAGCACCAGCAACTAGAGTTGTGCCGTTCTCTAGAACGTTTTTCTTTTTGTATGGGAAACGTTCTCTCTCGATAATATTTCCCACAGTAAATGGAGAACATTCTTGAGAACGGCACATCTCTACCAGCAACGCTGCAAATAGTTCCAAAGGGTTGACCTGACGTTTTGGTACCTTATTAGTCAATGACAAAATGACGTTATCTTTATCTACCACTTAGAAAGTAAGCTGTAATTCTCAGCCTCGTGTAACATCATAAGATCATAACAACAGTCTATTTACATAACACTTCACATTGTTAGTCATTCTCGAGGAAATTGCGTCATCAACATCATGCAAAATTACTCTTTTCTATATCAAAATTGTAAATATATCTATCTCCATAGTAATTCTTCAGAAGTAAAGGTGAAAACTTGTTTGGTAACTGCATAAAAAACTTTGCAAAACAAACATTTGAAGAATATAAATACAATTATCAACTAGAGTCCTATTCGAAGTATATAGACTCTATCATTGGTTTGACTTTAATTTGATGTTGAACGACCATCCTTTCCTTATTATCAAGTTCATGTTAAATAGATGTCAAATATCGATATGTCGTCAATACGATACATGAAAAAAAAATAGCAAGTGTAATCATAGGTGTTGTGTTTCGACAGTACTGTACTGGGGCAATCTGCCGAATCCTACCTGATGAAACGACGCAACGAAGCCATGCAGTTACGTCGTCTAAATCGAACTAGTTACAAGATTTTTGTATGTTTTTTAATTGTTTCGTAGTTTGCCTTGCAGTGCTTGATAGCAACACTATAATGCTGCGTAACTTATTTAAATAATAACATACAGAAATTGATTGTGTTATCATAATAAAAGACTCATAACAAATCAGTAACAAATCATGACTTAAAAGCTGGAATACTGCCCCAATTTAAATCAGACATATATTCAATTTTAGAATCTTCAGAACTGAAGGCTCAAAGTCCCAAAGGCATGACTGATGTTGACATAGTATAGATAGGTATGTGATATGGTAAGTATGATTTTATCAAGGTCTTGTTATCATTTGTTATCAATACATCAATAAGTGGTAATCAAGAATTGGCGTCGAGTCGTCTGAAAAACACTCTTATATAAAACTCATTGCATATGAATGTCAAATGTAAATAGTAATGAGTGCACTCGCGAAGTATTTTGAAGTGGTTGTGTTACAAGTACCACTTCTCTGTTTTCAATATGATACCTTATGTCAGGGACTGTTTTCGTTACGGTATAAGCGGTACGGTAGCGCTAGATAGAATTTCGATACCTGTATGTTATAACAGGTAGAACTATACCAGTTGAAATATAATGGCACGCTACTGGTATAAAATTACGATATCACTATTTATCGATACGGTACTTATACCTTAATTATAACGATTTGCAACCTGTATTATTTCGGTGTCGTAATTTTGAATAGTAGCGTGTACGCCGCGCGCGGCGATAAAAGAACTGTGCATGGGAGCGAGGCGCAGAGCACGGGGAGCCGGCAGGTAGCGCATACTTCAACCTCATACCTTTATGAAAAAGGTTAAAGTATCGCAAAAAATAACGGTACCGTTATATTTCGATACCGAAAAATATCGGTTGCGCTACCGAAATCATACCAAAACAAACGGTATGACGTCATATCATTTTAAAACTATACGTGTATTTTTCCGATATGCAGTCCCTGTTATGCTGTTATGTAATAAACGAACGATCATAGACCAATGAGCTTCATATAATTTGTTGGATTTACCACCAACAATAACGGTATAAAAATATTGATATATATCGTAACGTCAAATAATATTTTACATTATGTAAGATTAGTACGGGTATCTAAACTAATTTCGGATATTAGAAGGTGCAAAACTGCATGCCCTTAAAGTATGGTCAACGGCGCCATTAGTGATTGGATTGGATTGCATGTATGTACTTAATAATTTCAACAGGTTCCGCCTAGATCGGGTGGTTTAGAGGTTAGGACGTACGCCGTGAAAGTTGAAAGAGAGCAGCGGTTTGATTGAATAAGGCTGTCACTTTTATGAAGTAAGTCGTCTACTCCAGTTTGTACTACTAAATTCAGAAAGGATTTAAATCAACAACTCCCGATACTCGGGACTCACGACGACAGGGTATAGTGGCTCAGGGATTCAGCCTAAACCACTATACCCTCCCGAATCCCAGTTGCCCTTATAAAAGACAAAATAAAAAATATAATAATCCAAAGTGGCAATCCAGGGAAATAGAGCCCACTGTGACGATATACAGTTATTAGTACTTCCTGAAACTACACAATAGACGCTACCTATGTATTAGTGACAGAATGAAATGTCCTTGTAAATATCAACAAAGTGGACCTTTTTATGAACTCTTCCATATTTAAAAACAAAACAAAAGATGAGGGAGTCAGGAGGATACACACATGTATATAAACCAGGCAAAGGCGGCCTCAAAAATACTTATTAGTGTTTGGTTATTAAACTGAAGCTAATTTTGCTTCTTTTCTTCGAGAGCTGTAGCTGTAGGTAATCATATGTCATCCTCCTAGCGTTTGTACCGGCTTTTGAGCAGCTCAATTGAGCCTGAGGTCCGTTTGTCAATCTAATCCCATGAACTTGTTGTAAGGTATCATAGTGCACAAATTAAAAGTCCATTTCAAACAAAAAAAATCGCCGTAATTCATACGATTATGCTCTAGGGCGCCGATATGTATCGTCATAAAATTAAGCAAGCTCAAGAATCGAGTTCTATCTGCAGCCAGGTGATATTCTATCCCTATCGCCGATGGTATCAATTGTCGACGCATGCGCAGAACACGCGCGAATCACGAGCACGCCGCTGCCGCGTGGCACATCACTAATTGATTCGCTACTACACAGACAGGCTGGCGTTAGCACACAATGTTGTGTTTGTGCACAAATAAAGGTATCAGTGCAGCCGCCTCAAATTTTTGGCCCAGCAATATTTGCTTAATTTTTATTCCCGAGCCACAGGCAAAATGCCTTTTTATACCCCGACCCGTCATTAGCAAACAAGCTTATGGCCCGCCTGATGGTAAGCAATTACCGTAGGTATGACTCCAGGGGCCCATTTCTCGAACGGTATTAGACTAATATTATTAGTGTGTTGTCATGGTAACCCATACGATTTGACAGTTCTTGGACTAATAATATTGGTCTAATACCTTTCGAGAAATAGGCCCACGAAGTATGACATGCGCGTTGCCGACCCTTCCATATAAAGGAGGATTCAAAGTGTTGGCGGTTGAAGGGACCAGAGGGTCCCCCGTCCTCAACACACTGCATCCTCTTTGACCTTACTCTCAGAGTATAAGGCAAAACGGTGGGCACCGAATTCTATGGACGCGTCGCCTCTGATAGATACACTAACTTACACCCGTGACTTCGACCGCCAAGAATTCGTTAAACCCTGTGGTCTTAGAGGCTCCATGACATTTGAAGGGTCTTTTTAATACCACGACGTTGGCAAAGTCATACGGCCTTACAGATGGTAAGCAGCTAGCTAGTGTATAGACTGCAACTCCAGAAGTGTCACATGCGCCTGCCGACCCTATATAAATCTGTACACTCCTTTTTTTAAGAACCCCATACCTAATGTAGTTACTTGGGAAAACCTCGGCAGCTAGTATAAGAAATTCTCAGGTTCTACTTCGAAGGTGTAGTGTATTAGTCTATGCGTTTTCTGTAGTGTCGGTAATACTAGTCATAGTCACTTATCAAAAATATATATTTCGTTAAACAGTAAGTATTACATTAAGTAAGATACAAACCTATATGGTTAAGCCTTTCTAGTAAGTTTTATGCCACGACGGTGGCAAACAAGCATATGCCCCGTCTGATGGTAAGCAGTTACCGTAGCCTATGGATACCTGCAACCCCAGAGGATTCACATGTGTGTTACCTACCCTTTAAGAACCTATACACTCCTTTTCTGAAGAAACTCTTACTGTAGCCAGCATTCGAGTTCATTCCACAGCCGCAGCGTATGTAAGTTTATATTATAATGTCAAGCTATAATGTAAGGATTAGGTTAAAGCTGCAGTAGATGACTTTTTGTTGTTGTGTTGATGGATTGCCGTTGTTGTATGTATTTGTGTTGGTGTCGATGATACAAGGAAGACCGTGGTCCAAAAATAATGGTGTTATGATGCTGAAATAACCACAATAATAATATCAAAAAGAGGTTCCTTAACTTAACGTCAATATAAGTCAACCTTTATTGACATTTGTATTTTATTTTATTTTTTTGATGTCAGTTTAATGACAAAAGAAAATCGTGTGATTATTTATTAGAATACCCCTTAAGATATACGTAAACAAAACTCTTATGAGGTCGGTAACATATATATAAATGAAACCCAAGTTAAAGTGGTATTAAGTGTTAATACACTATAAAATAGACGTGACCATTTTTACTTTAAACCTGTATGCGTATAAATAAAAAGTGGCTTTATATAGACTTCCAGCCAATAATATATCACCTTTGTGTTTTTTTTGTATGACCACGTACATAATGTACTTACCAAAAACTCTGATAATCCGTTTAAGGCCATAATTGAATTGGGATCGTATTGCGGCAAAAAAAATGTAGAACAAAAAAATTTCGACGAGGAATATTTTTTTTGTATGGGGCACGTCGTCCCAGCCGGCCAATCCTCTATACAAATCAATCTTTTTTTCGATCGCATTTTTTTTTTATTAATTAGAATACGATAACATATTAAACGGATTACCAGTATTACACCCTGTATAGAGTAAACAATATCCCACCAAAAACATAAATGTAAAAAAAGAGAGCCAAGTTCAATACAAAAATTATGCTTCGCTGTGGGCTTCGCCGCAAAAAGAATGGAGATCTAAATGAAGTGCCAAGTTCTATGCAAAATCCAAATATGTATTTATGGGAACAAAATAACATTATGAACAAGTATTAAACTCTATTTCTTTGGGGACGTCCATTAATCGCGTCATACGTTTTTGGCTTGTTTTAGACCCCCCCCTCCCCCATGGTGATCTTTGGTGATATTTTCAGGACCCCTCCCCCCCTATCCAATATGACGTGTAATTTTTTGCTAACTCTAAGAACAGTTTTCTAACACGTGAAACTACTTACGTAACGTACTTAAATGAAACTACATGTATACATATAAATAAAATTATCTTTAATAGAAAAAAACCGGCCAATGCGTGTCGGACCACGCGGTTTCGTACCTACTATCGAAAAAGTAATATCAAAAGGTCGTATCTGCGTATGAAATGAGTTTTTAGGAGATAACTCAATAATTCCTAAACCGATAATGTTCTCAATTTTTTTCATATTTTTTGGATCTCCGGTTTAAAAGTGATAGGGGACACAAGTTTTTTAGACTTACGGGGTGATTTTTCCTTAAAATATTCACTAAATAAAAAAAACAAAAAGTCCTCAATGTTATTTTGAAAGACCTATCGAGTGATGTGCATCATGTCAATATTTGATAAAAAAAATTTTTTTTGACAAATAATTACATGTATGGAGTAGTGCCCCTCCTTAAAATAGCTTTTTCAGCAATTTTACTAAAAAACTAAGTAGCGGCATACAAAGCCACACCTTATATTTAAATATTTATTAAGATACGTTTTATAGTTTCCGAGTAAATTAGCTGTGACATACGGACGGACGGACGGACAGACGGAGATAACGAAACTATAAGGGTTACGTTTTTGCCACTTTGGCTACGGAACCCTAAAAACCTACTTCACAAAATAATATGTCAAATGCCATTACAAATTATTTACAATCATAGTGCTAGTGCAATTTTACTCTGCTTTTGACAGATTGATTCATTTAAAAGTTGATAATTTTTATTTTATTGACAATAATACAGTATAGCACAAAGAACAAAAAAATTACACGTGATATGTGTCCAGACCCCCCCCCCCCCCCTGTGGTGATCATTGGTGATTTTTTCTTGACCCCCTCCCCCCCCCCTATACAATATGACGCGTTTAATGGACGCCCCCTTTGCTTTATTGGATACCTATAACAATTGCTGTTATTTAAAAATGTGAGATCTTAAAGTAGGTTAGATTTGACTTTCATTACATCAGTCATTTTATAAAGTTACTAGCTTTTGCCCGCGGCTTCGCTCGCGTTAAATTCGGGTTAACACGGTTCCCCTTTGCCCCCCGTAATGCTCCATACAAACTTCCACCCCCCATTTTAGGGAAGTGGGGGGTTAGAAAGAGACAAAAATATGTCACTCTCCATCCCTTCAACTATCTCCACTTAAAAAATCACGTCAATTCGTCGCCCCGTTTTGCCGTGAAAGACGGACAAACAAACAAACAAACAAACGCACACACTTTCACATTTATAATATTAGTATGGATTCAACATACATATATACACCGTGGGCCCATATAACTAGACAGATTTTAACAGTGTATTCCTGATCATATTTAGATACTAAAATGTCCTATAAACTTTTCTGGAATACGCCTAGTTTCAGAGTTAATACCACTTTAAAAAAAATACACTTTTTATTATAACTCATCACAAAACGCCTTTCTAATGGCGTTGTTGCCACTTTTGGTCATAGTTTACACGTCCTTATTGACAGATATCAAAATGACAAGGAAAACTTTGCAGAAACTAAATAAAAAAAAAAAATGTACCATATTGTTTTAGGTGATAACTTTATTAATAACATATGCTTTTCATGTGCAATAAACATTCAAAAAAGGGGAAAAAATTTTTTTTTTTGTGAAATTGACCTAAAGTCACATAATATTTTTTCCTTCTTTTGGTCTTAGAAATTCGTGGTTAAGATCTGTCGGGTTATTCCAGCCCACGGTGTACATATATTTTTAATTCTGATAAAAACTGGCCAAGTCAAATCTAACCTACTGTAAGATCTCACATTTTTAATTGATTGTTAAACAAACAGCAATTGTTATAGGTATCCAATGAAGCAAATAAATAGAGTTTAATACTTGTTCATAATGTTATTTTGTTCCTAAAAATACATATTTGGATTTTGCATAGAACTTGGCACTCATTTAGATCTCCATTCTTTTTGCGGCGAAGCCCACAGCCAAGCATAATTTTTGTATTGAACTTGGCTTTCTTTTTTTACATTTATGTTTTTGGTATATCCCACCATTACTTTTTTAAAGAAAACTAGGCAGGTATTGAGATTTAATGTATTTCGTGCGTTTCCGCTGCATGGTTTTCTTTTTTATGCTATTGTCTACATTCTCTTTATTTCTGTTCTGTGTATAATTATGTGGTGCAGCGCGCCGCCGACGACACACCGTTGGCCGGTCGTTTAGCGTGTATTACAAGTTTTTTGTATGGGGACACCACTTATTTTTTACAAGCCTTATTGAGCTTATTGTGGGACTAGGTTGATTTGTGTAAGATTGTCCGATAATATTTATTTATTATTTTTTTTTTTTTGACTCAACTTTTTTTTTAAATTTCTGTTATATAGCAAATATAATAATACATATATTGGGATAGTTTCAAATATCTGCTTGTAACGGTTCCAACGATACAATTTTTTTTTTTTTGTATGGGGGGGGTCCCTATTTTATAACTTTTTTTATTTTTAGTTTTTTTCCTACGCTTACACACAATTACCGAGCTGGATTCCAAATTTCATCCTTCTAGGTCATCTGGAAGTAGGTTAGGTTTAGGCACTATATGTCAGTCAGTCAGTGCTAAAATTTACGACTTTTTGACCTTCATATCTTTATAACCGTTTGAGCTAGCTTCATGAAATTTGGGCTTCTAGATGTCCTTATGGATATAATTAAACACACGTAGTTTTATGTGTTTACGTTAAAGAGGTTTTGAGTTATAGAAGGGTCAAAAGTGGCACCAAGTGGTTCGTGTAAATATATACTTGGCGCTGGCTAGCCAGTTCCTTTGCTTAAACTTGGCTTGACACGCTGCCGCGTGTCTAGATAGCTTAGTTTTTAGATTGCATATTTTACTAGTAATTTTATACAAATGTATGGTGAAATTGATGAATACTGCAATGAAATACTTTGAATAACAATAGGAGACTTAGCATATTACTAAAAAAGATCTAATAAAAAAATAACTACCTAAAGTAGTGAGGTAAAAATCGCTTAAAATATAAATAATTTTAAACAAAAAAGAACTGACTTCACTTATTTAGCCTCCACCATTCCAAAAGCAAATGCCCGAGCTACTGTAAAAATACACAAATCACTATTAGGTGTGCCTATAATATTTGAAGAGTGCCCTCGATCTCTTCAGGGTCCCGGCATCACATCCTGACTTGATGACAATGGGACCAGCCGACTTCGAATAATTGATCAACATAAATTCAAAATTTGTTTCTAACTGTTGATGATGGATTATTATAATTTGGAAATGTATGTAGAAGACACAGTTCAGGTAAGAAAGTATATCAAACTTGTATGTAATTCATTTTCAAATAGTCAGATTTGGACTCATCTTTTTTCTTTGGTATTTTTCTTAAACTATAACCTATTGTTGGTTAATCTAACCTTGGTTTGATATGTTTTCTTATAGAACAACGCACTTACGAGTACATATATGTATTGTTTAGTTTTGATGTACTGTTGTTTTGAAAAAATAAGTCCCGTCGAGTTTCTTGCCGGACATAATTCTTCTCGGGTCAGAGG
Organism: Pammene aurita; assembly: GCA_947086415.1. Lineage (NCBI taxonomy): Eukaryota > Metazoa > Arthropoda > Insecta > Lepidoptera > Tortricidae > Pammene > Pammene aurita. The sequence goes on from OX352308.1 coordinate 31,804,483, forward strand.
TGTAGGGTTAGAACCGGTGTAGTTTGATTTTTTTTTTTCTCTTTTACTTTGACGTGTAAAAGTGCCCTTGTGGCCTACTTACTGAATAAATGTTTGAGTTTGAGTTTGAGCTTGAACATACATAATTGACCGACGAATCTTAATCATGAAAACGTTTGTAAAAAGTGCTACCGTAAAAACATGGAGGTGATATACCTACTGTTGGCCGGTACTGTAAGTGTCCATATTTGAGTTCAATTTAATGTTACCATTCGGAAGCGTTGCTATGCAGAGTCAAAGCTATCCAAACAAACTGTTAGCACAGACTGGCCGTGAAACCAGCATATTATAGACACAGGCGCGGCGCATACACGTGCACAAATGTGTCTTTCCGTGTTAGCTGAGCTGATTTTAACAGATTTCGCCTCAAAAACTCCATAAACTTGGTCCATAATTAACTATACTTGTTATGCGTTTAGAGGCCGAGTTATATTGGAAATAATAGTGGAGAAGTTGTGAATAAAATAGCAGATAGCAGCAAGGTCGAAGTTTTATGCCAGGGAGCGGCTATCAATGTAAATAAAGAACATAATATTTGCCTATTTGATCGAGTTTTAGCGTGTTTTTCACGTTACATAACTGGATTAGTGTTTTTATGCCCGTGTCCTATTTTATTTATTTATTTTAGGTCGGGGTAAACAAGTGTTAAAAAAAGCTTAAATTTGAAGGAGATAAAACTTCAAATTTAAGCTTATTTCAAATATCTTACTTCAAATGTAAGCTAATTTAGTTTATTTATTTATCATATTATTTATTTATTCTTGAATAAATATAATCTTATGAACATGAGCTCACGAAGACATTTACATTTTGCTACACTACTTTTTGGTGTGATAAAAAATAGAGAACCGTCTTACCTCTACGAAAAACTAAGTTTCTCTCTACGCGCCATTAGGCACGCACCGCGCCTCACATTCCCTTCACACAGCACGGCTGCCTTCCGTGGCAGCTTCCGCTTTGCTGCCACGAAGTGCTGGAATGACTTGCCTCCACCAATACGTAACTCTAAAACCTTGTTTACCTTTAAAACTAACTTAAAAAATACTTGCTGCTTAAACAAAAAAGCACTACGTAAGGCAACCGTGCAAACACACACACACACAAAGTCACACATACACACAAACATCCAAAATATATCTGTTTTGCTTTAGCATACCTACAGCTGTTATAGTTATTAAGTCTAAATTATAAATATATATATCTATAATATATCTATGTATTCTTGATTAGTTGTAGTAATTAGTCAGTAATTAGTTGTAAGTAATTAGTGGTAGCACGTCTGGGCCTCACTGAAAATCAGCGTCGTGGAGTGTGCCATATGGAGCACTCTGTGACACCAAGCTGAGTGAGTACCATTTAGCGCAAAGTTAGATCTAAGTCTGAATTGTTGTTCCTTACCTCCTTTGTGCTAATAAATGTATTTTCTTTCTTTCTTTCTTTCTTTCTTTTCTATATGGCTACATGTCACTGGATATAGCTAGGCATTTCTTCCCCGGGGTAGTAGTAGTGGGAAAGCATATGATGAAGAATATCCAGTGAGTGCTACGAGGTCCAGAGGGGACAGTGGAGCTGCCAAGTTTGTTACTCTTAATTTAGTTAATTCATCGTTACTCATGGAACGCCTCTGCTGTTACACAACTTACACCTAAACACTAATTTTTATGAAAAGGGTTTGAAGAGGTTTTCTGGAATGAGCTACTTAAAGAGGTTTTCTCAAAAACAACATCAAGAAAGTGGTTCTTCAAAGAGGTTACTGGTTTTTTTTTCATACTCACATACATATTTATCCATCAACCCTTGGTTGGTTCCAGGGTTAATGGATAAATATGTATGTGAGTATGAAAAAAAACCAGTAACCTCTTTGAAGAACCACTTTCTTGATGTTGTTTTTGAGAAAACCTCTTTAAGTAGCTCATTCCAGAAAACCTCTTTAAGTACCTCATTCCAGTAAACCTCTTTAAGTACCTCATTCCACAGCAGAAGCGTTTAATAAAAATAAGCATTATTTTATAAAAAATAAGCGTAGTAGCCCAGCGGTAAGACCGACTTTTAATCTGGAGGTCTCGGGTTCAAACTTTCAAACCTCGGCTTGTACAAATGAGTTTTTCGGAACTTATGTACGAAAACTTCGTGAGGAAACCTGCATACAACAGCAAAGAAATTGACAGATGTATGTAAAGTCCCCAACCCGCTTTCGACCAGCGTGAGGACTATAGCCCAATCCCTCTCGTGTATGAGAGGAGGCCTGTGCCTAGCAGTGGGACATATATAAGCTAACATATTATTATATTACTAGCCTTTTCCCGCGGCTTCGCCCGCGTACTATAAGTACTCATAAAGGATACGATACACATGTTGATTTTCAGACTTTGTGACCACATTTGCCCTTTTTAGGGGTTGAATTTTCAAAAAACCTGAAACACGTGTTTACTTATTTATTGTTAGGAATACTTCTGTGAAGTTTCGAATAAAATGTCTAACAAATCTTGATTCGCCATACAAACTTTGGACCCCCATTTTACCCCCTTAGGGGGTGAATTTTGAAAAATCCTTTCTTAGTGCACCCCTAGACCTTAACCTACGTGCCAAATTTGGAATCTCTAGAACCAGCGGTTTGGGCTGTGCGTTGATATGTCAGTCAGTCAGTCAGTCAGTCAGTCAGTCAGTCAGTTTCTTCTTTTATATATTTAGATATTAATTTTAAAATATGGTGCCGCCTTGCTACTTCATACTCTTGGTTAGTAACAGGAATTGAATGCAAATACGTTAAACATTAATTTGTATAATAATTGTATAATGTTTTAAAGGTCATGCGAATTAATAGTATGTATTTAAAACCATTTCCGAAAAACAAGGACGCGGAATATTGAGAACGAGGTTGGTAGGAAACAATTGTATGAATATTAAAGGTAAATAAATATAGGTATTGAATATAAATTTCTATTTGTATTATGTCTGGATAAAATAATAGTTTGTACTTAGGAGGGTATAACTAGTTCAGTAGTATCGCAAGTCTTTTCCTGTTCACATGGACCTACTCGTACTGATAAAATAATGTCAATAAAAACGTTTTACAAAAAAAGATAAACCGACTTCAAAAAGGATAAAATAAAATATTATATTATTTATATGAGTTACAAACTGATATGTTTGAAGTCGGTGCCAAGCCAAATTTGGAAGAGTTAATACGAACGAGGCTATGTGTTCAGTGAATTGTTCTTCATACTATAGAACTATTCTAATACGGTATTGATTGCATGTAGGTATTAATTCAATTACAGAAAGAAAGTATAATCATGCGTCTTATGATGTTTTTTAATACTGATATTTCTATACTCAGACACTCTGGGTGTGTAGGGCCCACCTTGTCAGTAGGAAAAGGCGCATTATTTAAATTTTCTATGGAATGTCAACCTTACGCCTTTTACATTTTATTAAATTTGCCGCCTCTGATTTTTGACAAAGTAGACGTGCATCAGAGTATATCACATTTCATCATAATTGGATTAGTAGTTTAGACGTGAAAATGTAACAGATCCCATCACATTCACCTTTGCATATACGTATTTATAGATGTTTTGTGATTTTCAGACTTGAAGCTGATTTGACCGGTATTCAGTGTTGGGCGTAGTTAACTACTATTCTGTAATCTAACTACTTATTACGACTAAAAGTAGTTAACTACAAGTAGTTATGCTTACATGTAATCTGACTACAATAATCAAGTTACATAAAGTAGTCGTTAATCTGATTACTGTAATCGAGTAACTACTAACTACTGATTACTTTAGTTCTAAAGATATCTTGTTTTGTAACATTTGTATCCGTATTCGTTTAATTTCGTGGCTATACATTTATACACAGCGCAACTATAGATTTGGACCTGAGTTCTGGTGATGATAACAATGATCTGATGATGAACCCTTGAAGTGCCTACTGGTACTAAAAACGAAGTTTTGAATGGGTGTATTGTGACGGGCCGGCAACTACGGAACCCGTGTCTGAGCATGGCCCGACATGCTCTTGGTTTTTTTAAAGATTTTATTGAACTACGGTATAGTACATAACATAGCAAAGGAACGTCCTCACTCTTAGTTAGACCCGCGCGCCGTGTTTTGTCTTTTCATTTGAAGTACCTAACCGTACGAGTAGGTAGGTAGTTATAAAAAGTAATCACGTAACCGTGATTGCAACTACAATTAGTAGTTAGTAATCAAAAGTTTTAACTACTTTATACGATTACTTCATGTAATCAATTATTATGATTACTAACTACTAAATGTAGTCGTAGTTAGTAATCAGTAGTTAGATTACAATTTGCCCAACACTGCCGGTATTATAACTTTTAGCTTGGTACCGACTTCAAACATATCAGTTTGTAACTCATATAAATAATATAATATTTTATTTTGTCCTTTTTGAAGTCGGTTTATCTTTTTTTGTAAAAAGTTTTTATTTTTCAATTTTTAGTAGTTATATAAGTATCATAATCGGATAACGGTTCTCGGAATAATCGGTCAAGATATATAAGAAAAAGTTCATAATACGGACTCAATCTAAGGAAAGTTCCACATATCATATGTGGTCTTCATCATTAGGTCCACTCCATCAAATTGGTTGTTTTTGAGAGGAAATGCCTGAGTTGCTTAAAAAACTACCAAATCATCATACATGTGCCTTTAAAAATTGAGCAGTTCCCTCAATTCCTCATGGATCCCATAATCAGAACAGCGCCAGATTAATGTGGGACCATCTTCGAAGTAGTTCCTTTCAACCAATAAAATAATTGCTCAAATCGGACAATGGGTCTTGGAGTAATCGCTGAACATCCTACATTCAAAAAAACATCATTATCATTAAAACAATCATAATCTTCATCATCAGGTCCATCAAATTGGTGGTTTTTCGAGAGGAAATGCTTTAGTTGCTTAAGAAAACACTCAAATCGCCATACATGTGCCTTTAAAGATTGAGGAGTTCCCTCAGTTCCTCATGGATTCCATCATCAGAACAGCACCAGATTAATTTGGGACCACCTTGGAAGTACATCCTTTCAAACATAAAAAGAATTATTCAAATCGGACCACGGGTCTCGGAGTAATCGCTGAACATCCTACATTAAAAAAAATCATCATCATTATCATCAAAACAATCATCATTATCAGGTACACTTCATCAAATTGGTGGTTTTCGAGAGAAAACTCTCGAGTTGCTTAAGAAAACACCCAAATCACCATACATGTGCCTTTAAAAATTGAGGATTTCCCTCAATTCCTTATAGATCCCATCATCAGAACAGCACCAAATTAATATGGGACCACCTTGGAAGTATATCCTTTCAATCAAAAAAATAATTATTCAAATCGGACCACGCGTCTCGGAGTAATCGGTGAACATACATAAAAAAAAAGCCCAAACCGAATACAGAACCTCCTCCTTCTATGAAATTGAAGTCGATTAAAAATAGACTGGTGGGAATATAATGTTATTAAAATAACCTCCTCCTTCGAAATCTTGAAGTCGGTTGATAATTCATTAGTTTTTAAACAATATATTAATATTGCCTGAAGAAAAGTCAGGTAGCCTGACTACACTTGAACACAACACAACGACATGTCAAACTGTGACACGTATCCATAGCGGATAGCGGTACAGACACTATCAGTAATACTAATAATGTCATTATTTCTGTATCCGTCCTTTTCTATGTATATGAAGGATGAGAAGGACGGGTACAGAAATAATGTCATTATTACTGACAGTGTCTGGGGGCCTATGAGAAATCACTAGTATCACTACTACTAGGTAGGTACTAGTTAGACACATGTAGCTACTAGAGTATTTCAAAGATTTCAAATTGATCTCAGTAGCGACTACCAGTTTTCCAGTTGTCAAATTGGGCCTCAGATGCCGTATTCTAATTTTAAAATACACAAACATACATTGAAAACCGAATCTAACTCAAAAAATGGTTTTAACATAACAAATAGTCAACCAATATCGAAATAGTCAACGAATATTGGAGTTACATCGGAATAATTTTTACGCAAATTCTTATATTTCTGATTGAAACGTTTCGGCGATAGCTGTATGGGGCCATATTATAACATTAAAACACATATAGACAAGATCCTACTACTATACAACTCCAACGCATTAACTACGCAATACAGCGAGCGACTAAACGTCTGAATCAGAAATATCAGAATTTGCTGGAAAGTTATTCCGATGCCACTCCAATACAACATCAATATTGGTTGATTATTTTGTTGTGTGTTGGAGTTATGTTTGAAAAAGATTGTGTTTTTAATGTATTGTTTATATATTTTAAAATTACAATACGACACCTACCTAGTTAATGCATTAGAATTGTATTGAAGTTGGATCGTGACGTGTCTAAACGTGTTTTAAAGTAAGAATACTACCCCAGGACCCTTCGCACGCATATGACAGCCTTGGGCTATCTTTCCACTGAGACGGAGATGAGAGGAGACGTGCGGGAATCAACCAATACCCTAGCAATAGCTAGCATGCCTTTCAAATTATAGACGGAGAGCTAGGGGCCGTATTCTAACTTTAAAACACGTATAGACACGATCCAACTTCAATACAACTCCAACGCATTAACAACGCAATACAGCTACGGAATGAACATCTGAATCAGAAATATCAGAGTTTGCTTGAGAAATATTCCAACGCAACTCCAATACAACTTCAATATTAGTTGATTGTTTGTTGTGTGTTGGAGCTATATTTGAGATAGGTTGTATTTTTATTGTATTGTAATGTATTTTTAAATTAGATTCCGGCACCTAGCCACAATAATGAGAGCAACGAAACCCGTGTAATCAGATTGCAATACTATCCTTATTGCTAGATCCGGGCATCTGGCAGCTTTTAATGGGTGGAGGTCAGAGTGACAGACAAGCAAGTCTCTAGCAAGGCTCTAGAAAGTTCTATCTCTGTTGAGCGGCGGATGATGATTGATTCCCACATGTCTCCTCTCATTTTCGCTCATCTCCGCCTCCGTGAAAAGATAGCCGAAGCATTTGACTTTGCAGATCCGCTCCCTATGTTCTAAAGCACTGCTAACATGAACCTTGTATCCACGTATTAAGGACTATTTTCAAATCTCAAATACCACGATCGAATCATAGAACTAAGAACCTTCAGCTGACCTGTCGTGTCTACTATTTATACATAAAAAAATGATTCATATTCAGGAATTTCACGATTTAATCGTCAAATTGCAGTTACATAGTGTTTAATTTATATTTCAGCACGGAATCTGCATATTTGTGCGATGATTTCACTTGTGACATTCCTGAAGAAAGGCGATGAAAATCCGGTATGCTGTTGCTAATGAGTTATGAGTGATATAGCGGTTAGTTACAGTTATCATGAGTGTGATATTTCGTCATGAATTTGATGGGGATCAATTGGATGTTACTCTACGTCCGTTGGAAACACCTTAGACAACCCTACACGTGATCCCTGGGTGGTGCTAAAAGAGTAACAACCTTGGCTGCTGCACTGTCCCATCTGGACCTCGCAGCTCTCTCTGGATTTTCATCATCATCTGATTTCTCACAATTTTTACCCTAGGGAAGAAATGCCTATCTATACCCAGTGACGTAGCTATACGAGACGATACATAAAAATGAATTTGATCTTTATCAGTCGCTTTTTGGAGACGGAAAACATTGTGAGGAAATTTTCATACATCCGCGATGAAAGCGATACGTGAAGTCCCCAACTCGCTTTTTGCCAGCTTGAAGAGTATAGATCCCTCTCATGCAAGAGAGACCTGTGCGCAGCAGTGGAACGTATAATGTCCGAGTCACACATCACTTTCCTAGTACAGGTCATCTTTAAACTTAATTCATCCATATACATGACAGCAGGATCTCAACTATGGGACATTAACTTGTCGACCATTAGGATCTTGAAGCAAATAAAATTATTTTGTTGAAGTTGAATCGGTCTAGTGGTCAGGGCGTCAGCCGCGAAAGCTGAAGACGCCAGTTCAAATCTGGCTTCGGACACCGGAGGACTTGGTCACTTTTTCTGAAGTATATGACATCTATTTCAGTTTATGACGACTAGGTTGTTTACTTATAAGCTAAGTCTTATTTTATTTCTACGGCTCAGACAGAGTAGTGCAAAAACTTAAACCATTTAATGTTCAGTTGAAATTTGCGGCGATATGTAAATAAGATAAATTGATAAGCACGGCTGTTAGTTCAGGTTGGCGATAAAAGAAGTAGGTTATTTGTCGGCCCAAGGCCAACGTGTGTTTATCTCTGTGCGCCGTGCCGTGCATATTGATGTGAACAGAAATACCTATTTCTATTGTTGGAGCGTCCCTGCGGTTATACCTACATTCAGCACACTTCATTATTTGAGTTTCGTTTATTTAGTCATCGTTATTTTTATGACCGTTTTTATGTTTATTGTTTGTGACATACATTACGCTTCAAGAAAATCAAATACTCAATGACTCAAGCACAATTTAACTACGAAAAATCATTGCTACCGGTCGTTGTCGTTTCTGGTACAAAAGTGCCCATAAAGCTCGCGGCATTACCATGCCATAGCTATCCAGCTATGGACATCCTTGACACCAGAAACGACTCGGCCCTTTTGCCGTTTCTTAAATTATGAGTAGATAATCGTCTCAATTTCTGTAATTTAAGGCGTTTGTCGCGAATTTAAAAACGCTGGTTCCAGCCCTGGACAGCGGAAGACTTGGTCACTTTTAAAATTATAAATATGTAATAATATGATATTATCGCATGGAAAAGATCAATTGGAAAGAAAATAAAACCAATGACGAAGTTTTAAGTATAGTAAAAGAACAAAGAAGTTTGTTGAGAACCATAGATAACGGGAGAGGGAAGATGCTTGGACACATGCTACGACACGACGAGTTTATAAGAAACGTCATAGAAGGAATAGAGTTGAAGCAGAAAGGAAGGCAGGAAAACCAAGGAAAGCAGACATGGATCAAGTAAAGGAAAAAATTAACGTCGTGTCGTATAAGGCTGTAAAAAAGAAGGCAAATGACAGACATGCATGGAAATTGCTCCACCGACAAGAGCCTAGCTCTTAAATATATGATGATGATGATATTATACACTCAACGTTCTTCGAAATCGCTTCATAATATGTCTATTTAGTCGGTTCCTTAAGCACTCGCCAAGCAAACAAAAGAGCGCGCATGTCAACATTGGAGTTTCCCTTATCGCTATCGCCGTCGAGTAAAGGGTTGTCTTATCGCTGGACAAACGTCGTGATTCGCCGACAAACAAACGAGACTATCTTCTTTTTTGTCGTGGTATATTAACTTGCTTACATAACTAGGAATAGAAAAGGTTGGGGAATGTTGAGGAAAGTTTTTTACTCTGTTTATAAGATCAAGAGTACAAAGCGCGCTCTTCGGATTGTAATTTTATTGAGGCAAATACATCTCCAGGCCAGATCCTTGTAGATAAGTTTGTTTATATTTCGATTTCTCTGCTGGGCCTACTGTCCGACCATCCTCACTGGCTACCCTCCTAGCCATATAAAATGCACAAACCACACTCATAGCTGCAGAAAATCTAGATTCTCTTCATCAATAGTCTGTTTAGTTTAGACGATGAAATTTAATGATACCATTTATTTTGGAAGTTAAATAAAACCTTTTTTGTTATAATTTATCTCCTAATGGTCTCCTAGCCCAGTCGGTAGTGACACTGCCTACGAAGCAGGAGGTCCCGTGTTCGGATCCTAGTAAGGGCATTTATTTGTGTGCTCATCATAGATATTTGTACCTGAGTTATGGGTGTTTTTTATGTATTTAAATATTTATCTACATATATCTATCTATCATATATATCGTCGTCTAGTACTCACAACACAAGCCTTATTGACCTTACAGTGGGACTAGGTCGGTTTGTGTAAGATTGTCTCTTAATATTTATTTATATATTCGACATATGTGAATATTCTTATTGTGTATTTATGCGGCATTTCAAGATAGGTCATCATTGGTGTCAAGTTGCCTACTTAGCAACCAACCTGCACTCCTGCTGGCTTTCATGTTTACATCTTATTGCATCCCATTTCTAGATGCACTCGTTGCATTTCAATGTCCACAAATAGAATCGAATTTAAATAACATCTAACCCGTCCGTGTCGCGGAGATAAAAAACGTTATTGATGAACAATAACTGACAATGGACAAAAACTGGCCTGGACGCCATTCGATGTAAATTTATATCACAAGTGCTGGTTACCTTGTATTTTAGGAGCGTTTGAATGGTCGAGTTACTTGTATAAAATCATGTCTTTTCGTAGCCTAGTCGAGAGTGACGCTGCCTACGAAGATGGAGGTCTGGGTTCGGTAAAGGCATTCATTTTGTGTTTATCGCGAATGTTTGTTCTTGAGTTGTGGGTGTTTTCTATGTAAGTATGAATTTATCTATATGAATATGTACATACCCATAGTACTTGCTTGCTTAGTTTGGGGCTAGGCTAGGTCAATATTTGTAGATTGTCTCAGACAAAAAAAAAACGTTTTTGTAAAAACTGGTTACGATCAATCCCGATATCCGTTTGAGTGATCTGTAAAAACGCCGATTCATTCCAAAAACCGCTCAGTTTTTTTCGAGCTTAAGCATACAACTCGCTATTATATTTATATACATGTAACATCCAAGTTTTGTTACACGCTACCTGTTCAAAGCAAAGCGCAAAGTAACTAAACGCATGCAGGGCAGATGTTACGGCAGGACTACTATATTTTTAACCAAGTTTAGTAACCATGCTCCTATCCACTTGCAACGTCTGAATGCAGCACAGACTGTTACCTGCCCTTACAGGACCACTATATTTCACCCAAGTTTTTCTGTCCTCGATTAGAAAGACATACGGCGCCTATCCGTGGAGGATAAACGATGCTAAAGAAGATCCTTGTTTCTTTATTTCATTCCAAATGTATCTTGCGATCCATTATATTCTGTTGAGAACTGGAGATCTGGAGGCCTTCATACATGAGATCTTTGGATTGTATTTATTTACACGAAAAAATTGCAAGAGTGCTGCTGTGAGTGCTGTGATCAGAGTAGTTTTCCACTGAGGTAAGTATGCGCGGAGATGAGAAAAGTACACACTAACAACTCATAATGTTGTAGTTTTTGTACCTTAGATGATTGGCCAAATGCGCCTTAGAATTGACAAAGATTGCATATACACGGGAAAATAGTTTGATCCCAGCCCTGGGCACCGGAAGCATTAGTCAGTGTTTCTTTTCTATACAGAGTGTAACAGCCTTATTCATAAAAAGTTACAACCTCCTTCAAACCTACTTGAAGTCCGGAAGCCCAAAAACGTTATTTATCTCTAAAAAGCTCTACAAACCTATTGCAAATGCTCGAAAAGTTACATGACCCAGGACCCTTCTTTATCTCCTCGATAAGGATCAAAATGGCCGCCATAATATTGAACAGCTGATTTTGACACTAGCGACACCGAACACAAATCAGAAGATTTCTACTGAATGGAAGCTACTCTATCGTTAAAAGTTTTATGTTTTGTGAAAAATAATAATTATCATTTATTTATGTAATAAATAAAAAACCTATCTTTTAAAGTGACTGTGAACTTTTGAAGTGAAATTGTTGCTATAAAATGTCAATTCAGGCAATGGAGCATGTGAATAGGTACAACTACGAAAGCCGGTTTTGGAATATGTATCATATCATAAGTCATAACATAAGGTAAGAAAGAAGTGTGGGTGAGCATATTTGTCATTTACTATCAACTTGTCGTAATATTATATACTTTACACTGCCCAAGGTGCCCAGGATGTTCTTTATATAAATATATAAGTAAACCATCATTTTCAAGATCATGAAGTGTAATTATCATTTATTTATGTAATAAATAAAAAACCTATCTTTTAAAGTGACTGTGAACTTTTGAAGTGAAATTGTTGCTATAAAATGTCAATTCAGGCAATGGAGCATGTGAATAGGTACAACTACGAAAGCCGGTTTTGGAATATGTATCATATCATAAGTCATAACATAAGGTAAGAAAGAAGTGTGGGTGAGCATATTTGTCATTTACTATCAACTTGTCGTAATATTATATACTTTACACTGCCCAAGGTGCCCAGGATGTTCTTTATATAAATATATAAGTAAACCATCATTTTCAAGATCATGAAGTGGTATTTGTAATACAAGTATTAAAGCGGCAATCAATGCACATACATTAATGATTATTTTTCATTACAATTCAACCACAGAGGTATAGTTTGTCCGGACAAACTATAATATCATTATTGCAACATAAATGTGTTATTACCAAAAGGTTAGCCTACAGCAGCATAAATATCAACACTTAAGAGTAATGAAAATGGATAGGTATAATTTGTATGCAAAACACCTGATAGAATGACCCATTTTCATTGCTCTTGTTAAATTCATTATCATCATCAGTCGTTCCCTCAGACCTGAGGATCGTGACATCATGTCCTTCTGTTGAAGACCAGGTTCCTCCATAGGCTAAGATTAAGCTCATATAATAATATTATAATAAAATAATATTATTATTATTATATTATTATATCGTTTTAGACAGGCAGCTCGCGCTGATAAGTCTAAATCAAAGTTCACTACCCACTAAATAAACAGATTCTCCCAGAGATTTGATGATTTGAATGATTTTAATGCTTCTCTGCATTAAAATCATTACAAAAGCTTCATGAAATAAAATACTTTTATTTAGCAAAATTAAACATACAATTCAATAATAAAACAAAGCTAAAGAGTATGAGAGTATTATGGGGTCAGAACCAGTAGTTTTGACCAAAATCAGGCTATGTAGCTTCTTATTTTTCTTTTTTATGTTTCAGTTGATTGCCTTGCCGCTGAGGACTGCTTGGCTTGGAATATGTCCGGGGCCGGTAGATTTTTCCTGGATTTGTCTGGATTCTTGACCTGGTTGCCCTTTCCTGTTTAATGCTTGACGACTTACTGCCTTAACAATGGCAGTGGATGATGACGGCTGATGATAAGTGTTGACCTGAAAATAATGCAACAAATTTAATTTAATTAATTTTAAACAAACACTTTTTTTGTATTTTTAGCTTTCATATATTATATATTGTTCCATATACCAGGATATGGAAGTTTTCTATAAAATAGGCAGAAATCAATGTGACTACATATTATAACCATACATTTACATTTAATTGAGAATGACCAACATCCTAAGGTGTATATACCTATCACCACTGCTTATTAGTAGTTATTACATAAGTATGTAGTCAAATTTTCCTGACAATAAATAGCATTAATGTAAGTACATCTGCTTGATGCCTTTTATTATCAGCATCTGACTAATTGACTGAATAATATAGTAATTTACAGACATAACAGCATCACAATGTGGAATACCTACTTATATTCTGCAATTGTGGTGACATTAATAAGGATTTTGAATGAAAATAACAATAAAATTCTACCTTACTAATGCATATGTTTCAATACATTTTGCACGTTATCTAACCATTGATTTTTCACTACTTCAATATCATCCTTCTGGGTATAGTTAGTACATGATTATTTCACTGCATTAACTGTAGGCGATATCAGGCAGATATAACTGGTTTACAATAAGAATACCTAATGTTATTAGTTGTAGGCACTGGTATAGAATTATTACTGTGAAAATGTCTGACTTGGGCACTTGGTCAGGTATTGTACTTACCTACTTGCAAAAGGTCCAAAAGGCGGATCCTTAAAGGCGTTGGTGTTTGTAATACAAACACCAACGCCTTTAAGGATCCGCCTTTTTTGTATCCAGTATTTTTTCTTATATTTTGCTCTTGTAGTAATACCTGAGGAGGGTATATCAGTGATTAGATTCATTAAAAATAGTAAAGGCAAGCAAGAATCAACTTCACATAACCTAATTATAAGTAAATGAATTGGTATTCTTACCTTGTATTGTAGTCAACTGTGTAATTATTACTCCCTTTTTTTGTTGCATTGATTCGTCTTTTCAATGCAAAGGCTTATTTGATTTAAATAAAATTTATCTAAACTAGTATTTGCATTTATTCGATTCTATTTCGCCTATTTCCCGCTCATTACTGACATTTGCTGTCAAACTTCTTTTTAAATTGCGATTGGGATACGATTTTGTCTATGATTTTGCCAAGAGTGCCAACATAACGAGTAGAATCAATGAAATTACTATAGTAGGCTTATGGAGAGATTATTAATCACACATTTCTTAAAACGTCATTTAGGCTTATATAGCGTTTTAACTATATTATTATTATTATTATTTATTAATACACTAGCAGCTCTTAGAGCTGATGCGTGTATATCACAGCACATGTGTTTCTTTTGCACTTTATAAAGTTCTAAGATAAGAGTCTAGTCTATTTTTGAAAGAGTTCACTGATGGTGCACTAACAACAATTTCTGGTAGAGAGTTCCACATATTCACCACACGATTCGGTAAGAAGTGTTTTCTAGGATTCATATTACACAGAGGCTTGACAAGTTTTTTAGAGTGTCCTCTCAACCTTGTATTCTGGCTTAATTGGTACAGGTCTTTAATATTTGCAACATTGTAGTAATCATACAAAATTTTATAAGTCTCAATAAGGTCGCCTCGCTTCCTTCGGTCCTCCAATGTTGTAAGACCTAATTCCTGTAGCCGTTCCTCATACGACTTTTCTTTCAATGAGACAACCATTTTAGTTGCTCTTCGCTGCACTTTCTCCAGCAATGTGATATTTTTTTTAAAGTAGGGTGACCATATCTGAAACGCATACTCAAGTAAAGGACGAAGGTATGCCATGTATAATCTAATAAATAGATATTTAGTAATCACATGGAATGCTTTCCGGATCCTATATAGCATAGAATTTGCTCTCTTAGTTATTATGGTGATATGCGTGTCCCATTTCAAGTTATGCGAAACAGTGATGCCCAGGTCTTTTTGACTGGAAACTGCTTGATGATGATATGCTTGATATGATGGTTAAAACCTCATTTGAGGATTTTTTATGAATAAAGCAGTAACAAAATAATGTCCGTTTAAGGGCATAATTGGTTTCGTAATTCGACTAAGGAAAAATAGGAGAAACATTTTTTTGACGCGAAAAAAAGTTTTCGTTTGGAACCTGTCGACAGCTGGCCAACCCTTCATACAATAATCCTTCAAGCAATATTTTTTTTTAGTTTTTCATAATTCGAATATGACATCTCGTATTCTAATTCATAAATTATGCCCTTAAACGGCTCACCAGCATTTTTGCTACATCTTGAATGTAACATCTTTTTAGGGTTCCGTACCTCAAAAGGAAAAAACGGAACCCTTATAGGATTACTTTGTTGTCCGTCTGTCTGTCTGTCTATCTGTCAAGACCATTTTTCTCAGGAACGCGTAGAGGTATCAAGCTGAAATTTATATCAAATACTCAGGTCTATTGTCCCTTGGAGCTGTGAAAAAATCAAACTTCTAAGACAACGCAATCAAAAGATACAGCCGTTTATGCCGCAAATTTTCGAAACTCGCAAGGGAATCAAAACCTACAGGGTACTTCCCGTGAACTCAAAATCTTGAAATTTCGTACGAAGCAATGTCTTATAGCACAGATACAGGAAAAATTGCGAAAACCGTATTTTTTTAGTTACATCATATAATAAAAATTATTTTTAATAATTTTAAAGTTACTACCCCTATATACCTACAAGTTTGTACGGAACCCTCGGTGCGCGAGGCCGACTCGCACTTGGCCGGTTTTTTTTATACCATGACGTCACCGTCACCACCAAGCATGCATACGGGCCGCCTGGTGGTAAGCAGCTACTGTTGCCAACTGTAACTCCAGATGTGGTGATGCCTGACGAGCGTAATTTTTTGAGTTGTGAGCCGCGTAATTTCGGTCCCGTAAATTCTGCTATATTCGGTTTCATACTAAACCCCTATTTTGCCACACAGCGACGCAAACTAAGTTGTCTCATTTGTATGTTGCAGAAATTACGCGACCGAAATAACGCGGCTCACAACTCAAAAATTACGCTCGTCTGGCTTCACCCTCAGTGTAAAAGAGGATTCACTGTGTTGACGGCTAACGGGTAAAGAGGGTCCCTCGTCGTCAATACATCGCATCCTTGATCGCATCCATCGATAGGTCTTTAAACATAATATTCAGGTTTCTTTCAACATTTTGTGATCTCTGACAACCTTAGATACTTACTCACCGGCAGAAACAAAACACTATGAGTAGGGTTCTGTGCTATTTGGCTGTGGTTTTCTGTTTATATTTCTCTTTCTATACCTAACTGTTTTGCCTTAACTTGCCCGTATTCGGTACGCAAGTCCAATATCACCCCAGGGACCTGTTGTTTATGCGACAGATCGTGGAAACTTTGCTGTTTGTTACAGAATTGTGGCAATAACTCTTTTAATTCGGCGAAATACTATTCAACCGGTCACCTTTTAGTTCTTTGGTAAACAGGTAGGGTGATTTGTGGAATAGGGTCGTTGATTTACTTTTTTGTTTTTGACTACTGGAACGCTAAAGAAATTACTATTCGGATGGGATTTAAACCTGGGTCTCCGACAATCACCACGACATCACTGGGTCTCATGACAAAAAATCTAAATATATTTTTTGTAATTTTGGCTACGAAACCCTAAGAATTAAGTTACATAATTAAAATAAAGACAAATGTCTAGTTGAAGTAAGTTTTAATAGCTCTACACTTTAGCTAAAGAAGATATACCCATAGCGACATCTGACGTTAAAGTCCCTATAGGTAGTAAGTTTAAGTACGAGTAATAATATAAGGTTAGTTTTACTTATAATGTGTTTATAGTGTTTTGTATACTGTTGTTGTATAATGATTTATAGTTATAAATAGCATGACTTAGCTTAAATTCTGATGGATAACGCGTAATATTCAATTACAGAACACAAACAAAACTAATTGAAGTAGAATAAGCATGTATTTCACTAGAGAAATTTTATATGTGCTGTTATATAATAATTATTTATATCTATCATCCCATTTAGATCAAACGCCGTCTCCATTCTCTTGCAGATATGTATCAAACGGAAACAATTTCAAATATTATTATACTTAGGTATCAGTATGAAGAAAGAAAGGGAATCAATGTTACTCTTCGTCCGTAGGAAACACCTTAGACAACCCTACTCGTAGTACTCGTGATCCCTGGGTGGTACTAAAAGAGTAACAAACTTGGCAGCTACACTGTCCTCACTGGATTTTTTTTATCATCTGCTTTCCCACTACTTCTACTCCATGGAAGAAATGCCTATCTATATCCAGTGACACGTAGCCATACGATAAATAATAGTATGGAGAAACAGAATAAACAAGAGTCAAGTGCCTATTGAGCATCGACAAGATAATAACAGGCACACGCATAGCTAGAAGTTTCTTCTCTTCAATTAATCAACAAGCCGTTATCGTGCGTGACATCTATTAGATAACTAGTTGGTAATTTAGCCTGTTGAGATAGTGCTATTTAGGTCTAGACAGACAGACAAGTGGTCATTATACAAATTATGATGACACTTCTTAATGCTGATAATGAAATGGCAACGTTGCATCATCATAGTCACTATTATATGCGTTTCTTAGGCAAATACTTCATGGTTTTTTTTATACTACGACGGTGGCAAACAAGCACACGGCCCGCTTGATGGAAAGCAGCTACCGTTACCTATGGACGCCTGCAACGCCCCAGAGATGTCACATGAGCGTTGTCGACCCTTTAGGATTTAATGTTTGACAGCTAAAAAGACGAGAGGGTCTCCCCTCGTCAACATACTGTATCATTTTAGAGCTTTGGTTGTGCTGTGAAGAACTGTTTATCATGACGCCTGGCATATCGTCAGGACGTTCATCCTCACAACATGGAACTTTAAAAGTTTCACATTTTGCGGTTTCAGAGAAGTTTGCTCCCGCGAACACTCCGGCTGTGGAATGATCTCCCTGCCGAGGCTGTCTCACGGGATACCTAACCAACCATAACCATAAGCTAACCATAAGGTTTTTTTTAAATGGCGCGTACTTAACACCCCTGGCTTACGGCGGTTACTCATTAGAGCGTTTTCACACTGTCCGATCCGATATCGGATGTCGGATGCTCCAAGGGGGAAATAAGCTGCTAGAAAATAGCTTATGGCATTAAGTCCGCCTTTTTTGCGTCAGTGCTTTCTTTTGAGCAATTCACATTTGGTATTTTAAGAAAAAAATATAGAAATCACAAGTTTTAAATTTGTCTTCTTTGTGGTCTTATCTGACATCCGATATCGGATCGGATAATGTGAAACCGCACTTACGCGGGCTGTATGTATTTCTCCCCAACGTATTATTCAAAAAAATACTTTTTACTTAGTACTTTGATGATACCAGTATTGTTGCTAGTAGGTAGGTACCTACATATTACATATGGATCATTTTTACTTGTTATACTAACCGTTCGCTTGTACAGACAAGGCAGTTAAATCAATTGATTACAATTGTCCTGAACTATAATTAGACCTGACTCTTTAATTAGACAGTAACTGCTGCAAATGTGTTCTAGTTAAGATTAACCCTTGGTTTTGTTACAGAAATAGCAAGCCTGTGGGGTCAAAAATGTCCTTTTTAACCGACTTCAAGATTTGAAAAGAGGAGGTTCTCAATTCGGCGTGTATGTTTTGTTTTTTTTTTTTTTTTTTTATGTTTGTTACTCCATAACTCCGTCATGTCTGAACCGATTTTGAAAATTCTTTTTTTGATTGTTATAAACAGATTGGTCCCGTTTTTTGTCAAAACGCAGTTCTGATGATGGGATCCATGAGGAATCGAGGGAACTCCTCAAATCTTAAAGGCATACATATAGTGATTTTTATATTTTTATCAACAAAACCATCATTTTCATTCAAAACAGTGACATTTGATGAAGTAGAACTGCTGATGATGATCAGAACGGAACTCTTCAACGACGCATAGTTCACGTTTGGCGATTCGTCCTCTTCGCTGTGTTTGTTTAGCAAGTTTAATTGTCAGAACAAATGTTCGTCAAGCTCAAGTTCTGATGATGGGATCCATGAAGAATCGAGGGAACTCCTCAAATCTTAAGGGCTTACACATAGTGATTTTTGTATTTTTATCAACAAATCAAGCATTTTCATTCAAAAGAGTGACATTTGATGAAGTGGAACTGCTGATGATGAACAGAACGGAACTCTTCAACGACGCATAGTTCATGTTTGGCGATTCTTCCTCTTCGCTATGTTTGTTAAGCAAGTTAGATTGTCAGGACCAATTTTCGTCAAGCTCAAGTTCTGATGATGAGTTCCACGAGGAATCGAGGGAATTCCTCAAATCTTAAAGGCATACATAAAGTGACTTTTGTATTTTTATCAACAAAGCAAGCATTTTCATTCAAAAGAGTGACATTTGATGAAGTGGAACTGCTGATGATAATCAGAACGGAACTCTTCAACGACGCATAGTTCACGTTTGGCGATTGGTCCTCTCCGCTGCGTTTTTTAAGCAAGTTATTTCATTGTATGGAATCTAAGTGCACCATCTACAATAATCCTTCACCGGCTACCCCCATTGAAGTCGGTTTTTTTTTCTTAAAAATTATTGTTCTACAAAATTACAATGCAATGGTACTTAAATATTTTAATGAATCAAAGTAAACTAGAGATCTAGTTGCGTGTCACGTGACGCTTAGGTATGTATCTAATTACTAGTAATTGAATCCTTCGTTTTTAAACAACTCAAACTCAAACATTTATTCAGTATGTAGGCCACAAGAGCACTTTTACACGTCAAAGTAAAAGAGAGAAAAAAAATCAAACTACACCGGTTCTAACCCTGTTACTTATTTTCTTCAACAACAAAAAATTAAGAAACATGGAATGGGTGTCATCATGGGTGCAAAAATGACCATATGGATAAACATCAAAATCAAGAATGGCCCAGCTGCTGCGCCCGTGGCCAGGTAATTATTCTGATAGTTGGCTTGAAATGTCACTTTTTGCCAAAAATTGCAGGACGGGACAATTGGACACCTGATAGGAAATGGACACTCAAGCAGACAACGCCAGAGGTACAAATACCTACTTAATATCTACAAAAGAAAATGTTTTCTCTAGGTCTGGTAGATTAGAGTTTAAATGGTTCAGGTCTCCAACCATGATACCGTAGGGATTTCTTAACATTCTTTGGCATCAATATGGACTAAAGTAACGCCTGGTTCCATAAATTACAGTAATAATATTATTTTAGCAATCGTACACCACTATTAGCGGTATAGATAGTGCAAAAACAAGCTTTAAAATTTTGAGTCATACCAAATTTTATACACTTATATGCTTGTAATTATTAGATAAACACTAAAAGTACATGATACAAGTGTGAGGCACACTTATAAAACATCTTCAAAGTATACGTGGGATGTATTTAAACTTGTATGAGCAAATGATCTGCGCCCACGCAGTAAAAACCGCCTAATTTTGACTAAAAAACACCAAAAGAACAAGTTTTAATCTAACGCTTATGTCTTTGGAATAAAGGCGATTAGTTAGGTAGCTATGAGGATGTAGCTTATAAGTTATAATATATATAAAAACAAACCGGTCAATTTCAAGTTCTAATTTCGTGCATTCATTATTTAACTCATTACTTTTGGAACCTCCATAATAATACCTACCATCATTTTAACTATACTCAACTGTTCCAAAACGTTGAATGTAGGCTTTACTGGGATTGCAATAAAGTATTTTTAAATCGCAAAGTTAAATTTGTAAAAAATAATGACACAGGCAACCTCAGTAGCATTTCGATGTTATACTAAGTCAGATTTTGCGATACATATGTAAATAAGTACCTTCTTTAATTTGAGTAACGAGGTCGAGCAATGTTACGAGAAAGGTCAGGAAAGGTCGTATTTGAATAAGTACTGTCTGCTTATTGTTCTGAATTACTCCATTATGTAGGTACCTACTGCTAGGTACAAACATAGAACCTACATTATATTTACTGAAACATGCAATGAAATATTGTCGTTACGTTTGATACTATGAATTTTCATGAAATAAGAAAAGGTATGGCAATGCCAATGCCATATGAATATGAACAAGTCCAGACCAAGTCACGGGCAGTCGTTAGTGTAGTATGTCTTGATATTGATAACATCCGTTCTTTAATAGCCTTGTCATCAATCATTGTAATTATTTTTATGAGTTTCATGTTTCGTGCAACAAACAAATACCCGTTACGACAAAGCGAATAGGAAGAGATGAATAAAGGTGAATAAAGTAAATATTCGTAGATATGATATTTATTCTAATTTACTGGTCCGATTTCGATAATGTGTCAATCCGGGAAACGCTCTTATTGTCTTATATGTCTATAAAGACAATTGTGTCACATATTTTGAGCTGAAGTTTTGCAACATATTACTGCAAAGTAATATTCCAAATACGAATATAACAAGGCAAATAGTCAAATGCCCTGTTTTTAAATTGTAATATTACGGCAAGTATGTAGATATAATATTCTTTATTACAACCCCAAGGGCCTGTTTCACAATGTCCAAGTAGAGTATTGGATAGCTAATTAAAGAAATAAATTAACTGCCAGATAAAACTACCTGCAAAACTTAGCACTTTATCTACCAGTTAAGCTTATTTGAAGATTGTGAAACGCCAACGATGACTTTATTCATTAGATAAGTGGCAAGTAGCTTATTCAGGACTTTACTTGGACATTGTGAAACAGGCCCTTAATGAAATAAACAGTATTTAGAGACAATATTTTTTTTATTGATACAAATAGCTACACACCTAACTGACCATCGATAGACCTTATACCGTTACAATAAGGATTACAAATGGCCAGTTAACAGTGTTGGCGATTACAGTCACCGGCAATAGTAACTTCCTACAGGGCCGCGATTCGAAAAATAAACACATCGGTCAGACATTGGTCACATTGATTGGACAATTGGTCTCACATTGGTCCAATGTTTGACCAATGTGTGACCAATGTGAGACCAATGTGAGACCAATGTTGAATGAAAATCTGTTCGAATAGCAAATGTCAATGTCGTTATAGCGTTGAGTTGAGTTGGGTTGAGTTGGGTTGGAGCTGTGTCTGTCCAGTGTGTGTGTTTATTATTCGAATCGCGGCCTATAGGAAGTCTTAAAAATATGTAACACGCTCTTGTGCCCACAAATAAGAGCGTGTCACATATTGTTGCGGCCTTCGTGTAGGAAGATACTATTTCCCGTGACTGTTCCTATAGATATAACCAGAGAACAATAGGTAAGTACGTTATTTATTGAAACTTAATTTCCCCGTAAAAATACGGAAACTGCCTCGAAAGAGTAAACATCAGAGACTTACAATGTTCCACACATACATACATACAGCTAACTTAACATACAAAACGATACTCTTCCGAAGTGAAAACGGGCTTAGCAGCCTGTTACGAGCGAGATAGCTTTATACAAAACCAAGAAGACAAAAAGAAACAATCACATTACAATTACACTGACTTAAGAACAGCTAAAGAAGTTGGAAGCGTTAAACAAATTTGGACTTTTAAGTGGTATGTTCAAGGTTGATTATCGCTTGGAATGGAGTGGGATTTAAGACGTTGGAAAGTTTGCTTTAGCAGCAACAACACGAATAACCGGTCGTGTTTGGAGGCTTGTCTCTGGTCAGGCAGGGTCATCACCGGCTTGTTTTTTCATTTCAAATTGTTTTTTACCAATTGGATTTTACATGCAGGGATGTGACGAACATCTATAAATAAATACCTACCTACATTAAAATACCTTTTTTTCGGAAACTTTACTTATATATGCTTAATTTATTATCGTTAAAAATAAAAATAATGTGCCTGAGAGGTTCAAGAGGGTAGTGTTACATGTAAACAACACAAATACCTATTCAAAAATTACATGATTGAATCTAACTTGTGGAGCCAAATGATTGTCTTATATTTTGCAAGTTTTTTGTACACTGTATCTATGTATATTATTCGCTGTGTACATGATTATGGCGCCATCTTTTGGGCCAGGGCTCAATCTTTTTTCTTTTTTATGAATGTCTTGTACTCCTTACTTATATGAAATATTGACCGAGTTGAGTTGAGATGACATATGTAGTTAATGTCCCTTTACAGTTTCATTTCTGGTCCCATTGTGCACTTTAAGTTACCCCCCCCCCCCCCCCCCCCCCCCACCTACCCCACTTCGTACATAGCGAATAAAAAACACCAACAGTACATAAACAAAGCATGCAAATCACATTAAAAGCAAGCCGATTTGAATATTTACGCACCAATAACGATGTGCAACAACAATCGAACAGTTTTGAAGCTTTTACACTAAAGGTACAACTAATATTAAAAACAAAAATTAATTAAATAGGTTAAAAAAACATGCATAATTTTTTAATTGTTCATAATGTGGAGTGAGTGGTAGTAAACCTCAGAGAATCACACAAGATATTTACTTGTGATTGTGTTGCAGTGATAGATTGTTCCAAGGAACTTGCATGCTATTGTCTGGAAGTGATTTCCCAAGATTTGTCATAGCATAATCGGGGCGAAAAACAGTGCGACGACAAGGCCTAGTGGTAGCTTTAGGTACTATGAAGTTTAAACCTCCCAACAAGTAGGTATGATATTGTGTCTTCCTTTTTACGATGTTCAACGATGTTTGTTAAAAATAAACATAATATTATCATTTAACTTGTACATTTGTAGGTTGTAACATTTTATTTGTTTAAGACATGGTTCGAGAAGTTTCTGACAATAATGTAATGAGTCAACTTGCCCACAAAACTTGACCCCTTGTTTACTCAAGTTTTTTTTTACTTGGTTTGTTTGTTTACTTGGTCTGGGTAAGAATTATTTTAGTGCAACGTTGTTTTACAAATAAGCATTGCTGTTTTTTTTTTCCTTTTTTGAATTTTTTCACACAACATCATCTCGCTGAACTGAGTAGTTTTATGTTAATAAAACGATTGAGATCTCAATCTTTGTTTGGGTATTCTTTTATAGATACTGTTGATGATTTCGCCAACGTCAAAGGAGTTTCTAAAGAGATAGTTTTTTTAGAAATAGGACGTGATGGCCAACCACGGACTACCAGTCGATGACGGTGGTTAGAGCGTTTTCACCGTGTCCGATTTGATATCGGATGTCGGATGGCGCAAGGAAAACAGAGGCTACTAGAGCTGCTGCCCTATAGCATTGATTCCGCCTTTTTTGCGTTAGTAATTTATTTAGGGCAAACCAAATGTCTATACATTTGGTTTTTTAAGAAAAAAATATAGAAATCGCAAATTTTAAATTTGTGTTCTTCGTGGTCCTCCGACATCCGATATCGGATCGGATAATGTGACTAGTTCTTCATTAGCTGCACACTTGTTCGTTAGATCACTGCACAATAGGCTATCAATATTACACACTGAACCACTAATGACTAAATGAACAAAAAACTATCCTCAAGACGACTACGCCATCTTGAAGTTCGACTGGAAGACCGATTGAGATCTCATGATTAACCAAAACTGCATCGATAGTTGTGACTTCTTGACGCTAGTGAGAAAGACACAATACCTACACATACTATACCTACAATCTCTCTCTCTTCGGTCGTTCCCTCATGACTGAGGATCGTGGTCATCACCGGATGATTTGCACTTTGTGTGTATGAACTGTCTCCATCGGTTTCTGTCCATGGCGTTCTGTACAACAGCGCAAAGTTTTGAGGAAGATGAGTCCTTGACTTGGTCTGTCCATCTAGTAGGAGATCTGCCTCTTCGACTGCCCTCAGTGTTTCCAACTACCTACAATACCTACAATATAATTTAGAAATAGTATGTTTATTGTATACTAGAATCACTTAAGTACTTTTTTTTAATTATTTAAATTCAAAATTTGTTTCTAACTGTTGATGATGGATTATTATAATTTGGAAATTTATGTAGAAGACACAGTTCAGGTAAGAAAGTATATCAAACTTGTATGTAATTCATTTTCAATAGTCAGATTTGGACTCATCTTTTTTCTTTGGTATTTTTCTTAAACAATTACCTATTGTTGGTTAATCTAACCTTGGTTTGATATGTTTTCTTATAGAACAACGCACTTATATGTATTGTTTAGTTTTGATGTACTGTTGTTTTGAAAAAATAAGTCCCGCCGAGTTTCTTGCCGGACATAATTCTTCTCGGGTCAGAGGTGTAGGGTTAGAACCGGTGTAGTTTGTTGTTTTTTCTTTCTCTTTTACTTTAACGTGTAAAAGTGCCCTTGTGGCCTACTTACTGAATAAATGTTTGAGTTTGAATATACATTGTTAAAATCACTCTTTCGACTACGCCGAAATCGAGTATATTCGCACCTCGAGAGCGGGCAGCAGTTCAAGTATCAAAATATCTAGGTCGTCCTAAACGTGTTGATACTAGCGAAAGTGGCGCCCCTATTAATTTCTAGTATTTTTTGCCAATCTATACATAAATACGTAACATAGAAAACTTCCATGACTCAGGAACACTTATTTATTTATTTATTTAAACTTTATTGCACAACATAGAATGTAAATTATGGCGGACTTAATGCCCAAAGGCATTCTCTACCAGTCAACCACAGGGCTAAACAGAGAAAGGCAAATGCGGTGCAAAGAAAAAAGGAAGAATATATTAATTTTAAACTAAATATATAGTAGTCTAAACAAATATTTTTATTTATTTTAACTATAAAACTTTCGTGAGACTCTAACATACTAAAAAAGGCAGCTCGTGAAAATGGTCATCGTAAATTGACCGAAACATGTCGAGCAAAAATCGACTTAAAGTACGTGAGTAACCCGTTATAAATATTTTTATTTATTTTAATGAATGGTGGCGGTGGCAACCCTAGAAAGTTGTTTTGCTACTGCCTTACGCGTCTTTTTTCTGTCCAGCATACATTATGTACATTACCATAATACTTACGGCGTGACTTCCATCACCAAATAATCAAGCTTTTGTTTCGAACACAAAGAAAACCTGATAATTACAAGGTTAACATATACAGGGTGTTTGGTAACCGGATGCAAAGCCGAAAGTAGGAGATAGTCTAGGTCATGTAGAACATTTTTAGCCATACTTGTCTTAGACAAATGTTATTAGTTTTTTTTTAATTTAAATTTTAAGATTTGTCGGAGAAAACTGCAAAACTTCAGACTAAATCGATAATTAGAACTTTTTTTACTGCAGGTAGATTTTTTTTTGTTTTATTTCGTATTGTGCAATGTCTATCAAACACTAGAAAAGTGATTTCAAACATCTGTGTCTAAAGAAAACAAGTTGACAGCGATTTAAAATTTTAGTTACATGAAAATGTAAACGATTTAAGTGATTTCAAAGTACGATAAAAAAAAACTAAAATAGCCACGAATTTTCAAACCATTTTAAAAACATGCTTGGCTTTTACCCTTTTATTTAAGCTATCAAACACGACTGTAGCTACTGTATCCTTGAAAATAAGCCACCTAAACCAACTGGGTAGCTAAAATGTTTCACTCTACTTGTGATACTTGTGGTAGTTGTGGTGACGAATCTCATTATGATTTTACAATAAAACATTGGTTCTGAATACTAAGTTGGCATTGACTTGACATTTGACTTGTTTTAAAAGGGTTAAGTGTACTGGACAAAACTACCACATGCAATTTTAACAAACAAAGGCTTGCGGCGGTGAGAGACAAAAGAGACTGATAGCGGCAGGCGGTGAGCGGCGTTAAACAAAGATGATCGGTTTTGTGCTTTATTGACAAAGATAAACTGATTAGCTACATGAGTATTTGTGCAAAAACTAGTAATTTAGTCTAGTTACAACTTCAGTTGCGATTAGACGTTCATTGTGGTTTAATTTCCCGCTCTCATCTCAATTTACCGTGTCAAGTTGTAGCTGCCGTAGGCGCTCCTTCACGTGTAATTACGACTTCTTCATTGTAAACATGGAGTTTACGAACGAAGAATACGCCGACATTATCTACATGTACTGCAAAGCTGACAGTAATGGAGCGATGGCCCGACGGATGTACCAAGAGCGTTTTCCAAACCGGAGATTGCCTAATGTGAGAGTGTTTTACAATTCATTCTGAAGGCTACGTGAGAATGGTATTGCTGTGCAACATGGAGGGAATCCAGGACGTAATCGCCCTGAAGTGGAGGAAGACGTTCTACAGGCATTTGCAGAGGATCCGAATACGAGCATCAGAGTGGTAGCTCGTAATCTGAACTTGTCCACATGGAAAGTATGGGCCACAATGAATCGTGAGGAAAAATATCCTTTTCGCGGCATCGGAGTTCAAGGTTTGGACGAAGGAGATCCTGCACGCCGAGTGGACTTCTGCCGATTTTTACTCAATGCGGATATCGAAGACCGACGTTTTTTGCGAAGCATTCTTTGGACCGATGAATCGAAATTTTCCCGGGAGGGGATCACAAATTTCCATAACCTACACCAATGGGCTGACAAAAACAACAATCCACATTGGAAAAAGCAAGTGTCCTTCCAAAGAAAGTTTTCCGTCAATGTGTGGGCTGGAATCATCGGCAGAGTCCTTATTGGGCCACATTTTTTGCCAAATAATTTAAATGGGGCAAATTATTTGGAATTTTTACAAAACGATTTGCCCAGGCTTATTGACGAAGACCAGCTGCCCGGTGCAGTGACATTTCAACACGACGGTTGTCCCGCCCATTACTCTCTGGCTGTAAGGGAGCATCTGGATAACTGTTTCCCGGACGGTTGGATCGGCAGAGGCGGACGAATCCCTTGGCCCGCTCGGTCACCTGATTTGACACCATTGGATTTTTTCGTTTGGGGCCGAGCTAAGGAGCTAGTCTACACACAAGAGGTAATTAATACCGTAGAAGAGCTGAGGGAGAGGATAGAAGCGGCGTTCGAAAGGATGAGGGAAGAAATGATATTCGGAACAACCACCACAGAAGTAAGAAGACGGGCTCGTGCTTGTATTCGAAACGGCGGGTCACATTTTGAAAACGAGCGATGATGTGTAATTTTAATGTGTTGATCGTAAAAATAAATAACTTATCTTTTATGCTTTTGTTTTAATTTACCCTAAACATTCCCTCTTATTAGTACAGGTAGCCTATTTTCAAAGATAAAATGGCTTGAGACATGATTGTCTTATCGCCCGCCGCCTGCCGCTATCAGTCCCTTTTGTCTCTCACCGCCGCAAGCCTTTGTTTGTTAAAATTGCATGTGGTAGTTTTGTCCAGTACACTTAACCCTTTTAAAACAAGTCAAATGTCAAGTCAACGCCAACTTAGTATTCAGAACCAATGTTTTATTGTAAAATCATAATGAGATTCGTCACCACAACTACCACAAGTATCACAAGTAGAGTGAAACATTTTAGATACCCAGTTGGTTTAGGTGGCTTATTTTCAAGGATACAGTAGCTACAGTCGTGTTTGATAGCTTAAATAAAAGGGTAAAAGCCAAGCATGTTTTTAAAATGGTTTGAAAATTCGTGGCTATTTTAGTTTTTTTTTTATCGTACTTTGAAATCACTTAAATCGTTTACATTTTCATGTAACTAAAATTTTAAATCGCTGTCAACTTGTTTTCTTTAGACACAGATGTTTGAAATCACTTTTCTAGTGTTTGATAGACATTGCACAATACGAAATAAAACAAAAAAAAATCTACCTGCAGTAAAAAAAGTACTAATTATCGATTTAGTCTGAAGTTTTGCAGTTTTCTCCGACAAATCTTAAAATTTAAATTAAAAAAAAAACTAATAACATTTGTCTAAGACAAGTATGGCTAAAAATGTTCTACATGACCTAGACTATCTCCTACTTTCGGCTTTGCATCCGGTTACCAAACACCCTGTATTTGGCCGAGCAAGAGAAACGAGCGACGTATGCGTTGCAGCTTTGGCTTCTTTTCGTATGTCTTGTTAGGCCATTAATATTATAGGAGAATTTTACACAGATCGACCTAGTCCCACAGTAAGCATAAGGCTTGTCTTATTTTTGACGTGAGAATTGTTTTTTTCTGTATGACACGTCATCTCAGCCAGCCGACCCTCCATACAAAACCATTTTTTTTTCTCGTGAAAAAATATTTTTTCCTAGTTTTTCGTATTCAAAATACGATACCAATTATTCCCTTAAACGGATCCCCAGCATTTTTGTTACACTCTGTATAGTCTTACGCCTATCTGCCGGATTCTAATTTTAAAATACATTAACAATACAATAACAACACAACATATCTCAAACATAACTCCAACACACAACAAACAATCAACCAATATTGAAGTTGTATTGGAGTTGCGCTGGAATATTTCTCAAGCAAATTCTGATATTTCTGATTCAGATGTTTATGCCGTAGCTGTACTGCATTGGAGTTGTATTGAAGTTGGATCGTGTTTATATGTGTTTTAAAGTTACAATACGGCCCTATATCACTCCATTCTCTATGGTCTGTACACCTACAGCTAAAAGAAAACGTGATAATACAATTGTATTGTTCCACGCCGTGATTGGAAACATAACTCACTTTCCGAGTTACAATTTATTCATGGCAGCCTTCCTCGCCTCCGTTCAGTGGCAAAAGAGCTTATAAACATAGAGATATTTGTTACTTTTTGTCCTTTAGTTAAATATGGGGTTTGTGCCTCATTCTCGTGTTTGTTTGATTTGCCAAACTAAAAAATATACATACTAAGGGCCTGTTTCACAGTGTCCAAGTAAAGTCCTGAATAAGCTACTTGCCACTTATCTGACGAATACCGTCATCGTTTGCGTTTCACAATCTTCAAATAAGCGTAACTGATAGATAAAGTGCTAAGTTTTGCAGGTAGTTTTATCTGGCAATTAGTTTATTTGTTAATTAGCTATCCAATAATTTACTTGAACATTGTAAAACAGGCCCTTAGTGGTATTTTTAAGACGTCGGAATCTTACTAAAGAGTTGTACCATCGGCCACACTGCTAACTGCTTATCGATGGACCTTAAGCCTTTTGTAATAAGGTCCACCGATGTACAGTTAAGAGTGTTGCTGTTTGTACCAATGAGTAAATAAAAAATAAGGAGAGGCCCTATTCTACTATACATACTTCGTGTTATACAAATTTATATAAAATCGACACAGAAATCAAAAAACATAATCTATTTCTTTCTTTCCGATAGCCGAGAGCGTGAGATAAAAGAGATGACAGCACATTTCGTTGTTTTCAATTCCTATACTGTCAAAATTGATATCACACGTTTGTTTCCGGCTGCCGCTCGGAGGCCGGTCGCCATTTTACCTGGCAAAAGTTTGTAGTACATCAGCTGTCAAGTGGTGAACAACGTTTTGGTTTAATGGCGATTTTCCTTATTAAAAGCAACTTAAGAATCTGGTTTTGCAGTGTGGACATTAAGTGATGGAATCGTAACATGTCTGTGTGCTCAATGAAACTGTAGTACACAGTAATCGAAAAATCAACTGAATTTGTGTCATCACAGGTTAGTAGCCGTATTTCATCAAAAAAGTGCCATTTAGTTGTAAATTTTGCATATTTATTGTAAGTTTTATGACGAATTTATCGTCCTTAATGAAAAAATATACATATTTGTTTGTTGGCGATTGTATTTACGTGATTTAAATAATACTCATTTGACAGTTATTTTGGTGATGAAGCATAGTGTTGTACCGATGTCGATTGCCGACATCGAAAGTTACCTTACATCTTATAGTCTGTTACAACTTTACAGCGTTGCAAAACAACACCGAGGAAACGTCTTCGGGTTACACGCCGAACAACCGTTTAAAAGAAGTAGAAGAAGCCAAGCGTTCTTTTAAAAGAAGAATAAAGCTGCACACTAAACTAAGACTGCTCTTATTGAAAGTATTGGTTTAACTATTCAATAAAGGGAGAAAAGCACGTGATCACAAAGTATGGAAGTGTGTAGGGGAGACCTATGCTTAAAAGCAAGACCATCTGATATAAATAATTTTAAATAAAATAAAATGAATAAAAATGTTAGTATCATAATTTAGAAACAATCGTAGAATATTTACGACGAAGCAATGTAACATTTTATAAGATGGTTAAATAAAGGATTATTATTATTGCCCAAATTAAAGTATGAAATTATGTAGAAGTTTTATTTAAACTTTGTGCCACGGGCGGTACAAGAATTACAAATTCGTGTCAATTAAGCCCTTGCCTTAGGATTCGGCCTTCGATTCACACTCGTTCGTGAATTCTTGTTTACCGCTCTTAATACACAATGTACTAATATAGTACTAATGTATCATGCCACTATACGAGCAGGAAAAGTTCGACTACGTTTCTACAGAGATATGGCCGAACACTTTTCTATGACGAGAAAAGTGCAGAATAACAGTATAAAATAATTAAATTTAACAACATTTAACAAGATCAAAATCACTCTATGCTAAAACAAAACTATTTAACCTAAAACAGCTATACACATATTGTACTTGCATGCTTATAAATAAGTTATTAACAAATAATATACACTCTCAGCTAATACTAACTAAAAGAAAATTTAGACATAACTTAAGAAATACTAACAAAATTCAATTGTTTAGACATAGAACTGGATATGGGAAAAAAACTATCATATCTGAAGGTGCACAAATGTTTAACAATCTACCGAAAGATGTTAAAGACTCTCAAGGAAAAACTATATTCAAAACTAAGCTTAAGAACTATATTTATGATAATATTTACTAAGATGTGTTGGAAGAAGCCACATAATGTTATAAATTTTTTGTTGTAATCTTATATAAGTGAACTGTTGTGTTCTTATAAGAAATAAATATCTTTAAACCGAAATGTCTGCGTTGGTTGATTGTGTGAGCAATTAAGTGCGAACTAAGTAAAAGCTTGTTAGATTTATGAAAAGCTGACATCGATATTTTTAAGCTTTTGAACAGAACAACACTACCGGAAGGACGCCATTTTACCTGGCAAAACACTTTAGGTATGCACGCTCATTTCGTAGGCACTTCTAGTCCATATACTATAGGTCAGTGGCTTGTACCTACAATTGCGACATCTTAAAAAATTCATACTATACATGTTGAATCGTATTATATACACATACGTATCGGTAGTAATTAGATATATTAAATCTTAAAAAAGATGTCCCTGAAAATCTGTTTTAGGGACCTAATCGTATTTTTTGTTTAGTTCTACAGTGAAATGAGCATACATATATTTTCAGCTAGAAAAACCGGGATTGATATTTTACCAGGATTTTAAAATGTTTATATGTATGACCTAATAGTGCATCACTATCACTACACTATTCACTATATTCATTAAATGTCTTTCCCGACCACGGAACAATTATGTTCTGGACATTTGGGCGGCATATGCGGAGCCGAAGCCAACGCGCAGAGGCCTTTTCGACAATTTTATGAAAAGTGAGGGGTACACTAAGCGGATGCTGTCCCTGCCCGTTTCATGGGACGCACGCAGAGACAGACCCGCCATGGTGAAAGGACTATTGAGAGTTAATGGAGTCTAAAATGTACTAGGCTATTGGGTGAAGAGTATAGACTAACTACTGGGTTATTGGATGAAGAACCGGACGCCTGCCTAATAAAACGGTATCCAATTTTTTATTTCCGGCAGACGGTGACTCGCCCTCCGCAAGATGGGCCCCCATAAAAAGCGTCATCAAAGATGGCTTAAGGGCAACACCGGTGCGGGGGCTGGGGGTGGAAAGGTGTCACTGGACTTTAAACATTATTATTCATCATCATCATTTCAGCCGAAAGACGTCCACTGCTGGACAAAAGCCTTCCTCAAGGATCTCCACAACAAACGGTCATCAAACGGTTTCAAACATTAAAGAAAGAAAGAAAGAAAGAAAGAAAAAACGTTCATTCGTGACGTAATATATGGTACACATGTACTTAGTGATTAAAATTAAATGATTAATTTGTCACGAAATGGTCCCGACTCAGCGTGGTGCTAGCCTGGAGGGCCAGCGCTGGTCTTCCGTCGGGGCCACATGTGGGTGAGGTCACGGAGACAACACATTAAATTATAGTAACAAATAGTAATATTAAAACTAAAAAATTAAAACACGACAGTTATAAAAGAAATACAAAAACAAAATAAAAATAAAAATCAAAGAAAGTAACACAGAAAATTGGGCAATAGAATTAACTGTCAATAAAAGCTTGTTTCTGAACGCGACCATTCATCATTTCATGTCATAATTGATTGACTGACAGTGACAGCGAACAGAACATTCCGACTTTTAGTGCTACTGAAAAAACATAAAATTAGATCTAAGATTAAACTATCTTGAAAACCACAACAACAGAGGGAGTTAACATACTTAAAAACAACTCGTAAAACTATCAGTTCACATAAATACTAATAAGGAAATTCACAAAATTATGGGAAACAGTGAGGTTATGCATGGCATAGCGGATGAATGGGACATAACATGACAGTGAGTACAATATACTACAAATGCTGGAAAATTTAACGAATATAATATAATATAAATAATATACTACTTAGACTACCTATATGCAGCTCATCTCGAGCCTGAGGGCTTCCTCGCTTACCTGATGATCAAGCATGAACTTTCGTAACCTAATTCTGAAACTATTAATGTTTTTCAGGTCTCTTATAGGGGGTGGTATATTGTTCCAACACTTAGTGGCTGCATATCGGAAACTGCCTCGGAAGGCTGCAGATGCGTGTCGTGAGGTGAATAAAACAATCTCACACCGCCGACCTCCACGAGACCTGGTTAAAGAGAGCTTCTCAAATAAATATATTGGGGCTTTATATGTAGTTTACAATACCGAAAAGTAAAGAAGCAAGGTGAAGCTTACGGCGATGGTGCATTTTGACACACTATTCATTAAATTATTATTAGTGCTATTAAATTGGAATCAAATTTTCGTTTTTCGAATAAAGCCTAATACTTTGCGAAGTTTTTGCTTACTTACATTAGGAAGTTAGGGAATAATTGATTTTTCTTGTTTGATTCTCTGTTGAGGACTTTTCGATGTGTTTGGAAGTGTGAGAGTTTCTGTCAGTGGTTATTCTACCTCCTATTAATGACGCAGTACCAGTATATATACTAAGGAATATAGCGTGGTAAACTTATACTATTTAGGTAATTATAAGCTACATCAAAAGGACCTTATGGCAAGTGGCGCTTACGCTTTTTTTGCTTGAAATTATATTGCATCTGTACAACTATAAAGTAAGCACGTGCCTACATAAGGTCCTTTTTGATTCGGATTATCACATACATGTAAAAAGGAATACGATAAGATGCTTGTAATGCCTACATGCAAGTTATTGTAATCGCGTATTGCAAATTTCAGCTCCCAAATGAGTGATCACAGCAGATACTTAGCTATGCCTGCCTTCTGAATTTGCAGAATTACTGACCAAATTGTTATAAGACCTAGTACATAAATAATGATAATGTTTAAGAGTTTTGTTTATTGTTTTTTCTGTGTGTTGCTGTTGACGATTTATATTTGAATAAATTATTTTCTTAACTATATTATTTAGTACATTACCTTACGCTTCCTGTATTAGGTATGTACATACTCGTACTAACTTGCTAACTTATTTATTAATACAAGGTGCAAAAAAACAGTGGTGTACCGTTTAAGGACATAATTAAAAGACAAAGTAGTAGAAAAAAAATTTTGACGCTATTTTTTTTCACATGGGACACGTCACGTCATCCCAGCCGGCCGACCCTCCATACAAAACCAAATTTTTTTAGCGTGATTTTTTCAATTGTTTATTATAATTAACTAGCTTTCCGCTAAATCATTTAGCATTTTTGCTAAATCTTGTATAATTTAGCAAACATCTGTTAAATTTTACCCACAACATGACAACACAAGCCTTATTGAGCTTACTGTGGGACTAGGTTGATTTGTGTAAGATTGTCCCATTCATCATCATCAACATCATCATCTCAGCCATAAGACGTCCACTGCTGAACATAGGCCTCCCCCTTGGACCTCCACACGTACCGGTTGGAAGCGACCCGCATCCAGCGTCTTCCGGCGACCAAGATCGTCTGTCCATCTTGTGGGTGGATGTCCTACGCTGCGCTTGCTAGTCCGTGGTCTCCACTCGAGCACTCCCATTATATTTATTTATTTAGTCTCAAAAGGCGAAAACGGCGGATATCGACAGTATTTTAGATTTGACATACACTGACGTTTACGAATAACACCCATAAAACATTTTTTGTTAAAAATAAAATATTGAATAAAATTCGACCTCGAGTGAGCGGAACTGAATGCGGCAGCGGAAAGCGGAATTGCAGAAATAACAATAAATACTGCCTTATTACAAGGAAAGGCAGTGTGTTGAATAACGAAGTAAGGCGAATACTTAATTATTACGTTTAGGCTGCGTTTCCACCAGAGATGAGCGGGGATGCGTTGCGACGAATGTGTTTGTTGAGCACCAATAGAATCACTTCATTTGTTTATCCTAGCACAGCGCAGCTCTATGATTGGTTCTTTAAAAACACATTCCACGCAACGCATGCTCGCTCATATCTGGTGGAAACGCACCCTTATTTTCTGACAGCTCATTTATTTATATTTACGCAAATATTTATTTCTTTAAGTCGGAAAGATTATAAGTTTTGAACGAGTTAACTTATACCATCGAGGGAAAGCATACCATGAAGTTTTTCGGACTGTCATAATAGGCAAATCTAAGGCTATGCCGGTTAATCCTAAGATTTAGAAATTCTGTAAATCTTAGGATTAACCGGCATAGCATTAGATTAATGGACTGTTTCACAATCTCCACTTAAAGCATATCTGTCAGATAAATGTTTGCTGTCCTTTTTTTATATGACTGGAGAAAAGGATAGCAATAATTTTAACTGGCAGATAGTTTATCTGGAGATTGTGAAACAGGCCCTTATAAGCATACATATTTACTTGTACATGTAGGTATATTATACTCTGTGGATTCAAGTCCAAAATACAAGGTGTAACAAAAATGCAGGATCGTATTCTAATTATGAAAAAGTAAGAAAATAGATATTTGTACAACAAGAGAAGAAAGTTCATATTTACTTCGAGTGCTAATTTTGAGTCCTGAGCAAGCGAAAGATTCTATAATAGAATCACGAGCGTAGCGAGTGATTCTAATTTAGAATCTTGAGCGTAGAGACGGACTCAAAAGTACAAGATGTAAATAACTTTATTCTCATATTGAACATACTATTTTTCACCTCAGCAGTGAGAAGACATGGAAAAATACAACCTGGGTGATGCTGAATCCTTCTTTGTCACTTTTTTCACTTGTATTTATTATAATATTCTTACATTTGAGTTCAAAAACCTCAATTATAAGTTAATAACACAAAAAATAATCAAAATAAATTAAATATTTTTAAAATATCTATACCGCCATTTTGACTTTGGTCAATTTTTTTTTATCTGCGTTCCGTAACTACTGTTTGATCACAATACGAAAGATTGTTGTAAGTACCTAATAATATTTTTCACATGATAATCTTGTAATTTTTCCGTTTATACTTATTTGATCTTGAAATAAAGAACGTAAATTATTTTAGGTGTTGTTTGGTTAAACATTTCAAAATTAAAATTTGTTTAAATTATGGGTGAAATTAAATTGAAATTTTGAAAATCTTTTCCATATGTGTAGTTTTATTTGGCGGTGCGCTTTTTTGTGCTTTTCAGTCACGAGCGCTTTTTTATTTGAGTTTCGTGGACTGTAGGTTGGTTCAGCGGATGAAGCTTTACATCAATATAACACTCAACAGTAATGAAAGGAAAATAGCGGGAAAATGGGAGATTCACACTCACTTACTTGAAAAATGTCCGTTTTGGGAATGCCGGCACGTGTGTACTGCGATCACCGCTGACGAGCTGACTTTTTCACCAAGGCCTTGGACTTTTCTAGTTCACTTCGACAAACACTCAAACACACACAGTTTTTAAATAGATTGTTCGATTAACACATGATTAAATTGATTTTTATTGATAATGGCTAGAGCGATTTCGGCGCGGATCGCTGCGAGGCCATATTGGAAGAACAGTATCTGCTAGATGTCGCTCGTAGTACGAGTGCGAGCGAAAAAACGATATACACGAGTGTGAATATGTAGGAGCGGGATAGGTATAAGGAGGATTTTTTAAGAGCGTTCAAATATTAATTATTTGCTAAAACGAAACTCAACAACCCCGCGGGCTTGAAGGATTCCCTTCAAAAGAAAAAAAAGGACAACTTAATATATTAAGAAATAGAAAAAAAAATTAAATACTAAGTACTTTATGCTTGACTTACCTATAGACTAAATATTTATGATAAGAGTTAGTACTAATGAAGTTAGCATAAATGAAACCCTACTGCGTAGGCAGTGGGCATAACCGCACTACAGGTCGTTCTAATTTGACTCCCCGCGTTTGCACCTCCGCAACTCGTATGACTCCGTCTCGACCAGGAAAAAGGCGCGTTATAACGCCAATAGGCCATTGCAAGGGCGGTGTATTATTAACGTTGATAAGCACAACAGTTCCTACGGCTAACGGCTTAGCTGGAGTATTCCATTTTTCCCTGCTCTGCAAGTTGTGAAGGTATTCCGTTCGGAAACGTTTCCAAAAAGATTGGACAATTGAATCTAACAACGAATACCGGGTTAAAAGGTCCGTTCGTTCCTGACTCAAATCGGCTGCGGGTAAGTGCTGCAAGGGTGCAGTACATATGAAGTGAGCGGGAGTTAGCGCAGTAGGTTCCGATGGATCGGAACTCAAAACGTAGAGAGGTCTACTGTTAAGCTGACTCTCGATCTGAATTGTCACGGTTAATAGTTCCTGAAAAGTCAAAATTTGTTTGCCTATGACGCGGTGAAGATGCGTTTTAAAGCATTTTATATTACTTTCCCATGCGCCTCCGAAGTGAGGTGCGTTGGGAGGGTTTAAACGCCACGTTATACGATGCTTTAAGAGCTCCTCGTGAAACGTTTTATAATAATCTTCGGTGCGAAGAAATGAGTAAAGTTCTTTAAGGTAAGCTTTAGAGCCTACAAAGTTTGTGCCATGATCACAATATAGCACCTGGCACGGTCCACGGCGGGAAATAAATCTTTTGAAGGCATCTAAGAATGCCTCAGAACTGAGCGACGTAACGAGTTCAGTATGAACTGCCTTCGTCACCATACAAATGAAGAGACACAGCCATGCCTTTTGGCTTTGTGCCCCACGCTTTCTGACCATCGTAATGTAAAAAGGACCGGCATAATCGACCCCCGTATGCGTGAATGCTTTACTTTCGTTAACGTGACACTCTGGCAGGTCTACCATAGAAGGAAACGTATTGGTCGGATTAACTTTGAAACAAGCGTTACATTTGTGAAAGCGCTGTCTCACAATTCGTCGTGCTGACAAAATCCAATATTTCTGTCTCAAAATAGAAAGCAGAAGTTGCGGGCCGGCGTGCAAGTTTTCGCGATGGCAAAAATCAATTAAAAGCTCAATAAGGTGCCCTTTCTTGGGCAACAGTGCGGGATGTTTACTAGAATAATCTAGCGAAGAGTTGCCTAGACGTCCACCCACTCGTAGAACGTCATCAGCGATAAAAGGAAATAATTTGCGAAGTGCGGGTGAGCATACCTTGCCATTTTTAATATTACGTAAATCGCTAGCAAATGAAGTTTGTTGAATGACCTTAACAACGAACAATTCTAACGCGTCCAGATCAGAGGCAGTGATTTCGCTACCTCGTGGTAATTTTTTGATGAATCTTAAAACATGGACCACTGATTTGAGAAACCGGTGCCATGAAGAAAACCTTTCACCTAACTCCAGGAGCCAGTGACTGTTGTTGCTTTCATTAGTAGCAACAAAAGAGACAACTTTTTCCTCAGAAAGTGCCTTAGCTGTGGGCGAAAACTTAGTTATAGGCCATTCGTTAACTGGTAAAGATGCCCAGGACGGACCGTTAAACCAGAGACTATGGTCCTTTAAGCGGGAAGGAAGAAGCCCGCGAGACAAACAATCTGCAGGGTTCTCAGATCCGGACACATGATAGAAATGCTCCGGTGCGTAATTTGTCTGACATTGAGCGATGCGGTTGGCCACATAGGTAGCGAACCTATGCGGTGATGAGTGCACCCAGCATAAAGCGACCTCTGAGTCTGAAAATGCGTAGACATTATCAATGCTGTGGCGTTCTGATAATGTGTCATGGACGATACGAAGCAACCTTGACATTAAAACAACTGCACAAAGTTCCAAACGCGCAACAGTCACCGTCTTCACCGGCGCTACTTTCGACTTGGAGCAAATTAAGCGAACGACGGGATGCTGATTGTCCGTAACGACGTGTGCGTAAATGACACAGCCGTACGCTTTTTCACTTGCGTCAGCAAAAGCAATAAGTGTTACCTTTGAGGTTTTTTCAATGCCTAGATGTCGAGAAAATTTTATATCCGAAATAAGAGGCAGTTCGCTGACAAACTGGTGCCATAAACTTGAAATGTGCTGAGGTGGCAATTCATCCCAGCCCTGTTTCAACAGCCACAACTCCTTTATGAGGAGTTTCGAATAAAGGATAGCGGGCCCTACTAGGCCAAGAACGTCATACAAGCGGGCGGTGGCAGAAAGAATGGCTCTTTTCGTGCCTGTGAGCGGAGGAGGTGAGACAGTGAAAACGAATTCATCTGACCCAGGAAGCCATTGAAGGCCAAGTATCTTAAGAGAGCCGCTGTCATCGAAAGAGACTGATTCAGACTGGCGATGGGTTGCGGGAATGTGTTCCAGCAACTCAGGAGAGTTGCTAGTCCATTTAACTAGATCAAACCCACCAGCCTTGAATAGACTAATTAACTGGGTCGCTGTCGCAACTGCTTCCTCGTGGGAAGAAGCAGAGGAAGCTAGATCGTCCATGTAAACGTCTCTTTCAAGGACATCGGCTGCGAGCGGGTACCTATCACGATCGTCGCTAGCGAGCTGACGAAGTGTGCGCAATGCAAGGAATGGAGAAGATCGAAGACCGAAAGCGACACGGTTAAAACAGAACGTTTGTAGCGGTTCTTCGGGCGAAAAGCGATATAATATCCTTTGAAAGGAGCGGTGCGGAGGATATACTTCGATACATAAGTACATTTGCCGAACATCGGCGAAAAAAGCAATGCGGAATATGCGGACGTTCAGAAGAATCTGAAAAATATCGGCCTGCAAATTGCAACCAGTATGTAGAAGGTCATTCAAGGACAGACCGCTGTCCGTCTTACAACTTCCATCTAGAACCAAACGCACTTTAGTAGTGGTTTTGTCGTTGCGAATTACAGGGTGATGCGGAAGATGGAAACCTGGGCTGAGGAGTTCCTCAGAAGGAACCAGAGAAATAATTCCCTTATCCAAATAATCGAGAATAATCTCATTATAACTTTTATGAAGTTGCGGGTTGCGAGAAAACTAGTTTTCGAGCATTAAGAATCTCTTTTTTGCGGTTAGAAAAGAATTGCCTAAAGCGTTAGGACTTTCTTTGAAAGGAAGATCCACAGCGTAAGAACCATTATCGTTACGCGTGGTAGTTGCGGTGAATATTTATTCACATGCCTGATCGTCAGGGCTTAAAAACTTTTTATTTGGAACTTCTTCTTGAGTCCAAAACTTTTCCAGACTTTGGTTAAGCGGTTCGTGCGTGAACGCACAGAAAGCACGCGTCTCGGATTGCGGTGAGGATGGCCAATCGCTGTCTCCCATAATTATATAACCTAGAGTAGTCTCTATGGCTGTCGGTAAGCCAGCGTTACGAATTTTGTGATCCAGTAAAATTTCGCAAAAGAAATTTACACCTAAGAGCATGTCAATAGGTCCAGGTTCGTTAAAGTTATCGTCTGCCAGAGGCAAATTTTCAAACAATTTTACGACCGATAAATCGAATGGCTCCTCTGGTAATTCTGACGTAATCTTTTCCATTACGAGCGGTTTTGCCGAGTAGACATGAGGATTGTCAAACCTAGAGCTAAACATTACCGTTGCAAGACCTAATATTTTTTCTGAAATATTTCCGATGCCTTTAACCGTCGAATAACGATTTTTATTTGAAATTGGCAAAGATAAGCGTTTGCAACAGTCAAGAGTAATGTAATCCTTTTGCGATCCAGGATCAATAAAAACTCGCAAATATTCGCCAGAAGCATTATTTGCTTTTATAAGTTTAACCTTTGCCGTAGCTAAAAAGGACAGTCAGCGTCATCAGAATCGGCTGACTCGCTGCCACACGGCGCGGATGCCACATGGCTTAAAGTGGATCTAGGTTGCGAACGATTATCGACCATATTTCCTTGAGCGCTCGGTTGCGTATCGTTTGTCGATTTATTATCATCTGCGCAAGCGGGTGGCGAAGGCGGCACTAAACTGGAAGAACAGTTTTGTGGCGGCGATTGGTTATTTACTGGCGAATTGAAATGAAGCAATGTGTGATGCCTAGATGCACACACACTGCAGGTTCGTTGAGAACTACAAGCGGACATTTTATGTTTGTAACTAAGACAATTATTACAAACTGAATTCGATTTTACGAATTTATACCTTTCATGCGGTGTCATTTTTGCAAAAACGGAACACTGATACAAATGTTCATGTTTATCGGTTTTACACAATTGACAAATTGGTGTCTGGGCGGGTCGCGTACTGACAAAAGATTTGGTTTGAATGTTTTTTGGAGTAGGCAAACTTTTATCATGACTAGTAGATTTGTAGATTTAGACGCGGGAAAATTTTGTTTTGACATCGAGTGAGGTACGACCTTGGTCTGCTCTTTGATAAACTCAACAAGGTTAGCATAAGATGGGCACTTTTCTTTGCGATAAAACATTTCGAACAATTTAACAGATTCCGAATCCAATCTTTGTAATGCGAGATGTAAAAAGAGGAAATCTGCCAAGTCTTTCAACTTGAGCGCCTTCAACGCCCACAGATGCGTCGAATTTGCATAGAAAAGCATCCAAATTTGCTTCCGACCCGGTCGGTATAGTTTTAAAATTTAATAACTGATTAGCGTAACCAGCCGCTAGCGCGCGTTTATCCTCATATTTATCAATAAGAGATTGCCATATGATGAGATAGTTCTCACCTGTGGCGGGCAGTCCGGCACACACGGACTTCGCCTTGTCAGTCAATTTACCTACTAAAAACTGCACGCGTTCGCTGTCAGATAGACGCGGGTTGTTATGAATAACACTTTTGAATTGTTCATAAAATAAAGGCCAATTCTGAATCTCACCGTTAAATGGTAACAGTTCAATAGCGGGCAACTTATGTTTCACGGCATAAGATTGACTTTTTTGTACCTCATTCATATTTTCTTTTATGTCAGCATGCACGCGTTTTATTTGACAATAAATCTCATCAAAAGAGATCAAAGGTTGATAATTTTTTTTTTTTTTTTTTTTTTTTTTTTATACCACGACGGTGGCAAACAAGCATACGGCCCGCCTGATGGTAAGCAGCTACCGTAACCTATGGACGCCTGCAACTCCAAAGGCGTCACATGCGCGTTGCCGACCCTTTACAAAAAGGAGGATTCACTGTGTTGACGACTAAAGGAACAAGAAGGTCCCTCATCGTCAACACACTGGGTCCTCTTTGAGCTCTTTAACTTAATTAACCATGGCATTAGGTTTTTGTTGGATTAATCGCGAGTTATAAGTGTCTAAAACACGTTCAAAATCAGACCGCAACTGGTCTAAACCTGTGACATTATTTAAAAACATATTGCGTTGTATGTCATCTTGTTGCGCCTTAAGTGATAAGGTATAAATATTTTGTAAACGCGTAAAATACGCATTGCGTTTACCTTCGAGAATGACAAGTTCACCGGGCCCGCTGGCTGCATCTTTGTTTTCATCTCCGTGCATGGTCACAACTTGTTACTAAGCGGCAATTTACAACAAATATACGTACAGTAATTAAGCTTACAGAAAGCGGCGGTAACTATTCAATGCGGCACTAAATTGAACCTTAGTACAACTGAAATACAAGCCAGTTGAAATTTTAATATTATTTCTCCTAAATTAAAGAACTAAGCAACGAAATTGTTGAATTTACGTATTATAAACGACAAATACTCGATATGCAATTTAAAGTAATGAAAGTGCGTAAAATTATAATATGATGATATTATACGGTTTGCGGAAGAAGGTCGTAACTACATACAATGTAAGCGGCGCTTACGACCTTTCATATGTGCGGGAAGAAGGCCGTAACTGCATACGATATAAACGACGCTTACGACCTTTGACTGTGAACTTTCAATCGAACAATCGAAAGGAACGAACCTTAAATTTTCGGGTAGGTACAATATAACTATGCGGAATACTTACTTGTGTTTGAGCGAAGACTAATGAAATCTCGTATTAGGTACTGCGTTTAGAATTGGTAAAACTAGGTAATTATACTTATAATGCCGATTTGCGGAAGCGAAAAAACGAAAAATCAAATCAGTTACCTGCGGTGCGGGTGCGAAATAAATGAAAAATAAGATGATAACTAATTTGATGAATCAAGCATAAAGTATGTACTTAGTATGTAGCCCAGATTTATTTCGAAGTGAATAATAAGGAGTGTGATATTACCTACCTACTGTTATTTGATTTATTAAGTAGCAACTATAGAATATTATTAGATTGCAAAACAGACTAAATAAATAATCCGTGGTCGGAGGACCAAAACATATGGGTGAAATTAAATTGAAACTTTGAAAATCTTTTCCATATGTGTAGTTTTATTTGGCGGTGCGCTTTTTTGTGCTTTTCAGTCACGAGCGCTTTTTTATTTGAGTTTCGTGGACTGTAGGTTGGTTCAGCGGATGTAGCTTTAAGTACATCAATATAACACTCAACAGTAATGAAAGGAAAATAGCGGGAAAATGGGAGATTCACACTCACTTACTTGAAAAATGTCCGTTTTGGGAATGCCGGCACGTGTGTACTGCGATCACCGCTGACGAGCTGACTTTTTCACCAAGGCCTTGGACTTTTCTAGTTCACTTCGACAAACACTCAAACACACACAGTTTTTATATAGATTGTTCGATTAACACATGATTAAATTGATTTTTATTGATTAATGGCTAGAGCGATTTCGGCGCGGATCGCTGCGAGGCCATATTGGAAGAACAGTATCTGCTAGATGTCGCTCGTAGTACGAGTGCGAGCGAAAAAACGATATACACGAGTGTGAATATGTAGGAGCGGGATAGGTATAAGGAG
Organism: Pammene aurita; assembly: GCA_947086415.1. Lineage (NCBI taxonomy): Eukaryota > Metazoa > Arthropoda > Insecta > Lepidoptera > Tortricidae > Pammene > Pammene aurita. Next base: position 31,848,892 of record OX352308.1, read on the forward strand.
GATTTTTTAAGAGCGTTCAAATATTAATTATTTGCTAAAACGAAACTCAACAAATTATATTTACAAATTAGTACTTCTGCGCATTTCGGAACGTTTCATTCTGACTCTGTTTCAGGGGTCGAATCGAAAGTTCAGAATACGAATTAAAATTAAATAAAATTTGATTGAATGACGTTTAAAATATTTCTGTCTCTCTCTCTATTTACTAATGACGTGAAAAAGGCAACACGAATAGCTTCCGAGTAGGTATTTCGAATTTGTATTAGACCTCGCGCGCGGATTGACATTGTAATTCCAAGGTCAACAAGGTCATTTTGTCTCACGCTCGCAGCAAAATTGAGTTTTGCTCACTGTTTTTAGGTATCAAAGATCCCTCGTTCCTGCTGCTGAGGTGAAAAATAAATTTATGCGAAAAAGAAAATTGGTTTTGTATGGAGGGTCAGCAGGGATGACGTGTCGCATACAACAAAAAATCTCCAACTCTTTCTTAGTCGCATTGCATTACCAATTATGCCCTTAAACTTTTGTGACACCTGTATTTTTAGACTTGAAGTAGGTAACAAAGTACAGTAATTAGTACCAATAAGTGAAATAATACCTCCTTTACGACGCGCAGTTGGCTAAAAAAAACTCTTAACCAACTTTCCCCACTAAGAGACTGCAAATAATCGCGCTCGCCGTTAAAGGGTTAACTCGGAGTCCATCTAACTTGGCCGGTTTGTAACTGGATTACTTGGCGAAAGAACCTTTGTTTGAAGGCTCACGAAGTTTTGATTGAGTCCGGAGCCCGAGCGGCATTCCGGTTCTAAAATTCTGTCATTGATTTCGTAGGGTTTCACTACTTTTCAGAAAAAATATGGGCTGTTTTTAATACAAAATGATCACTTGTGACGGTCAATTAAAACTGATGTTATATCTTCAAACGTTATAAAACCGATAAAACATTTGGAATATTTTTAATGACGATAAACGCGCAAAAACATACGCAGATGATGTCACAATCACAGAGAAACAAACATCTCGTTGGTTATGATTCCGAAATGTCAAATCCATACAATCTATAATACAGATTCTATAGGTCTTATCTTATCTTATTTGATTCGGGGGCCCATATGGATACACTTCGATCCAAAGGGATCTTTTGTGTACTTGCCCCCTAGTACACTTTCTCAAGAGCTTTTTCAACCATCTCCATGTGTTGGATAATGGAGCTCAAGGGCAGTGCTTTGAGGTCCTCTGGATCTGGATAGCCAGTTCCAAAGTCCCTCATTCTTTGTCTGGCAAGAGCGTGACATTCACATATTAAGCGTTTCATTGTTTCTTCCTCTTCGCCACACATTCAACAATCAGTGTTATCTGACAGTCCCATTTTAGCCAATACACCTTTCACAGCGTAGTGGCCTGTTAAAACTCCTGTTATGATTATGCTATAGGTAGACCTATACGTCAACGTCAGATATGATTTCAAAATGGCCGTTAAAAAGCATCATTTAATGTGTAGATTTGTATCCTTATTGTTTTTTTTTTTAATCGAATCGTTATTAATCTTATTTTGTTATACATTTCTTTCTGAAATTGATCATTATGATGTTCCTCCTTGAACCTAAATAAACTCGAGCGAGATACATTATAAATATCAAGTCAATGATTGCAAAAGCAAATCTGAATGCCGCTCCGTGAAACAGTGAAGTTTCCGAAAACTACAAATTGCGTTGCGACTTTCAGTAGTTAGTTAAAAACTGTAATAGTGAGTGGCAGAAAAGGTACGATGTACCTTTGAAAGGAAACATAATATTCAGGAGTTTCAGTTTGTTTATTTTTATACTATGACAGTGGCAAACAAACATACGACTCGCCTGATGGTAAGCAGCTGCTCTACTGTCCAATGGACGTCTGCAACAGGTGTTACATGGTTACATGGTGGTACATGGTGTTACAAGCACGTACGACACTTTAGAACAGAAGGTTTACTGTGTTGACGGTTAAAGATACAAGAGGGTATCTCCTTTTAGAGCTCTATTCTAGGGTCCCTCCTTTTAGAGCGATATTCTAGGGTCCCTCCTTTTAGTTCTATTCTAGAGCTTTAGTTTTAGTTCTATTCCTTTTAGAGCTCTATTCTAGTTCCTCCTTTTAGAGTTCTATTCCAGGGTGCATCCTTTTAGAGCCCTATTCTAGGGTGCCTCCTTTTAGAGCTCTATTATAGGGTCCCTCATTTTAGAGTTCTATTAGGGTCCCTCCTTTTAGAGCTCTATTCTAGGGTCCCTCCTTTTAGAGCTGTATGCTAGGGTCCCTCCTTTTAGAGCTCTATTCTAGAGTGCATCCTTTTAGAGCACTATTTTACCGCACATCCATTTAGAGCTCTATTTTACCGCGCATCCTTTTAGAGCTCTATTTTAGAATGTATCCTTTTAGAGCTCTGTTCTAGGGTGCATCCTTTTAGAGCTCTATTCGAACGAGCGGAGCATAAGCGAAGTTCTTACAGATTAAATTCGGATGTAACGCAGAACAGTCAGATGTCTACCTATAGACGTCTGTGCATTTCGATGGCTATTTGAATTTTCGAACGAGCGGAACGTAAGCGAAGCGAAGTACTTACAAACAAATTCGGACACAACTGTTACCCTTTTTGATTTAGACCGTTTGTTCCATGATCCACGATAACTGTAGTGACGTTTTTCTGATCTTTATGAAATTTGTTGGGGTTGTAGCTGAGATACATATAATTTGAGAGTTCATATATGAGCAGGATCGATCAAGGGGTTATGGAGTTAGAAAGCGAAAAACGATCTTCATTAGGATATTGTTATCGAATGAGGGGAGCGTAAGCGAAGTAAAGTAGGCTGCTGCCTACGAAGCAGGAGGTGCCGGGTTTGAATCCTGGTCAGGGCATTTATTTGTGTGTTGATCGCAGATATTTGTTTCTGAGTTATGGATGTTTTCTATGTATTTAAGAATTTATCCATATTTATCTATTATATATATCGTCGTCTAGTACCCATCATACCACAAGCCTTATTGAGCTTACTGTGGGCTTAGGTCGATTTGTGTAAGATTGTCCTATAATATAATTTTTTTACAGGCAACTTCGGAGTTCGGGCACAACGGAGCTGTCACCTAGATGTCTGTGCATGTTGTTGGCTTTTAGATCTTGAATAGTTGTTCCGCGATAGCTTTAGTATCCCTTTTCTGTTCATTATGAAAATTGGTGAGGTTGTAGCAGAGATAAGTACAATTTGAGAGTTCATTTATGAGCAGGATTGATCAAGGGATTATAAAGTTAGAAAGCGAAAAACAATCTTCATTAGCGTCTTGTTATATTGATCAAATTTGCAAGTACATCGCGAGTTCTCAGTTCGACGCGGACTACTATTAATATTAGTAGGTAATAGGGATATATTACCTACTATATTAGTACGTTGCGGATGCTACGCAAGCATCTGCTGAAACATGAATTACGAGTAGATTAGCATCCATCATAATAATAATTATAGTATTTATGAAATATGTAGTAGTATATATATTGTAAGTATTTCAGTAAAACAACCACGAAACGACTTAGCGAAGAGGCAAACTAAACACAGAAGTAGTTCCAAAAAACGTCGTCAGATGTAGCGTTATGCTCAGTGATCGGAATAGGTAGTGCCATTTCGGGTGAATGACCTTAAACATTGTAAATAACATGGATAAGACTTGAGATTCTCCGACATATTTCTCACAGAAAATTTTCTTCAAAACGCAAAAGTTAAAAAATTATAAATACATCATTTATTTAAAATTACTTTTGTTTAACAGTTACAATTAACAATTATTATTATTATTATTATAGCCTTTTTATTCCTTAATAAACAAACAGTATTTTTACATATTAGTTCGTAATTACATAATTGTATAAAATTAAATTATTATTTCATTTCATGCATTATTTTTTATATACTTAATATATTTCTCGCAATTAACAATAATACAATCATAAAATAAAACACGAAACATCAACATCATTATTTTAAATGAGCATAATTAAATTATTAATTTCTTTGAAATTATAGTAGTAAACCATATTTTTTATCAATATTTTCTACTGTCAATCTATTTCTTTTGACGTTCGATATTTAACTGAAACCACATTTTTCATACTTACGTTAGGCATACGGTTCTTTGAAACATTTTTTAAACCTAACACAAACTTTAAATTTTCATATCGAATCCCGGGGTTAAAAACTGTATCCATACTAAGCTTACGCACCGAAGTCCCGCGAAATGGCACTACCAATTCCGATCACTGGAAGATAGGAGTTAAAAAGAAGATATACATACGAGTATATACTGTAGCATAACTTATGCTACAGTATATACTCGTATGTATATCTTCTTTTTAACTCATCTTATTTGTGTACATCTACATGTAAATAGTTTATTTATATTATTCATCTATATTTATGATATTTTTTACATTTTATTTAGTTTATAGTTTAGTTTTGTTTTAAATAGGTATGTTTTAGTTGTTAGTCTAATTTATATTCTTGTATATCCTACCAATAAAGTTCATTATTTCATCTGTTCGTTTAATGAAAGTTTAAAGTTAATACATTCCTAATTTATTATTTGCACCACATTTGCCTTTCTCTGTTTAACCCTGTGGTTGACTGGTAGAGAATGCCTTTAGGCATTAAGTCTGCCATTTGTACATAATTTACATTGTATTTTGTGCAATAAATTTTAAAACAAATATAATATCAAATGTCATGTATGTTCTTGTATTGGAAAGCGTGTTTCATTGAGCTGGCCCTAATATTTCCAAAATATCTTACTGCTAAACTACTAAACTTACTACTAAACTTAGGTAACCAATAAGTCCAATAACAATACTCTATCGGTAGTGAGCCAACCCTTAATTCGGGCCAGTACCCCCGAAAGGTGGAGTGGCCAAAGAACTCTTACCGTGGAGAGGGTTAACAAGCCGCATTGTGGTTCGAGTGTATTTACTTATCGCAATCTTGTACACTCGCCATCAAATATATCGGAGCGGCTAAGGTACTCAAAAATATCTGAACATGCACTTTATCGCCTTGAAAATAGAGGCGTTGTTCAGATATTTGTGACTACCTTCTACCCTCACCAAAACCAAAATTTTGATAATAAAAATAAAATAAAATAAAAATTGATTTCTCTCACAGCCACCTAATAGGGTCTAAATGTTTTCTTTTACAAAAAAAAATACAAAAACTCGACAAATATCGTTATTTTTTAAATCAAAAATCCATTATTTATAATATACATAATTAATATTGTCCTTTACTTCAATCTTACATAAATCCATTATATAAGTATTTGTCTAAATAGCAATTAATGTATATTTATTAGTTGCAATGCCTGTAGCATTGCAACTATTAAAAGCTCATCTCAACATCGTGTCCATTTTTAAAAAGATACAGAAGATTATCTCCCTGTCAGACCGCTCTCTGACTCTGTCCATCACTGGTAGTGAGAGCGGGACGGGTAATACTGGTTGGTAGTTAACGGGCTTTCAGAAATGGGGTCCCGTATTGTTCAATGAAGATTTTAGGTTAAGCGTTAACCTGCCAAGCCTTGTATCAAAGAGTTTCTTAAGGTTAGCATTTTTTAGGGTTCCGTAGTCAACTAGGAACCCTTATAGTTTCGCCATGTCTGCCCGTCCGTCCGTCCGTCCGTCCGTCCGCGGATAATCTCAGTGACCGTTAGCACTAGAAAGCTGAAATTTGGTACTAATATGTATATCAATCACGCCGACAAAGTGGTAAAATAAAAAGTGTTTTTTTTATTTTTATTAGGGTACCTCCCCTATACGTAAAGTGGGGAGTGATTTTTTTTTTAATTTCAACCCTAACGTGTGATATATTATTGGATAGGTATTTAAAAATGAATAGGGGTTTCCTAAAATCATTTTTCGATAATGTAAATATTTTCGGAAATAATCGCTCCAGAAGTAAAAAAATATGCGTCCCCCCCCCTCTAACTTTTGAACCATAAGTTTTAAAAATATGAAAAAAATCTCAAAAGTAGAACTTTATAAAAACTTTCTAGGAAAATTATTTTGAACTTGATAGGATGAATAGTTTTTGAAAAAAAAATACAAAATAATTTCTGAACTAAGTTTGTAATTTAACCGTATAAGCAGGTGTTTATTGTACCTGTAATTTCTACAAAATTACAATGAAATGACGTGCTTTCAAATAAAGTAAAAACGGTGAAAATCGGTTCACGCAATAAAGAATTATCCCATAAAAATCATCTTCCATACTTTATGCTCGCGCGCAATAGTTTACTTAATTTGCCGATAGATGTCGCTGTATGTGGAACTCTCATATCATATCCTACATGGCGGTGTTATTAACTCTTAAGTGGGGACACTTACTGTGACGGACGGAAAACTACGGAACCCTACAGTGAGCGTGGCCCGACACGCTCTTGGCCGGTTTTTTTTATAATGAGTGGTAAATAGAAAAAAAGTAAAGGTAAGTTTAAAAAACCAAGGGGTAAAAATAACCCAATCTGTGACGAAATATATACCATAGTCCGAGTTAAATGGATGCCTTACATCCGGAGTAGAACTCTATTACTCTGTCTATACTAAATTACCTACTTATGTAATGTATCCATAAAACAGAAGAAAGCATTAAGTTGTAGTAAGTACTTACCACTTATCACTAGAAGTAACTGCTATTAAACAATTGATTAATGCAAAAGGATTGTCATTTATAGAATCGGGAATTAACTATAATCGTGATTATACACACATCTGAAACGTGAAATTCCCAAGGGCGCTATATAGCTCCATTTCAGAGCATCATAAATAAAAAATATTTTTATATATACATTTTTGTCACTATACCTAACCTTTACCTCGTTTTTTCAGATAAGAAAAATAACGGTCGATTTCACCAATACATCTTTATGTTTTTCAGCCATATCAGGGGGAAATTTAAATGAGCCTGCTTTTTTCATTATTTTATTTATTTATTTATTTATTTAATCTTTATTGCACAATACGAGATGGTACAAATGGCGGACTTAATGCCATAAGGCATTCTCTACCAGTCAACCAATGGGCTAAACAGAAAGGTTAAGTAGGTGCAGGGTCCATTAAATATGACAGAATTAAAAGAGAAAAAAAAACTAACAATAGATACATATAAGCTATATTCATAAACTTACACAAATACATATAATAATAAACATACATACATATATTTTATATACCTTGTGTGAACCATTAGGAGGACGATGAAGAAAGCTTGTCAAGGAAATGCTTGCGCAACAAGCGCTTGATTATTAGTAATACGCTTAAGCCAATAAGATGCAAAATGGCGAATTTTAAAATCGTCCTCCCAAAAATCGCATTACGACAATCGCATGATTTTTATAATCTGAAAGTTTTATGTCGATGTCTGAAAATATAGGTTAGGTAGATATTTTTGATTTTGTATTAAGCAGAACGTCTGCTAACGATACAACAATGTTTAGAAATAAAGGAACTCGCAACTCTGGGATACATGCCCATCGCTCTGACCAACTGAGCTACCGAGAATTACCTTCAAGCTGCGAATTTCTGTACTATATCTTTTACGCGTCTTAGGGGGACGCTTAGCAACATCTGCCGAAGAAGTCTTACACTTCTCAACCGGTCCTCGGATTCCCAAGTTGTATTGAGAATTCACCGATAACAATGCGTTACCCCATACTACAATTAATGTTGTATTAAGCAGAACGTCTGCTAACGATATATATTTTTGAGTTTCTACTGTACGACATAAAAATACCTTTGTCAGGATTGTACAAGAAAACGCCATATCATATGATTATGATACAATCTTTATTATTAATATTCATCAAGACCCTTACATCGCGTAGTCACGGAACCCGCCGCATTTCCACCCCTTATTTACGATAAGTGTACGCCTGAGATACGATAACTACGTCAGTATGTTCGCTGCGTATCCCAAACCATAATTAACAGTTTTTGTGTTAGAACTTCCCTTGAAATATGTGAGGACATCACGTTTCATAGCGTTTTAGGGATGTATTGAGCGACAAAAAATATGTGTTCCTGTTTCTCAAAGTTGCCACGGTGGCAGTTTTGGTTTTCAAGTATGCCGAGTGAAAAACGGATTCATATCTTTCACTTGCGGAGATATGTATCACTCATATGTAGACTGAATATATTAAGGGAAGCACTGAACCCATCAACACCTTATGTTACCGTATGTTCTTTGTGAATAAATAATTTCATTCATTCATTCACTCATTTTGCTCATTTCGCTTAGTAGATCTTTTTTTTTTTTTTTTATACTACGACGGTGGCAAACAAGCATACGGCCCGCCTGATGGTAAGCAGCTACCGTAACCTATGGACGCCTGCAACTCCAAAGGAGTCACATGCGCGTTGCCGACCCTTTACAAAAAGGAGGATTCACTGTGTTGACGACTAAAGGAACAAGAAGGTCCCTCATCGTCAACACACTGGGTCCTCTTTGAGCTCTTTGTTCTGTTCGCATATTCGCATCGTCTCACTCGTTTGACTCGGCCGGCTTATTCGAATCATGAGTGGGAAAGAGCGAGCATGTAACACTGTAAACACTGAGATAGATGACTGATAAGTTACTGAGCGAGTTAAATATTCAGTGAGTTGGAGAGTGAGCGAGTTGAATCAAAAGACAGGGTGTTTGGCACATGACCCGTCAAATTTTTTTGGTGTGTAGGTGGTGTCATTTCCTTCCTTTCCGTCCTAGGAGCCTTGGGCCTCGGAGCCACGGTTCTGGACAAAAGATTTTTACATTTGAACGACCCATGTCTAATGCTGCGTGTAAGTTTGTTAGACTCGCAATAGCTAACATTCTCCTTCTTAGAATTCCGTACCAAAATGGTAAAAAGCAACCCTCATGGTGCGACTGTTTGTCTGTTTGTCCATCCGTCTATCAGTCAATTTGCTTCCAAACTACTCGACCAATTGAGCTGAAATTTTGTACGCATTGTGTAAGTCGGTGACCCACAAAGGTGGATGGACGGACTGGATCACTGGACGTATAACGTAAATTAATGAGTTTTACGTATAGGTGCTACTTTTGGGGGGTAAATTAGAAAAGGTATTATTTTTTTTTATAGTGTGACATTTTAATTAAAAGGGGTTGTTGAGAGAATCACAAATATATTTTTATAATTTTAAGATAACTAGTTTTGAAGTTATTCAAGAAAAAGGTGAAAGTTGACATCCTCTCCTTATGTCGGAAACTGAAGAGCCTAAATTTTTAAATAAAACATAGTTTTTTACCTATACTAGGTTGGATAATCTTATAACCACCGTACAGGCACCGGCCGGTCCAGAAAATGGACCAATCATGTAAAACTCCTCCTCTGGTTTTCAAGATTTATGTTTTCTTCAGTATACCTCATTAATTCTTAATGAACATTAATAGCAATATCTTTATTTGTAAATGGATGATAACGGGGTTGAAAGTCGCTGGAGGAGGCTAGTAATTTAACAAACAGCTACCAACTCGGAGTTTCTCTTTCCAGTGTGAATACAAAGCGACTGTTAATAATACGCGGGCGCCGGTAGCAGAGCCGGTAGCGGACCGGTTCCGGAACCGGGGATCCGTGGGCAGTTACAGAACCCTATATACAAGGTGAAACAAAAATAGTGGTGTTCTTTATAAGGGTATAATTGGTATTGTATTCTAATTATGAAAAACAAAGAACAAAAAATTTGAACGCGAAAAAAATTTCCATTGGATTTGGTTTTGTATGGCCGGCTGGGTTGACGTGACGTGTCCAATACAAAACTTTTTTTTTGCGTACACAAAAAAAATATTTTACTGTTCTTAGTCGCGAAACGACACCAATTACTGATTTAAACTTACACGATTTTCACTCATTATTTCCAAACCACCAGACGTCGTGAGTGTTGTGTGTAGGCAAAGTGACAACCCTAGCGTGAATGTGCATAATCGAGACCAACTGCAGGTAGTTCGAAAAACCCGCGCAGCTAGGAGATGCTGATACAATTCCTCGCCAGTCTGCCTGCGACCACGAGCGTTACGACACGCTCGAAACGTCAGGGAAATAATAAAAGTAAGTGTACGCGATTAAGTCCCATTTTTGTCAAAATGACACCAATTACGTCCTTAAATTTTCATAGGCCGTGAGTATAATAGAATCATATATTATGATCAGTTTGTTACTACCGAGCGACATCCATTCCATGTTACCCAACAAGCAACGTAAAGTATGTGTAACTAGAGTTCATTATAAAATAGTCTACAATAGTTAAGTGTAATAGAACTTGTTATCTCCATTAGTCATCAGTCTGTTACGTAACTTACGTAGGTATCTACAACTGTATATTACCTCTAATGTGTGTAAATGTAAAAATATTATTACCAAAATAGTAGAATAAATAGTACAATGGTGTAGGGTAAAATAAGTTTTCTGCCAACAAACTGCAGTGCAGTTTGGCAGATAGGTGAAATTGATTAAATGTATCTCTTTTTGTGAAAATAAAGATAAAGAAAAAAAAATGTATCACCTATTTTTGTGACACCTTGAATACGCTTGCCATGGTTTTGCTTGCCCTCCTCCAACTTACAGTTAAAGATACGCTTAGCCACCCTTCTCTCCGTCAACCTCGGAACACGGTCAGAAGGTCAGAACCTATGTATTTTATACCTCGATGTTATCATGTTTTTCAACCAACTTCAAGATTTGGAAGGTTTTCAGTTCGTCGGGGTCTTTGTTGCTTTTTCTTTGCTATTTTATTATTATTACTCGAAGATCGCTGATCGCTGAGTCTTTTTTACTTGACAGTTCCATTCTCATCAGGCTGGGATCTGATGGTGGGATCCTGGAGAACTCGAGGGAATTCTTCAAATATTATAGACACACCAAAAACGCTACTACTATTTGAGTATTTTTACAGAAGCTCGGGTATTTGCTCTTAGTAAAGTGGAATAGCCTTAGTGAACGGTTCATTTTCTTTCAAATTATTACCAGACCAAAGTAATCCTCCGTTGGTTAAAAATGTGCTTTACAACATAAAAATTTTGTTAATCATTTTTATTTTGACAGAACCCAAGATATAAATCTTTCCGCGCTTAACGCCCGTTGTTGTTATCGGATTTATATCGAGCTGCAAATTAATCGACGGTCATTTCTACCTGTAAAGGCGGCGACAAGTCGACAACCACCGGACGCCGCGGAAACTTAACACGGATAAAACCTGTTCTATTTGAAACTGGTTTTGAAACTCTTTAACGTTACTTGTGGCGGTCTTAGTTTATTTGGATTAATGTTGTTTTGACAAGTGACGAGCAAGGATAACTATCAAGTAAAAGGTCTGCCAATGCCTCGGTCACTCATAGCGCTGTGTTCCTGACTTCCTGCTGGTGAGTAAGGTTGCCAAAGAGCTCATAGAGGACCCAGTGTGTTGACAAGGGACCCTCCTTCAGCCGTCAACACTGTGAATCCTTCTTTTTGTAAAGCGCGCGTGACACCTCTGGAATTGCAGGCGTTTATAGGCTATGGCAGCTGCTTACCACCAGTCAGACCGTATTCTTGTTTGAAACCGTCGTGGTTTAAAAAAAATACAACGTAATACCTAAAATAAGATCATATGAAGGTTATTTTGAACACATCTTCACCTGCTGCCGACTGTACCGAGAGTTCGTAAGCAAATCCTACTTGTTTGTGTTGTTGTTTTGAATCTCGAAAGCTCCAAAAACAGCCATCTGAAGTCACTTGCACAACATTGCTCTTAATCATCAGCCGCTTAGAGCGTACCCGACGTAATCCCCGCAATCCCGCGATAGTGATGTCCGGATCCCGGGAATATTAGGGATATTCCCCTGAGTATTCCCAAAGAGGATGACTTAGGTCTCGGGAATTTGAGACTTACATGTCGGGAAGGTAGCCCCTTTCTAGCTAGAACTTTGTGTATACCTAAGTAAAATTGTTGGTATACTGCCGGTAAGTAATCTTCAATCTGAGGGCCTAAGATTCCAATCCGGTAAGTACTAAAGTTTTTTGATTTATATCGGTTTCCTCCTATCAAGAGTTAATAGACTAACAGTGAGGCATCTGAATCTTGAAACAAATCAAATTACTTTGTTCAATATTTTTTGATTTGCAATTTTTAAGTAGTTAGGTACACTACTATATATAAACTGAAAATAGATGTCATATACTTCCGAAAAAGTGACCAAGCCCTCCGGTCTCGGACATCGGAGGGCTTGGTCACTTTTTCTGAAGTATATGACATCTATTTTCAGTTTAACAGTGAGGCGTTCATTCGAAGGTCGCAGGTTTCAACCGCCAGGTTCGTACCACCGAATTTCTGGGAACTTATGCACGAAATATCATTTAATATTTAACAGTTACTTTCGGTGAAGGGAAAATATCGCGAAAAAACCTGCATATGTCCACGGAAAGTTGTGTAAGAACACACTTTGGGCTGACGCTGAATATGCCGATTCCTCACATGCAAGAGAGAGATGTCTCCAACAGTGAGGTTTATATTTCTCTGTATTGAAAGCCAGATGTCTCAATCGGATGTAGGGTTTTGCACGACGACTGTGAAATGTATGGAAGATCCGTCGGAAGCGAATCCAGATCCGAACAATTCCATACAATTTGGATCTAAAATTCCAAAAATCCAAAAACTAAATCTATATATTTTTACTCATCGTTAACACACCCTTGGGAATATTCCTAGGAACGTTCCCACAACACATCACTACCCGCACCCTCCCTCCCAAAATCCAAGTCATTGCGTCTGCGAGTAGATAACGTCGGGTAAGCCGGAGTGATTCTCGAAATGCGCGCCGTAAATATTTACTCTGTAATGGGTAGGCGAGAGTTCTTTTACTCTTTTAAACCTGGATTTATTTAATCTGGAAAGGGTTTAGTATACTTAACTATTATATATATTAAAGAAAATGAAAAAGTTGGCTATATATATTAACCCACAGAATATTTTTAAATTATACAAAAAACTCTTAGACGGAGAGCTGGCTACGTCAAATATGACACAATAATGAGAGCAATTAAACCCCTCTAGTTAATTTGCTATATTATGCTTGTTTTTAGATCCGGACATCTGGCGGCTGTAAAGTGGTGGAGGTCAAAGAATGCCAATAACTTGAAGGAAACAAATCTTAGATTTCTGGGTTTCATACAATATTATGGGAAATTATGTCATTAATTAGGTTATATTATAGCCAGGAGTTTATGTTAGGGGAAAGTAGTGCCAAATGACGTATAATGCAATTTATAGCCTGTCGCCTATTGTTTTTGTTTCCGCAAATACACAATGTTTTTTGTTCTCATGTTAAAATATAGGTCCAGCCCTCTATAAATTACATAACTTCGGCAGTTTTTCCCTATTTTTGTATTACTTTTTTCCAACTGAAAAAAATTGTTGGTCTTTCACTCTGACATCTACCCATTAAAAGCTGCCAGATGCCCGGATCTATCAATAAGGATGGTAAAACAATCTAACTAGTTAGGTTTAAATGCTCTCATTATTGTGTCATATCTGGCGTGGCCAGCTCTTATTCCATTTTTTTTTATTTCATAAATTTAGGTATACAAAATGATCTAAAGGATGGGGCCGCCCGGTAAGCATGCCAATGCCTGTGACACCGCTCTTCCTTAGGCACTATGTATAAATTGTGTACTACTCATTAATAAATTTTAACCTATCTAATAATCAACTAACTTGAGGAAGACGGACGTAGGTTGAAAGATCAGATGGACATGGCAGGTGCTTTCGTAAATTCACTAGGCGCTCACGCAAATTCCTAGGATTTGGTTGCGGAGCGGCCTCCGGGTTACTTAAGCCTATGCTAAAATTCCGGAATTTAATAAACGTTAGGAAGATGATGAATTGCCATAAGTATGTCAATTTAAACGAAACTGTTTACATTCTGCAGCGAGTAGAAGAAAACATTAATCACTATTTTGACATTCAGTTAAATATCAAATAGTAAACAGAAATGTGTTGTTGTGTACGTCAGCCACAATAGTTAAATCAAACGTCATAATACCAAAAGTGATAAATCATTAATCATACAATTAAACCCAAAATTCAGTATATATATATATATATAGAATCGTAAAACAGCTGTAAAATTGTGCCAATAGTATCAACGGTTGGTCCTGCGAGCCGGATCGCAAGTCCCCAGAGTATAAAGCCCTACACCGGTATCCCAGTGGCGTGAGGGTAATATTTAACAAACCAGTGCAAAGCGGCCTTCGTTTACTCAAATTTAAGGTAAGGTAATGGTCAAAGTTAATCTGGTTTCTAGGTAGCAAGATGGCGTTAGGAAGACTATAGTCTTGATGGAGCACTATACCCAGGAGATTGTTGAGACTAATCTTATCTGTAATCTTTGCTCTTGTCCTTAAGGGATGCTTTATCCATCATCGTTCAAGGAACTGCTATTTATTTCTTTTAGGTGACTTGCAAGAAAGTTGACGTCTACGCTCGAGAGCAATGAAAAAGGAGTCATAAGGGGGTTATTTACGTATAAAATGAGCCATTTTCCTCATTATTTACTGTAAAAGTTTACCGACTTATATCGAATTTAGAAAAATTAATTATGGTGCCGGAGTGTTTCTACCGTTTCTAGGCACTGATGAAAATATAATTGTTTATTGATTTTAAATAAATTTATGTTTAGTTCCAAGGTATTTTCCTTCAAATAGATGTGTCTTACTAATCTTATTTAATTTATAATTATTACAATTTAAATTGATGTTTTCCTACTTGACAATTTTTTTTTCCAGTTCTTATTTACTTTATAAAAGGTAGGGTAGGGTCCCTTTTATTTGATAAAAAAATAATAAAGACTTACAAGTCGAACCCTGTAATTGTGAACATCTGAAATAATATATTCTAAAAATAAATTTAGCATTTTTTTAATATGTAAATATTAATTAACTGTAAAATATATGTCATATACTTCAGAAAAAGTGACCAAGCCCTCCGATGTCCGACTCGCCTCGCCATCTGGCCTCGGTCACCGGAGGGCTTGGTCACTTTTTCTGAAGTATATGACATCTATTTTCAGTATATGACATCTATTTTCAGTTTATATATAGTAGTGTAACTACTATATATAAATTGCAAATTTAAAAAAAATTAACAATATAATTTGATTTGCTTCAAGATTGTACCTATAATTATTTTCATGAATACTTTTTAGCTTTTAAATTATTTGACTCTGACTTGACTACTGTTAGTTATACTTAACTTCTAAGCCGCAATTAGATTACATTGCAAACCAATTGCAAGCAAACTCGAGGGAACATATTAGTTGCATGTATGACATTAAACTAACAACCGAGTAATTAAAAAGAAATTTCAACCCACTCTGTGGCAGTCAGTAATTTCCCCCTTTAACCTCATTAATGCAACATTGTATGAAACCTAGCATCTAAGTTAATAATTGTTCAACCTTCAATAAGCTACTTTATTGTTTTGAAGTTACAGTTCAAAATCAAATGATAAAACTGACAAAAGACTAGTGCAACTTTGTTGCTAACATCTAAACGTTCACTTATACTTATATTGTATTAAAATGAACCTTATTAGCTGTGAAATAAACTTTAAAATCAAATAAGGTAAAGCATGTAACGGTGCATTGAATTTAAGGGCAGCTAAGCTAGTGCAAAGTTGGAATCGACATGGTTATTCGCCTTCAAGCCTTGAGTGTATTAGAAATAAGGTGCTTGGAAGTGAAGCGGGTAGATAACGTAGTAGCTCACACTTGGCCCGATTTTACTGTTAGTTGGGCCTATTTTCATATAGTATGTTAAACAATGTGATCTTGTTTTTTTATCATTTTGCTTTTTCAGAAGATACAACCCAAAGTAGAACAAGAAACCTAAATTTCCAAATGACGAAAAGCTCCGATAAGAAAAGTTTTTTTTAATTTAACTTCTTAGAGGGGAAAATGGGAATGATTAACATTAGACGGAGTTATCTCGATAATTTTTTTGTAATTTTTTTAATACAAGTATTTAACGCCGACTACTGTTCAACGAGATGATTCTAATAAACCCAAACACAATGAGCTTTCATTCTTTATCACAGAGTTCTAAGACCATCTCCATTATCAGACCAGCTCGATAGTACCAAAATATTTTCATTTAGGTATGTTAAATTTCAGCTCGATCGGACATCACGAACAGGTTCACAGTCAGATGTGAATCTGACTTGCAACTTGCAAGATTTTACCAAAACAACAAGCTAACTTGACAACAGTTAGTTAAATAAAAGGCCGTAAATATGAGACTAAGCACGGTGCCGTATTCTAATTTTAAAATGCATAAACAATACATTATAAACACAATATATCACTAACATAACTCCAACACACAACAAATAATCAACTAATCGATATTGAAGTTGTATTGGAGTTGCATCAGAATAATTTTCAAGCAAATTCTGATATTTCTAATTCCTTTTCTAATTCAGACGTTTAGGCGCTAGCTGGGCCGCGATTCGAAAAATAACCCAACTCAACCCAACTCAACTCAACGCTATAACGACATTGACATTTGCTATTCGAACAGATTTTCATTCAACATTGGTCTCACATTGGTCTATTCGAATAGCAAATGTCAATGTCGTTATAGCTTTGAGTTGAGTTGGGTTGGAGCTGTGTCTGTCCAGTGTGTGTGTTTATTTTTAGAATCGCGGCCCAGTATTGCGTAGTTAATGCATTGGAGTTGAATTGAAGTAGTGTTGTGTCTAAACGTGTTTTAAAGTAGAATACGGCCTCAGTAAAACCCGAGTCGAAACGTCGGGAATAAAGGTAAACAAAAAATCGCGATAGACCCATATCTACATAGTGTAGGTATGTATACAAAGCGCAAAAGTTTCGAATGTTGTAGGTAAGATACGATTGATTTGGGATGACAGAAACAAATGGGCGGAGAATCTTTGGCAAACAACACGTGCAAAAGATTTCTTTGTTTTTTGACATGCACTTTATCAACGATTGTATCATCAGCTTGACTCATACGATGAAATTCTGAAGTTATTTAAATTTAACGAATAAAAGAAAAAACAAACCTAACTTATTGCTCTTCATGTTATATTTTCACTGCATTTCGAACCGTATTTGTTAACAATACAGTGCAGAATCGAATGTATTGCAATAGAGGAGTTACTGAAACTGCATATGAGTCATCGCCAAACACGTGAAGGCACAATTTGTAACACTTAAAGGTATTTATAAACTAAGTAATTACAATAACACCAAAACACCTCTTTTTCAACCTTATAACAAAAGTTTGAGAGTCGAAATTCTAAAAGCTAGCGACAAAACATATTTGACAAATGACATGCAGATACGAAGATCCTTAAACTGTAGACTTTAAAATCCATTTTCGGTTGGCAGAGCTACTTTAATGGTAAGCGACTAACTCAAAAGACCCGTTTCGTTTTGTCATCTCGTTGTTGCCTTTGCTTCTTAAAATAGCAGATTAATAATGAACTTGTAATTGATTACAGAATTAATTCTGAAGCTAATGACTGACACTTTGTTAAGAACTTTGTTAAAAACAAAGGAAGTTTAATACTTTTCAAGAGGGATTAAATTATGGCTTATGAAGTGTTTTGACTAATTTATAGAGTGGACAGGCTGAGAAAGCGGAAAAAAATACGCTCATCTATCTAAGTACAATAAGTATGTACTATGTACGTATTTGAATTTGCTCTATAAATGCTCTATAAAAGCGTAAATTACGAAAACTTTTCAAATAATTTGAATTATTCTGTATACCAAAATTTCACAAGGAATTTAAGAAATGGAAATTTTTTACAATTTAAGAGTGGAAAGAAGCGGAAAAAATAGCTATTTTAGAATGTTTCTATCGGCACCTCATAAATACAAGATGTAACAAAATGCTGGTGATCCGTTTAAGAAAATAATTCTGATTATGAAAAACTAAAAAAATAATTTAAGCCAAAAAAAAAAATTGGTTTTATATGGAGGATCGACCGGCTGGGATGACCCATAAAAAAAATTCGACTCGTCGACTATAATGCTTGAATTGAGATTGTGTAGACCGACCTACTAGCGCATACTTTTCGATAGAGTTTTATTGTCGCATATTGTGGCATCGCCGCCGATGGTACAAAGGATTTTCATACAATATTGTAACACAGGTGTCAGTCAGGGTTCAATCCTTGGCCCTTTCCTGTTCGGAATCATGGTGAATGATTTGCCACTTGCTGTCCGAAATGCTCGTTGTCTTCTCTATGCAGACGACCTCAAGTTGGTATATGGAGTGGAGATGGAGGCGGATTGTAAGTCGCTGCAGGAAGATGTTACGTCCGTGTTCGAATGGAGTCTGAACAACAAACTCAGTTTCAATACTGCCAAATGTCAAGTCTGTACTTTCAGTCGATCCCTCGTTCCCTCATATGCTCACTACTTTCTAAGATCCGACCTCATCAACAGAGTGGCTTCAGTGAAGGACCTTGGCGTTATATTTGATGCGCGTCTAACCTTTCATGACCACATCAAAGCGCTTGCTTCTAGCTGCTTCCGTAGGTTAGGATTTGTCACCCGTAACTCGAGGGATTTCCGTGACCCTTTTACCTTAAAGATCCTATACAATGCTCTCGTACGAAGCATGTTGGAGACGTCAGCACTAGTTTGGAACCCTTACGAGGTCACTTACATTTTACTCTTAGAAAAGGTACAAAAGACGTTTCTAAGAACGCTGTACAAAACGATATTTGGGTATTACCCGTACCTATACCCCACTAAATTCATTTTAGGAAGTCTTGGCTTCAATTCCCTGGAGGTCAGGCGCAACCTAAGCCTGTTGCTGTTTACCTGTCGGGCCCTTCGAGGTGACTGTGACTGCCTTGAACTGGTGGAACGGCTAGTAAGAGTCTTTGTCCCGGATTTGAAAAATGTAACCCTTAGGCCGCGGACATGTGTTCTATTGGCCGTGCCGTCGGCACGTACTGTCGCCTATGCGAACTCGCCGGTGGTCCGTGCCCTGTCCCTGCTGAATGCGCTCCTAGTATCAGCACCGGAGTGTGACCTGTTCGCGTGGCGATGGATGGATGTGTATAATGAGTGTTTAAGATTCTGCGAGTTGAGGGATGATAGGCCGTCAAGTGTGCCGCTAGTTTAATTTAATATAATATTAATATTATATAGTGTGAAGTTTCACAGTGTATTAGTTTAAGACTGTAATGCTGTGTTAACAATCAATAAACAATAAACAATAAACAACAACACTGTTGTCCTTCCCGACCGTCCGTGTCCTTCCCGACCGCCGGCACAATCCACCGGGAGATAGAACTTACTCAATTGTATAGAGGCAGCAGGTCTTTCGTCGAACTCTATTCTTACCGGCTTACCTATATTGAGCACTCGTAGAAAAAGTATTGTATACAATAGTGACATAATCAAGCTTTTCAATCTCGTACCTTACTTAGGCCACTCAGCAAGCTTCGTGGCCTAAACACGGTACTCGACTGAAAAGCTCTTAATTATGTTACGTTTGTTTAAATACTATTTCGCGTCTTTAAATTTTTTTTCCTACTTTTTCTTGATCGCAATACGATACCAATTCTCTTAAACGGATTACCACTATATTTATCTACACTCATATTGTAAGTTCTCTAAAACGTGTTCGAAAACGGTAGGCAATGGCTAGCATTACCACGACCGATTTTACTATGATAAGCTTTTTATCCGTGGCAGTAACGTAATTTTAACTTTTCATGCTCAATGATTGATGTGCTATGAGTTTTGATAACATAATGTACACCTGCACCCTCCCGCGCATCCGCCGACAGCCCGACACGCGCCTCCCCGACCGCCGGCACAATCGAGTTGGCCATGGCGGTGCAATGGCGGCCATTGTATGGTTTCCGAATACGGCATTTTGGATAAATAATTGAGTGTAAATAAAGCAGTGTATGCAACTGTACGTAATTAGGCCTTAAAACTCTCGTGTGATCTTATTATGAAATTCGCCTGCGGCTCATTTCATAAAACCACACTCATGTTTTAAGGACCCTTATTACGTAACAGTTACATAAACTACTATTTCTCCTACTTTTTCTTAATCGCAATACGATACCAATTATCTTAAACGGATTACCACTATTTTTGTTACACATTGTAGATTAAAGGCCTAATATATAATGGCTATGAATAGACATCTTACGAAGGTAATGTCAAGCGAAGACCTGCAGGCAGTTCAAGGCCTCGCATTGATCCAATTACGATATTTCGTCATCTACTCAATACTGAAGTTTTAGTAAGTGTATGTAGGGCGTCAGTAATTTTGTTACATTCTGTATAAGAAGATGTTTCCTTCTAGAGGAAGGTTGATAGAGTTAAAGCATGAATATTTATACTCCATGTGTAAAATATTCTCCTTTTAACTAATAAATAAATATTATGGGACAATCTTACACAAATCATCAACCTAGTCCCACAGTAAGCTCCATAAGGCTCGTGTTGTGGGTACTAGGCGACGATATATATAATAGATAAATACTTAAATACATAGAAAACATCCATAACTCAGGAACAAATATCTGTGATAAACACACAAATAAATGCCCTGACCAGGATTCGAACCCGGGACCTCCTGCTTCATAGGCAGAGTCACTACCAACTAGGCTAGGAGGCCATTATTATTATCGGTTGTTAATAAAGTTTATTTCTGAATGATTTTTAGGGTTCCGTACCTCGAAAGGAAAAAAACGGAACCCTTATAGGATCACTTTATTGTCCGTCTGTCTGTCTGTCTGTCTGTCTGTCAAGACCATTTTTCTCAGGAACGCGTGGAGGTATCAGGCTGAAATTTATACTAAATACTCAGGTCTATTGTCCCTTGGAGCTGTGAAAAAATCAAACTTAAAAGCCAACGCAATCAAAAGATATAGTCGTTTATGCTGCAAATTTTAGAGTTTTTCGGCACTCGCAAAACCTACGGGGTACTTCCCGTGAACTCAGAAACTTGAAATTTGTCACGAAGCTACGTCATATAGCATAGACAATGGAAACATTATAAAAAGTAGAAATTTTTAGTATAATCATACAAAAAAATAGTTTTTTAAATTTTAAACTTACCTATACTACCTTTTTCCTCGTAAACGCGTGGATGTATTAAATTGAAATTCATGTCAAATACTCAGGGCTATAGGACCTTTCAGATGTAGCAAAACCAAACTTTTATATCAACGCAATCAAAAGAAATAGCAATTTAAGTCGCATATTTTGAAACTGAGTACTCGCAAGAAACTCAAAACCTAAAGGGTACTTCCCGTAAAGTCAGAAACTTGGCACGAAGAAACTTCATATAGCACAGACAAAGGAAAAATTACGAAAAGTAGACATTTTTTTAGTAAACGCGTAGAGGTATTAAATAGAAATTAATATCAAATACCTTTATGCTGTAACAAAATCAATTTTCTATGTCAATGCAATGGGTGAACTTTTACTTATATACCTACAGGTTTGTTCGGAACCCTCGGTGCGCGAGTCCGACTCGCACTTGGCCGGTTTTTTATGACAGTAACGCCTTACTGACAACGGAGAATGATGTACCTTTGACTTGACAATATCACAAATAGTTCCTTAGCTATTCAGTATTAGGAACTCGCAATGATTTGAAGAGGAGAACAGCTGGACGGACGTCCGCTTGAGGGACATTTGCAAAAAAAAGTAGACCCTTCGCTCGTTTCACTCGCTTGATGAATTACGAAAAGCGCTTTATAAAAAAACAGAACTAGCTCACGTTTGATTATTTTCAAATAAAAATCAGCCTCAGTAGAAAGAGTAAGAGTGTATCCAATTTTCCTATACGGCTCTGAAACTTGGACTATCAAGGCAGACGGCAGAGATGAAAAGCCGTATCGACGCTTTTACGGATACCTTGGACTGCGATGCGCACTAATCAGTCCATACTAGAGGAGCTACCCATAAAACGCCGGTTGTCGACGACATGCCAGGACCACATACTGACATACTTCGGACACCTCTCACGACGCTCCTCGTATAGCTTGGAGAGAATCATCTGACGAGAAAAGTTGAAGGCACAAGACTAAGAGGCCGTCCCCCTGCAAGACGGTGTGCCCAAAATCACTGCACCCATGCAAGTAAAACTTGAAGAAGCCATACACTTAGCGAGGGATAGAAGCCTATGGAGGAATCTGGTCTTCAACAGAATAACATGATGTCACGATCCTCAGCTCTGACGGAACGACTAAAGATGAGAATAAGGAATATTTGGTCCTGTAATTTAAACCCAGTACAAAGTACCTTATTAAACCAATTAAAGTTATTAAATGTAGTTACTGCGGCCGACGGCGCATCCCGTTACTGAATTCAATTACAAAAGCAAAAACTTCCAGCGCAAAAAACGCAGCCCATACGCATCCATCAGTCCGTCTGTCTGTCACACCGCAATATACGACCGAGTCGACGCAGTCAGGCTTTTTACATGGCGAATGCGGAATAATCATCCATTTTGTATTTAGGCACTGGTCCCACCGCGGGCGAGTAAATATGAGCTATCGGCTATTTTCTAGCCCAAGAAACGAACAAAAGATAATCGTTCCCGTGTAAATAAAAGAGAGAGATGTATATGTTCGTTTCTTGGGCTAGAAAATAGCCGATAGCTCATAGCTTACTCGCTCGCGGTGGGACCAGTGCCTTAAAGGTTTGTAAACTTGCTTGTTGTTGATTTAGAACCGTTATTAGTAATATATATAAAGCAGTGCCGTAGCCAGCAGAGTTGCAGTTAAGATAAGCAGTGCTAATTTAAGGTAGGACATGGCCAATTTTAAGGTAGGGTATTTACATTATTGTCATAATCAACGGCAGTTTTAACGATCTTTAGTATTTTTAGGGTTCCGTACCTCGAAATTAAAAAACGGAACCCTCATAGGATCACTTTGTTGTCCTTCCGCCCGTCCGTCAGTCCGTCCGTCTGTCAAGACTCTTTTTCTCAGGAACGCGTAGAGGTATCAAGCTGAAATTTATATAAAATACTCAAGTCTATTGTCTCTTGAAGCTGTAAAAAAATCAAACTTCTAAGCCAACGCAATCAAAAGATACAGCCTTTTATGCCGCAAATTTCCGCAAATTATCGAAACTCGCAAGGGAATCAAAACCTACAGGGTACTTCCCGTTAACTCAGAATCTTGAAATTTGGTACGAAGCAACGTCTTATAGCACAGATAAAGAAAAAATTGCGAAAACCGTAAATTTTTAGATACATCATATAATAAAAATATTTTTAATAATTTTAATGTTACTACCCCTTTCCTAATGAACGCGTAGAGGTATTAAATTGAAATTCATATCAAATACTCAGGTCTATAATACATTTAAGCTGTAAAGGTTTGTACGGAACCCTCGGTGCGCGAGTCCGACTCGCACTTGGCCGGTTTTTTAAGGTAGGGCACATTGCCCCATAATGCCCCCCTCCCTTACTTGCATTTGTGACACGATACGATACGATTCATGTCATGATCGTTTGGCGGTGTCAGATCAGACACAAATAATTATTGCCATATTATTTCTCGCTCCGGTTGAAGATACTCTAGATTCTAGAGTCTAAACAAAAAATAACCGACTTCACTTAGCCTCCACCTTTCCAAAAGCAAATGACCGAGCTACTTGTAAAACATACTCAAATCATAACTATAATATTTGAAGAGTTCCCTCGATTCCTCCAGGATCCTATCATCAGATCCTGATGATAATGGGACAAACTATCAAGTATACTCTTTCAAACAAAAAACTAATTTTCCAAATCGGTCCAGCCGTCTTCGAATAATCGGTGAACATACATTAAAAAAAGTAAAGATCCCGACGAATATAAGACCTCCTATTGAAGTCGGTTGAAAACTTATTCAAGGTTAGGAGGATACTTAGTAGAAAACTTTGTAAAAGACTTCAGTTTGAACTCACGACCTAAAGTTTGAAATTACAAGAAACAATCTTCCAAACTGATGAACTGAGCACATAGCAACAAAACTCCGAACTTACAAGTCATTATACCGGTCCATAAACATATTGTTTGAATTTGCGGCTCATCAACTCTTCAATTGTCCCGCCATTATGAGGTCCTATCTACCCTCATACACAGCCTTAACAACCATTGATAACTCAATTGAATTTCAACCTTGCCGCATGGGAATAAGACTAACTATTGTGTAAGTTTTTCAATGGCTGTTAAATCTTTTTGGCGTGTTAGGGCATCTATTCGAAATCATTAGAGCGTGCTGATCATAATGACTACACGGAACTTCTAATTGGCTGTTGGCCAGAGTAAGCTGATCCGTTCGGATTAAAAAGACCAGGGTAAGTTGAGCTGTGTGGATTCGAGGGGCAAAGCCGGGTCGGGTCGAGGATTTGGTTGGTCATGGTTTGGCCATGGCAGTGCGATGAACTGCTGAACTTGACATGCTACAAGGCCAGTATAGCATGTGAGAGAAGCTGCATCAGAAATCAGTAAAAGTACCTATATATGTAGATATTCTTAACGTAGATTACAATCAAGTCTACATTATTCAATTACCTAATAACTACATATAAGTATTTACACAAATATTTAAACCTAGTCCATTCCTATTTGATGATGATTGATGATAAAACGGTAGACCCCCACAAGGTGGACTGATGACCTGGTAAAGGTCGCGGGAGTAAGCTGGACGCGGGTGGCGCAGGACCGGTCATTGTGGCACTCTTTGGGGGAGCCCTATGTTCAGCAGTGGACGTCTTTCGGCTGATATGATGATGATGATGATGATAAAATAGATATATACAGATTCTAACATAAACAGTGGTGATCCGTTTAAGGGCATAATTGGTATCGTATTGCGACTAAGAAAAATCGGAGAAAATATTTTTGGACGCGAAATAGTAGTTAATGTAACTGTTACGTAATAAGGGTCCTTAAAACATGAGTGTGGTTTTATGAAATGAGCCGCAGGCGAATTTCATAATAAGATCACACGAGAGTTTTAAGGCCTAATTACGTACAGTTGCATACACTGCTTTATCTACACTCATATTATTTATTCTAAATGCCGTATTCGGAAACCATAGAATGGCTGCCATTGCACCGCCATGGCCAACTCGATTGTGCCGGCGGTCGCGCGGGCGCGTGTCGGGCTGTCGGCGGATGCGCGGGAGGGTGCAGGTGTACATTATGTTATCAAAACTCATATCACATCAATAATTGAGCATGAAAAGTTAAAATTACGTTACTGCCACGGATAAAAAGCTTATCATAGTAAAATCGATCGTGGTAATGCTAGCCATTGCCTACCGTTTTCGAACACGTTTTAGAGAACTTACAATATGCGTGTAGATAAAAAAAGTTTTTCGTATGGGACACGTCATTACCCTCATCTCAGCCATGGGCATTGGCGTCATCTCAGCCGGCCGACCCTTCATACAAAACCATTTTTTTATTATTTCTAAATAAATTTTCTTAGTTTTTCATCATTAGAATACGATACCAAATATGCCCTTAAACGGGTCACCAGCATTTTTGTTACACCTTGTATAAATAGAAATAAAATAGTCATAGATAACCTCTCATCTGTGGGAGCCCCGGAGATGGCTTCGCTTTTTCCAACCGTTATCTGTGGTGCGCCAAATTTTGGCGTCTAAACTGGGCTTGCATTTGTGGCGGATATACAGCGAATCTAGCATTTGTCTCGCTTTGACCCATTGAAACACAGCCAATGAAGCAAGACAGCTAGCAAGCGGGAATTTGAACGTTGGCCGTTGAAAAAATGACGCAATATTGTTAATCGAAAACTGCCGCCGTTGGGGGCAGGCGTGTTTTGTATTTAGGGTGTTTTTGGCGGAATAACGTGATTTATATATGAAAAAGGCAGTGCTGTGCTGTGTCTGGTGATCAACATGTAATTGATCTTTTGTTTTATTAAGTGTGGTGCAACCAATACCCTAAATATACCTATGGTTAACATCCTACCTAAACATGATCCGAATTTGCCTGCAAGATATTTTACGCTTTTCTTTGGTACTAATACTACTAATGAAAGTAATTTCATACTAATGAAAGCAATTCTTGTGTTCATTATGTATCTAACGTTTATTTTTAATTAATATAATAGATAAATAAACCCCCAAAAGTAAGAAATAGATCGAAATACGTAACGAGAACGATGAGACCCGATTCTGGGTAGCCACCGACAAGGGAACGCCATTATCGGGCTCGCCACTACGACGCCATTTTGTTACAAATGAGTAACAGCACAACATGGATACGCCATGGGCACTTTTTTGGATTCGATTGTTTGCATAATTTTAACAAAAAGCTATTCAAGCATGTTCCCCTACATACGTAAACTAACACCCAAATTAATAATTTCAACCTGGAAAGCCCGATGTATGGGTCTGAAGTGCGGGTATATCCATAATAATCAAACATTTTTTTTTAAAGTGGTGCATTTTTGTGCTGTTTTTAGATTGATATTTTACGTGTTTTTTGTATAAAGTGATGTTAATATTGTGCTTTTAATTTATAGTTTATTTAATGAAAATATTGAAAAAATGAAAAAATCTTATACATAGCTTACGGTTGTTGAGATATCTTTACTAGTGTGCATGCAGTCATTTTGCATGAAAAAAATACACAATGTTTATTCAATTCCTACATCATATCTATTATACATTATGATGAAAATGATTTGTTTACACATAGGTTAGGACCTTAAAATGCTGATAGTTTATAAAGTAAATACATATACTATTAAATAAATTCAAAATAATTATGTAAATCAACTGCTGTTTCAGCAACTTTTGAGTGACAGCACCAGTTAGGTAGAAAACTCGAAGCAGTTTATTTTAAAATATTTACTCATGACCCCCGCATGTTTTGATTTCTTAATATGTATTAGACGTGTGCGCCGCTATAAAAATCCGCGGCGGCGGCGTGCCGGTTATTTTTGGCGGCGTGGCTGCGCCACGCCGGCGTCAAGGTGACTTTTAGCTACACTCGCAAGGCTCACGTTTCGCAATAAAAATATGTTAAATATAAAAAACTTTTTTAGGAACAAGGAACATAAAACAATATATATAAGGCCGTTTGCTTATTTACGGGTGTTTTTTTTTCTATTACACTTCAATCCTGCCTATTTTTCGGAAATCGCTTTTATGTTGATGTTTTTCATAATTGTGATAAAATAAGATCCTTTTAAAGCCAACTCCATCTAAAGCGTGTACCAAGGCCAGCTACCAAGAAATGTCTTGCGGGAGCTCGTTATAAGGGATCCTTTTGAAGATAGAGAGACAACATGGAATGGCTTCAAGGCGGTTGTGCCCGAAACAGCGAAAGAAGTCATCCCCACTCCTGGGAGCCAAGCAAGACGGAAACCCTGCTTTCTGATGCTACCTGCGAACTTATTGAGCGACAGAGAACCCTCAAAGAACAAGGCCCTAACACAGACAGCAAGAAAGGAGTATTCCAGGCTACACACTTGTGTGAAAAGGGCATGCAGACGCGAAAAGAATAATTCAATCCATGCTTTGTGTGACGAAATCGAAAACCATGCTGCTACTGCCCATTGTAAATACTTGTTCCAGAAAGTCAAACTTCTCACCCGCGACTACAAACCTAGAAGCTGGCAGATAGCGGATACTGATGGAAACACTTTATCAGACCTGTGAAAAGTGTTGGCTAGATAGAGAGACTATTTGGAACAACTCTATCGAGAAGTTCCGGAACATCTTTTAGTGCGAAATGACGCTGTGCATCCACTAGAGCTGGACATATTTATTTCCGAAGTGGAAGACGTCTGAAAGTTAATGCCGTCGGTACTGATGGTATATGCGCTAGTCTCCTAAAGAATCTAGGTGGCGAAGGTACACAGTTCTTACGCCAGATTTGCTACAAGTGTGGAGAACTGGCCAGTGGCCGAGAGACTGGACTGAATCCATGGTTATATCTCTACATAAAAAGGCTCGACGCTAAAATGTGACAACTATAGAAGTTTGTCTATTATGTATATCGCATGCCAGTAAAGTATTTCTTTACATCATGAATTCGCGATTGATAAAGTTCCTAGAGCGGCAAATACTTGCAGAGCAGGCTGGCTTTGTATCTGGGCGAGGGACACGGGAGCAGATTTTCATCGTGCGCCAGATCATCGAAAGATGTCGTGAATGGAACAAGCCATTAGTCCTATGCTTCATAGATTACGCCAAAGCATTTGACTGTGTTAGATGGAAAAACATGCTGTACGTGCTCCTGGAGATGGATGTCCCTGCTCATTTAGCTCAACTTATTGAGAACTTATACGCCGAAAGTATTGCCAAAGTGCGCATCGAGAACACCTTGTCGGACCAGTTCAAGCCAGAAAGAGGAGTAAGACAGGGCTGTATACTGTCTCCGAAGCTCTTTAATATCTACGGCGAATACATCTTACGTAAGGTCACCGAGAACTGGGACGGTGGCATATCAATTGGCGGCAAAACGATCAGCAACCTACGCTATGTTGACGACACAACGCTCTTGGCTTCCAATGAGGAGGATATGTGTCTTTTAATCCGGCGAACAGAAGCGAAGAACATCGAAAACATGATGTTCGTACACCGGAAACAGTCTCCTCCACGAAGCCTAGCACTGAAAGCCTGCGCCAGCGCCTTCACATCTACCTCGGCTCACTTCTATCTAGCGATGGTAGGTGTGAACGTGAAATCATCCGGAGGATTCAAATAGCGAAGGTTGCTATGACTCGGTTAGATAGGATCTGGAGAGATCGCGGCATACAGAGGCAGACTAAGGTTCGGCTTATGCGTTCCCTGGTGTTTCCAATTTTCCTATACGTTTCTGAAACTTGGACTATCAAGGCAGATCTGAAAAGCCGTATCGACGCGTTTAAGATGTGGTGTTAGCGAAGGCTTTTACGGATACCTTGGACTGCGATGCGTACTAATCAGTCCATACTGAGCTACGCATAAAACGCTCGTTGTCTACGACGTGCCAGGACCACATACTTCGGACACCTCTCTCGACGCTCCTCGGATAACCTGGTGAGGATCATCATGACGGGAAAAGTTGAAGGCACAAGACTAAGAGGAGATGGGGTGCTCAAATCACTGCACCCATGTAATTAAAACTGCAAGAAGCCATGCGCTTAGCGAGGGATAGAAGCTTATGGAGGAACCTGGTCTACAACAGAAGGGAACGACTAGTGATGATGAAGATCCTTTTTTGACTCGCAGTAGGTCCAACCAAACATACTGTTCAGTATTAAGGATCAATCCTGCCACCGAAAACACTTCTTTAATAGGGTCAGCTCAGGATAATTTCGTTGGTGGTACAATTTTGATGGCAGATTTATTATTTTCGTTACCAATCTTATTGACAAGGCCATCGACTTCATATCTGTTAGGTGAGCGGTTAAACCATACTCATTTATTGATCTCCCGAAAGAGAAGGAATTGACCAAACCCAAACTATTTCAATGTGTAGATGTTTTCATGGTTTAATTAGTCAATATACGTTGTGAAATTCGGTAATTGACATTGGCTAATTTTTGCCTAATTCTGAAATTTTGGCCAACGGCGTGGATTTTGAAATCCGCGGCGGCGGCGGCGGCGTGGGTCCCACGGCGCGGCTACGCCACGCCGGCGCGGCGCACACGTCTAATATGTATGTTACACCAATCTTGAAAATAAACACATAAAATAAGGCAGCAGACGGATTTTTCTAAATCAAAAATCAATAAATGTGGTCTACATTGCGTCACCCTATTTAGTATTGAAGCCAGCCATACAGTCGTAACAAGAGTAGTATTGTAAAGATGACGCACCATATTAGTTAGATCCTTTATTAGACATTTGTTTTTATTAAAAATCCTGGCTTTAATTCCTTAAACAACCGCAGAAATTAACATTTTAGCAAAGTACTCGACACTAGAATGCTTGTCTGTGGAGGCACCAAAATCGGGTTCCACAGATGTCGATAAGTGGCCATATTTATCATCCACAGATGAGAGGATATAGAGAAAAAAATCCATAGCCCAGGAAAAAATATACACACAAATAAATGCCCTGACCAGGATTCGAATCCGGGACCTCGTACTTCATAAGCAGATGGTCACTAAGCGACTAGGCTAGGAGACCGCTTAGAAAAACCTTAATGATGTCTCTGCCCCAAACTGTGACTGCGCAATGACGTCAATCCCTCATTGTGAGTGGCAGAGGTTCGTGTCATCACATTAACCAATTCGGCACACCTCGTCATTATGCTTGTTGCCAACCAGCCCAAAGACGTAACAATCCAAGCTAGGTGTGTGAAATGTATTTGTACGGAAGCCGGAGCCAATCCGGCTTGTGCTTCATGAGCCGTTGTAAAATTATTCAACTGGCTAAAACGGTGAGAATCGAGTTCCGTGAACGCTCAGTCGCTGATAATTATCTAAGTAGCCAATGGCAGCGTGTAAAAAAATTCTTGGTCAAGCCGCAGTTAAGCGACACGGAGGTCGGGGCTGAGTGAATCGGGCACAAGATAGACAAGAATAGAAGAAGATAGAAGAGGCCATATCTCGCGAAGAACCGACAACCGCTGGGGTAAACTTGTTCTTGAGTGGAGACCGCGACTCGGCAAACGTAGTGTAAGATGCCCTCTGGCCAGGTGGGATGACGATCTGCGAAAGACTGCAGGCAGATGCTGGATGCGGCAAGCTGAAGACAGGGCGCTATGGCGCTCATTAGGGGAGGCCTATGTCCAGCAGTGGACTAATATAGGCTGATGATGATGACTACTATGATAATAATCCTTGCAGTGAAACACTTCTTACTTGCATTAATACGTTTAATTTTGACGACAAAGTAAAAATATTTAATATTAGCAAAAATTATCAATTATTTAAAATTTAGCATTTCACGTAAAAATCACAATAATGGCATCTAAATAAGGGTATTTCACATTCAATAAGTTCCCTAGTGGTCAGAATACAATTAAATTATAATAACAAAAATATTTAAATTTAGCACTTCACTTAAAAATGAAGAGAACTGTACCTATTTCACTTTCACATTCAACAACCTCCCTAGTGACCAGAATGTAATTAAATTACAATAATTAACAATATTTAATATTAGCACTTCACTTAAAAATGAAGACGACTGTACCTAAACAAGGACATTACAAATTCAATAGTTAGCAAAACCGGTAAGTAAAAATAAAGACTCGGCTAGTAATAATTTGGCTGCAGGAAAATAATGGGTTAATGAGGCGGGTGATATGGATGGTGACAGATGATGCGCTGGCTGAACGTAGCCTAAATTAAAGAGCCAGGTCTTTATACGCCCGTCAAACGAGGCAATTGGAATTTGGGGAAATTTAGCAAAACAACAAAAAAAACTATTATGGCACAAAAATACTGGATACAAAAAAGGAATCCGATTTGTAACGTTTTTTTAACAAAAATATAAATAATTTGATGTTCTCGAAAGCAGGATGCGAAAGCTGTTGCTTAAATTAAAAAAAAGTTCGTGGGCCAGTGTCCGCTTTGATACGGCGGACCCAATAGCTCGCTGAACTCCTTTTCTCACTTGCGAGAGCCCGCTGGATGCGGACTCTAACTCTCCGATGATGTGGCGAAGAAACCCGCGGAAATCGCGGCAGCTGCAGACTGTCCCGCCGGCCCGGCATCCACAAGGGCCTTCCGGAATCAGGCGGTTTCAGGGTATAGCACTTGCTAAATAATTTATATTGGGCCTCTTCGCCCGGCAAGGGTTTCGGTTTTATTTCTGCTCCAACAATGC
The DNA here is from genome assembly GCA_947086415.1 of Pammene aurita. Taxonomy (NCBI): domain Eukaryota; kingdom Metazoa; phylum Arthropoda; class Insecta; order Lepidoptera; family Tortricidae; genus Pammene; species Pammene aurita. Next base: position 31,880,727 of record OX352308.1, read on the forward strand.
AACAATAGCACTTGCCATACAATGTTTGAAATAAATCGCACTTTATCACGATGCAGCTAAGCAAATTATGGCAAAAAAGACCAGAACAAATCCAGATTATCTCTTTTTCTTTCAAAATCTCACGGCGCTCTCACAGACTCTATCAAAAATCAACTTTTTTCTTTTGACAATCTGGAATACCTCAAAATTCACATTCAAAATTAGCGCGAGTCTTATCTCAATTTTATAACTGCCAGACGTATTACAAAATACGGACTGATATAAGCGCCATCTACCTGTAATGCCGTGAATCACAATGTACGCTTTTTTATATATCAACCGTGACCTAGCCTTAGACACAGAAGTTCAGAAGTTCTAAAGAAAGTCGACAGATGTCGTACGATACGTAGCGTAATGCTACATCCTGTACACCTAATAGATAGATCCGCAAGTTCTCCGGGCACATCTCCCGAAATGAGGACTCTAAGGAACTACTGGTGGTGCAAGGGAAAGTCGAGGCAAAAGATCTCGTGGGCGCTCTCCAACGCGATGGATAGACCTCATCAAGTCTGTCACACACTGCAGCATAAACGAGAATTCTCACTCCCCCAAACATAGAGCTACATGGCGTCGCATCACCAGGGAAGCGGTGGCGAAAGACTCAACCTAGACATGACCACGACCACTCTGCTAAGAGTGCACGACTAAGAAGAGAGAATAGATATATCTGGATGTACAGAATTATCTAGTTGGGGAAGTCAGATGACCAGTGCTTACGCCAAATTTTAAATTTAAAGGAACAAGAGCGTCCCTCATCGTCAACACACTGGGTCCTCTTTGAGCTCTTTGGCAACCTTACTCACCAGCAGGAACACAACACTATGAGTAGGGTATAGTGCTATTTGGCTGTGGTTTTCTGTAAGGTGGAGGTACTTCCCCATGCGGGCTCTGCTCCAGATTTGAGCGAGATGATATTCGCTGTACGTGCTCTACAACACTTAGCGAGATGCCAATTGCAGTGCCCATACCTCTCTTTTTGGCGTTATCCAAGTCCGGACGTAGTTTAAGTTTAAGGACATACCCCGTTTCCAATTCTTGGAATTACTGAATCAGGCTAGGCACGGTAATCGGTAATGATACAAACAGACCAATTTACAAGCCTGGAAACCTATCCCTGCGGTTATTCAACTTTGAAAACATGATATCACTAGGTAGCATGACATCATCCTCTATTATGACTATTATGACTGACAGCTGTCACCGCCTCTGGTCATCATTGTACCGCGCCTGCGTAATTGACTCCCGCGGCACACCTTTGAACATGGTTGCTATGGATCATTATGGTTAGTATACCATGTAGATCCATTGTGACTAAATTACCTACCTATAGCGTTTAGTTAATTATTTTAATTGGTATCATGAATAAAAAAACCGGCCAAGTGCGAGTCGGACTCGCGCACCGAGGGTTCCGTACAACCCTGTAGGTATATAGGGGTAGTAACTTTAAATATATTTTTATTATATGAAGTAACTCAAAATTTACGATTTTCGCAATTTTTCCTTTATCTGTGCTATAAGACGTTGCTTCGTACCAAATTTCAAGATTCTGAGTTAACGGGAAGTACCCTGTAGGTTTTGATTCCCTTGCGAGTTTCGAAAATTTGCGGAAATTTGCGGCATAAACGGCTGTATCTTTTGATTACGTTGGCTTAGAAGTTTGATTTTTTCACAGCTCCAAGGGACAGTAGACCCGAGTATTTGATATAAATTGCTTGATACATCCACGCGTTCCTGAGAAAAAGGGTCTTGACACACAGACAGACGGACGGACGGACAACAAAGTGATCCTATAAGGGTTCCGTTTTTTCCTTTCGAGGTACGGAACCCAAAAAACTTACATACAGCGTCCTTTTTTCCACGAATAGGGTACGCTTGGCAATCTAATCCCATGAATTGGCGTAGGCACTAGTTTTTACAAAAGTGACTGCTATCTGACCTTCCAAATCAGAAGGGAAGCTAGGCCTTATTGGGGTTAGATTAAGTTTCCTCACACTGAAAAAAATACATGTTTGCTCCAACGAGGATCTTACTTAATGTAACACGCATCTTCACTGCATATGAGCCGAAGATCTTGTCTGTTGAAGCTAAGAGCACTTAGTAAAAGCTATCATATAGTTAGATATACTAAATAAATATATTATTCTTCCAAATACTTTATTAGCAACTAAGTTAAAATGCATCTTAGTTGGCTGTTAATTTTTTTCAGTGCACGATGTTTTCCTATATCGAAAAGCGACTGTTAAATATCAAAATGATATTTCGGATATGTTCCGAAAAATACAGTTGTACGAGCTGGGTTGGAACCCGAGACCTCCAGATTGACAGTCGGACGTCTTAACGCCAGGCTACCCCAGTGTTAAACCCACTTATGTAGATAAAATAAGAAATTAACATAATTTGAGTTGGAATAAGATATAAATAGCTGTTTGGTGAAGAAAACCACACATGTATAAGGTTCTTCTAAAAAAAAGGAATGTATAGGATCTTGCGGTGGAGATACTGCGATTGCCAACCCGCATGCCAAGCGTGGCGATTACGGCATTCACCCCCCATGGAATTGGAGGCCTATGTTCAGCAGTGGACGTCTTTCGGCTGATATGATGATGATGATGATAGGTTCTTAAAGGGTAGGCAACGTGCATGTGAATCTTCTGGGGCTGCAGGCGTCCATAGGCTACGGTAACCTGCTTACCATCAGGCCGTATGCTTGTTTGCCACTATAGTGGTATAAAAAAAAATTTTTTAGAGCCATGCAAAGTTGTAGCAGTTGACGGTACCTATACAAAGTTCGTGGGCACTGGGCATAAAAACAAAGAAAATATTGTTGTAGATTAGAAATAACTTGAAAAAGTCAATAATACTAACATGAAAAAGTCAATAATTACGTAGTCGTACCTTCCACCTTGAGAAAATCTTAGCCAGCACAAATAAAACATTAAAAGGTTCCATTTCTGACCGCGCACAATGTGACCGTGTCCCATTTTTATCCGTAAATCGACTCTTTCCTTATTTATTAACAGCAAAACGGCAAAAAGTACCCTTTTAGGGCGCACGTACGACCGCTTTGTACTTCCTTACAAGTCTCACAAGGTATCAAAGACAATAAAAACTGGTCACTTCCTTTAGAAATATCCATACGAGATGACTCGTTTTCATGGTCTTTCAGTGTAGTATTGTTACGCGTTATAGAACCACAATAATAGAAGCTGTGTCGTAAAGTTTATTAGAGTAATAAATAAATAATACTTAGATAAACGTACCCTTAAACTATCAGTTAAAAAAATAGTAGATTGTTTGACAAGGGTCTAAAGTAGGCCATATTACCACGAGGTGGTTATTTTCCCGAACGAAGTGAGGGAAAATTGTTCGAGTGGTAATATGGCTTTTAGACCAGAGTAATGCATACTATTTTTCACTTCGATTGCGAGAAAATAAGATAAAAATACTTATTATTTACGCACAATAACTAAACTAAGGTTAAATTATGGTTTAGCTTGACGGTCTTTAATTTTTTTTAACTTCTTTGACATAGATACAAAATATAAACACCGCGAATAAATGCCACAGACGACGGTATAATTAGCTCTTTAAAGTAGCTATTAGACATTGCAATTTGTAGGGTCCAACCTGTCGGGTTGGTAGGTGTAATGGTACTTAGGGAGTAGGAGTCACGATTTAGGGCGATCGGCAGTGCCCCGACATCCGCAGCTGTTTATGGAGGTCGTTAGAGTTATTTTACCTTTTTTATTTATAATGTAAGCCATTTTCTACACGTTCCGTCTGGTTTTTTATTTAAAATAAAAGTTAAATTGTGTAGATTCGCTGGTAATTAATATATTTATCTAGTTTTGTATTTAAATAATAGAAGGGTTGGGCAGATGAATTTAGATTCAGGCAGCTCGAGCGGTCATTTAAATATCTATAATAATAAAAAACAGTTTCAGATTTTATTTAATGTGTACTGTTATGAGTACTATCACCGTGCTTCGCCAAATACTTTTTTTAGTTATTTTGAAGACATCTCTGTAAACGTTGAGCTAGGGTCGGTAGGGACGATCTGTTGGTGAGGTAGGGTCGGTAGGGGCGATTTGTAGGGAAAGTGTAATAAAGTGCGTTGGGGCCAACAGGAGTTGGACACAACCGATTGGGACAAATTGACATGTCTAATAGCCGTTTAAACAGTTTAAACATGCTTTAAAGCGCTTCCAAAAAATTACAATCTTTTTTAATGATTGTGAAGTAGGAACTAAAAAACACCTCACGTTTTGAGAAATAAATTGCGTTTCCTCATTGGTCGATTTTAACATTGCTGTATTCTGATTGGTTGATATTAAATACAATGTTTTTTTAAGGATTTTAATTATTTACACAGTATACGCACCAAAAAAGTATCTAGCGTTCCGATTAACTTCGATATGTGTGTTGTGATTGGTGGATTTAATATGATGAAGTGTTCCGATTGGTCGATTTAAAATGTTTTGTAAATCATAAATATGTATACATTTTAGCCCTAGAGGCTAAATGTACTACTTTAGTCCGCCTTGGTAAGCATAATATGACACACTTTTTGAGCATGAGAAGTGAAAAAACATTTTTTACATAAGGTCGTAAATTCAGATTCATGGGCATTAAAAGATAACATATTAAAATTACAATGTGCAGTGCCAACTGCCAACGCCAAAAATCGGTTTTATATCGGTGGCATCATTGTAAAATTGGTCTGTCGTCCTATGTAAATTTTTTTATAAAACTACAAAAAATAGTTGCATAGTTAACAACGTTGAAGTCATTATTTGTGTACGTATTTACTCCATGTTTAGTTTTTTTTTATACAATTTGGACTGAACAAATAATAAATAATAAATAAATATTATAGGACAATCTTACACAAACCGACCTTAGTCCCACAGTAAGCTCAATAAGGCTTGTGTTGTGGGTACTAGACGACGATATATATAATAGACAGATACAGATACATACTTAAATACATAGAAAACACCCATAACTCAGGTACAAATATCTGTGATAAACACACAAATAAATGCCCTGACCAGGACTCGAACCCGGGGCCTCCTGCTTCGTAGGCAGGTTCACTACCGACTGGGCTAGGAGGCCGTTAAATCTCTTTTTCCTTCTAAAACTTTTTATGCCTTGAAAAAAATTACCTACGTCAAGAGCAATCAATCGGGCCAGTTCACTTTGCATACTATATTTCTTGATAAACTTATCCGTTTTCAATACTCTTCAGCATATTGTATGAGTAATGTTGTAATGAGCCATTTCAATCTTGACCTTGAGCTCTGATTGTAATCTAGATACCTACCGATAGATAATAAACACTCAGACGGCATTTGCACGGCTATGTAAAACGGCTCTTATCACACAAATGTGTTATTTAATAATTACCTCCACTTCAAATCCAGCTCTTAACAATCAGTTTGTCGTGACTAAGGTATAAGTCCCCAGTCTACCTTCCAACCTGACCTTGAATTTGCAATGTCTTTCAACCCTGGACTTCGCAGCGTTTATAGGCAGCGGTAAATGCTTTCAGGCGTAGGTAGGTACTGCCTGGTTTCTTTCCCTTCATACTTTTAATAAAAATTATACTATTAATGGGCATTTTCAGAAAAAAGTGTAGGTATAATCGCCATCAGATATATCGGAGCAGCCGAGGTGGTCACAAATATCTGAACAACGCCTCTATTCTCAAGGCGATAAAGTGCATGTTCAGATATTTGTGAGTACCTTGGCCGCTTCGATATATATAATGGCGACTATACCTACCATTTACTGTTTGACAAACCTAACAAATTTCTACTGAGAATCATGAGGAAACGACCGATTTAAATAAAAAAAGTGTTCCATTTTTTGTTTGTTTTGTGACGCTCTTTTTCATACATTCTGTATGGATCGTCACAAAACTGACTAATCCATGTTGTATGGAAAATAAGGAAAAGTTTTATTCAATAATGGTTCATTATTCCGAAAACCCCCCCAAATACAAATTACTTTTCAGTAAAGACAAATATCGTTTGAAAAACTAGACTTGAAAGAATTCAAGGTGTGTCAAAAGTCCCGAGCCTGCATTGAACTAGCGTGGGTACTAATAACCCAGGGGCCGTATTCGAACTTTAAAACACGTTATGACACGATCCAACTTCAATATAACTACGCAAATACAGGGCCGCGATTCGAAAAATAAACACACACACTGGACAGACACAGCTCCAACCCAACTCAACCCAACTCAACTCAACGCTATAACGACATTGACATTTGCTATTCGAACAGATTTTCATTCAACATTGGTCACACATTGGTCACACATTGGACCAATGTGAGACCAATGTGTGACCAATGAATGTGAGACCAATGTGAGACCAATGTGACACCAATGTTGAATGAAAATCTGTTCGAATAGCAAATGTCAATGTCGTTATAGCGTTGAGTTGAGTTGGGTTGAGTTGGGTTGGAGCTGTGTCTGTCCAGTGTGTGTATTTATTTTTCGAATCGCGGCCCAGCTAGTGCCTAAACGTCTGAATGAGAATTGTCAGAATTTGCTTGAAAATTATGCCTATGCAACTCCAATGCTACTTTAATATTGGTTGTGTGTTGAAGTTATGTTTGAAATATAATGTGTTTTTAATGTATTGTTTATGTATTTTCAAATTAGAATACAGCACCAGACTGTCTTAACGATGATCAAAAACCTGTGCCTAACAGTGGGACGTATGTATGCTGATAATGTCTATGATGACAAAGTAAAAAATAGATGTCTTAAAAGGATAGACTAGTTTTTGTCGTCCATCGAATTTGTCTGTCGACTGATCGATTCTAGATAAGATACTTTTGAGCTACACTCGAAGTCAATAGAACCGGTCACTTTGAATAGAAATTTGTGTAGAATGTAACAGTTAAATATTATTGTCTTTATGTATAGACGTTTCGTTACTTTTTGTGATCCATCGAAACAAAATCAAAATGATCGTGTGATTCGGTTTAAGAGAAGGAAGAGATGAACCGATGTAGCTGTTTAATAGATATTTATTATAACTGGTTATAGATATTTATTTATTTATTTGGGTTTGAGTTTGAGTTTAAGTTTATTTTGAAAAGAGATTACATGCAACGGAGATAAGGATGTTAAGGTGGATGTGTGGAGTGAAATTAAGGGCTAATCGCCTAGCGTGGTACGGGCATGTTAAGCGGATAGAATGAAAGTCATGTTACGAGAAAGGGATTAAGAATTAATGTGGATGGATGTAGGAGAAGAGGCAAACCTAGGAAAAGGTGGATGGACTGTGTGATAGATGATATGAAAAGAAAGGATGTGAGTGATGAGATGACGGGTGACAGAGATGTGTGGAAGAAAAAGACATGCTGCGCCGGCCCCAAGTAAATAGGATAAGGGCAAGATGATGATGAAGATCCAACAGCTATCAAAATCAAAATAGCCCTAATTAATAAGAGATGGAAAGCCAATTACAGGATCACACGCTATAGCTACAGATTATTACATTCAAGTTTTATTTAAATAAAAAGTGACAACGCTCGAAGACACACAACATAAGAGCTAATATAATCAATATTGAGTATAAACCAGGAGTGGCAAATTTAAAACACCGACAAGCTGAAAATTACAATAAAAATCAAAATATAATACTTTGCTAAGCAGGACAACAGCAGCTTTGTTTAGCAGGATATCTTTAAGAATATCTAAGTTTATTAGTAAATAGACTATAGAGTGCGACGTGTAGTTTCTCCACACTTATTTAGCTTGACCCCGAAGTAGTTAAATTTCAACCACTTCCCGGTGTATGATTGAGCTGATATTTGGTATAAGTACTTTCGTAATTTACATGACACAAAAAAAATTGGATTGAAATACCTACTTGTTATTTTTTCAATCAAAATGTCTTCAATCGAATCCCTAGTCAGTCAGAATGACCTGTGTTCTGTCTGTCTTGGTGTAGAAACCAGTAGACACCCATGTGGAGAAAGATTTCATGCTAGATACCCAAGATAACAACTAACAAGTATTAATATAATCAATAGTTTTTGTCATAAATTGTTAATGGAATCCCCAGTCGGTCGGAATGATCGTATGTCTCGGTTTAGGCTAGAGACGGACCGGCACAGATGGAGATAGGCGCGTATCGGCTTTCAATTAGCGAAGCAAAGATGGGTTGAAGTGTAGAGGCGGGACACTGGACACTAGACGTACGTGCCGCGCCGCCATACGTCCGCGCCGCCGCCGACTCATGTAGACCCATGTCTAGACATGGGTCGTTCACGAGTGAGGATTTGACTCGCTCAGTAACTTATCTATCTCAGTGTTTACAGTGTTACTTGCTCGCTCTTTCCAAACTCACGAATTGAATAAGTCGGCCGAGTCAAACGAGTGAGACGATGCGAATATGCGAACAGATCCACTGAGCGAAATGATCGCGAATCTCCGCGAGCGAAAGATATGAATCTTTTCAATTCAGTGAAGCATTTTGCGCATCTCTAATATACTCGGCGCGCCGACGCACGAGCAACTGAGCCACAACAGTGGACGCGCATAGGCTTGGTACACAGTGTTCAAACGGCATTTCACTTCTTCGTCGTCCTGTTTTACCTATTTATTTATAAATATATACGAGTAAGTACTATATTTTTTATTTATTGTTATTACGTGAAATAAATCAAAGTATCATTATCAAAAATATGTCCTTTAGCAATACGTGCCAGTCGTACTTCAACTACTAAAAATAATGGTAACAAAAAATTGCTTCACGAATCAGTACGTACCATATGCCATCATATTATGGTTTTCTCCAGTAGCTTACCAAAATGTCATTCAATTCATTCAAGACTAAGGTATATGTAGTGCATTTTACGCCAATTATAATCAGCCTTAACATAGCTAAGTTACACTGCTTTGTTCCGCAGTTCCGTTGATCAATTCGTTGTCAGTTCCACTTTATAATTGCTCCGATTTAACTAAAGAATCCATACTAATATTATAAATGGGAAAGTGTATGTGTGTGTCTGTTTGTCCGTCTTTCACGGCAAAACGGGGCGACGAATTGACGTGATTTTTTAATTGGAGATAGTTGAATGGATGGAGAGTGACATAGGCTACTTTTTGTTTCTTTCTAACTCCCCACTTCCCTAAAATGGGGGGTGGAAGTTTGTATGGAGCATTCCGCAATTTTCAAGGTAGAAAGCTAAAAATTGGTATGCGGACTATTTGTGACTAACCAAAAAATCGTGCATCATTTTTTTTTGGAAATATGCACCCAACCCCTTAAAAGAGGGGGTGAAATTTTATATGGGTGTTACCCCGAATTTAACGAGAGCGAAGCCGCGGGCAAAAGCTAGTTTAATATAGAAACAAGTTGCTAGCATCCTGTACAAAAGAAAAAAATCGCTGAACATAATACACGTGCCACTGAAGAGTTCCATTGTGGTTACTGCTGATGACTTCCATCTTGCCAAAATATACTTCCCAAAAGCAAATGTCCGAGCTACTATTAAAAATACTATTATAGGAGCGCCATTCGATTTCTCCAGCGGTCCATCATCTTGATTTGTATCGTGACATTGTTTTATAGATTTGTATTGTAAATTCATACTAATATTATAAATGGGAATCAAGTGTATGTGTGTGTTTGTTTGTTTGTTTGTCCGTCTTTCACGGCAAAACGGGGCGACGAATTGACGTGATTTTTTAAGTGGAGATATTTGAAGGGATGGAGAGTGACATAGGTTACTTTTTGTCTCTTTCTAACTCCCCACTTCCCTAAAATGGGGGGTGGAAGTTTTTAGGGAGCATTCCGCAATTTTCAAGGTAGAAAGCTAAAAATTGGTATGCGGACTATTTGTGAGTAACAAAAAATTCGTGCATCATTTTTTTTTGGAAATCTGCACCCAACCCCTTAAAAGAGGGGGTGAAATTTTATATGGGAGGGAGAAAGACATATAATATCGTCTACAGTAGCGTATTAAAATAATACCTATTCTGTTCCGAGTTCTCTTCTTTGTTTTAAATCAGGAAAGGGGAACCGTGTTACCCCGAATTTAACGCGAGCGAAGCCGCGGGCAAAAGCTAGTAGTTCTTGTATGACGATCTTTTTAGTGAAAGCATTTTGTATTCAAGTGTAAAATACTATGTATTTTTCTTTAAGAAATAAATAAATCTAATCTAATCTAATATTGACCTATTGACAAAACCGACTGTGAAGAAGGTATTTTTCAAAACCATTTCAGGTTTGAAACTTACAATTTGCGTCCTATTTCGCTGTAGAAGCAAGAGTTTTCAAGAAGGACTTTATTACAGGCCAACTCAAAATACTCTCAGTGCTTGAAAATGGTGGTACAAAGCATACGTCGCGCAGTGAAAAATGATTTAAACAGGATTTTCCACAGTGCCGTATCTACCGTGTTCATGGCTCGCCGTATCTTATCTTGGAGCTTCGTTAGTCCGTAATGACGGACCAACTTAAATTGTTATTCACGTCTCGGGTTACTGCATCTTTAATGTACGTAATATGGCTCCGACTGAAATAGTCCAGGGTTGTTTAAATTTACTTCTTAAAAATACGTAAATCTGAACGGAAGACGAAGATGGTATTTGGGGTAAATATATTTTCTGGATATTTTCATGCCAGGGGGCCCTGTTGGGTATGGAAAAGGACACTAGTTTTTTCGATAATTGATAGTAGGTACGAGTATTAAATCGGTAAGGATTTTCGCCAAAAACCTACGGTCATATTTGGGCTGAAATGCGACGCAAATAGCGTTGTCATCGCGGTATGTACGAGTCGGGGTTAGAACCCGCAATTTTTAGCAAACTACTTTTCTGAAAACATAGACTTTAATTATCAGAGACTAACTTTTGTCCAAGACCTTGTCTACATAAAATTTATACGTGGATTATTTGTATGAGGAAAACTATCCTAAGGTATATAGAATTCTGGCATAATTTCAGTTCAGTTGGTTTAGCGGTGTAAGTTTTAAGAGGTAACAGACAGACGGACAAAGTTACTTTCGCATTGAAACTATAAGTAGGGATTGGCTTAGATCGTCTCGCATCACAACGTTTTTACTCCTCACCGTATTGTACCTATTAGTAAGTATTAGTAATTCAGACAGCGCGGCGGCATGACTCGAATGACATAACGCCATTGTTCCACGCATATGCATCAGATATCAGACGCGAGATCGTATCATGCTACATACGCCCATGCATGTTAGTGCAAAAACATGGTAAGTCGAAACAGGGTAAGTCAAAGTCAAGGTTAGTTTGCAGACAATGGGGCGTAATTTGCGTCATAAAAGGAGCTTATAAATATCCAAATACTTACTATCAGTGTCAAAAAAAGTTCTTGGAGTGTCGTTTTTCGACCTTGACTAGTTTGGGCTTTCGAAATTTACTTTAAGTAGGTAAATAAAACGGCCTGAGTTGCCTAGTTGATAGCGACTCTGCTTACGAAGTTTGAGGTTCTGGGTTCGATTCAATCATGGATAAGGTACCGTATCCATGGTAGGTACTTGGACTGCCAAATCCTTTGATTGGGAATCGCGGGTTGAAAAAGATTGGGATCCCCTGTACAAATCGCAATTCAACAACTTATAATAACAGTAACCCAATCTACATCACGGCTTCAAATCATGATACTGTTTTTGCGCTGCTGCCATGGCTTTTTGCCGGCTCAGACCTTGACTCGATGTTTTTTGTTGCATTATATCATCCACCGCCTCTTGAACAAGTATTATGCCACATCAAACCACGAGCGTAATAAAAACTAATATCATCCGTAACTTTGAACACTTAAGAGTGAGTTACTTGTTTTTTGGGGGTAAAGTTAAAGATGCTTGTTTTTTGTTAATTTTAAAAAGCACTGTGAATGTTTTCCTTAGAGCAAAAACGTAATGATGGCACATTTCCTTTAATAAATGTAAGGTTTTTTTGTTGTCGGACTTTCGGATCCTGGTCGACTGACGTGATGTGATTGACGATTAAAATCAGCCTCTTGAAAAACAAAAAGTTGTTGTTCAGAGCTTCTTGTACAGTGAGAAGTACCTAGATAAGCAGGCGAGGTGTTCAAAATTAGCTTGGCTTTATTGCTTTGAAAATATGAGCGTGTGAAAATCATTTTAAACAATTCAGCTATTATGCTACTTCTGCTGCTGACTATGAAAGTTTATTTTGTTCCTAAGTATGTTGTATTTTTTAAGAGAAAGGCCGCAATGTGTTAAGTTTAGTTTGTGGACAAACTTAACAAAAATATGAGCTATTTATTTATAAATAACTCAAAAATATACTAATATTTTTATAATTCTTACTTTAGGTAATTGATTTTGAAATTTGACTGTGATTGTGGTGATTTAATGTTAAATTGGTATTTTGCAACGTATTAAGCTTTAGAATGTCCATCGCTATCGTGTCCTGTCGAGCTGGTTCCGCCGCCGCCATGCCCGGTGGAGGCGCCACTCTCGCGCGCGCGCCCCGCCCCGTTGGTCCCCGCGCCCGCGCCCGCGCCTGCGCCCGCACCCGCACCTGCGCCCACACCCGCGCCCGCACCTGCGCCCGCGCCCGCACCCGCGCCTGCGCCCGCACCCGCACCTGCGCCAGCGCCCGAGCCTGCGCCCGGCCGCACCGTCCTGTATACAGACGAGGCAGGTGCGGGTGCGGGCGCAGGCGCGGGCGCGGGGCGGGGACCAACGGGGCGGGGCGCGCGCGCGAGAGTGGCGCCTCCACCGGGCACGGCGGCGGCGGAACCAGCTCGACAGGACACGATAGCGATGGACATTCTAAAGCTTAATACGTTGCAAAATACCAATTTAACATTAAATCACCACAATCACAGTCAAATTTCAAAATCAATTACCTAAAGTAAGAATTATAAAAATATTAGTATATTTTTGAGTTATTTATAAATAAATAGCTCATATTTTTGTTAAGTTTGTCCACAAACTAAACTTAACACATTGCGGCCTTTCTCTTAAAAAATACAACATACTTAGGAACAAAATAAACTTTCATAGTCAGCAGCAGAAGTAGCATAATAGCTGAATTGTTTAAAATGATTTTCACACGCTCATATTTTCAAAGCAATAAAGCCAAGCTAATTTTGAACACCTCGCCTGCTTATCTAGGTACTTCTCACTGTACAAGAAGCTCTGAACAACAACTTTTTGTTTTTCAAGAGGCTGATTTTAATCGTCAATCACATCACGTCAGTCGACCAGGATCCGAAAGTCCGACAACAAAAAAACCTTACATTTATTAAAGGAAATGTGCCATCATTACGTTTTTGCTCTAAGGAAAACATTCACAGTGCTTTTTAAAATTAACAAAAAACAAGCATCTTTAACTTTACCCCCAAAAAACAAGTAACTCACTCTTAAGTGTTCAAAGTTACGGATGATATTAGTTTTTATTACGCTCGTGGTTTGATGTGGCATAATACTTGTTCAAGAGGCGGTGGATGATATAATGCAACAAAAAACATCGAGTCAAGGTCTGAGCCGGCAAAAAGCCATGGCAGCAGCGCAAAAACAGTATCATGATTTGAAGCCGTGATGTAGATTGGGTTACTGTTATTATAAGTTGTTGAATTGCGATTTGTACAGGGGATCCCAATCTTTTTCAACCCGCGATTCCCAATCAAAGGATTTGGCAGTCCAAGTACCTACCATGGATACGGTACCTTATCCATGATTGAATCGAACCCAGAACCTCAAACTTCGTAAGCAGAGTCGCTATCAACTAGGCAACTCAGGCCGTTTTATTTACCTACTTAAAGTAAATTTCGAAAGCCCAAACTAGTCAAGGTCGAAAAACGACACTCCAAGAACTTTTTTTGACACTGATAGTAAGTATTTGGATATTTATAAGCTCCTTTTATGACGCAAATTACGCCCCATTGTCTGCAAACTAACCTTGACTTTGACTTACCCTGTTTCGACTTACCATGTTTTTGCACTAACATGCATGGGCGTATGTAGCATGATACGATCTCGCGTCTGATATCTGATGCATATGCGTGGAACAATGGCGTTATGTCATTCCAGTCATGCCGCCGCGCTGTCTGAATTACTAATACTTACTAATAGGTACAATACGGTGAGGAGTAAAAACGTTGTGATGCGAGACGATCTAAGCCAATCCCTACTTATAGTTTCAATGCGAAAGTAACTTTGTCCGTCTGTCTGTTACCTCTTAAAACTTACACCGCTAAACCAACTGAACTGAAATTATGCCAGAATTCTATATACCTTAGGATAGTTTTCCTCATACAAATAATCCACGTATAAATTTTATGTAGACAAGGTCTTGGACAAAAGTTAGTCTCTGATAATTAAAGTCTATGTTTTCAGAAAAGTAGTTTGCTAAAAATTGCGGGTTCTAACCCCGACTCGTACATACCGCGATGACAACGCTATTTGCGTCGCATTTCAGCCCAAATATGACCGTAGGTTTTTGGCGAAAATCCTTACCGATTTAATACTCGTACCTACTATCAATTATCGAAAAAACTAGTGTCCTTTTCCATACCCAACAGGGCCCCCTGGCATGAAAATATCCAGAAAATATATTTACCCCAAATACCATCTTCGTCTTCCGTTCAGATTTACGTATTTTTAAGAAGTAAATTTAAACAACCCTGGACTATTTCAGTCGGAGCCATATTACGTACATTAAAGATGCAGTAACCCGAGACGTGAATAACAATTTAAGTTGGTCCGTCATTACGGACTAACGAAGCTCCAAGATAAGATACGGCGAGCCATGAACACGGTAGATACGGCACTGTGGAAAATCCTGTTTAAATCATTTTTCACTGCGCGACGTATGCTTTGTACCACCATTTTCAAGCACTGAGAGTATTTTGAGTTGGCCTGTAATAAAGTCCTTCTTGAAAACTCTTGCTTCTACAGCGAAATAGGACGCAAATTGTAAGTTTCAAACCTGAAATGGTTTTGAAAAATACCTTCTTCACAGTCGGTTTTGTCAATAGGTCAATATTAGATTAGATTAGATTTATTTATTTCTTAAAGAAAAATACATAGTATTTTACACTTGAATACAAAATGCTTTCACTAAAAAGATCGTCACACAAGAACTACTAGCTTTTGCCCGCGGCTTCGCTCGCGTTAAATTCGGGGTAACACGGTTCCCCTTTCCTGATTTAAAACAAAGAAGAGAACTCGGAACAGAATAGGTATTATTTTAATACGCTACTGTAGACGATATTATATGTCTTTCTCCCTCCCATATAAAATTTCACCCCCTCTTTTAAGGGGTTGGGTGCAGATTTCCAAAAAAAAATGATGCACGAATTTTTTGTTACTCACAAATAGTCCGCATACCAATTTTTAGCTTTCTACCTTGAAAATTGCGGAATGCTCCCTAAAAACTTCCACCCCCCATTTTAGGGAAGTGGGGAGTTAGAAAGAGACAAAAAGTAACCTATGTCACTCTCCATCCCTTCAAATATCTCCACTTAAAAAATCACGTCAATTCGTCGCCCCGTTTTGCCGTGAAAGACGGACAAACAAACAAACAAACACACACATACACTTGATTCCCATTTATAATATTAGTATGAATTTACAATACAAATCTATAAAACAATGTCACGATACAAATCAAGATGATGGACCGCTGGAGAAATCGAATGGCGCTCCTATAATAGTATTTTTAATAGTAGCTCGGACATTTGCTTTTGGGAAGTATATTTTGGCAAGATGGAAGTCATCAGCAGTAACCACAATGGAACTCTTCAGTGGCACGTGTATTATGTTCAGCGATTTTTTTCTTTTGTACAGGATGCTAGCAACTTGTTTCTATATTAAACTAGCTTTTGCCCGCGGCTTCGCTCTCGTTAAATTCGGGGTAACACCCATATAAAATTTCACCCCCTCTTTTAAGGGGTTGGGTGCATATTTCCAAAAAAAATGATGCACGATTTTTTGGTTAGTCACAAATAGTCCGCATACCAATTTTTAGCTTTCTACCTTGAAAATTGCGGAATGCTCCATACAAACTTCCACCCCCCATTTTAGGGAAGTGGGGAGTTAGAAAGAAACAAAAAGTAGCCTATGTCACTCTCCATCCATTCAACTATCTCCAATTAAAAAATCACGTCAATTCGTCGCCCCGTTTTGCCGTGAAAGACGGACAAACAGACACACACATACACTTTCCCATTTATAATATTAGTATGGATTCTTTAGTTAAATCGGAGCAATTATAAAGTGGAACTGACAACGAATTGATCAACGGAACTGCGGAACAAAGCAGTGTAACTTAGCTATGTTAAGGCTGATTATAATTGGCGTAAAATGCACTACATATACCTTAGTCTTGAATGAATTGAATGACATTTTGGTAAGCTACTGGAGAAAACCATAATATGGATAAGGTACCGTATCCATGGTAGGTACTTGGACTGCCAAATCCTTTGATTGGGAATCGCGGGTTGAAAAAGATTGGGATCCCCTGTACAAATCGCAATTCAACAACTTATAATAACAGTAACCCAATCTACATCACGGCTTCAAATCATGATACTGTTTTTGCGCTGCTGCCATGGCTTTTTGCCGGCTCAGACCTTGACTCGATGTTTTTTGTTGCATTATATCATCCACCGCCTCTTGAACAAGTATTATGCCACATCAAACCACGAGCGTAATAAAAACTAATATCATCCGTAACTTTGAACACTTAAGAGTGAGTTACTTGTTTTTTGGGGGTAAAGTTAAAGATGCTTGTTTTTTGTTAATTTTAAAAAGCACTGTGAATGTTTTCCTTAGAGCAAAAACGTAATGATGGCACATTTCCTTTAATAAATGTAAGGTTTTTTTGTTGTCGGACTTTCGGATCCTGGTCGACTGACGTGATGTGATTGACGATTAAAATCAGCCTCTTGAAAAACAAAAAGTTGTTGTTCAGAGCTTCTTGTACAGTGAGAAGTACCTAGATAAGCAGGCGAGGTGTTCAAAATTAGCTTGGCTTTATTGCTTTGAAAATATGAGCGTGTGAAAATCATTTTAAACAATTCAGCTATTATGCTACTTCTGCTGCTGACTATGAAAGTTTATTTTGTTCCTAAGTATGTTGTATTTTTTAAGAGAAAGGCCGCAATGTGTTAAGTTTAGTTTGTGGACAAACTTAACAAAAATATGAGCTATTTATTTATAAATAACTCAAAAATATACTAATATTTTTATAATTCTTACTTTAGGTAATTGATTTTGAAATTTGACTGTGATTGTGGTGATTTAATGTTAAATTGGTATTTTGCAACGTATTAAGCTTTAGAATGTCCATCGCTATCGTGTCCTGTCGAGCTGGTTCCGCCGCCGCCGTGCCCGGTGGAGGCGCCACTCTCGCGCGCGCGCCCCGCCCCGTTGGTCCCCGCGCCCGCGCCCGCGCCTGCGCCCGCACCCGCACCTGCGCCCACACCCGCGCCCGCACCTGCGCCCGCGCCCGCACCCGCGCCTGCGCCCGCACCCGCACCTGCGCCAGCGCCCGAGCCTGCGCCCGGCCGCACCGTCCTGTATACAGACGAGGTGGGCGCCGGGCTCGGCGCGCTGCTGGCGGAGCGCTTGTCGCGAGGCGTCCTAAACAACTGTCACCCGGACGCCTCTTTCGATCGTCCGATCAAATGTATATCGGTCGGCGAGTATGACCGCGATTCCACGCTTGTAGTGTTTTTAGGAAATAGTATAGATTGCACTAAACGAGATATCTTGAGATTATCCGAGACCCTGTCAGATATTGGCCAGCGAGATTCTGTAAAAATAATTATCTGTGCCTTACCATACAGAATGTCGAGTCATATAAATAAGAGGGTATATTCTTACAACTCCGTATTTTATAATCTTTCTTTGTACAGTAGTACGATTTCATATTTTGATACAAATAAATTTATTGAGGATTTTATTATGCCCCGTGATAGGACTTACCTTCAGAGAAGATGTCTTATAGATTGTGCTAACCTGTTAGCATACAATATTGTAGACCCCGTCGTGACTAGCACGGCGGATGATAGTTTTATTAAGACGAATCCCGATTCATACTGCAGGGGCTCAGATTTAGAGAGGCAGCCGTCTGGTGATATCAATTTAAACTGACTGCTACGACAACGAGTGCACCAGCCGGCTCCGTTCCTAAACATAACTGTGATGCTAGCATAAGTAGTGAAACTGATGTATTGTACTTAGTTCACCAAAATATTCAAGGGTTTACCAGTAAACAACTGGAAATTGATTTGTTTGTACAACATTCGAACATTGATATACTCTGTATAACGGAGCACTGGCTTAAAGGTCATGAATTTATGTTTAATTTCCACAATCATAGTGTAGTAAGTAATTTTTTTAGAAAATCCTGCATTCGCGGCGGGTCATTAATAATGGTAAAACATGATATATAAAGTAAGGAGCGGAAAGACATTGTTGAATTGTCTGTGGAACGCCATATTGAACTTTCTTGTGTCGAGTTAGAAGAATTTATAATTATATGCGTGTACAGGCCTCCATTGGCAAACTACGAGTATAACACATTTGATAGATGAAGTTCTTACAAGTGTTTTTTGTAGTAATAAAAGTGTTATTGTGTGTGGTGATTTTAATATCAACTTACTTGAAGATTCATCCATGTGTGTAAGGTTACTTAGTACTTTCAAATCCTACAATTTAGTAAATTTATTTTGTGAGCCTACACGAATCACAGCAACCAGTGCTACATGTATAGATAACATTTTTAGTAACAAGGATGCGACTAGTAAATCTATAATAAACAACTTAAGTTCTGACCACTGTGGACAAAAAGCCTCTTTTAGCGGCAAAACTAAGGTTATTCCACAAGTCACTATGTGCAGAGCAATTTCCGAAAGGCGATTGGATTTATTCAGTCGGATTATCACGAAACAATTATGTTATCTTCCATTTACCCAGGAAAACCCTAACCGTATGAGTATTGAGTTGTTTAACTGTATTAAAAGGGAATTTGATGCCTGTTTCATTCCGAAGAAGGTGCAAGGCAAGGTCAAGACGAAATTTAGCGACTGGGCTACGCCGGATATTCATGAGAAAAGACGACGGCTCTATGATTTATATGACTTGAGAAGAATTAATAAAAGTCCGGAATTCCTAGATTATGTCAGGAACTTTTCTAAATCTTTTAAGATGATGTGTGCCGCTGCTAAAGCTGATTATCTGTCCAGAAAGATCCAAAACTGTTTGGCAAGTAATCAACGATGAAACTGGGAAACGTAAAATCAAAGATCCGCACTACCACCACCACACCTTGAAGTTGCGGATCATTTTGAGCAGTTCTTCTCTAATATACCGGTAGAAACAACAAAGTCTCTTCTTTCATCGCCTAACGTCGCTGAGGCAATACTGAAAACAAATATAGCAGAGTGTACAGACATCATTAAATTTTCATATGTTACTCCGAACTTAGTTATTAAAACATTTAAATCCCTAAATTTAAAGAAAACTGAAGATCTTTGGGGCCTATCTGTTAAAGTTCTACATTCCATTGTTGAATTGATTGCACCACATTTAGCTGATATATTTAACAAATGTATTGATACAGGAATATTTCCAGACATAATGAAGCACAGCAAAGTCATCCCCTTGTTCAAATCAGGATCGAGAACAGAACCAAGCAATTTCAGACCAATTTCAATACTGCCGGCACTGAGCAAAGTTTTCGAGAAACTAATTCTAAATCAACTTGTGTCACATTTTAACTTTTTGTTTTTACCAGGTTTTACCAGAGGTCGCTCGACTACTGACGCAGGTGCTGTTATTCTTAAGCACATCTTTGCCGCTTGGAAAAAAAAACAAGATGTTGTTGGAATATTCTGTGACCTATCGAAGGCATTTGATTGCGTTGATCACGAAAACCTTAAGAGAAAACTAAGCCATTACGGGATCAAAGATGGTGCCCTTAACCTCGTCTCATCATACCTATCGGGTAGAACACAACGAGTGGTTATTAATGGAACTCAATCTTCTGGGTCCCCTGTGGCACTCGGAGTGCCTCAAGGCTCAATAATTGGTCCCTTCCTGTTTTTGGTGTACATTAATGACCTACCTAAAATGTGCAAGATAAACATGATATAGTGTTATTTGCTGATGACACATCTCTGATATTTAAAGTGGACAGAAAAGAAAACAGCTTCGATAGTATTAACAGTGCACTCTCCAAAGTAGTAAATTGGTTTACGGCTAATAACCTACTTTTGAACGCCAAGAAAACGAAGTGCATCAAATTTACACTTCCCAACGTCAAGCAGATTAAGGGCGGGTTGCACCACGCACACTTAACGAACTCATCATAGTTACAGTAGACGTCAAGTCCGTTTTTCCGTTGCACCATGCACTTTAGCAGTCAGAAAGTTACGTTAACCTTAACCAGCCATCGAGCACTGGTTAACTCAAATCTACGTTTAAATATTGCTGACAGTTTGCAAAAATGTCTCGTATTTCAAGGATAAATGCATTATTAGACAAAAAGACAGTGATATTTGATGAAAAATATTAAAATATTGTTTGCAGTAATAAATATATGCGAGTATCTGAACGTAAAAAGGCTTATACGATTGACGTTTGGTTTTATTCACAATTTTTAGATCAGATAACGGTATTAAATAATAAGTACATAAAATTCTTTGTAAAAAGTGCGTTATTTAGTTAAAATCGAGTGCCGAGTGACTTCAGGTTGAAATAGTACAGACTTCTGTTATGTATCACAAACATACCAGAACCTACAGTCATTGTCATGAAAGCCGACAGCCGTAGAATGAGCAGGACCAGAATCATGACAACCATTAAAAAACCACTTTGTTTTTGTCAATGAAGACCAAACCTTTGGAAACAACGGTTGACTTGAATACTGCAAGGTAGAAGACAAAAGGGAACGTAAACCTCCGACGCGGTGGAATGACCAGGTCAAGAAGAAAAACAAGTTTTATGACACGGTAGAACAGCCCACGAACGGGACTTGATGGGAGCAAGTCATACGATTCAAAAGATGCCAGATGATCAGAGAGGTTTCTTTAATGCTTTTAATAAGGGCATGAAGTTATACCACCAAACATTTATCGCCAATGTCCTACAGAAATCGAGCCTCGACACCTAACTAAACAATGTTCAGAACAGTACATGTAAATAAAGTGTGATGCGGAATTTACAATCAAGTAAATAAGAGTGTCATGTGTTGTGGGACAATAAAAAAATAGTTCAACAATGGTTAGGTATCCACAAATTCAAATGTGTATGAAAATTCATTATAGTAATTCATATAATTCTTGTTTTTTATTTGATTTCATTATTTGCCTTAAAACAAGCACAGTAGGCCTCTATTTAATGACAACTTGTGATAATGTCACAAAATGTCCGGTCCCTTGAGTGTTGATAAAGAGCTTACACTGTATTTCAGTTTAATTTGTGAAATAAACACAAAGATTTTACAGATCTATTGAAACATTAAACCCATATAAATAAATAAACTATCTACTGACAACTAATTTGACTTCTTGTGTGTCGCTCTTCTATGGCAATTGTTACCTACCATTTGCTGCTCGTCGCTGCAATCAGGATTATGGCCAATCAAGTGTTTACAGATGGTGCCGGCATAGGTTGTAGTCTCAGTCCTACCAATAGTGTCAAATTCTTGTTTTATTTGGAATTTACTGGCATTAATTTTAGCCCTTTAAGCCAAATCTCATTCAACAAAACTAGTGGTAGGTGCCTACTTATGCTGGCACCTCCTGACTTTTGACAGATACCTTCCCCATTAGTATATTTTAAATCGGACATTATTATGAACATGCTTTTTTTAATCCAAATTGTACTCACTGTACAGTTCATGTAGGAAGATACTATTGCCGGTGACTGTACGCAAAATAAGTACATGCATTTCATTTTGTAAGTATAAAAAGTAGATATATTTTCATACTTACATTTCTATAAGGGAAAAAGCTTCCTAAGATGATGTATGTATGCATGCATTTTTGATTAGTCCTAGTCCTATCATCAGTGCTCAAAATCAATTATAAAATATGTGTTATGTTATGATTTTACTATGAATTTATTAGTAATAAATAATAAAGTTAGTTAGTTGTGTTCCTGCTGGTGAGTAAGGTTGCCAAAGAGCTCAAAGAGGACCCAGTGTGTTGACGATGTGGGACCTTCTTGTTCCTTTAGTCGTCAACACAGTGAATCCTCCTTTTTGTAAAGGGTCGGCAACGCGCATGTGACGCCTTTGGAGTTGCAGGCGTCCATAGGTTACGGTAGCTGCTTACCATCAGGCGGGCCGTATGCTTGTTTGCCACCGTCGTGGTATAAAAAAAAATAAAAAATAAAGGTCTCTCTTTATCATATATCTTTCCCAACCAGCATAGGTACCTATTTACAAATAAAACATAATAGTAACTAGGTACCTACCTACATGGCTGTTGTATGACTTGTAAACATATATCATTACAAAGAAATAAATGATTATGATTATTAAGATACAAGTGATAAGAAAACATTTTTGGAATCCTAGCCACACTGTTTTATGGTCACTTTTACCTGAATAATATTTGTAACATGTATCAAGAGTAGAGTATTGTTAATAACCATTATCAAAGATCTGTGGTTCAGTATATGAAGTTTTTTGTCCGATCAATAAGCTGGCTCACTTTGGCCAAGGGTCCGCTTCACACTATCTAAGAACTGATTGATCTGACTTAAAATACTTCAAGTGTCAAGTTTCATTGATTATTTATGCCAAGTGCTAGAAAACTGGTGAATAATATTTGCAGTAGAAATATGTTTGGAGGGGGGAGGATCTTGCTTCCATCTACAAAGGAAACCTATGCCAGTGTTTGAATAATAAATAAAACAAAAATAAGGTAACTAAATAAATATAATTATGTATTTTATTATCAAAATTAAAATACTGATTGATTAGGTTAGTATAATTATACTTTATTTTTACATTGAGATTCTACCAATTTCTTGAAATCACTGCATTTTTACTTTCAAACATCCTGGAGTTAGGCACTGAGTAGCATAACAAGCCTCGATTTCATCTTGTCTTCAATACCAAAGGTAAATTCAAACCTGAAATAAAAAACATTGTGTATCATTATTCATTAGTGTAACATATGTGCTACTCATCATTTGTTAACAAAGATAAATATTATAAATAAATAAATATTATAGGACAATCTTACACAAACCGACCTAGTCCCACAGTAAGCTCAATAAGGCTTGTGTTGTGGGTACTAGACGACGATATATATAATAGATAGATATTGATAAATACTTAAATACATAGAAAACATCCATAACTCAGGTACAAATATCTGTGATAAAGACACAAATAAATGCCCTTACCAGGATTCGAACCCGGGACCCCCTGCTTCGTAGGCAGTGTCACTACCGACTGGGCTAGGAGGCCGTTAAGATACTTTAGAACACTCATTTAATAAGTAAGTACATGTATAAGTTCAATATTTAGGACGTTGGTTACAGTGCCAGCCATAATCAACCAGGTTGGAGGGATTCAGTACCCTATTTTTACGAATTTTCAAGAGTTAAAACTAGTGATGCCTTTGTTTTGCGATTGGGCTCCTTCTCGCCATTTGGTGCTTCCAGCAACGGCTTTACTTGTTTAGGGTTCTGTAAGTAGTAATAAACTAGCAGGATGATTTACTCACTATAATATAATGCACAATACACCAGCCGACTATTCTGGCTTTCGCTTTAAACTCCACTCTCAGCACAAGTTGCATTATCCTTTGAAAAAATTTCCTCGTAAGGCGCAATGGATAGCCCACTTTTTGATTGAGTAATAAACATGTACAGGAATGGCTAAATGTTTGTATATTCTTGATTTTCAAGCTGCAGAGTGCAAAGTTAAGTTTAGTTCGCGCTCCTTTGACTCCTTTCTTTAGATTTTTTTCTTCGTGTGACGATTTTGACAAGTTTAGTTTGGCATTTATGGTTGTGTTGCCATATTGAATAAATATTCTACCATAAAAATGTGAGTAGAAATGCGTTTAGACAGTGGCATCCCGCTTAACTCTTACGTTCTGTTATTTTGCACTTGGTGCAACCCATTTATGTTAGCAATCGTTAAGTAGCTCCGATTAGCGTAACATTTGGCTTACTTTTACAGGCGGTTTGGTGCAACCCACCCTAACAGCAGCAAGATTATAATAAATGATGTAACAATGGAATACGAAAATCAAACTGTTTTCTTAGGAGTCACTTTAGACTCGAAATTACAATGGCATCCACATATAGCCATCCTAGCTGGGAAACTTAGCTCTGCAGCCTATGCCGTGAGGCGAATCAGCCATCTAACAAACAGTGAAACTGCCAGGCTGGTATACTTCAGTTACTTTCACAGTGTTATGTCGTAAGAAATTCTGTTATGGGGTAAAGCGGCTGATATTGGGACCATATTTGTGCTACAAAAACGAGCTGTACGAGTACGTGGCATTTATAAAATGCGCGGTCGAGCATCCGTAAGAGGAAAATTTGAAGAGGCAAATATTCTTACCGTAGCATCTCAATACGTACTTGAAAACATTATGTATGTGCGGAAAAACATCCATGAATTCAAGCTCAACAGTGATATCCATAACTATAACACTAGAAATAAAGATAAGATTGCTGAGCCTGGCCACCGCCTCGGTAAGGTTCGTACGTCTTTTGCTGGGAACTGTACACGTTTTTATAACAAAGTCCCCGCTGATGTAGTGAATTTGCCACTAAATAAATTCAAGTCTTATGTTAAGCGCTATTTGTTGAGGAGAGAGTACTATACTTTAAAGGAATTCATTGAGGATAACGATGGCTTTAAGCCTGTAGCTTGATATGGTTAGTACAATACAAATTGAGAAATTGTTAGGTACATTACTCTATGAAGCAGCTTTACTGGTGTCCAGCATTACCTGTTTTTCGTTTTTTTTTTTGTTTTTTTTTAGTATTTGGACACTTAGAGACGTTATACATCTCTAAGTCTTGCATTCGCAAATATTTATATGTATAGATATATATATATTTAATGATCCTGACGCTTAGAGACATGTACATCTCTATGTCACTTTTATATTGTAATTTAGTTCGCGCATGTAAAATACGAGCACAGAATATTGTTTCTCACCAGACTAAACATGGCTAGTTTTTATTAATTAATAAAGCCCGCCAGCTTGAACATGTCATGCTCGCTTACAAGGCTCTGCTCATGGTGGCGTCGTTGATCGGGTCGCCACTTTCCCGAAGAAAGGTTGAGGGAGGCGATGGCTGAGATATGCGTCATACTCGTGAACGGGTGCTGTTTGTGGAGACCGGTCTGTTTAGGCTAACTGGGGCCACACAATTACGTAACTTTTTATTAATCATATTTAATTTTAGTTTAATTGGCTTTAGACACAACATTCGGTGCTTGATTATTTATCCATATTGTTTTATTATATAGACACTTGGAGACCTTATACATCTCTAAGGATAATTGGAAATAGTATGTTTATTGTATACTAGAATCACTTACTTTTTTTTTTATTTAAATTCAAATTTTGTTTCTAACTGTTGATGATGGATTATAATAATAATTTGGAAATTTATGTAGAAGACACAGTTCAGGTGAAAAAGTATATCAAACTTGTATGTAATTCATTTTCAAATAGTCAGATTTGGACTCACCTTTTTTCTTTGGTATTTTTCTTCCTATTGTTGGTTAATCTAACTTTGTTTGATATGTTTCCTTATAGAACAACGCACCTATATGTATTGTTTAGTTTTGATGTACTGTTGTTTTGAAAAAATAAGTCCCGCCGAGTTTCTTGCCGGACATAATTCTTCTCGGGCCAGAGGTGTAGGGTTAGAACCGGTGTAGTTTGATTTTTTTTTCTCTCTTTTACTTTGACGTGTAAAAGTGCCCTTGTGGCCTACTTACTGAATAAATATTTGAGTTTGAATCTTTTTTTATTGGGGATTTGAAGTTTTAAAATACTTACTGGGGTGGGATTCTAAAAACTTAATTACACAATAATCAAACAATTAGTTTTAAACATTAACAATTTCACTAAGTAGTTTCTCCACTATTATAAAAATCCGGACACACGCTAGAAAGATGATGAGTTTCATACGAGGTTCCACATGGACAAAAAAAGTTTAAACGTGATTTTCAAGCATCTCAGATAATTGTATTCAATTTGGTCTTGTTACGCGTTCTCAAGGTTAAAAAAAACGGCGGAGAAAAAACGTCGGCCGGAACAAAAAGTGTACGACAACATTATTACACTAGTACTAGTGCAAATTGATGAAAATTATGTACGGTCAGAGATCATCATCATCATCAGCCCTTTATCGTCCACTGCTGAGCATAGACCTGTCTTCGTGTATGCCACTTGTCCCGGTCTTGTGCCAAGGGATTTCTTTCAGTTAACCTTTGAGCAATTGGAGAGAGGACGTTGGAAGTGCTAGGCCGACTTAGGTACTGTATGATACGGTATGACGATGTATTACAATTTATAATCTAACTAGGTATTAGGTACTATCGGGTTCAGAATTGCATGGCCAATTTATGAATGAATTCATTGATAAATTGACCATGCAATTTTGAACCCGATGGTACATACTCAGTTCGGTTTCATATCAAATATAATAAATGAAAGTTCATTGTGAAATTACTTAATTTGATATTCCCGCATTTGCCTTAAAAGGAATTTTTCATTCTTTTTTCACGCTACGTCGGTTGCTAGCAAGCATACGGCCCGCCCGATGGTGAGCGGTCTGTAGTTTATGGACGCTGCCACATCCGTGTCGCCGACTTTTTGAAAACTGGTACTCTACCTATAGTTTACTGAAGATTCCCATATTGTAGCAGAAATGTCATGTTAGATCGCCAAATGGACCACAGGCTCTATTGAATCTTGGTTACATACAAACCGGAACAAACGCTAGGGAGATGATGATTAATGTTTAAAGAGTAGATCAAGATGTAAGTTTTTGGTGTCGGTTTTTCTTTCTACTTTCAAATTTGGTTTAAGAGGTCCTAGTCCTATATAAAATGAGATATTTACACAAGTTGTTTAGCAATAAAAAAAACAGTTACACTTTGACGAAGAAAAACATTTGACCAAACCTACAGTACAGGGTGTAAAAAAATACTGGTGATCTGTTTATGGGCATAATTGGTATCGTATTGAGTGAGACAAAGAAAAAAGTGGAGAAAAAATTTTTGGACGCGAATTTTTTTTTATATGGGACCCGTCGTCTCTATCTCAGCCAGTCAACTCTCCATACAAAACCAATTTATTTTTCGGGTAATTTTTTTTTTTCAGAGTTTCAAAATTAGAATACGATACCAATTAGACCAAACGCTTAAACGGTTCACCAACAAAAAATTTTTGTAAAACCTTGTATTTACTTAAAAAAACTCATAAGTGTGAAAATAATTCAGATGCAACTTTAAAATTGGTTGATTATTTGTTGTGTGTTGGAGTTATGTTTGAGATAGATTGTGTTTTTAATATATTGTTTACGTATTTTATAAAATAAGAATATGGCACCTGATTGTACAGCCCGGCGATTATTGTCAACAAATAGGTAACAGCACCATTTGTGAATGTTTCTGTTTTGCTCCATAGTTGACTGAGAGAGAATGCCATTTGAAAGAAAGAAAGAAAATACATTTATTAACGTCACACAAGTTAAATTTTACATGAAATTATAAAAACGGACAACGGCAAGCCGCGGCGCTGATTTTCAGTGGTACCTAACTTATAGCCATAGCCTAATTATACTTATAGCTATATCTTATGACTATAGATAGAAAATAAATAGATAAAATTTAACAGGCAACACAGAAAAAACAATTATGTGCACAAATCATATACCGAACATATAAAAACAAGTTATAGATATCGAATTTGCCCTGCAGTGTGTGAAAACTAAAAGGAGGTAAGTAGATATCATAAATACAATTTGCAATATGCATTTGGCATTAAGGCAGCCATTTGTACATTAATTTTTGTATTTTATTTGTGTGATAAAGTTTGAATACTTTGAATAAATAAATAAAATATTTAGATACATGTTAATGTGTAGGAAGCTATGAGTTACTAGCTGTCATTCGAGCTAGGTATTGTCCTAGATACCTGCGCGCGCGCACCGACTCAATCTAGACCGTATTACAAGGCCGTAAGGTTGGATATCATCTGGCTGGGCAGTCGATCGGCTAGATTGAATGTCACGGTAGTGGTTGGCCTCGGTTGTCTTGTATCTAATAAAGGATTATTTTATATCGGTGAAGGTACTGACTAACAATTTAATAAATGAAACACTAGAAAGTTTTCATTTAATAAATTAAACTTTTCTACCAAGCTTTCTAGCTTCCATATCATGGACTTATAGTTATAGAGCCGTAATCGCGCGAAATCAAAACTACGAGTCCATCATAAGTCGATTTTCCTGATCTCTCAAAAGCGGAGACTTCAGTTACAACTTTGAATCTCATTGTATATATGCGATTCAGGTTTCTATTGGTGGATTTTGACAGCTGCTGTCAAAAATACCTCACGGCACGGTGCTGCCATCTGGTGAAAAAATCAATCGAAACCCTAAATGACGTTTCATACCAAAGTCCCGTACATAAAAGGCTTTAATTTAACTCATCGGTACGAGAACGAGGCGAGTCCGGATTGAAAGTCGGACGTCTTACCGTTATGGCTGTCAACGCCTTTAATACCTACAGGAGATACTTAAATTATTATTATACTGTCTCACTGCTGGGCAAAGGCCTCCCCCCACTTTTTCCATTCATCCCGGTCTTGTGCAGTCTCTGGCCATTTTTTTCTGGCCATAACTTTATAGATACTTAAATTAAGCAACAAATATAATAAACATGACCTTGCGATGCGGTACAGTCTCTCGCGGTGACTGTTCACATAATTACGCTTGTGGGTACAGTTAGCCACATCCTGCGCTTAATTACATCTTCATTCGATTAACAACGCACTTCCATCTCCGACTGCAGGTACATATATATCACGAACCCGGATTTCAACTCGCAACGAGTTCCCTCGAATTCTCCAGAGTCCCATCATCAGATCCTGACCTGACCTCAAACAAAAAAAAATTAA
This sequence comes from Pammene aurita, assembly GCA_947086415.1. Taxonomy (NCBI): domain Eukaryota; kingdom Metazoa; phylum Arthropoda; class Insecta; order Lepidoptera; family Tortricidae; genus Pammene; species Pammene aurita. The sequence goes on from OX352308.1 coordinate 31,909,925, forward strand.
ATCGGTCCAGCCGTCTTCGAAAAATCGGTAATCATACTTAAAAAAAACCGGCCAAGTGCGAGTCGGACTCGCGCACCGAGGGTTCCGTAGAAACCTGTAGGTATATAAGTAAGAGTTCACCCATTGCATTGACATAAAAAAAATATTTTGTTGTGAATTATTTGATATGAATTTCAGTTTAATACCTCTACGCGTTTACGAGGAAAAAGGTAGTAAGTAAGTTTAAAATTGAAAAAAAATTTTTTTGTATGATTTTACTAAAAATGTCTACTTTTCGTAATTTTTCCTTTGTCTGTGCTATATGAAGTTTCTTCGTGCCAAGTTTCAAGTTTCTGAGTTAACGGGAAGTACCGTTTAGGTTTTGAGTTTCTTGCGAGTAGGTAATCAGTTTCAAAATATGCGACTTAAATTGCTATTTCTTTTGATTGCGTTGACATAAAAGTTTGATTTTGCTACATCTGAAAGGTCCTATAGCCCTGAGTATTTTACATGAATTTCAATTTAATACCTACACCCGTTTACGAGGAATAAGATAGGAAGTTTAAAAAAAAATTAAAAAAATTGTATGATTTTACTAAAAACGTCTACTTTTTGTATTTTTTCCATTGTCTATGCTATATGACGTTGCTTCGTGCCAAATTTCAAGTTTCTGAGTTCATGGGAAGTACCCCGTAGGTTTTGCGAGTGCCGAAAAACTAAAATTTGCAGCATAAACGACTGTATCTTTTGATTGCGTTGGCTTTTAAATTTGATTTTTTTACAGCTCCAAGCTCCAAGAGACAATAGACCTGAGTAACTATTTGATACAAATTTCAGCTTGATACCTCCACGCGTGCCTGAGGAAAACGGTCTTGACAGACAGACAGACTGACAGACAGACAGACAGACAGACGGACAACAAAGTGATCCTATAAGGGTTCCGTTTTTTCCTTTCGAGGTACGGAACCCTAAAAATACGTGTGCAATATTTTTTGATAATCTAACTGACGGACTAAATCTATAAATATATAAAAGAAGAAACTGACTGACTGACTGACATATCAACGCACAGCCCAAACCGCTGGTTCTAGAGATTCCGAATTTGGCAAATAGGTTCCTTATAAGGTCTAGGGATGCACTAAGAAAGGATTTTTCAAAATTCACCCCCTAAGGGGGTAAAATGGGGGTTCAAAATTTGTATGGCGAATCAAGATTTGTTAGACTATTTTAATCGAAATTTCACAAGAGTATTCCTAACGATAAATGAGTAAACACGTGTTTCAGGTTTTTTTTTAAATTCGACCCCCAAAAGGGACAAATGTGGTCAACTGGTCACAAAGTCTGAAAATCAACATGGGTATCGTATCCTTTTTGAGTACTTATAGTACGCGGGTGAAGCCGCTGGAAAAGGCTAGTATACTTATATTTTATTTACCCAGGAAAGTACCCAATAGACAATCGTACGTTCGCGCGTTCGTCAACGGCAAACGAAACCTCAACCGTGTATGGAAATGGATTATAGCGATTGTCATACATACGGGTCCTGGCTTTTTACTAGTGGGTAATTTAAGTTGCCAAACGGTAACACTATCATGTCGGATATATGTCAAATCTGAAGTGACGAGGTGACAAAATGACATGCGGTTTCGGAAATGATCGGCGATAAAATTACCGCACAAAAAAGTATCGTGTGGTCAAAGAAGTGTATGAAGTTTTTGTCTAATCTTCTGCTACAGATTATAATTCTCTTTGGACGTAGCGCCGATTCTTTCTCTGCAAATTTTATTTTTAAAGCAACTTGTAGGTATCAATCGTCTTCGGGATGTTTCAATTTGCCTGTTTTTAGGGTTCCGTACCTCAAAAGGAAAAAACGGAACCCTTATAGGATCACTTTGTTGTCTGTCTGTCTGTCTGTCTGTCTGTCTGTCTGTCTGTCTGTCTGTCTGTCTGTCTGTCTGTCTGTCTGTCAAGACCATTTTTCTCAGGAACGCGTGGAGGTAACAAGCTGAAATTTATATCAAATACTCGGGTCTATTGTCACTTAGAGCTGTGAAAAAATCAAACTTAAAAGCCAACGCAATCGAAAGATACAGTCGTTTATGCTGCAAATTTTAGTTTTTCGGCACTCGCAAAACCTACGGGGTACTTCCCATGAACTCAGAAACTTGAAATTTGGCACGAAGCAACGTCATATAGCATAGACAATGGAAAAAATACAAAAAGTAGACATTTTTAGTAAAATCATACAATTTTTTTAATTTTTTTTTAAACTTACTACCTTATTCCTCGTAAACGCGTGGAGGTATTAAATTGAAATTCATGTCAAATACTCAGGGCTATAGGACCTGTCAGTTGTAGCAAAACCAAACTTTTATGTCAACGCAATCAAAAGAAATAGCAATTTAAGTCGCATATTTTGAAACTGAGTACTCCCAAGAAACTCAAAACCTAAAGCGTACTTCCCGTAAACTCAGAAACTTGAAAATTGGCACGAAGAAACTTCATATAGCACAGACAAAGGAAAAATTATGAAAGGTAGACATTTTTAGTAAAATCATACAAAATTTTTTTTTTTTAATTTTTAACATACTACCTTTTTCCTCGTAAACGCGTAGAGGTATTAAATTGAAATTAGTAATAAACATACTTAAACTTTTGCTTGTTATAGGTTAGTACGGAACCCTCGGTGCGCGATTCCAACTCGCACTTGGCCGGTTTTTTTATTTTGTCAATCAAACAAAAATATTGGAGTTGAGTTGAAGTTAGATCGTGTCTAAACGTGTTTTAAAGTCAGAATACGGCCCCTGGCTTCATTGAGGAAGGAATTAGGATAGGAGAGTCCACACGTTACGTGAACACCTATTTTGACTCTACCTTGTAAGGTAATAAGGGATAGTTTAACTTGTAACTCTCATGAACTATAAGAAGAGAGTGTACAGATTTGTTAAGGGTTGGCAAAGCTCATGTGACACCTCTGGAGTTGCAGGCGTCAATCAATAGTCTGCAGTAGCTGCTTACAATCAGGCGGGCCGTATGCTTGATTACCACCATCGCGTCGAAATAAATTAGCATAAAAGAGAAAAATCAAACCAATAACGAAATATTTTGTTCAAATCTGCCATTGTACCATTCGAACAGTGAACAACAGCGTTTAGTTTTCTTTCAGGGTGACGTCACTGCGCCGGCGACGCGCTGTCTGCCGCCGCCGAGCGAGACAAGACTGCGCGCGCGGGTGCGAGGGAGACGGAACGATGCGCGCGCACACCCGAGCGAGTTATGGTATGGTTTATGTGTTTTAGTTTTCTGCCCGTGACTTCATTCGTATTTCGTATTGAAAATGCCAAAACCTTCTTTCTCCTCCCCTTTCGCCTAGTTCCCCCATACTTGAGTTTCAACACTTTCAACTCCTCAGAGAAAAGCATTCTATGTCTCTTTTTCCGATGGATGCAAAATTCATTTAAATCCATTCAGCCGTTTTCTAGAGGAACAAACATCCAAACCTCCAATGCGACCTACTCTAATCTTGCTTGTAATAGTTGTAATAAATTTACTTATCTTAAAGTAGAATTTTTAATTAGACAGCCCCTGGCATACAAAGTAGTTTCCAATTTGCAAATGTATGTAATACGAACTGTCAAATTAGTTCACATAATTAAAAAATCTACTTGAGGTTACCTTACGTGTCGAATCGCGAGTTTAATTAAAACTCATTGCATAGCAGTAGTTAACTCCTTAATCCTGTTGCCCAGTGCCTCAAACCAGTAAACAAGAACAATTGCCGAACGAAAATCAACCTTATCCACTATGCAACACAATCATTTATCTAATGAGAAGCTTTGCCAACTTATTTTCATACAATTACATGCTTATTGTTGAAGCAATAAGGTTGATTATAGTTTGATTACAAGATATACTATTTGGTATGTATTGAATACCCGTGGCAACACATTTGCAACCGGCTTAACCGGCTACAACCTTAATGTCATATAAATAGAGTTGATTGTAGTTTAATTGGGTGGTAAGGATAAAGTGGTGCAGTGATAATAATAATGCGCGGTGCGTAGCGACAGCGAGCTGGCGACAGCGCGCGGTTCTCGGCATAGAATATGGAGGTAGAAGTGACACCGTTTTCTGCCTACATCAGTAGTTCCCACTACTACCTAACATGTGATTGTGTATTTCGCAAAACAACTGGGTATACATATTGTATGTAGGTATGTTTATGTTTAAATTTGAAAATGAAATAAAAAATATTTATTTGGTGCAAAGAGAAGAGAAGCATAACATGAAATATACAAAAAAAATTACACCAAAGTGGTGGTGGTATACCATCCTCGTCGCCACTTGTAGGGTCTCATGATCGATTAAAACACTATTTGCTTGTATTTAGGCTGTCCTGAATATACAAGGCAGAGCGTGCGCACTCCACTCCTCCTATCCGCAGACTACCCAGATTCTATTTATTTATCGTATGGCTACATGTCACTATAGCTAGGCATTTCTTCCCTGGGATAGTAGTAGTGGGAAAGCAGATGATGAAGAAAATCCAGTGAGTGCTGCGAGGTCCAGAGGGGACAGTGGAGCTGCCAAGTTTGTTACTCTTTTAGCACCACCCAGGGATCACTTGTAGGGTTGTCTAAGGTGTTTCCTACGGACGCAGAGTAACATTGATCCCCCCCAGATTCTAGGGCTGCACAAACACTACAATGGTGGGTGTGGAGGTGGTGGTGGATTTCAGATGTTTATTTCATTTTAAATGCCATCTCCAGTTATTCGCACTACAGAGATCCTTGCAGACAAGCTTAAAAACTAAGCAATTTACGGTATCTAACCAATTTACGGTGATATGAATTTAGAGATAATTAACAAAAACCGCTCGTGACTTCGCCAATGGAGTATCTACGAGTGCACGTTCTGAAAATAATTATGATATATTATAGTATTTATGGTAGACTGAATCATGTCACTGTTTGTTTCAATAATTTAAACAGTTTTAAAATGCACATTATATGTCAAACTGCTACTGTTGCTGACCACTAAAAAGTTTCGCCAGGTAATGTAGAGCAAAGCCAGATACATTAATGTATTTTCTTACGCTAGACCACTAAGAAAGGGTTTTTTTCTTGGTTTGCAGAATATGTATTTCTTATTGGGATGATTATGTAACTAATTAACTATTCTACCTATCTGCGCGTCTACGTTCCCCACGCTCCACCTTAACTACGGCGCACACCGCACGCGATGGCAACGTCGCTATATCTCGCATCGCGCAGTATCGCGTCGCCTTCGCTTTGGTTCGCTCGCATCATGTCTAAAGTATACAGAGAGAAACTAATCGACGAAGTGAAGAAATACCCGGTCCTATATGACACAAGACATGAGAACCATAGGGATATTGATGTTAGAGATCGCTGCTGGGCTGAGATATCGGAGCGATTGGGAGAGAACAGTGAGTTTTGAACCTTATTACTTTAAGTTACAATCGTATTTTGACTGTCTTTAAGTGGTTTGAAAACATCAGTGGATATTGAACGCTATTGACGTATAGCTAGAGTTGAATTTTGCCTGTAGGGTGTAGCCTCGCTTCGTTGCGCGTTAACTGTGCTCAATGCGGATTTGTATAGCCATTTAATTTTGAGCCGTATCGATGTGTGACTGAGTAGAAATTTGAGTGAGCAGCATCTAAGCAGGTTAATGTCGCGTGATTAGAAGCATGTATTTTGCATTTTATGTCGTTGGAAATATGGTTGATAGTTCTGTATAGAGTAAATGCCGGTTGGTCGAGGCTTATCAGCTGTTTTTCTCCAAATAAAACAATTCGCATGTTACTCAAATGAAGTTTCCGTCGCTCATTTACTGCGGTGGCCGCTTATCATCCGGCTGTACTGTACGCCTTTTCGACACCGCCAAGAAAAATAAAGGTAAACGTTTGAGTGCTCGTCACTGTTCCAATACATGACATTTTGGAACAAAAGCCATTCTGCTGCTTACCATCAGGCGGACCGTACGGTTGTTTGCCACCGTCGTGGTATGGAAAAAAAAGAAGAATAAAAAACTGGCCAAGAGCGTGTCGGGCCACGCTCAGTGTAGGGTTCCGTAGTTTTCCGCCCGTCACAGTAAGAATAACACCGCCATGTAGGATATGTTATGAGCGTTCCACGTACAGCGACATCTATCGGCAAATTAAGTAAAGTATTGCGCGCGAGCTTAAAGTATGGAAGATGATTTTTATGGGATAATTCTTTATTGGGTGAACCGATTTTCACCGTTTTTACTTGATTTGAAAGCACGTCATTTCATTGTGATTTTGTAGAAATTACAGGTACAATAAACACCTGCTTATACGGTTAAATTACAAACTTAGTTCAGAAATTATTTTGTATTTTTATTTCAAAAACTATTCAACCTATCAAGTTCAAAATAATTTTCCTAGAAAGTTTTTATAAAGTTTTACTTTTGGATTTTTTTTCATATTTTTAAAACTTATGGTTCAAAAGTTAGAGGGGGGGGGACACTTCTGGAGCGATTATTTCCGAAAATATTTACATTATCAAAAAATGATTTTTGAAAACCCTTATTCATTTTCAAATACCTATCCAACAATATATCACACGTTAGGGTTGAAATAAAAAAAAATTACTTTACGTATAGGGGAGGTACCCTAATTTAAAAAAAAACACTTTTTATTTTACCACTTTGTCGGCATGATTGATATACATATTAGTACCAAATTTCAGCTTTCTAGTGCTCACGGTCACTGAGATTATCCGCGGACGGACGGACGGACGGGCAGACATGGCGAAACTAAAAAGGGCAATAAACGTGTCTACTGTACTACTTCCTTATTCTATTTTTACTGCGTCGGTGACTAGCAAGCGTACGGCCCGCCTGACGATAAGCAGTCGCCGTAGCTATAGACGCCCGCAACTCCAGGTGTGTAACATGCGCGTTGCCGACCCTTAAAATTCCTTTGCAGGTGAAATTTTAAAGCGTGAGTGGAAGATACTCCGCGACTCCCTCCGGCAGTCCCTCAAAAAATGCAAGCAGGGGGTCACAACGAAGGCAGGGACCCCCTGCAAGAAGTGGCGGTTCCAGAACCGCATGGCGTTTGTCCTACCTTACATGACCATCCGAAGGTAAAACCCTACTCATATTGTAAACAAGAGTCACGAAGGCAGGAACCCCCCGAATGAAGTAGCAGTTCCAGAACCGCATGGCTTTTCTGCTACCTTACATGACCGTTCGATGGTAAAACCGTACTCATTTTATTAACCACCAGGGGGTCACGAAGGCACAGACCCCCTGCATAACGTGGCGGTTTCAGAAGCGCTAGGCGTTTGTCCCATCTTACATAACCATCCGAAAAACCCTACTCATTATAAATTACCAGGGGGTCACGAAGGCAGAGACCCACAACAAGAAGTGGTGGTTCCGGAACCTCATGGCTTTTGTGCTACCTTACATGATCATCTGAAGGTAAAACCCTACTCATATTATAAACAACCAGAGGGTCACGAAGGCAGAGACCAGAGGCTCCTCCAAAAATCCGCACGAAAACAATATTGAATCTGTACAACGTATGGTTTCACTTTGAGAAAACAATTAAAGTCTAGACCTTAATTGTTTTTTATTTATCGTAGGGCTATATGTCACTGGATATAGATAGGCATTAAATTTCTTCCCTGGGGTAGTAGTAATGGGAAAGCAGATGATAAAGAAAATTCAGTTAGTTCTGCGAGGGACGATGGGACAGTGCAGCTGCCAAGTTTGTCACTCTTTTAGCACCACCCAGGGATCACGTGTAGGATTGTCTAAGGTATTTACTACAGACGTAGAGTAACATTGATTGTTGTTTATTTAATTTATTGTTTAACATGTACCCCTGACTTGGGTAAAAGGTCAGAGACTGTTCTTGTTCAAATTAGTACCACGCCGCTCGGTGGCATTCACCCTCACACCCTCAATCCTGAATGGTCGCGTACTGTACAAGAAACCTCTGCAGTGCACTGTGTAGTTCCTCCGAAAAGGGGATTTTACTCCTTCGAACATACGGCTGCGGTATGAGTTCTCAGGCGAGGTTTTCTCGAGGCACTGTAGTTCTTGGGAGGGTCCACAGAGGATTGTTCAAAAACGGGCTGTACATGTTTTCAAAGGATGGTCAATCAACATGTAGCGGCCTGAATGCTTGTTTTCCAACAACGTGGCATAAAAAAACTACGTAGGTATACATAAAACCTAGATGTAATAATTTCTGTCTATTCCAGAACACAAAGAAGGCCAAAAGACGTGAAGATCGACGATGCAGAGAAGGACATTCAGTCGGAAGCCGAGTCAGAGACCTGGGAGGGCAGCTATGGTGACCAGGACTCCCTGGAGCTGTTCTTTGCCAGCGTATGCCAGAGCACCAAGCGGCTTCCTAAGATTTTCCAGAACCAGGTCAGTTTGTGTACTAATCTAAATATACTCAAGGACTGGAAAGGGATCACTTCGTAGCTTTATACGAAACTTTCTATACAAGCTGACCTATATTAATTGTCCTCGAGTGTATTAAACAGACGTGTTGACTCTGATGTTATAATTTGTATGGAGCTGAACTAAACGAGGACAAAAATAAATAATTAAAGCATAGTATATTTCCAACACCACCTATTTGATTTTATGTGAAACGCAACCATGTTTTGTCCTTAGTTTCTTTGACTTGGTGCCGTATTTTTATCTTAAAATACACAAACAATACATTAAAAACACAACTATCACAAACATAACTCCAACACACAACAAATAATCAACCAATATTGAAGTTGTATTGGAGTTGCATCAGAATAATTTTCAAGCAAATTCTGATATTTCTGATAGCTGTGTTACAGGTAGCTCTGATAGCATTTGAATTGTATTAAAGTTGGATCTTGTCTGAAACTGTTAAAGTTACAATACGGCCCTAGAGCGGGCGTATTTGCTACTCCAATTAGCATTCCAATCTATACTAATATTATAAATGTGAAAGTGTGTCTGTCTGTCTGTTTGTTTGTCCGTCTTTCACGGTCTAACGGGGCGACGAATTGACGTGATTTTTTATGTGGAGATAGTTGAAGGGATGGAGAGTGACATAGGCTACTTTTTGTCTCTTTCTAACCCCCCACTTCCCTAAAATGGGGGGTGGAAGTTTGTATGGAGCATTACGGAGGCCAAAGGGGAACCGTGTTACCCCGAATTTAATGCGAGCGAAGCCGCGGGCAAAAGCTAGTAAACTCATAAAAACCAAACGCAAACACCTAATTAACTTGTATATTATAGTATTACTTATAAATATTATGGTATACCATTTTTAGAGAAATAACATTATTAGTGAAAACCGATGATATTCGTGAAATTCGATTAAATAAAAATGAGACTAAATTAATAAGTAAGTATGCCAAGTGAATTTATAAGAACTGAAATTAGACTGAGCGAAAATAGGTGAAACATTGTTAGACGAAAAGAAAGTTTCTAAGGTTTAGAGGACATCAATAATTTGAATAATGAGTAGAAGAAATACGTCACGAGTGTTACTCTTGACGTAGAAGAACCATTGAGTAACGGGAGATGACAACCCTAAGAAATTATTTGTACCATGAGTTTTAGTGAAAATCACTACAAGTCTGACATTGACTCTTGGACCACTGACATGATTACACAAAAGTGTCAAACATTTAAAAAAATCAAATACTAAACGTAAAGGCTTTTTGCATGATAACAAACAGTAAAAATAATTCTAAAAATAGTAATAAAAGCCATGGAATTACATTTCATAGGTAAGTAAGGGCAAAGATTGGTGTTTGACACTAATTTAAAATATTAATGTTGGCGTGGCGACGCCATATTCCTTGGCGCACAGATTAATGTCGCAGAAGTAACAACATATGTGCCTACACTTGATTTACCTACATTATTTGTTTAGTAGTACTCAGCATAAACATATTTACGCAATAAACATATTTTAAATAAGTATGAATAATGTATGAATTTGCTAAAATTGTTAATGCGAGTAAATACATAGCAAAGATTTATATGGTTTGAATTTAAAACTTAAATATCTAAATATCATCTATGTTATACCTACTTACACAATGTTTTTTTTTCACCCGTGCGAGGAAATCAATGTCATTTTAAGTAAATATCAAGGATCATTAACCCTCAAACTTCGTATTGAAAGGCGCTTGTCGGCAAAAATAGTATTTTTCTCCATTCGTTCCTCAAACCCTAGGGTAAGGAGCTAAATAAAAATTAGATACAAATAAAACAATAATTTAGTTAATTACGTTTCCTTACAAAATTTGTTTAGGCAGAATATGAATTATGTCAAAACAGTGTCACGTCTTTTTTGTTACTACTTTTTAAGCTACTCTTTGATTCATTGACAGCTGTCAACCGCTAAACATGGCGTCAAAATTTGTTCTAGATAGCTCATCTAGTAGAATACATAATACATCAATGAGAAGTACCTTATTTTTTTTATTGTTCCGCAGGTAAAACGACAAGTTCTAGACGTATTGCTCAGGATAGAAGAGGAAGCCGAGGGCCTGGACACCAAGACTGCCGTTAACAGAAACTTCTAGCTTCCGCAAACTAGCCCTAACATTATTAAAAATAAAAAAAATAAACTGACAAAAAATGTATGAGATTAAATGTATTATAATAATAAGTATAATGACACATCTGAAGACCAAATCAAATTATTATTATTTTTATTTTAAGTAGACACACTACTATATAAATAATAAAGTTATATAGATGTCGTTACCTGCCGCGAATGCAGAAGACGCTGGTTCGACCCCAGCCCTGGGCACCGGAGAACTAGGTATTTTTTTCCTTTGTATATGACATCTATATGAGTTTACAATAAAACATCTTTACAAGTCAGTAGGTAACTAAACTAGGTACCGGCGGCGGTGAAACATTATGGTGTTCAAACAAGCAAAAATACGTATGTAAGTGTCGCGGAACACTCGGTTGGAACGAATTTAAGTTACGAGTATGTTAGTTCATTTGATTTCATTTTTGAAATTTTTGTAATCTTTGTACTTTTTGTAATTTTTGACATTTGACTTTTCTGACGTTTTTTACTTTTATGGCTTTTTTGTCATTTTTGCCTTTTTAGACTTGACTTCTTTGACTTTTCACTTTGTCACATTTCACTTCACTTTATTCTATTTTATTTCATTTCACATGTTTCTCAATCGTATGGATTTGTTTCGCGTTTTCGTGACGGTCCGATCAGGAACTTCGTTCGAAAAAAAAATGCGACGGCGAATCGTGTACCCGGAATTTTGCGATTTTCCTTAAGTTCAGTTGCTTGTTCCGAAAAAAATATATAATAGATACTAAAATAATGTATCTTGTATATTTATATCACGTTTTCCATACAAATATTTCAAAAAATTCGCAATTTTTTGTTTCATGCACAGAAAATACATTAAGCGGGTTATGTGTCCAACGATAACCTATCCAAATCATGGACATCATGAGGTTCCACCTAAATATCAGGCATTGATCTCTACAATATAGTATGGTCTATAACGGTGAAGAAATTGTACTTATTCATCCAAAAATGTTGGCCAAGTAAATAACGAAGTTTCCGAATCATTTTGCTATAAAAATACTTATCAACATTTACGCCGGGTACCTGTCAGCCCTAGCTTATTATTAATATTATTTGTTTTAAATTCTGTTTTTCTAATAATTAAATAATAATTATAAACCTTATCAAGTAAGTATGTGTATGTGTTTTATATTAATTAAACAACACGTACATTGTCTGTCTCTCAAGCTGTTTTGATATTTCTTCTTATAGAACGACGCATTATTGTGTATCTTTAACATCTAATGTATTAATGTTTTGAAAAAATAAGTCCCGCCGAGTTACTTGTCGGTCATAACATAATACTTCTCGGGTCAGAGGTGTAGGGTTAGAACCGGTGGTAGTTTTTTTTTTGAACCAAGTGTACCAAGTTGAACAAAGTGAATAAATATATTTACGAATGAAAAAATCGGCACCGTTGATGCCATTATAATAAAAATGCACATTATCAAGCACGAACATTTTGTTCGACTGCTTGGGATTAACATTCGCCATAAGGAATTAAAATAACGCCTTAGTAAAATCTAATAGCAATCATTAATTTAGCCCATATGCTTTCTTAATTCCACAGTGAGCAACAATTCCATATAAACTTCAACCCCTCCTTAAAAAATAAATAAATAAATAATTATTTATTCACGAAACGGCTTACAGTTTTTTTACAACAGTTCTTCTGCCAAACCACAGTGTGGTTTGTTGGCAGACGAGGCTCCAGTTTACAAATTCTATAGTAAGCTATATATATACTACATTATATTACCACCACCACCACCAACAAAACAGTAACACCCGACTGACCATTGATAGACCTTATCCCAGTGTAATAAGGTCCAGAAACGGTCACACATAAAATACTATTTCTTTATTATATGTAAATTTAATGTTAATGTTGTCACGTAGCGCCGTCTAGTAAGAGCCGGTGGAACTATGTTATTAATTATTTTATTTTATGATAGTATTAATTTGTAATTATTAAAGAACTTTTTATTTCGATAGTATGTAAAATAAAATAATTATATTATTATTATATAAGTAATACAAAATCTCGTTCCGTTTTATTGTGTAATAAAACCTACATGTTTAGTTTGAAGCTAACTGGCAAAAATGGATTGGAGAAAAAATATTTGAAATTCAAATGACTAAAAAAAAGAAAATGGAAAAAAGAAAAGAAGGTGGATACTAGAGAAAAACGTAAACTGGATTCTATCAAATATATTAGAAAATAATTTTAAACAAAAAAGAACCGACTTCACTAAGCATCCACCTTTCCAACACCAAATGCTCGATCTGCTGTAAAAAATACTCAAATCACCATAGGTGTGCCTATAATAGTTGAAGATTTCCCTCGATTTCTCCAGGATCCCATCATCAGATCCTAACATGGTTACAATGGGACCAACTGTGAAGTATACGCTTTCAAACAAAAAAAGAATTTTCCAAATCGGTCCAGCCGTCTTCGAATAATCGGTGACCACACATAAAAAAAAAAAATAGCAAAAACAAAGATCCCGACGAATTGATAACTTCCTCCTTCGAAATCTTGAAGTCGGTTGATAAATACGTTTTGGATCTTTAACGATTTACTTAAGCTATTAAGCTTGTGCTGCACATCGCTGCTGTTTGTTTCTGCTGATTTGTAAGTATCTTTGTTTGTGTAGCGAGTTTTCACTCAACGCCGCCATGACCGTGTTTGTTTGAGATTTTTATTTGAGTTCATTGGTCTTTCCAGGTCAAGCCAGTTAAGAAAATGGTTTTCCTTTGCGGGAAGTCTTTGTAAAAGGAAGAATCGATCCCCGAGCGGGGCAAGGTTTTGTTGGATGACTTCTCTAATGGAGATTCGAGGCCTGGAACGTCTTCGCTACGAGTTCCAAATGCTTAGTGTATATTGCTACTGATTTTTCCGTAAGTATTACTGCGGGTCAGCTTATGGTGTTTAAGATTATCATAAGCTATTGTGCATTAGATGATCATTATATTCTATTGTTTTCAGGTCATTCGCCTCAAAAGACTGGGGGAAATGCAGTTGAAATTTATGTTTTGTCTTCAGTGACAGGTACGTGTTGGCCCTTAAGTTTGCAGTAGTCTTGGACCTGTAGGTATCCTTCTAACGTTACCATTGCTTTTTAAAATGATTTGAATATCATGATAAAGGATGAGGTCTGATGGACAGTTTTGTTTGACATATTTAATGTACAGGTTCTGATACATATTACTTATTTAATATCTTCAAATAAACTTAATTTAATTAACAATTATGGTGGTTTATCCTATAATGTAAAACTAGACATTAACGAACCAATAGCTCTCCGGATAACAGCTGAGCTAGTTGTTAGTATATTTTAGGGTGTATTAGCAGAGTGAAAGAAGTAATAAATAATTACCAAGTGGAGACTGCGTTTTCTTTCATTTATCTATACCCCTTATGTAACCAGACGGGATCATTCATATAGGTTTTTTTTGAAATATAGGTTACAATGTTAATACAGATGCAGTACAATGAAGGTTTGGTTACCCTTTTTTAAATATTTTTAATATGTTAGTCTCACGAGAGTTTTATAGATCAAACGTGTATACTAATAATAATAATGATTACTTGATTAGGTACTTCTATGAATTTTGAACGCGTTCATTCACTACATCTATATTAAATCTTAATCTACTTAGGACATTAGAGTATCACATGAGAAGTACAATATGTATACTTATAATGGTTGTATCGCATTTTTTAGTATACTTTATAGAACGCTGCTTAATTTCTTTTTGAAGGTTTGTTTTGTTATGCATGTGTTCTTCAACTCTGACGGTAATTCGTTATAGATTTTGGGAACCAGATACTTTCTACATCTCTGGCCAAAATAGTTAGTACAGCTAGGTAAAAGTAACTTGTCACTATCTCTATTCCTTATGAGCCTTTTATTCACACTATGTTTTTTAAACTCGTCTTTACAAAATTGCTCCATAGCCAATACTAACACTACCTTTTCATGTACTGGTAACAATTTACATTCTCAAAAAAGATTTTCATAAGTGCTATTCTTACATTTTCTTTTGGTCTTTGCGTCGACCATTAACTTCATGAATCGAATCTGCAAAGCCTTTAATTTGTCTAAATAAGTTTTAAATGTTCGGCCATAACTAGCCAATCCATACGACAAAAGTGAATCCACGAGAGCATAGTACCAGGGGGGTTTCACTTCGTAGTTTAGGTACATTTGTCCGGCGCGCCTCCCGAGGAGGCGTATGGCAGTGGGCTGCCGCTGGGCTCGCACGATAGTCGTGTCACGTGGCGCTCGCGCAAAATTGAAAATACACAATGGCTTCGAAACCTAAATCTCGATCTAATCCGTATAAAAGATCTCTTTACGGATGTCTGAATAAACGGAAGAACAAGGAAGCAGAAATAACATTTTTAAATTCCGGATGATATTGAAAGGTCCCGAAGTCCTTACTTAGTAATAGTTAAAATAAAAATCCATAATTTATTGAATATTGGTTGCCCAGAAACAAAATACAGACCGACATATTTTCAAAGGAATACGGCTGTGGCATACCTACTTTCATGATAATCAGACATAATCTCTATAAAAAAAATCTATCTCCGGATATAAATTTCATGTTTACAGAATCAACGTTTGTAATTCCTACATATTTACCTTAAAATAATAACTCAGTAAGTATAGGTACAAAATCTTGTCAAGTGACAACCCCGTGCCGACGCTCACAGCTCGGTCATAAAACTGCGGAGCGCAAAGAAGATTCACGGTTCGTGCGCGGTTACAAGTTTCAATTTTGCTTGCAGGCGGCGAGTATAGGTATAAATTTATACCTAAATCTGACTTTTGTGAAGGAGTGAATTTTCTGTACGGTAGTACTATTAGTTATTCTGTGGTTGTACAGTGGTTTCCTTTGTTCCGTTTATCGTGTTAGTCAAGAGGGTAGGTTCCTCTTGACTAAAAAATGAAACTATGATTTGCAAATTGAAACTTAACTTGTAATTAAATATATCTATAGTGAAACTTAATTATTGCTACTTCACCGATTTGTTTTCATTATACTTTCCACAGTTAGATACTTACATGCTGTGAATTAAATACTTTTCACTGTATAAATACTTGCCAAAGAGAACTGAGCTGATTTTGTATGCTACTACCACATCACTGATCACTATTTAATGCTCTGAGCTTGCCTTCCTGCTATCTGCACTTCCATCTTGCGCTTTTTCTTCACGCGGCAAAATGTTGCAGGCAGTAACGCAAAATCGGACTTTTTACTAAATGTCCAAAATGGAAAATTCCCGGGGCCTCGCCACCTACATCACCAACACCGGCGCCGGAGTCCACGCGTTGCCCTACTGACCAGTGAAGACCTGCAGACCGTGACGTCACCGTGTCCATGCGCACCTACCACCTCAGCACCGAACGCACGGCAGGGAAGTGGCCCTCGTTAAAAAGCGTGCATAAGTGAATACGGGCTCGAACTAAATTGTAATCAAGGACCTACCCCTGAGATCTATTCTTATCTTAAATCTACCCTACATTTATTTGTATATAAAATCACTTTTTTTAATACAGTTTTTTATTGTACCGTTTGTTTTAATTCTAAAAAAAAACTAAATAACAGACTAGCGTTACATTGGCGCCCAACGTGGGCACAGCAGGGAAGTGGCACTCGTTAAAAAGCGTGCACAAGTAAATACGGGCTCAATCTAAATTGTTACCAAGGACCTACCCCTGAGATCTAATCTTGTACTAAATCTACCCTACATTTATTTTTGTATAAAATCACTTTTTTAAATATAGTTTTTTATTGTACTGATTGTTTTAATTCTAAAAAAACTAAATAACAGACCAGCGTTACAAGAGGTAACAGATATGCAGACAGAGACACTTTCGCATTTATAATTTAGTGTGGATTTAAGAGCCAAGAGTGTGGTGGGAAAACGCCTCCCTCTCCTTCCAAGTATCCCGGCTCCCACCAGTCAGGACGAAAGGCATCAAGTTCAGCTCTTCGTTTACTTGGTCTGCCCTGACGCCGTGTTCTATTTTGTGAGACCCATCTGGTTTGGCTTTAGATGGAACTTCATCTCCTATTAAGATAAGCACAGAGCAAGTTTTCGTTTAAAAGTATGTTAAGAAACCCAGAACTCTACTATTGGTTTTCTTGAATTGGTTTGCATTATTTGACCGCCACCACTTTACAGCTGCCAGATGTCCAGATCTAGAAATAAGTATAGTATAGCAAACTGACTAGAGGAGTTTAGTTTCTCTTACTGACTGACATCTGACACAATAATTGTCATATCTCCGTCTATAATTAATAAGTTCTAATGGTAGAGATACTATGTTACCAGCTTAAAACAGCGAAGATTATTATCAAATATTATACCAATAGAACTTATACATTAGTTAGGGCCAGACGATATATTAGCATCAATTGATGTCTCATCTGCATTAGATGTGTTGGATACGTAACAATCTATCAACATCTTCTAGTTCTAACTAATGGATAAGTTCTAATGGTAATAATCTTAGATAATAATCTTCAGGTGTTTTTGTAGCTTCAGGACGTCCTGAAACTATAAAAACACGATCCCACGACGACGTAGACGTCATCGTCTCTGTATTATTGGATAATTTATTGTGTCTAGTGTTTACATGCCTTACATGCATACATTGTTTACGGAATGTCTCAGTCAGATTAGTGCTATAGTAGAGGAACAAGACCTCCTGTGGATGTGTGGAAGTCTTTATTTTGGGAAATTTTTAATGGCCATCCAGGTGAGCTTTTCGGTGAAGAATTAAGTAGTGTTTGCCAATACCAGGACTGGATTTGTGTATATAGTGTGTTATTGGGTGATATCTCAGAATCTCACCTACATTAATTAGCAAAGCACAGGATGTCGTAGGTTGCTTGACCACTGCATAGGCGGAAAACACGTCAGTGCAGAATGTGAAAATTGAGCACAATGTATATCGGTCGGATCTCTTTCCCATGATTATTGAGTGCGACCTTAAAAGACTTCTGCCTCAGTTCGTTCTGAGTGATATTTGAGTATTAACTTTAATAATAACAAAATGCAAGAGCGGAAGTCGCAGCAGATTGATAATTATCGTAAATATTGCAACGAAAAACTAAAACATGTTAATTTTCTAGACTCGTTTTAAATTGTAGCGCCTTGTATTGTGATAACGTAGAACACAGGTGCATTCTTACTAATATGTAACGCGTCTATTACCTGCCATCCCAATTAACGCACACGGTTACGACATACCCATAGTTAAAAACGAGACGGGTGGCGTGTCTGACATTGGTAATTATAGGCCAATTTCTCTTGCTACCGTAGTAGGTAACGTACTCGATGGTTTGCTTAATCGTAATCTGGAAGAGCAGGTCAAATTACGTGACGCTCAATTTGGCTTTCGCAAGGGCTTATCAACCGAAAGTGCTATTCTTTGTCTTAAGCAAACTGTTGGGTATTATACGGATACAAACACTCCAGATTATGCGTGCTTTCTCGATCTTTCCAAGGCCTTTGACTTAGTTTCATACAATTTGTTATGGAATAAGTTAGAGGCAATGGGCGTTTTGGGGCAGCTGGTGCGGCTGTTCAAAATTTTGGTACGGAAGTCAGAAGAACTGCGTGCGCTGTTGATAGCGTTTTCGGAAGCAATATAAGTTACGCAGACGACATGGTGCTGCTTGCGCCGTCTATTAGTGCGTTAAGAAAAAATTGGGATATGTGTGGGATATGCTGAAGCTCATTATGAGCTTAAGTATGATCCCTCTAAAAGTGAACTAATGATTTTTCAAACCGGCAGGAAGTGTCCTGTAGAAATTCCTCCTGTTAGGCTAGATGGAAAGGACCTAAAAAGAGTGTACCAATATGGATATGGAGCGAGAACAGAGAGCATTGGCAGTTCGTGGGAACATGCTTGCTTGCAGGTTCGCTCGTTGTACAGACACAGTTCAACTTATCAAAGCATGCAGTCAGACATTCTACACGAGAACCCACAGGGTTAGGTACACCCAACGTTCAGCGAATGCTCTCCGCGTCCAGTATAATAATGCTTTCAGAATGCTGATGGGGCTGCCACGGTTTTGCAGCGCCTAGAACATGTTTGTAGAGGCGTGTCAAGACAGTTGTCACGCCATCTTGCGGAAAAGGGCAACGTGCAAGAGGTAGCCCCAATAGCCTTTTAAAAGTATTATCGGACAAATATGACTGCCAATATGGAGTCACTGGGCATAAGCTCTGAACAGCCGCCCTATTTACTTTTAATTCAGGTGTTAAGGATGTATAGTTAATAAGTAAATAGTAACAGTAGGTTTATTTAATTTAATTTAATTTAATTTAATTAGTGTTCCGGTGTTTTTATTTCCTTGCCCTCAGAGCCCTGTTCAACTCTATGCCTGATGTAGTCCACCTGTCAACAATCGTATCAACTATAAGTTTAACTCAAACGCGCATCTCCATACGCCAAGTCGAGAAAAATAAACAACAAAGCCTGCACAACCGGTCCTCATGCCGTTTCCACCTGGACCAGGAGAGATGGTCTACCTCTCCACGTGGGCAGTATCCAATTATATATACGAACCAGGAAGGTGACGTCCATGTTCCTCTTCGCCGGCTGCCAGTACAGCTGGAGCGTCTGTGTGGTATTCCACAACCCGACTGATGGTCTACCTCCCTCGCCCCCCCCCCCCCCCCCCCCCCTCTGTATATACGAACCAGGAAGGCGACGTCCATGTACCTCTTCACCGGCTGCCAGTACAGCTAGAGCTACTACGTGAGAGTCCACAACCTGTCTGATGGTCTACATCCCCCACCCCTAGTCTATGTACAAACAAAGAAGGTATCTTCCATGTTCCTCTTCACCGTCTGCCAGTACAGCAAGAGCCTCTGCGAGGGGGCCCACAAACTGTCTGATGGTCTACGTCCCCCGCCTCACCTCTGTGTACGAACCAGGAAGATGACGTCCATGTTCCTCTTCACCAGCTGCCAGTGCAAATAGAGCCTCTGCGTGGGGGCCCACAACCTGTCCGATAGTCTTTATCCCCCGCCCCTAGTCTTTGTACGAACTAGGAAGGTAGTGTCTTCCATGTTCCTGTTCATCGGCTGCCAGTACCTGGTCCACAACTTGTCTACCTGTCTGATGGTCTAGCTCCCACGCCCCATCTCTATGTACGAACCAGGAAAGTGACTACCATGTACCTCTTCACCAGCTGCCAGTACAGCTGGTGCCTCTGCGTGGGGTCCACAACCTGTCTGATGGTCTCCATCCCCTGGCCCTACTATACGTACAAACCAGGAAGGTGACGTCCATATTCCTCTTCACCAGCTGCCAGTACAGCTGGAGCCTCTGCGTGGGGGTCCACAACCTGTCTGATGGTCTACCTCCACCATCCCTACTATGTACGAACCAGGAAGATGACTTCCATGTTCCTCTTCACCACTTCCAGTACAGCTGGAGCCTCTGAGTTGGTGTCCACAACCTGTCTGATGGTCTACTACCCCCGCCCCTACTATGTACGAACCAGAAATGTTACTTCCATGTTCCTTTTCACCAGCTGCCAATACAGCTGGAGCCTTTGCGCAGGATTGAACAGCTTGGGCTCTTTCCGATATCTCCTTCGTCTGCAGCAGACAGATGAAACCTCTAGGAACTCAAATACCCACAGATCAGTTTTCAATTGACAGGTGTTTTTTATACATTTGAATTTCTATCTTGTCATAACCACAAATAGGGATGTCACGAATGTCGGTTTTCTCACATTCGCGAATGCGAGTGTGAAATATTCAAAATACGAATGTTCGAATGCGAATGCAAATACAAAATTAAAAATTCAATCTTTTTAGTTTGCAAATTTGTCATCATTTTATATCCGTAGTTCAAAAACACAGGAAATGATATGTGATGAGCTCTATACTTATAGGTACTATTGGTCAAAATGAGTCAAGTGATACCGTCGTTTTCTCGTCCTGTGACTAGTGGTCGTGTCAGGGAGGTGAAAACACGCTTTCTGCAAACATTCGCATTCTCAAAATATTCGCATCTTATGATGCGAATGCGAATGTCGATACTAAAGTCCAAAATGATGCGAATATTCTCATGATACGAATGTCAATAAGAATATTCGTGACATCCCTAATCACAAAGTCAACGTCACCAGCAAAGAAGTAAGTAAGGTATTACTGGAATAGGATTAGAGTTGAGAGATTTCCCATATATGTACTCACGTCAAAATTAGTACCAAGGGGTTGGCAGCTAATCATCGCGTTTTGCGTTTTAGTAATATGTAGGCAAGCATCAAGCATCACTATTTGGTGCAATGACTGGCATGTTTTGAATATTGACTTTTTTTTTTGTTAATTTTCGTTAAACTCTGGAGTTCTTCGTTACGTTCAGGATTCAATATCGCGCCCGTGGCATAAAACAGTCCTTTTTCCCCTTGGTGTACAATCTACTATTATGTAACTGTTACGTAATAAGGGTCCTTAAAACAGGAGTATGGTTTTATGAAACGAGCCGCAGGCGAGTTTAATAATAAGATCACACGAGTGTTTTATGGCCGAATTACGGACAGTTGCAGACACTGCTTTCTCTGCACACATATTATAAATCCTAAATTACGTGTTCGGAAACCATTAGAATGCCCGCCATTGCACCGCCATGGCCAACTCGATTGTGCGAACGGTCGGGGAGGAGGGTTGGATTTTCATTACGTTACCAAAATCGATGTGGTTATGAATTTTCGAACATTATTACGACACTGATACCGATAATACTCTAATATTACATTACTGGTTGCAATAATGGTGGTAATTAATTACGGTTTCCGAACGCAGAATAGAGGACTTCTGCTATGGATGTACATAAAATATTTCATATTATCTGTGGTCCAGCTGCAAATAAAAAAAGGGGATTTGACAACGTCGAAAACGTATCCGATACTAACCAAGGCCAAGGCTGCCACTTCGTGGAGTGGTGCACCCTTGCTTCTGGAAAGGTGAAGTAGGTTTTTTTGTTTTGAATTATATTTATGATCATCTCACCTCTTTTCTATCAGTCGCATGATGGCTCTGCCCTCGTGGACCGCTTGCTCCAGCTTCAAGAAGATGTAGGCCATGCGGTACGGAACATGCGTCGGCTCCCATTTCCAAAGCAGCTCCTGCAAAACACTTTTTTTTTATATTACGACGGTGGCAAACAAGCATATGGCTTGCCTGGTAAGCAGCTGATGGACTCCTGTAACTTCAGAGGTGTCACATGCGCATTGCTGATCCTTAAAATTTGAATGGCTGGTAGCCTGGCGGTACGTCCGACTTTCAACCCGGAAGTCTCGGGTTCAAGCCCCGGCTTGTGCCACTGAGTTCTTCGGAACTTATGTACCTAATATAATTTCATAGTAACGAGTGAATGACAAAATAGTGAAGCAACCGGACGTCGTCTTCGTTAAAACTCGTACTCAAGACGATTCATGGGATTAGCTTACCAAGCGGACTCTAGGCTCAATTGAGCCGTGGAAAAAGCCAGGACAAACGCTAGGAGGATGGTGACGCTCCTTTTCTGAAAGACCCCATACTGAAGTCCCTTGAGAAAACCTCGGCAGGAGGATTCCACAGCCGGAGCACCCGTGGAAGGAATTTCCTCTTATATAGGTATCGCCACGTTACTTGAGGTCACGCACACAACCACATGTCATGTAATAACAGCGGGATTTTTAAATTACTGTTCTTTTTTCGTAATGATAGCAAGTTCAACAGTGAACTGCAAGATTGACACTAAGGTGACGAATTAACTTAAGGTAATATTTTAAGATTTTTTAAGGATAATATACCTCATTTATATAAAACATAATATGTTTTGTATTATATAATTTTATGTTCGCAATGATATTCGCAACTTTTTAGGGTTCCGTTGCGAACGAAAAACGGTCCGTCCGTCCGTATGTCACTGCCATTTTACTCGGAAACTACACGACGTATCTTAATAAAATTTACTCATAAGGTATATTTTGTATGCCGCAACTTATTAATATAGTTAAATTGCAAAAAAAAAGTACCTAATGTATCTGTGTGCGTGATTATTCACCTCATCTTTCCTGGCGATACCAATACCAATTTACCAACGGCGCGCGACCAAATAAGAGGCTGACAACACCCGATGCGATGACCTTCAAATTGACTTTACTCAAGCAGTCTTTTAGCTTTAACTACTTGTTTTGAGAAACTAAAAAATATACATATTATTATTCGTTATATTTGGAAAAACTTCGTTGATTCCGATACACGATTGGACGAAATCGGATAGATACAAAATAATTCCAAAATTACATCTTAAAATATACTTGAAACAGTCGTATGTCATCTTGACTTATACTTATACTTCTGTAACTAAGGACAAAATTCCACCGCATTAATATTGAAAACTTCGTTGTTTTATATTTCTCAATTAATGCGTTTTTTTTTTAATTCATAATTTTGCAAAATTTGCAATGAGCTTCCATACTAATCGTAACACAGTGTTTCTCTTTCACTCGCGCTGAAAAAGATAGGGAGAGAATTGAGCTGTAGCGTGTGAGGAAGAACGCCGTGCCGGGTGCGAGCGATGCGGTGCGGTGTGGTAGGATAGAAGGCAGCCGTGGGCACCATGTCCAACAGTTCCTCAGAGCACAGTCGCCATCAAATATGTCGGAGCGGCCAGGGTACTCAAACATATCTGAACATGCATTTTATCCCCTTGACAATAGAGGCGTTGTTCAGATATTTGTGACCACCTTGGCCGCTGCGATATATTTGATGGCAACTGTACATAGAATACACATTACCGGGGCAAAGTCTATAAAATATTCGTACATGCAGTCACCTGCAATTTGTAGGGCCATAAGAGCGTGTCACATATTTTTGCGGCCTTCGTGTAGGAAGATACAATTGCCAGTGGCTGTACGACCGAACGACTCTCAAAATAGACTAAGTGTTGGCTACGTCAGACATGACACAATAATAAGAGCAACAAAACACGTCTATAGTAGAGGTTTCTCTCAGTACAAAAGTGAAAAAAATTGTGCGCATCGAGAAAAAAATGTGAATTTTTGAGCATGGATAGAGTGCCCCTCGATGAATATTTTTTAGTATTAGAGGTCCGTAAAATTTTCGGTCCTTCACGTCCAAATCAGGGGTCCCGTGTAATATTTTATTACTCTCTGGTTAAGGCTGCTAGGGGTTGTGTTGTATCATTTCCGTATAAAACAGAGATGCAGAATTCATTTTTGATATTAAAAAAGTAAAAATCCGTTTTAAAAAAAAAGTTCTGCGGAAAGGAAAAACACTCAAAAAAAATATTTTTTTAGAACGTTGCATAAGTAATAAATATAAATTATTTTGAAATAAAAAAAATTTAAATTAAATATTGCACGGCACCCCTGATTTTGACGTGAAGGTCCAAAAATAATTTTACGGAGGTCCAATACTAAAAAATATTCATCATGGGGCAGAGGTCCATGGTCAAAAATTCACAACTTTTTCTCGACGCGCACAATTTTTTCAATTTTAAGCTCAGCTACTAGTTAGATTTACTATATTGTCCATATTGCTAGATCCGGGTATCTTTTACTGGGTGGAGGTCAGAGAGACAGACTAGCAAAATTGAAACGTTGGAAAAAAGTAAATACGAAAAAAGGTAAAAACTAATTATATTATTATTATAATTTCTCATTAAATTTGTTTGGATTTGTTTACTTGAAGAGTTCTGCATTTTTTGACCTCCACCCATGAACAGCTGCCAGATATCCAGATCCAGAAATAAGCATAGTATAGGTATAGTAACGGTCTCCTCGCCTAGTCGGTAATAGTGACCCTGCCTATGAAGCAAAGTTCGAATCCTGGTCAGGGTATTTATTTGTTTGTTTATCACGGGTATGTTTTCCTGAGGTATGGATGTTTTCTATGTATTTAAGTATTCATCTATATTTATATATTATATATTGCCGCCTAGTAACCACAACACAAGCCTTATTAAGCTTACCGTGGGACAAGGTTGATATTTATTTATTTTATTTATTTATAGAAAACTAACTACGGGGGTTTCTTTGCCTTCCTTATTGTGTCATATCTGACATGGCCACTCTCCGTCTAAAAGACACTACAGTGCGGGGTGTTTCTTCTGAGACAAGCATCGAGGGTTGATGAGCCATACCTGAGTTTGGTACGCCGCCTGCTGCATCAAATTACATGTTCTTTTCTTAAGTTTGTAAATCGACTCTTCTTTGTAAGCAGTTGTAGTTTTGGTTTTAACGTTCTTGTTTTCGTCTTCAGTAGGTGGTTCCGGCGTGCATAATTCCGGCATTAGTTCGCATAATGGAGAGTAGAATTCGCTCACGCCATCACGACCTGGTTTGGTCCTTTTCTGAGAGGTCGACATAATACGTGAAAATTCTTCTTTGATCGTAGATGTATTGTTTCTGGAGTCCGTTAAGATTTGTCTTGGATCTTCAAAGTCTGAATCGACAGAAGTTAAAGCCAAAGGAATGTCTGCGGGAACAAAAAGTCATATAAATAGTGTTAATTATACATTTATTTATATCTTATACGGGGTGAAATTGGTGTCGTTTAGCAACTAGCAAGCGATCCAGGCATGATACAGCATCGAAAGATGAACCTTGTGATATCAATCATATTTTTTGTCACCAATATTGAAATTTATTTTTCAGATGGTATGTGGGAAAATTTAGTTAGGCGTATAATTTGGTTACCATACGCAATGTGACGTATAATCTTGTCGTTTTTCATACAGCATACGCTGGATTAAAACTAATAGGGTCACCATGATTTCTTCCATGAAAAATAATTAAATGCGTTCTGTTTCGATAAAATACTACCATATGATAATGGTGATCGGTTATAGAGTCACAAAAAGTGGTTCAGGATCACGACTCAGATCTCACCCTGTATGTATGTAACAGTTCCGTAACATAGGTACTGGCAGACAACTAACAGAACGCACTGCTTGACATGGAGCAGTATTAAAATCCATACTAATGACGTATAACGGCCTCCTAGCCTAGCCTTAGGCTGCCTTTCCTACAGAGATAAGCGAGGAAAGTGTTTGTTAAGAACCAAGCCTAGCTCTGCGCTGTGCGAGAGTAAACAAATGAAGTGATTCTATCGGTGCAACAAACAAATGCTCACAGCAGTCGCAACGCATCCTCGCTCATCCCCGGTGGAAACACAGCCTTAGTCGGTAGTGTCCCTGCCTATAAAGCAGGTGGTCCCGGGTTTGAATCCTGGTCAGGGCATTTATTTGTGTGAATAGCACAGGTCACTGCTCTAAATATGAGTATTAAGGAAATAAGATGCGTTGGGGCAAGATAAGATTGAACGTGTTTTAAGTTTTAGACGAGATAAATAGTATTTTCTTGAAAGCTTGATTGTACAAACGACATGAGGACCAGTTACATAAAATTATGTTTTTAGTATAGAGAAAGATTTTTCTTTATATTCAATTACTTTACAAAATGCTTTTTGCAATACATTTAGCATTAAAAAACTTTGAATATAGTTAGAGTTGTGGCTTAAAAAACACCTGGGGTAATAGTATAATGGGCATGGGCTCCCACGACACTAAACCTAGTTCGACAAATCCTAGATGATATATATTACAAATAGTTACATCTTTATTGGCGGAACACAAAATGGCGATGCTGTAGGTAAGAAGGCGTATTAAAAACTCCGGTTTCCAGACAAGACTCCCTTCTTTTGTTTAACGAAGCAGGGGAAGGGGTGGTAGGGCTATACGATAATGCACACGACAGAGTCAAACATACCTGTGACCAAATTTTTTTATATAGGTCATTGTAAGTAAATGAATGTAATAGGTAAAGCCTGACCAGAAATATATGATCATTGTGAAGAGGGCGCTATTATTCTCCTTTATATGGCAACAGTTCAGTATAGTCAAACAGTACATTATTCTCTATGGTATAATGTCATCTTGATTCGTTTACCTGTCAGCTCTGATGTTAATTTGTAAATGTTTCTTGACTATGAATAGCGTTGGGTATTTCTTTCTTAACATTTATTTTTTAATAATTAACACTTTCCTAGATGTCATATACTTCAGAAAAAGTGACCAAACCCTCCGGTGTCCGAGGCCAGATTTGAACTGAATAATATTTTTTGATTTGAATCGCAAATCAAAAAATATTGAACAAAATAATTTGATTTGCTTCAAGATTCACTTTCCTATTAATTTTGTAATGCTCTGCCTGCGCAGAGGTCACATATTCTCTGTGCCTGATGGGCTTGAGAGGTTTTACCGAGCTAGTCTCAGATATGGGAGAAAGGGGGTGTGACGAAAGTAAACGCAAACGCACAGCTTCACTGAAATATTCGGGCTTTTATGCCGTTTATTCAATATACACTCAGGGCTCATTCCTATAACTCTAGATATATAACTATGTTCACCTTATACTACGCGGTAGCTAAGATTCCCCGGCCGGCCAGGATCAAACATAACCTACTCGGATAGCCTGAGGGGCTTTCAGCGGCTCGAAATCATCTACGGGGTGGATAGGATAGCAATCCCGGCCTAGGCGCGCAAACTCACCCCGACCTGGCAGGTAAGGATCA
This sequence comes from Pammene aurita, assembly GCA_947086415.1. Lineage (NCBI taxonomy): Eukaryota > Metazoa > Arthropoda > Insecta > Lepidoptera > Tortricidae > Pammene > Pammene aurita. The sequence goes on from OX352308.1 coordinate 31,937,149, forward strand.
TGCAATAAGGAAGCCGTTGGCAGGCGGTGTCCGCCACAAGCCCACGGCAGGATACCGGTCTGGCCTAGGCGCGCAAACTCACCCCGGCCTGGAATGGTAAGGAGAGAGGGTTAGGTACATCACGGTCAAGCGGCGGGGACGGAAAGGGGCTGTGCCGTACGCAGCGCGCCGTTATATAGGGTCGGTCGGTGATCCCCACCACCGCTCCGTGCGCTGCCGGTGTGGTCGCCTGCAGGCTCGATTCCACGCGGGGCACGCCGCTGCGGTGACATGGCGCGCTGGTGACATAGCTATGTCACACACCCCCTCTTCGTCTGGGGATTTTTACCTGGGGAAAAATCACCGTTAAACTCGTTTTTTTTACCTTTGAGAACTGTGGGTCCCATTTATTTATTGATTAATAGGTACTTATTTAGGTAGGTAAGGTATGTATTCTTATGAATTGTAGGTAATATTTGTCTTACTATGGGACCCGCATAAACGGAAAACAAAACATTGGGACTCCGTCGTGTACTATATATTACAAAGAAACATATTGGTCGGTGAGAATGATTAACATAAAACTCATAATTCTTCTTTATTATTTAGGTAAAAATTAAACTGGTCCTTGAAAGTAACTATTAATTTTATGATTAACGGCTCCACTGTAATTGATTACAAGTATGTTTTATGTTAGTTATTTCGTTATATCGCGGTTAGTTTTAAGTCTTGCTAAACTACCTCCCTATTGTAACCGCGTTCCTGTCTTGGTATATAAACGAATAAAGATTCGTAATATTTTCGCTGGCTTATATTTTTAAATATTATATGCCGTATTGCTTTGAAACTAAGGTTGTATTTCGGTTGGACCTTGCTGCGATGTTGATAAATTTTAAAGTTGAATTATCTAATTGTGATGAATTTTCTAACAATATCTTCCAGGATTTTGTGTTATCTGCGGGGCTGCATCTGTGGGGTGAATATCCATGTGTTCTATTACTCTGGAAATTTCTTGATTTCTCTTTTAGGTATGTTTCTTGTTGTAAGTTGAGTTTTATTTGCGGTGAACTATGGTTTGTTTTGGTATGTCGCTGGTATAATTTTTGGTACTTATCTAATGGAATGCGTACTTTCATTTATGTTTTTATCTTGGTAGGTAATTTGGCCTGTATCTTTTGGTGAGAACTTAGTATACTCGTATTAAATTCTTGTTTGCGTTCGAAAGCACTTGTTTTCTTGTAAGTTTTAAAAACCCAATTTCAGGATCGGGCTGCTTCCTGTCCTTTGACTTTTCTTTAAATTGCGGTGTTAGAAGTAGGTTGGTATTATGCGGGTTACGGAGTTCTTTTCTGTACGGTAGGGACGCTGGGATGCCCTTGGTTGACTTCGCCGTGTTGAGGGCGAAGTTAGATTCGGGTAGGTATGCTGCTTTGTTTATGTGCATGGTTCCACTTGGTTTTTGTTGCATTGCTTTATGTTTCAGGCAGGCGGTACATTTTTTCACAAACGTGTATATGTCACGTTGCATGCCGGGCCAGTAATATTGTTGCATTATTTTTCTCTTTGTTTTCGACATACCTAGATGTCCGGCGTTCGGCGTATCATGGTGCTGTCTTATTGTTTGTAACCTTACGGATTCTGGTACACATAATTTCCAGTCTACTCTGTCTGCGTCTGTATATGTGTTGTACTTTTGATTGTAAAATTTTCTGTATAATTTTCCTTCTTTAATGCTGTATTCTTGTGCTGTATTTGATTCATTCTGTGTTTCTTCTAGTTTTCTTTCGTACCAGCCTTGCCTGTGAGAGGTACACACTGGGTTCTTTGGGGAATTCTTCTGCTTAATAGGTTCGTTGTGCTTAATCTTGATTTTATGCTGGACCCATGTGTTTCTTTTGGGGCTGTCGTCACACCGTCTGGATTCGGTTTGAAGTTCCTCCAATTGTATTTTTCGCGGTTCCGTTAACGTTTCTCTTGGATTGCTCGGTAGTCTTGTTGCTGTTTCGGTAGTAGTATTATTTGAGTCTGGCTGTGCCGGTACCTGATTTAGTGTCATCACTTGCTCATCGTCGTGGTGGTCATTCGTGTCCTCCTGGACGTGTGGCCAAGCAATTTTCACTCCTATTCTATTTAACAAATCCATGCCTATGATGATGGTTGACGCCATGGGGAGAACGCGCACCCAATGCTTTATTCTGATATGTTTTATCACAATTTCTACTAGTACGATTCTTCGTACTTTAGTTCTTGTGCCGTTTGCGAGGATAATTCCTTGTTTCATTGCTTGTTCCGGATTTTTCTTTGCTTTGCATGCTTTGTATATTTCGTGATTTACGTACGTGTGTGTAGATCCTGTGTCTATTAGGCACCGGTATTTCGTTCCGTTTATGGACATGTTGATAAACTGCCTATTGTCGCCATTGTCCTCGTCGGCTGTGGCGCCTACTAGCTGTGTTTTTCCCCATTTATTGTCCTTTTTACAGCAGTTCCTGCTGAGAACATCTAGTTTGCCACATTCACTACAAAATATACGCTGTTTAGAGCGGCACTCTCTTGCATCATGCCCCGGTCTTCCACACGACCAACAACATGTCTTAGGATCATACTTCGGGTGTATCTTCGACCCTTCGCGGTTATCGTGCTCTGCTCTGTATTCCTGGAGCCAGGGTTGACGGTTACTTCCGTACGAGTCGTACCATTTCGGTTCATCTGCGGTCTTAAACCTTCCGCTGTACGTCGGTGTGTGTATACCTTCATAATCTGCAGCCAGCTTTACCAGGTCGGTTAAATCTTTGAAGTCGTTTTTCTTTACATATAGCTTGTAATTTTTTGCCATGTTTTCATGTATTCTATGTAGTTGTTCCTTCTCGGTCAGGTTCTTCCGTATCTTCGCATTAATGTTTGCAGGTCGGTCAGATAGTCGACGAATCTTTCTCCAAACTTTTGTTTTCTTGCTGCTATTTTGACTATTAGGTCCTCCTTGTAATTGCTCGGAAAATAGTAAAGTTTGAACAGTTGCAGGAACTTATCCCAGTTCTTGAATGAATCTGTGTTGTTTCTATACCATCCTAAGGCCTTTCCTTGTAGGATACGCGGGAGCGCGGGCAGTATTTCCTCCTTCTCTATTCCACTGGCTGTAATGAGCTCCTCTAGTCTTTCTAAAAACTCTTCGGCGTCGTCGTACCCTTTGAAGGACAGGTTCCACTCCTTTATTAGCTTGGTCAAGCGATTTGCGTTCACTTTCCCTTCGTCTTCTGCCATGTTTGTGGGTTTTTCTTTTTCCGGTATTTGACTCGCTTCTGAGGCCTTTACGGATTCCACTAGTAGTTTCCGTATCTGTTCAAAAGAGAGGTCTGTTGTTGTGATATTCCTAACCTCGGCTTCCTTTATAAGCTCTGTTTTGTTTAGGTGATATATCCACGATGTTGGCATTTAAATTGGGTTTCTCACGGTGTTCCCGTATAGTGACGCGTTGGGTTTTATTTCGTAGCGGTGCGGATGTTATCGTATTGTAATTAACGGCGGGATTCGGTGACCGGTTTGTGGCGGTATTTTCTTTATACACGGGCGGGGGGGATGTGTCGCGGAACTATTTTATATTGGGGAAAAAAAAAATACTGGATTTTACTGGAATACCTTTCTCCCGAGTCCTATAAGACCCCTAAATTGTGAGTTATTCGGTTGGGCGCCAAATGTAATGCTCTGCCTGCGCAGAGGTCACATATCCTCTGTGCCTGATGGGCTTGAGAGGTTTTACCGAGCTAGTCTCAGATATGGGAGAAAGGGGGTGTGACGAAAGTAAACGCAAACGCACAGCTTCACTGAAATATTCGGGCTTTTATGCCGTTTATTCAATATACACTCAGGGCTTATTCCTATAACTCTAGATATATAACTATGTTCACCTTATACTACGCGGTAGCTAAGATTCCCCGGCCGGCCAGGATCAAACATAACCTACTCGGATAGCCTGAGGGGCTTTCAGCGGCTCGAAATCATCTACGGGGTGGATAGGATAGCAATCCCGGCCTAGGCGCGCAAACTCACCCCGGCCTGGCAGGTAAGGATCATGCAATAAGGAAGCCGTTGGCAGGCGGTGTCCGCCACAAGCCCACGGCAGGATACCGGTCTGGCCTAGGCGCGCAAACTCACCCCGGCCTGGAATGGTAAGGAGAGAGGGTTAGGTACACCACGGTCAAGCGGCGGGGACGGAAAGGGGCTGTGCCTTTTTTTTTTTTTTTTTGAGCCTGACTTGGGCTTTATGCTTCTGGAGCGCTAAAGCGGGCGGACTGTTTGGTGGGATGGTTGCCGGGGGAAAATCCAGGACCCTTCCGCGACCTAACGTGATGAGTTTGCTACGCTGGAATGCTCCTACCGAGCTTGCGCTTCCAGCGAGATCAGTTGAAGCGAGTTCAACCTGATCTGGGTGAGTGGGGGGGGGGGATCGAGCTAATGGGGGTTTTGTCGCTGGTTCGCTACTCCTAGCCTAGCTGAGAAGACTCCAGCAAGAAACTCAGCTAGGCCCGACGACTGTCGGGGTGACTCTATCCGGTATGCGGCGGTACCGGGTGGATAAGGGACTGAACGTGTCGATGTGGTCGCGACTGTTCCGAGGTGGGCGTCCCCGCCGGCGGGGGCGCCGCAGTGTACATGTGGGGGAGGGCGCACGCACAGCGTTCCATTTCTCATGAATGGCCGCTGTGAGTGCGTCGTCCTGGTCCGTGACGTAGTGTCTAGGCCGCCGAACCGAGCGGCCCCTAATCAGTGACTTCCGTGTTAAGAGTCCGATGGGGGGAGGGTTGGGAATGTAGTTCGCAGCCTTCCTAACTAGCGGATTACTACTGTGCGGAGCGTTGTCAAAATAACGCCGGGCAGTCTGCTTAAAGAAACCATAAAGGGAGTCAAGCCCCGCGTCATGGTGCAAACTGAGGGTCGTCTGGTACCACGGGGCCCCAGTCGCCCTACGGAGGAAACGATTCTGAACGACCTGAAGCGGCTCGAGACTTGACATACCCACGTGGGTAAAAACCACACTTGAGTATGCCATGATTGGACGAACACAAGTCTTGTAGAGTGTCAGCTTATTTCTAAGTGACATTTTACTAAACTTGTTAATCATCGGCCCTAGCCTTCCTAATACGAACAGCGCTCTGTTGCGTACCCTACGGATGTGGCTTTTGAAAGTCATACGACGGTCGAGAGTGACGCCTAGATATTTGACCTCGTTAACCCACGGAATGGGCTGGTCAAAAAGCCGGACCGGAGCCACCTTCCTGCCTGTCGGACCTATGGCAGTAGGGTGGAAGATAATCGCTGCGCTCTTGTCCGGATTGACTTCAATACGCCAAAGACGAAACCATTGACCTAGGCCATTGATTGCCTCTTGGAGGTATTTCCGAACAAGAATGTAGCGATTGTGCGTCGTAAAGAGCGGGGGCTGTATGTGTTGTAAAGGTTATCAATTCGTCGGGATCTTTATTTTTGCATTTTTTTCTGTATGTTCACCGATTATTCGAAGGAGGCTGGATGTGGAAAATTATTTTTTGTTTGAAAGAGTATACTTCACAGTTGGTCCCATTGTAACCAGGTCAGGATCTGATGATTGGATCCTGGAGAAATCGAGGGAACTCTTCAACTATTATAGGAACACCTATAGTGATTACGGTATTTTTTACAGCAGCTCGAGTATTTGCTTCGGAGGCTCAGTGAAGTCGGTTCTTTTTTGTTTATTTTGAATAAAAATATTTTTTTTAAATATTAAATAAATCAATAAACTTACAACAACAAAGTAGAAAGAGATTCATCGTGACAGCCATATCGAAAACGAATACCATATACCGAGCTGAAACTGGATGTAATAAGCATTAAAATCTAATAACAAATCTAATTATTCTTATTATAATGTTTAAAATTTACAGCCTTTTACATATTTTATTATTATTACTACCAATAAAACACCTTTATCTATACACGTGTCGAAATAATTATGAAGGATAAATTTTATAATAAGTAGGTATTTTAATTAATTCCCTATTACAGTAGGTACAGTTGGTATCAAATATATCGGAGCGGCCAAGGTATTTAAAAATATCTGAACATGCACTTTATCGCATTGACAATAGAGGCGTTGTTAAGATATTTGTGACCACCTTGACCGCTCCGATATATCTGATGGCGACTGTACTCGTATACCTATAAGATTAATGGTTTATTGTCATGTGATTACTTTACAGGCCGCCACACACTGTCAGTAACAAGTGACAATAACATTATTTCTCTACTCGTCCTTCTCATCCTCTTTATACATAGAAAAGGACGGTGGCGTAAGAGGCCTTATTCCCAAAACTTGCGAATTTGGGTATCTGACGGCGACTGTACGTTGTACAGATTCAATATCGTATTCGATCAAAAAGGCGTAAGCCCCGCCCGACAGATATTAACTTATGAAGTGGAATATCAAGGCATTACGGCATACGTCACCAGCGGGTGAGGTAGCTAAGTGTAGCTACTTATGCCGCTGACTGTCCAAAACAGAGGTGAGTACGGACACTGCGAATGTCATCTCTTTGTGTGGTGGCACGGCCCAGCGAATGCCATCTCGCCCAAATCTGGAGCAGAGCCCGGCTGGGGAATACCTTACAGAAAACCACAGCCAAATAGCACTAGACCCTACTCATAGTGTTTTGTTCCTGCCGGTTAGTAAGGTTGCCAGAGAGCTCAAAGAGGATGCATTGTTTTGACGACGGGGGCCTTCTTGTCCCTTTAATCGTCAACTCCGAATCCTCCCTTACATTATAGGTTCGACAACGCAAATGTGACTCCTCTGGAGTTGCAAGCGGTAAAGGCAACGGTAGCTGCTTACCATCAGGCAGGCCACGCTCCGTTGCTTACTTGCTTGTTTGCCACCGCATGGTATTAAAAAAGGTAGCACTAGGATAGCATTAACGTTTTTAGGGTACGTACCCAAAGGGAAAAACGCGACCCTATTACTAAGACTCCGCTGTTCGTCTCTCTGTCTGTCACTAGGCTGTATCTCACGAACCGTGGCAGTTAGACAGTTGAATTTTTTACAGATTGTGTATTTATGGTGTCGCTAAAACATCTCATACTAAAAACAGAATAAAATAAATATTAAAGGGGGCACCCATACAATAGACAAATAGAATATACACGTTTTTTCCCTTTTTTATAGATATATATAATAGTACGGAACCGTTCATGCGCGAGTCCGACTCGCACGTGGCCGGTTTTTTAAATATCTTTCTTGTTTTTGAAGAAAACAAACCACGTTGGAGCATGAATGTTACTTTTTCTGTAGGGGCATATAGTTGGGTTCTATGTACCAAGACGTGCTTGGTCTTGTATAACATAATTAGGTATATATATCATCGTTAAGAAACTGTTTTGGAGAAAACTTGTTGCAAGTTTTATGTCGGTCAGAAATAATTCTATGTTGCGAAATTAAACATAATTACTTCTTAGCACATTACTAATTTTCAACCGATAACTATAGTCGTATTAAGCGCTTAATAAAGGTTTTAGACGCAAAACCATGTAAGAGCCTGTAATAATCAGAACTATGCAATTGCTGCAATAAAACTTATAGGGTTTATTCTATTGCAGCCAGAGACATGTTTCATGTGTTAAATTTGAGTAATATGATTAGTAATTTTGAGTGCGGAAATTCGTTCCACTTAGCTTAGGGTATAGTACGCTTGCTTACTAAGTATATATGTCCGAGTTCAAATCTAGGCTGATGTTAACTTTTTTGTTTATTTTTTTATCTCATTTTTATAATATAAATGAGTCATTTCTCATTTATATTTTCAATCCTGATCCTAAGCGATTTATAGGTATTTTTAGACAAAAAAAAAGTCAAATCATACTATAGTCAAGTTAGTAGTTAGTTTAATCTTTTTATTTTGACTTTTTTACCCAATATATTTAAACTACCAACTTATTAAAGAGACTAATTCATTATTCAATTTTTACAGTGGGTATGGGTACTTTTTACCATAGACGGCTTCGTCCATGTTTTTACCATAATTTATATTACAAGAGCGCGTTTTTTCGAGCAGTTTCCATCCGAGGCGACGTTGCCAGCTGTCATTTGCTCATTTCGCTTCTTGCTTTGAGCTGTTGCAAGCTAGATCTATATTATGATATGAATGACGGATACATTGAATACAATCAAATGCGCTTGAAGTTGAAACACATTCGTGCATTTGTCAATGATTTGTCCACATCATCGTGTTAGGTTGTATATCTCTCTCTTTACTATGGAATAAGAAAGAAACAATCGCCTCGGCTATCCCGGCACTCCGCGATGTCTGGTCGCGCCATTAGGTTTATATGGTTTATTGTATGTTCGTTTTCGTACGATTTAAAAGATATGGTGAATTATTAATATTATTATTAGGTTAGGTAAGTAGATATGGGATTAATTTAATCGTATAAGTATATATACCAATATAATTTCTCACAATCCCTTAAATGAAAAACCAATAAGTAAGGTACGATGGGGTAAGACCGGACCATTTTTGAACTAGTTGGTCAGCTTTCAGGGCTGACTTTTATGCTTAAACTTTGTAAAAAATTCTCGAAATATTAATCCTTGTTTCAAATCAGTATGAAGTGTACCTAAGCTGTTTTTCCTGTATAAATTTTCAAAATCTACTCCTTCTACTTAAGATTGGACTATTCAATAAAACCACTTATCGATTTTGCCAGCTTTGTAATGCAATAATAAATTTTGAAGTGCCCTTACTTATCGTTCTAGAGCTTATATGGTTTTGTTTAGATTAATATTATACGAGAATAAATCATACTCGAAAGGTTTTTTTTTAATAAAACATTTTTTGTAAAAGTGGAGTATGTGTCAGTTTTCCGTCAATACTTATTGATATATTGATATTCAAGTTTTTTAAATAAAAGCTTATAATTAAAATATCAATTAAAGAATAAATAATTATTATCAATGGAAAATTTGACCTCAAAAAGTTTTTTTCATGTAGACGGAGAGCTGGCCACGTCAGATATGACACAATAGTCAGGTTTCATTGCTCTCATTATTGTGTCATATCTGACGTGGCCAGCTCTTAGTCCAATAAATTTGTAGCAGTTTAATTAGGTGGACGGCAACCCGGACGGGAAACTAGCATAACCATCCTATGCACGGTTTCAAATAATAGATATAATTATAAACCGCCTTTATTATGTTAATGTCAACCTTTCAGCATTTTCTCAAACTTTTTAAAAACGAGTGAGTTAAAAATATTGAGAGTGGAAAGTCAAGATGTTTCAAACCTTTGAAGCAAGATGTTTCAAAATTTTAAAATTAAAAAAAACGCTTTTGTCTATAATCCTTTTATTTCCCCCAGCCTACTTGAAGAGATATATTATATGGACGTAACCATACTAATATTATAGTGTTTCTCTCTGTTAACTCTTCACACTTAAACCGGTCAACTCATTTAGATGAAATTTGGTATGTATAAGGAGGTGAAAACGGAATGGAATTTATATGGAATTGTTGCTCCCTGTTGACTTTAAATAGCATACGTGCTAGTTTTATATTTGCTCTTAGATTTTACTAACTAGTAACTTTTATTTTGCGTTTTATTATGTAATTCCATATGGCTCATGTTAATTTCGCGCAGACGAAGTCGCGGGTAAAAGCTAGTATTTTAATATTGTAATGGATTTTTATATGATAAAACTTTTGAAATAGATGGCACTTAACCAAAACTAACCCAAAAATGTACCCAAAAAACCGTGACGATCCTATACACGACACGATACAACTAATCCATACTAATATTATAAATGGGAAAGTGTATGGTGTGTTTGTTTGTTTGTCCGTCTTTCACGGCAAAACGGGGCGACGAATTGAAGTGATTTTTTAAATGGAGATAGTTGAAGGGATGGAGAGTGACATAGGCTACTTTTTGTCTCTCTATAACCCCTCACTTCCCTAAAATGGGGGGTGGAAGTTTGTATGGTTTGTTACCCCTAATTTAACGCGAGCGAAGCCGCGGGCAAAAGCTAGTATTATATATTTTTAACTTACTCGTGCTGACTTTTCGTGTTTTTAATTCTTTTGTGTAATTTCAATTTATAATTCTTATGTGAGACGACAAACGCTTTTATATTTGTCATTTTTTTTAGTAAAGAAAACTTATGATATATAAATGAAAATGATTAAAACATGTTAAAAAATTTATCTTAAACTTTAGGTTGAATTAAGTTATTTGCTTTTTGGCTATGGTTTTCTGTAAGGTACTTCCCCAGTCGAACTCTGAGCCAGGTCCAGATTTGAGCGTGATAACATTCGCTGAACTGTGCTTTACCACAGTTAGCGAGATAACATTCGGAGTGCCCATACCTCCCTTTTGGACTTAACATACCCGTGTCTAAACCTGTTCCTAGTAACCAACTAGGTACCAATTTAAAAAATATTTACAGCAACAATTAATTGGATCAAGTCTTAAATGCCACGCAAAACCAAATCAAACCACTTTTTGTGACAAACAATTGAATTTACAGAACGAAACTTTTTTGTCTATAAAGATCCCATGTATGCGTGACTTCGGCAGCAAATAGCATACATCCTCCATACCACCCTCTTAAACCTGATGTTTACTCAGTGTTGGGCGTAATTTATTTGATGGCAGGGGAGAGGGGGGCAGCCTGGTACACATTTTACACTCATTGACGTATTTCAAAATATTACCCATAAAAACCAGTTTTAGGCGTCTACACAACAACGTCTGTTATTAACCTATGTAATTAATGCATTTGCATATGTCCAAAGCTAAAGACAAAGGTACAATTCAGAATTTTGGAACTCAAGGAATAATGTTCAATACTGCCTCAAGTGTGGGTAGCTTTGATTTACTTGGGGCAATTTTGAAATATGGGTTGTAAGGCAACAATATCGAGATATACGTGTTTTATTTACCTGTACTTAGTACAGTTAGTCACTAGAAATGGTCGTATTAATATTTTACTCGTATAATTTGCAGTTATAACGAAGAGGGGGTAGTTTTGTACAGTAATGTTTTTTGTGGTGTTCAAAGGTGCCTCAGGAGGGGAACCTTTGAAAAATATTGAAATCCTACTAAAGCTGCCCCCTTGAGGCAGTTATGCACACACTGTTGCTCAAATCTACCCCAACAATGTTACAGGTGATAATAATTCAGTATTTATTATGTTTTGGCTGTTGTTAAATAAAAATACATAAAATGATCTAATTAGAATTTTTATTTTATCATATAAAACGAAAGAAAACTAACAATAGAATCGAATACCCATTGAAAATCTTCTGGAATCATACGACTTTACAAAAATATGGCTCCAAAATTATTAATATGTAATGTAGCACATTTATAAATCTGTGTGTAGCACTATATTATTATGGCATATCCAACTCTTATACCTCTTATGACGTTATCATGGTCAGGGTACCACTTTGTCGCTTATGGATTCCGAGATATCACTGATTTTGTTAATCAACTCGAAAATAGTGAAAATTGGTTTTGATTAAAAATAGCTTCTACACACTTAAAATAATACGGTGTATTGATAAAAAGTTAAACGTTTCAACTAAAAGTAGGAAAAAAAACACAGCCACGTATATCCATCGATCCCATTCTTGTATGGGATCAAAAATAATTTGCGGCTAGAAAAGCCACAAATTGAGAAAAACTTTTCCCATACTTTATGAAAATTTTTATTTTTTATTTTTCACATGCTGCTTTTTTATGCCAATCGATGCCATTCCTAGTTTCTAATAGTTTCCTATTAGGGGTCAACTTACGGTAATGTACTAAAAAGCCACAAATTAAATATTTTCCATACATTTACCATATAAATAATAAATAAATAAATACTATAATAAATAAATAAATATTATACGACAATCTTACACAAATCGACCTAGGCCCACAGTAAGCTCAATAAGGCTTGTGTTATGGGTACTAGACTACGATACGATATATATAATAGATAAATATGGATAAATACTTAAACACATAGAAAACATCCATAACCCAGGAACAAATATCTACGATCAACACACAAATAAATGCTCTGACCAGGATTCGACCCGGGACTTCCTGCTTCGTAGGTAGGGTCACTACCGACTGGGCTAGGAGATCGTCAAATAAATAATAAGTGATTTTTTTAACCTTTCACTTAACCAACAGTCGTTGTTATTAAGCATACCGGAAGAAACATTTAAGTAAAATGTGTAGGTACCTGAAAAAAGCGCCATCGCCATTATATCAAAATGCAACTAGGTACAGGTACACAATAGTGTTGGAGGATGTGTGGTTTGTATTTGCAACTAAAGGCTAATTTTCCAGATAGGTAATTGAATTATCCGATGTTCTCCCGATGCGGTCTTATCCCAACGCACTTTACCGTCCTCATTGAAAGCGTTTCTGACCATGTCCAATTTCGTTATAGATACTAAAAACCTGGATTTTTCAGAGCAGAAGAGGACATAAAACAAATTAGTTACAAATAATATTATCTTCAGTTAAGTACATTTTATTTGAACTTTTATTTTAAAGGACTTGACACGTACTTGACACATAGAAATTAACCGCCATGATGAATGCTTATTTTGGATATTTAGAATAAAATATTATAATTGTGCGATTATGATACTGTAGGTAATGGCGTGCGTTGGCCAAGTCGTTTTATATATTATAGGTAACTTTAATTATTTCGTCATTGATTACCTACATACAATAGTAACTTTAATTAAGTAAGTAAACATAAAATGAAATTATTATCAAAGCGCCACCTTACTGTAAAAGACCGCGATTGTTTGACTATTTAAACATGTCAATCATAGTTCATCTCAAGTATACTAGATGGCAGAAGCGGAAGCTGCGATTATAAAAACGCAAAATGCAGTCGTCAACCGTGATACCCGTCACCTTAAATAAAATATAGGCAAAGTTGTTCAGTATATGCCTTCTCTTTGTAAGGTGATAGCTGTTACTTACAAACAACACTTTGCGGCCGTCTAACTCGGAATTTTGGGACTAATTCATCATTAGCTGCACACTTGTTTATAGATCACCGCACTATATCAATATTACGCACTGAACTACTAAAATTACCAAAACCAACGATTCCCAAGATGTCAACGCTACCCTGCGTCTCGAACGGAAGTCCCTTTACCTTAATATAATTGTTAATGACTGTCTTAAGGGCTCAAATATATAAAAAACCGGCCAAGTGCGAGTCGGACTCGCGCACCGAGGGTTCCGTACAAACCTATAACAAGCAAAAGTTTTAGTATGTTTATTACTAAATGAAAAGAGGACCCAGTGTGTTGACGATGAGGGACCCTCTTGTTCCTTTAGTCGTCAACACAGTGAATCTCCTTTTTGTAAAGGGTCGGCAACGCGCATGTGACTCCTGAGGAGTTACAGGCGTCCATAGGTTACGGTAGCTGCTTACCATCAGGCAGGCCGTATGCTTGTTTGCCACCGTCGTAGTATTAAAAAAAAATGAAATCCGTAACATTATGCGTTTACGAGAAAAAAGGTAGTAAGTTGAAAATTTAAAAAATATATTTTTTTATGATTTTACTAAAAATATCTACTTTTCGTAATTTTTCCTTTGTCTGTGCTATATGAAGTTTCTTCGTCCCAAGTTTCAAGTTTCTGGGTTTACGGGAAGTACCCTTTAGGTTTTGAGTTTCTTGCGAGTACTCAGTTTCAAAATATTGTAGTTTGAATGCGTTGACATAGAAGTTTGGTTTTGCTACATCTGAAAGGTCCTATAGCCCTGAGTATTTGACATGAATTTCAATTTAATACCTTCACGCGTTTACGAGAAAAAAGGTAGTAAGTTTAAAATTTAAAAATATATTTTTTTGTATGATTTTACAAAAAAATCTCCTTTTTGTAATTTTTCCATTGTCTATGCTATATGACGTTGCTTTGTGCCAAACTTCAAGTTTCTGAGTTCACGGGAAGTACTCCGTAGGTTTTGAAGTGCCGACAAACTCTAAAATTTGCAGCATAAACGACTGTATCTTTTGTTTGCGTTGGCTTTTAAGTTTAATTTTTTTAGTTCCAAGGGACAATAGACTTGAGTATTTGATATAAATTTGAGCTTGATACCTTCACGCGTTCCTGAGAAAAATGGTCTTGACAGACAGACAGACAGACAGACAGACGGACAACAAAGTGATCCTATAAGGGTTCCGTTTTTTCCTTTTGAGGTACGGAACCCTAAAAACGGAGCCAAAGAATAGGAGGTAGGTAGACATAAAATAAAAAATAATAATCGAAAGCTAAGAAATTTATTATTGGTATTAAAAGTGGTAATCGGTATTCGGCAAAATTATTGTAACGGCCTCCTAGCTCAGTCGGTAGTGACCCTGCCTGCGATGCAGGAGGTCCCGGGTTCGGATCCTGGTCAGGGCATTTGTTTGTGTGTTTAACACAGATATTTGTTCCTGAGTTATGGATATTTCTACATATTTAAGTATTTATCCATATTTATCTATTATATATATCGTCCTCTAGTACCCATAACACAAGCCTTATTGAGCTTACTATGGGCCTAGGTCGATTTGTGTAAGATTGTCCTATAATATTTATTTATTTATTATTTTATTCAATCAAATACAAACACTGAAAACATTGAAAAAATAATCAACCCAGCAGGATTTGAACCTCGCAACGATACGCCTTACCGGGGCTTGATCGCTTTACCAATTAAGCTATGGGTTCAGTTACTGAGTTGACGAAATTCTCAATGCAACTTTTGGAAGCTCACAAGGAAATGTAGCCCAAAACCTAGTCTGCCTGTGAGTGTGCAGGGTAAAAGTGATCCTCAAAATGTTGCCAATATATTTACAAAGCATTTTAAAGTAGATCTTACCTTGTCAAATACAAATCACGAACAGTTCGATGTGAAGCACCATCATGATATTGGTTATGCACTTACTTTAAGCGCAAAGGACGTTGCTCGGGTCATTCGGTTGATAAAGAGGGGTAAGTGTCCATGGTATGATGGGCTTAGCATCGAATAGTTGCAAAATGCAGGTCTGCATCTGCCACGTACTCTGGCTATCTTTTTTACCCTCTATATGTCGTATTCTTTCCTGCCATCCCAATTAACGCACACGCTTACGACATACCCATAGTTAAAAACGAGACGGGTGGCAATGTCGTCTGACATTGGTAATTATAGGCCAATTTATGTTGCTACCGTAGTAGGTAACGTACTCGATGGTTTGCTTAATCGTAATCTGGAAGAGCAGGTCAAATTACGTGACGCTCAATTTGGCTTTCGCAAGGGCTTATCAACCGAAAGTGCTATTCTTTGTCTTAAGCAAACTGTTGGGTATTATACGGATACAAACACTCCAGATTATGCGTGCTTTCTCGATCTTTCCAAGGCCTTTGACTTAGTTTCATACAATTTGTTATAGAATAAGTTAGAGGCAATGGGCGTTTTCGGGCAGCTGGTGCGGCTGTTCAAAATTTTGGTACGGAAGTTAGAAGAACTGCGTGCGCTGTTGATGGCGTTTTCGGAAGCAATATAAGTTACGCAGATGACATGGTGCTGCTTGCGCCGTCGATTAGTGTGTTAAGAAAAAATTGGGATATGTTTGGGATATGCTGAAGCTCATTATGAGCTTAAGTATGATCCCTCTAAAAGTGAACTAATGATTTTTCAAACCGGCAGGAAGTGTCCTGTAGAAATTCCTCCTGTTAGGCTAGATGGAAAGGACCTAAAAAGAGTGTACCAATATGGATATGGAGCGAGAACAGAGAGCATTGGCAGTTCGTGGGAACATGCTTGCTTGCAGGTTCGCTCGTTGTACAGACACAGTTCAAATCACGCTTATTAAAGCATGCAGTTAGACATTCTACACGAGAACCCACAGGGTTAGGTACACCCAACGTTCAGCGAATGCTCTCCGCGTCCAGTATAAGAATGCTTTCAGAATGCTGATGGGGCTGCCACGGTTTTGCAGCGCCTAGACCATGTTTGTAGAGGCGTGTCAAGACAGTTGTCACGCCATCTTGCGGAAAAGGGCAACGTGCAAGCGGTAGCCCCAATAGCCTTTTAAAAGTATTATCGGACAGATATGACTCCCAAATATGGAGTCACTGGGCATAAGCTCTGAACAGCCGCCCTATTTACTTTTAATTCAGGTTTTAAGGATGTATAGTTAATAAGTAAATAGTAACAGTAGGTTTATTTAATTTAATTTAATTTAATTTAATTAAGGTTCCGGTGTTTTTATTTCCTTGCCCTCAGAGCCCTGTTCTACTCTATGCCTGATGTAGTCCACCTGTCAACAATCGTATCAACTATAAGTTTAACTCAAACGCGCATCTCCATATCCGGGGACACGGCTGTTCCCCCGCCAAGTCGAGAAAAATAAACAACAAAGCCTGCACAACCTGTCCTCATGCCGTTTTCACCTGGACCAGGAGAGATGGTCTACCTCTCCACGTGGGCAGTATCCAATTATATATACCAACCAGGAAGGTGACGTCCATGTACCTCCTCACCGGCTGCCAGTACAGCTAGAGCTACTACGTGAGAGTCCACAACCTGTCTGATGGTCTACACCCCCCGCCCCTAGTCTATGTACAAACAAAGAAGGTGTCTTCCACGTTCCTCTTCACCGTTTGCCAGTACAGCAAGAGCCTCTGCGAGGGGGCCCACAAACTGTCTGATGGTCTACGTCCCCCGCCTCACCCCTGTGTACGAACCAGGAAGATGACGTCCATGTTCCTCTTCACCAGCTGCAAGTGCAAATAGAGCCTCTGCGTGGGGGCCCACAACCTGTCCGATGGTCTTTATCCCCCGCCCCTAGTCTTTGTACGAACTAGGAAGGTAGTGTCTTCCATGTTCCTCTTCATCGGCTGCCAGTACCTGGTCCACAACTAGTCTACCTGTCTGATGGTCTAGCTCCCACGCCCTATCTCTATGTACGAACCAGGAAAGTGACTACCATGTACCTCTTCACCAGCTGCCAGTACAGCTGGTGCCTCTGCGTGGGGGTCCACAACCTGTCTGATGGTCTCCATCCCCTGGCCCTACTATACGTACAAACCAGGAAGGTGACGTCCATATTCCTCTTCAACAGCTGCCAGTACAGCTGGAGCCTCTGCGTGGGGGTCCACAACCTGTCTGATGGTCTACCTCCCCCATCCCTACTATGTACGAACCAGGAAGGTGACTTCCATGTTCCTCTTCACCACGTCCAGTACAGCTGGAGCCTCTGAGTGGGTGTCCACAAGCTGTCTGATGGTCTACTTCCCCCGCCCCTACTATGTACGAACCAGAAATGTGACTTCCATATTTCTTTTCACCAGCTGCCAATACAGCTGGAGCCTTTGCGCGGGATTGAACAGCTTGGGCTCTTTCCGATATCTCCTTCGTCTGCAGCAGACACATGAAACCTCTAGGAACTCAAATACCCACAAATCAGTTTTCGATTGACAGGTGTTTTTTATACATTTGAATTTCTATCTTGTCATAATCACAAATAGGGATGTCACGAATGTCGGTTTTCTCACATTCGCGAATGCGAGTGTGAAATATTCAAAATACGAATGTTCGAATGCGAATGCAAATACGAATGTCCCGGAGTAGCTTGAATTAAAAATTCAATCTTTTTGTTTGCATTTTGTCATCATTTTATATCCGTAGTTCAAAAACACAGAAAATGATATGTGATTAGTAAACATCGGTATCAACGTTCAAATTTCGTGGCAATGTACGGTTGGCAGAAAAATAAATACAAACAAATCACTTAGTATTTTTAACCTTTATTTTGTATATGTAAATAAAAAAGCCCCTAAATAGTACATTTCCTAATTAGGGTGGTAAAACAAAGAAAGGCCGCGCAATCGCAATTGTTGCGGCCCAAGCTGCAAGCGAGGGACGTAATTATGCGATCGAGGGCTTTCTTTATTACCTCCCGTGTTGGAAAAATATGTGCACATTTGGCCAGAAAGCGGCTCTATCCGTACGCGTAGCGTGCGGAAAAAGCCACTTTATGTCCAGGTGTGGCATACAATATTTTACGTGTTAGAATAGATCACTAAAATTTGTTCCATAGATTTTGCTGTCAATCTTTGACGTCTGTAAGAATATATCCATTTTAAATGACTAAAAGATCTTTCCACGCTGACTGAGGTAATAGGAAGGTATGTCAAGCATTGAACATTTTGCACACAGTTTTTATTTACACTTTCTGGTATTTCAGCCTCGTTGTTTTTAGATAGTTGGTTAATTATTTGTACAGTCTTATAACCAGGATTTTTCTTTAATACACTTTTTAATTTAAAATAAACTTTTCTGGCATTTTGATGTAACCTTAACGTTGATATTTTTTTTTGCAAACCATGAACAATGTTTAATGATTCTGCTAGACTCAGTTTTGTTTCCTCCAATAATTTTATTGACTTAGCAATTATACTAAAGTGTGTATCGACGAATAGTAACTCAGTTTTTAAATTCCGGTTACGGAAAATTTTTTTTGCTTTAGAAATTGCACTCGCTTCACGCGGATTTAAGGCATCGATGACAGATTTGATTTTATCATAATGCATGTGATAATATGAGGCAGCATTTAACCATGTTCCCCATCTTGTTATCACGGGTCGGGGTGGTAGAGGAATATTTACACACATTTGATGAAATAAATTTGTCCTTGAAGGAGCGTTACGAAATATTTTTTTGATACAGTCAATCAAACTGTTTATGGTCGGGTAAAGACTTCTAATTATCTCTGCGACTCGATTACATCCATGTGCTATGCATGTTACATGAGTCATATTTTTATATTTCTGAACAAGGTTTTTAGCTGCTTTTACCATGTAGGAACCGGCATCCGTTATAAAAAATAATAATTTATCCATGTTTTTTTTGTATTCATCGCCCCAAAGATCTTCAAGGGTTTCCTCAACGAGTTTGGTTATTGTCGAATGGTTAGTCGCCTCCAATACCTTAGAAGCAAATAAATGTGGCTGGGTACTAGTTCCATCTAGAGCTCCGATCAAAATATTTGCCACTTTTTTTCCCACGGAATCTGATGTTTCATCAACACTGAGGTAAATCATTTTATTTTGTAATTTCTCTTTCAATTCATTTTTTTTCTTTTCATACAATTCAGGTAAGCATTTTACTCGTATTTTTGTTTCACTCGGCACAGTAATATCGTTTCCATATTTATGATTTAAAAGGTTTTCTACAAAATTTCTAAATTTAGGATTGTCTAATTTTGACCACGGTATATTCGAACAAATCATAAACTCTGTTAAATCTTTATTAAATTTTTCTTGTGCATTATTTTTATGAATTTTGTTGTGTAAATCTGTTTTTAAATGGCGGTCGATACTAGATTTAGAGGGAAATAATTTCGAATTACACAATTTGCAATATACGATATCGTCTTTAATTTCGAAATCAGCATTATCTCGTATTATATCCTGTAAATGGCAGCGTGAATCAGATAATTTATCTTGATGAGATTTTGATTTCAAATGTTTCTCTATATTGTACCTTTTCTTTTTTATATTCATTTCGCAAATAGTACAGCAAGCACCTTCGTTAGTGAATATAAAATCAGTATACTGCGTCAAATCCATTTTCTCAAGTCTGATAGGGAGTTGGGTAAAGATTTATCAATGCTAAATTGTAGTTGTAAGTGTTTTTAAGAACTATTATCGTTGAAGATTTTACCACATATTATTTTGCATGACAATTAAATTGACATTTGTTGCCTATTTGGCATTTAGAATTTTTTTTACAAATGGATAATGAAATGAGTATTGAGGTTCTATGACGTATTAAGAATATAAACCTCTTTAAATATATGTACAGTTTACCAAAGTACGATTAAGAATAAAAATAAATTAAATGTTATTTATTACTAATAAATAAAACAATGATACCTATGTATTTCTTTTTTTGCGACCCTTACCAAGTGCCACGAAATTTGAACGTTGATACCGATGTTTAGTGATTAGCTCTATACTTACTATTGATCAAAATGAGTCAAGTGATACCGTCGTTTTCTCGTCCTGTGTATGCGCAAGCAGATGACTAGTGGACGGGTCAGCGCAGTGAAAATACGCTTCTACACGTTCTGCAAACATTCGCATTCGCAAAATATTCTCATCTTCTGATGCGAATGCGAATGTCGATACGAAAGTCCAAAATGATGCGAATATTCTCATGATACGAATTTCAATAAGTATATTCGTGACATCCCTAATCACAAAGTCAACGTCACAAACAAAGAAGTAAGTAAGGTATTACTGGAAGAGGATTAGAGTTGACAGATTTACCATATACTCACGTCAAAATTAGTACCAATGGGTTGGCAGCTAATTCAATCGTATTTTCATCGCGTTTTGCGATTTAGTAATATGTAGGCAAGCATCAAGCATCACTATTTGGTGGCAGGTTTTGAATATTGACTTTTTTTTTTCGTTAAGTTTCGTTAAACTCTGGAGTCCTTCGTTATGTTCAGGATTCAATATCGCGCCCGTAGCATAAAACAGTGCTTTATCCCCTTGGTGTACAATCTACTATTATGTATCTGTTACGTAATAAGGGTCCTTAAAACACGAGTATGGTTTTATGAAACGAGCCGCAGGCTAGTTTGATAATAAGATCACACGAGTGTTTCATGGCCTAATTACGGACAGTTGCAGACACTGCTTTATCTGCACACTTATTATAAATCCTAAATGACGTGTTCGGAAACCATTAGAATGACCGCCATTGCACTGCCATGGCCAACTCGATTGTGCGAACGGTCGGGGAGGAGGATAACTGCGGTCGGGGAGGAGGGTTGGATTTTCAATACGTTACCAAAATCGATGTGGTTATGAATTTTCGAACATTATTACGACACTGATACCGATAATACACTAATATTACGTTACTAGTTGCAATAATGGTGGTAATTAATTACGGTTTCCGAACGCAGAATAGAGGACTTATGCTATGGATGTACATAAAATATTTCATATTATCTGTGGTTTCATATTATTTGCAGCTGCAAATGAAAAAAGGGATTTGACAACCTCGAAAACGTATCCGATACTAACCAAGGCCAAGGCTGTCACTTCGTGGAATGGTGCACCCTTGCTTCTGGAAAGGTGAAGTAGGTTTTTTTGTTTCGAATTATATTTATGATCATCTCACCTCTTTTCTATCAGTCGCATGATGGCTCTGCCCTCGTGGACCGCTTGCTCCAGCTTCAAGAAAATGTAGGCCATGCGGTACGGAACATGCGTCGAGAACTTGTCGAATATCGGCTCCCATTTCCAAAGCAGCTCCTGCAAAACACTTTTTTTTTATATTACGACGGTGGCAAACAAGCATATGGCCTGCCTGGTAAGCAGCTGATGGACGCCTGTAACTTCAGAGGTGTCACATGCGCATTGCTGATCCTTAAAATTTGAATGGCTGGTAGCCTGGCGGTACGTCCGACTTTCAACCCGGAAGTCTCGGGTTCAAGCCCCGGCTTGTGCCACTGAGTTCTTCGGAACTTATGTACATAATATAATTTCATAGTAACGAGTGAATGACAAAATAGTGAAGCAACCGGACGTCGTCTTCGTTAAAACTCGTACTCAAGACAATTCATGGGATTAGCTTACCAAGTGGACTCTAGGCTCAATTGAGCCGTGGAAAACCCCGGGATAAACGCTAGGAGGATGATGACGCTCCTTTTCTGAAAGACCCCATACTGAAGTCCCTTGAGAAAACTTCGGCAGGAGGATTCCACAGCCGGAGCACCCGTGGAAGGAATTTCCTCTTATATAGGTATCGCCACGTTACTTGAGGTCACGCACACAACCACAACAGCGGGATTTTAAAATTACTGTTCTTTTTTCGTACGGATAGCAACTTCAACAGTGAACTGCAAGATTGACACTAAGTTGACGAATTAACTTAAGGTAATATTTTAAGTTATCTCTAGGGCCGCGATTCGAAAAATAAACACACAGCTCCAACCCAACTCAACCCAACTCAACTCAACGCTATAACGACATTGACATTGACATTTGCTATTCGAACAGATTTTCATTCAACATTGGTCTCACATTGGTCATACATTGGTCGGTACAACATTGGTACAATGTGTGAATAGGAAATGTCAATGTCGTTATAGCGTTGAGTTGAGTTGGGTTGGAGCTGTGTCTGTCCAGTGTGTGTGTTTATTTTTCGAATCGCGGCCTAGTATTATATAATTTTATGTTCGCCATGATATTCGCAACTTTTTAGGGTTCCGTTGCCAACGTAAAACGGAACCCTTATAGTTTCGTCATGTCCGTCTGTCCGTCCGTATGTCACAGCCATTTTACTCGGAATCTACACGACGTATCTTAAAAAAAATTACACCTATTGTGTATTTTGTATGCCGCTACTTATTAATGTAGTTAAATTGCAGAAAAAAAAATTTTTATGGGGTGCTTTATACATGTAACAAAATTTTTTTTTACCAAATATCAACATGTGGCGCATGAGGCACATTAATCGATAGGTTTTTAAAAATAACATTGAGGTTTATTTGAACATTTTGTGATAAAGTGAAAATTTTCTGAAATAATCCCTTCGAAAGTAGGAAAAATTGAGCCCCCCCCTCCCCCCCTGTAACTTTTGAACGGTAAGTCCAAATCATATGAAAAAATTTGGAAAGATGCGCCCTAGGTAAGTATTACATACTTTCTACGAGAATTATTTTGAACATTATCGGTTCAGCCATTTTTGAGGTATCCCCAAAACACTTCTTCCATAGAAATCAGATACGACCTTGGAGTTTGATTCTTAATTCATTGAAGGTACGGAACCTTCCATTATGCTAGGTCCGACACGCACTTGGGCGGTTTTTTTACTGTCTCAATAATTTTATTGAAATGAAGAGGTATCTGAATGATGAATAAAGGTTCGATTGTACAAGCGGTAGAATACACATTATTATTATTATTCTTAATTGGGCTATGGATGTGCCGCGTCGACCAGATTTGATCTATTGTGGCAGACATTTATAGTTCATTACTGATTCCAGTTGCATCTAGAAATTTCCAGATTCTTTGGGCTGTAATGTGTTGTACCTCAGAATACACATTACCGGGGCAGTATATAATATTGTATTCGTACAGTCACCGGCAATTTGTAGGGCCATAAGGTCGTGTCACATATTTTTGCGGCCTTCGTGTAGGAAGATACTATTGCCGGTGACTGTACGACCGACTCAAAATAGACTAAGAGTTCGATACGTCAGATATGACACATTAATAAGAGCAACAAAACCCGTCTAGTTAGATTGCTATATTGTCATTATTGCTAGATCCGGGTATATGGCAGCTTTTAATGGGTGGAGGTCAGACAACCAGGCTAGCAAAATTGATCTGTTGGAAAAAGTTTATACAAAAATGGGTAAAAACTAATTATTATTATAAATTCTCATTAAATTTGTTTACTTGAAGAGGTCTGCATTTTTTGACCTCCACCCATGAACAGCTGCCAGAAATCCAGATCTAGAAATAAGCAAAGTATATATAGTAACGGTCTCCTAGCCTAGTCGGTAGTGACCCTGCCTATGAAGCAGGAGGTCCCGGGTTCGAGTCCTGGTCAGGGAATTTATTTGTGTGTTTATCACGGGTATGTTTTCCTGAGGTATGGATGTTTTCTGTTTATTTAAGTATTTATCTATATTTATCCATACTAATATTATAAATGGGAAAGTGTTTGTGTGTGTTTGTTTGTTTGTTTGTCCGTCTTTCCCGGCAAAACGGGGCGACGAATTGAAGTGATTTTTTAAGTGGAGATAGTTGAAGGAATGGAGAGTGACATAGGCTACTTTTTGACTCTTTCTAACCCCCCACTTCCCTAAAATGGGTGGTGGAAGTTTGTATGGTTTGTTACCCCGAATTTAACGCGAGCAAAGCCGCGGGCAAAAGCTAGCATATTATACAAGGTGAATCTGAGTAACCCGACAGATTTTAACCATAAATTCCTGATCATAATTGGAGACTAAATAGTCCAGCAGTTATGTACATTTCACCTGGAAAGTAATCCAAACTCAATGGAACGGGTAGTTTGGGGGTATGCCAGGAAGACACTCATAAGTTTTCGACCTCGAGGACCCTGTGAAATTTGGAGGGGGGACAAAAAACTATTTTTATTTTTAGGTTTTTGCTTATATCTCATAAACTAAGCACTTTTTGTGTACACCTTGTATGGCAAAGTTAAAGAGCAATAAATTTCCTGAAAGTTAGCTGTCATACCAGATTTTCAGGCCAAATATTAACGAAGATACAGCCAATTTATATTTGAGATTCCAATATGGCGGCGAAACCAAATTTTTTTAGCAATTCTGAAAAGTTATGACTTTTTAAGTGTCATAACACTTGACAGCTTAACGAAAAATAATACATCTAAAGGTTGTCTGGAAGAGATCGCTTATTAGCAATAAGTCCGCCTGTTGTTTGCCTCTCTTCAGACATAGGTTTGGTGTGCTGTTTTCTTATTCTGAGGTATGCAATAGAGAGGATTTAACTTTACTTTTACTTAATATCCACAGAATATCATACATTAATTGCTACTAACGTATAATATATCCACAAAGTTCCGATGTTATAGGTTTCTTATTCTGAGGTATGCAA
Source organism: Pammene aurita (assembly GCA_947086415.1). Lineage (NCBI taxonomy): Eukaryota > Metazoa > Arthropoda > Insecta > Lepidoptera > Tortricidae > Pammene > Pammene aurita. The sequence continues at coordinate 31,961,811 of OX352308.1, forward strand.
TAGAGAGGATTTAACTTTACTTTTACTTAATATCCACAGAATATCATACATTAATTGCTACTAACGTATAATATATCCACAAAGTTCCGATGTTATAGGTTTTCAAAGACGTTAATATTGGTGATTGATCGACATAATTTACATAGCAATGATGAAAAAACAGATAAGCTACGTTTTAAATTCTAATAACCTATTTTCGACTGTATCTTCGTTAATATTTGGCCTGAAAATCTGGTATGACAGCTAACTTTCAGGAATTTTATTGCTTTTTCACTTTGCCATACAAGGTGTACACAAAAAATGCTTAGTTTATGAGATATAAGCGATAAACTGGCAAAAAAATTGTTTTGTCGTCCCCCCTATAAATTCCACAAGGTCTGCGAGGTCGAAAACTTATGAATGTCTTCCTTGCATACCCCCAAATTACCCGTTATAGTTCCATTGAGTTTGAATTACTTTCCAGCTACCCTTAACTTCATTCGACATAACTGCTGGATTAAAATGTCGTATAAACTTTTCTGGAATTGGCCAAGTTTCAGAGTTACTACCAATTAAATAAAAAAAACATTTTTATTGTGACTCAGTGGAAAACCCTTTTCTGATGGCGATTTCACCCTTTATGGGGTCTAGTCTAGACGTTCTTGTTGACTGATATCAAAGTGCCAAGGAATACTTTACGTTAGCTATTTTTTGCAAAAAAAAATTGACTAATTTATTTTAATCGACAGTTTTATCAATAACATTTATGTTTTATGTTCAAAAGCATTAAAAAAATAGAAGAAATACCAACAAAAAAATTTTTTTGGCGAAACTAACCTAAATTCTTATAACATTGATTACTCCTTATGACCTCAGGCATTTATGGTTAAAATCTGTCGGGTTACTCAGATTCACTGTGTGTATTGCCGCCTAGTAGCCACAACACAAGCCTTATTAAGCTTACCGTGGGACAAGGTTGATATTTATTTATTTTATTTATTTATAGAAAACTAACTAGGGAGTTCGTTCTCTCGTTATTGTGTTATATCTGACGTGGCCACTCTCCGTCTAAAAGACGGTATAGTGTGGGTTGTTTCTTCTGAGACAAGCATCGAGGGTTAATGAGCCATACCTGAGTTTGGTACGCCGCCTGCTGCATCAAATTACATGTTTTTTTCTTAAGTTTGTAAATCGACTCTTCTTTGTAAGCAGTTGTAGTTTTGGTTTTAACGTTCTTGTTTTCATCTTCTGTTGGTGGTGGAGTGCAGTATGGCGGAAAGCAATCTGGTGCCCCTATCTGGTATCTCCTTTTCTGAGAGATCGACATAATGCGTGAAAATTCTTCCTTGAACGTATATGTATTGTTTCTGGAGTCCGTTAAGATTTTTCTTGGATCTTCAAACTCTGTATCGACAGAAGTTAAAGCCAAAGGAATGTCTGCGGGAACAAAAAGTCATGCAATAGTACATTATGATACAAGTGTGCTAAGTTGATCATTACATACGAAGCATTATTGTGCGCACGAACGCATGTGAGTGTGTGTGTGTGTGCGCATAAGGAGGCTGAGCTTATATAATGATCAAGCACACGCGTTTCATACGACGTTTTTCAACACACTTGCGAGGAAATAACAGAATAGTATAATTAATAACTTCTGATAAATACATTAATTGTTAGAATGTTTACAGGATAGAGGTACTTACGAACCTAAGATAATTAAATTTAACTAACCTTTTTTGTGATTTTATTGAATATCTGGAACTCTTTTTCAAATCATTTCATAAAATTAAAGACTTCGCATGTGTAATAAATTTGTTTATTATAGAAAATTAACAATAAACGACTAGTATAATACATTATTCCTTCTAAAAATTAAAACTATACTAACAAACTAATTAAAAATATAAAAATAAACCTACCTATGAAAACCCAACTATAAAAATAATACCCCGTCCAAAAGGTCCGCCTGCGGCATGGTCCCCATAACGCTGGCCGCGTTACCTCTCTGTACAGCTAAGGCTATACGCTGGGAGAGGTAAGCGCCAGCTCTACGGTCCCCTGTACTTTCGACCAGCCGGGCCGACAGGGCCCTCATGAAGCATTTCATGTCGGCCGACCAGGGGCCCAGTGTCTCTAAAGCAAGCGCCGCAAACTCATAGTCCTTAAGTAAGGAAGAGTATTTGCGGCGCTTGAGAACCTGGGCCTGGTCAGCCGCAGCGCCGGCCTGTGTGCGGGTCGCCTGGATGTGGGACTGCGCAAAGGTGTCGACGCACGTCGCATCCCACACCAGAGCCCTACCCAACCTCCACGGCACCAACGTGGCTCCGTCGGGACGCTTGCCATCATCTCTTGCCATGCCCACCGGCTCCAAAATTGCAGGCACAGACACAGTCGCAAGCGCGCGACGGACCAAATCATTGATAGTGCCGTGGCGGTATAAGCGGCCGGCGCTTCTTGTACAGGAGAGGCCATGGCGGCCCATCTGGTCTACACTTTTGCCGCAGGCACACGTGTGGGAGACACATATTCTGGACCCCACTGTAATAAATTATAGTATTTTTTTCTTACGTATTGCTCACTAGATTTTTATGATGACATTTTACTAGTATGTATCACAATTTTGAAATATATCCAGAGGTAAAATGAACGCTAAAGTTGTCTTCTTATTCATTGAAAATATAACGTGTTTAATTTAATAAAACACGATGAGAAAAATCTAACAAATAAACAATGATTTGAGGTTAACTTATAAATGGCGCGCAATTTTCTTTTTTGGATGTGCGTGCAGCTTGAGGCAAAGGCGCGGACGTATAATGCCAAACAGTCAATATTAAAACAGACAATTCGTGTTTAAAACGTAATTTATTGTGTATTATTATTGTATGTATAATTTGTATTCTATCGTAAATATGTATATTTTTAATATATTTACTTTTTTTTTACTTTTTTAGAATGTAAACTCATAAAGAGTTAAAAAAAAGTAAAGGTAATACCCGAATAAATTACAACGATTCGTCTGCGAACGTACAACTTGGTACTAGAGTACAAACGTCACTTGATCGGATTATTAAATTATTCCACTTGTTGGATATTTATTGTGAAATGCACACGTGTTTAATATCTAGGATTATGAGCATAAACGCGGTGGAATAAGAACCTCGTTACGAGCAGGTGTGTTAAAAATAGTGTTAATTATACATTTATATCTTATACAGGGTGAAATTGGGGTCGTTTAGCAACTAGCAAGCCATCCAGGCATGATACAGCATCGAAAGATGGACCTTGTGATGTCAATCATATTTTTTGTCACCAATGTTGAAATTTATTTTTCAGATGGTATGTGGAAAAATTAATTAGGCGTATAATTTGGTTACCATGTGACGTCCCGACGACGTCACAGCGCCACGACAACCGGAGCGGCGGGGTGCGACGCGCGGCGAGCGGAGAGCAACAGCCTCATCCCCTCCACGCGCCCGGCCGCGCGCCGCGCCCATATAAGCCGAAATCTCGCGTTGTTAGCCGGGAGGTTTCCCCAGTTAGTCCTGATACCCGTAAACCCAGAAGGCCGCGCGAAACCTCGCGTCGTTAGCCGGGGGTTTATTACTGATCCCGCCGTTCCACGGGGAACACTCCGACATCCTGTCCTAAGCCAGGATTACCGTACCGCATAATCGCGTATACCGGAACTAACCCGTAGCATAGAGTCTAGCTCCCTTCAGGAGACCTAACTTACAACTTAGACTAAGGTTTACTTTCAATAAAGGGCGTACAAGACCCAGTTATAGTAGTTACCTTGGTGTTTTACTTTAACTCTATCCTCCAAACCCTGAGTTAGCCTGGAAACCACAAATCACGACAACCATTACATTTGGCGCCCAACGGAAAAACTCACATACAGGAGTTTTGGTTAGCTCAGGAGGATAAGGGTCGATGATAAAGATTTTTTTTTCTTTTTATTCGACGCGTCCCACCCACCCGTGAATTGGGAGAGACGAAAGCTTAATTATATTCCACAGAATAGCCCCGTTACCTGCCGCCGTCCCCCAGCCGTGTGATTGTAACCAAGGAAGGTAATACCGGCCGTATCCAGCACTTAGGTGAGTCGTAGCCGCTATCTTGAACCACGATCCATCAACAGCACCGGTAAGTTACACAAAGAGAGCCCTAACGCGTCGACCCACCGGAACGTTTCAACGTATCGCCGATGCCGACATCCTGGATATACCACTTGAGGAAAGAACAGTTAACTCAGGCAGCTGAGGAAAGAAACATACAGACTGAAGGTCTAAACGTGGAACAGATACGAAAACTATTGGTAGAGGCCGTGAAAGAAGACGACAACGAAGGCAAACCCGACGAGTTTGGAACACCAGACGGAAAACCAACTACGAAGATGGAACAGCCTAACAAAGAATTGAGAAAGATAATCAGGGACTGGAACCTCACCTTTAAACCAACAGACGACGCAGTAGAGTTTATCGAAAGACTGGAGGAATTAATAGCCGCAAGTAGTATAACAAAAGAGGACGTCTTGACTATCCTACCCCGGATACTACGGGAAAAAGCCTTACTATTGTACAGAAATAACGCAGAAACATGGGAGACATGGGAGGAGTTCATCACGCTGTTTAAACTCTACTATTTTCCTACAAATTATGAAGAAATCCTAGTCACAAGGATCGTAGCCAGGAAACAGAGGTACAGGGAAAGTTTTATAGACTACCTAACTGACCTCCAGACATTGATGCGAAGGTATGGGAAGCTAATCGATAAAGAAAAGATAAACCGCATCCACGAGAACATGCAGAATAGCTACAAATTATATATCAAAAAACAGGATTTTCAGGATCTGCCCGGATTACTGCAGCTCGCTTCAGAGTACGAGAATACAAGTCCAGTACGAATAGGAGATCGTACGAGGTTAACCGAGATACAACCTCACAGGAAGGAGCAGGGACACCGCGTTCAATCATTTACTCAGGTATGTCAACGAACTACATGAATCAATATCAACCGCAAGGCAAAATAACCAATTCAGGGAACGACAATAAAGTCAACCCCACATACGACACATGCTGCTGCTGGTCATGCGGGAAAACAGGACACATGACTAAAGACTGCCGATCGACAAGGAGGATATTTTGCAGTGAGTGCGGTAGACAGGGAGTCTTGAGTAAAAACTGCTGTAAAAGGAAACAGTGGGGGGAAAATGAAGCTGTAGGAGCTGCAGGAGATGAAAACCGAGAGGATAACCGGATTTACGAGCGGATACAAATAATGGGGAAAGAATATCACTGTCTCGTAGACACAGGCTCAACAAACACTTACGTTGACCAACAGACATACAAGGAATGCATGGAGAATGGTGCAGAGGAAAAAGGGGTACAAAGGGAAGTAATACTCGCTAACGGAGGAAAAACGCGAGTAACGAAAAATATATTAGTAGAGATTCAAATGAGGAACGCCCGATTTAAGCATTGGATCCGCGTGCTATCCTCCGCCACATGCACTATCATAGGCATGGATATATTAAAACGAGCCGGAATGTCAATGACATGGGCAACGGACAATCCCGTCAAAAGAAAAGATGACGGCGACACAGGCGGAAGTAGTCGACCAAAACAGAACGAGAACGACAGCTCAGAGCCACAACATAGCGGAACTGAGGAGCAAGTAAGCCAAATCAGACCGAGTTCAGATAAGACTGATATCGGTGACAGTAAACACGAATGCATTGAGTTACAACGACAGGCATTACAGACACCACTACTACAAGAATTTACAAAGGGCGAGCAAGCCCCGAAAAGAAACACGCGTGCGGAACATAAAATAAAACGGAAACACACAGAACCCGTAGAACAGCAATATTACCCGAGGAACCCTAAGCAACAGCAAATTATACATACACATGTAAAGGAAAAGTTGGAACAAGGCATAATCGAGAAGTCGGACAGCCCGTACAGCTCACCGGCCGTATTAGTTAAGAAAGAAAACGGACAACATAGATTCCGTGTTGAGTACAGAAAAATCAACAAAATATCTAGGAACCCCATCTGCGTGGCAGAGGAGAAGAACGAGCATGAGGCAGAATACTCCGCATTTGTATCCGAAATGCTCGGAGACGGCCTACCAGACAGTTGGGCAAAACCAGGGGCGATCGAAGCGAGCACCGAACCAGTCCCGCGGGGACGGAGAGGAAAGAAGGACAGAACGGGGCGGCGCAGGAACGGTGGCTCGAAGCGAGGGGTGGTAAGGTTACCACGTACAATACAGGGACCGAAGTAAAGGGTCTATTTGTGATATCCTTACTTATCATTTTCTTTTCTTTCGTTTTGTTTTGAGTATTAAGTCTTATTTTTTTTGGTTAAGTAAAATAAGTAAATAAATAGAGTACCTACCTTCCATACAAGAGACATAGTAGGAAGTATAAATAACATAAAAAGATAGGTTAATAAATGAGAGTTATACAACAAAAAAAAAGAAAGTACAACAACATACAAGTTGTACAGGCGGGGTAAATAGGACCCCATATAACCGGAATATATTTTTTTATAAAGCAAAAATCTTCTCGACGGGGGAGGCAGTGTGACGTCCCGACGACGTCACAGCGCCACGACAACCGGAGCGGCGGGGTGCGACGCGCGGCGAGCGGAGAGCAACAGCCGCATCCCCTCCACGCGCCCGGCCGCGCGCCGCGCCCATATAAGCCCGCCCGGACCGTGCCGCAGTGGCAGTCGATGTTCCGAGCCCGTTAGCCGGGAGGTTTCCCCAGTTAGTCCTGATACCCGTAAACCCAGAAGGCCGCGCGAAACCTCGCGTCGTTAGCCGGGGGTTTATTCCTGATCCCGCCGTTCCACGGGGAACACTCCGACATCCTGTCCTAAGCCAGGATTACCGTACCGCATAATCGCGTATACCGGTAGTAAACTAACCCGTAGCATAGAGTCTAGCTTCCTTCAGGAGACCTAACTTACAACTTAGACTAAGGTTTACTTTCAATAAAGGGCGTACAAGACCCAGTTATAGTAGTTACCTTGGTGTTTTACTTTAACCCTATCCTCCAAACCCTGAGTTAGCCTGGAAACCTTCACAAAGCCCCTCAGGCTGAAGGATATGTGTGGTTGCCCTCACGACAACCATTACAACCATACGTAATGTGACATATAATCTTGTCGGTTTTCATACAGCATACGCTGGATTAAAACAAATAGGGTGACCATGATTTCTTCCATGAAAAATAATTAAATGCGTTCTGTTTCGATCACATACTACCATATAATAATGGTGAGCAGTTATAGAGTCAGAAAAACTGGTTCAGGATCACGACTCAGAACTCACCCTGTATGTATGTATGTAACAGTTCCGTACCATAGATACTGGCAGACAACTAACAGAACGCACTGCTTGACATGGAGCAGTGTTAAAATCCATACTAATGACGTATAACGGCCTCCTAGCCTAGCCTTAGGCTGCGTTTCCTACAGAGATGAGCGAGGAAAGTGTTTGTTAAGAACCAAGCCTAGCTCTGCGCTGTGCGAGAATAAACAAATGAAGTGATTCTATCGGTGCAACAAACAAATGCTCACAGCAGTCGCAACGCATCCTCGCTCATCCCTGGTGGAAACACAGCCTTAGTCGGTAGTGTCCCTGCCTATAAAGCAGGTGGTCCCGGGTTTGAATCCTGGTCAGGGCATTTATTTGTGTGAATAGCACAGGTCACTGCTCTAAATATGAGTATTAAGGAAATAAGATGCGTTGGGATAAGATAAGATTAAACGTGTTTTAAGTTTTAGACGAGATAAATAGTATTTTCTTGAAAGCTTGATTGTACAAACGACATGAGGACCAGTTACATAGAATTATGTTTTTAGTATAGAGAAAGATTTTTCTTTATATTCAATTACTTTACAAAATGCTTTTTGCAATATATTAAGCATTAAAAAACTGAATATAGTTAGAGTTGTGGCTTAAAAAACACCTGGGGTAATAGTATGATGGGACACTAAACCTAGTCCGATAAGACTCCTAGCTCCTAGATGATATATATTAATATATAAATAGTTACATCTTTAATCGGGGGAACACAAAATGGCGATGCTGTAATGCAAAAAACCTGGCAGCGTAATAAAAAATCCGGTTTCTAGACAAGACTCAAATCAAATCAAATCAAATCAAATCAAATCGTTTATTCGTAAACATAGGCTATACAGGTGTTATATATATATGATGTTCCACTATGCTTTGCCCTTTTGGGCACACGAAGAACAAAGAAGATGGAGCATGCATTTTATTAAATTATTACCTAAAATGTATACAAGAACAAATTTTATTGGTAAAATAAGATTAGGTACTTAAAACTATTATTAAATGCAGTTCAATATATATCCGTAAAATACTCCGTTAGTGAATAATATGCTTTTTGTGCTAAAAATTTATACAATTTTTTCTTAAATTCAGTCAAATTTTCTAACATTATAATGTCTCTTGGTAATTTATTGTAAATTTTATGTGCCATTCCGAAAATACTTTTAGCAAGCAGGCCCGTATTTATGGTTTGAACATTACAAATTTTCTCGCATCTGCGTGCACTCTTAAAGTTTGAGAATTGGTGCTTGTTATTTTTAATGTATTTCGCAGTCTCAAATATATAAAGACACGGGAGTGTTAAAATATTTAATTCAATAAAATGTTTTTTACAAGGTCCCATAAGCGGTAATCCTAAAGCTGATCTTAAACAATTTTTTTGTGCTATAAAAGCCATCTTACGATCAGTTGAATTGCCCCAGAATATGACGCCATATCTTAAGGTTGAAGTTACATATGCGTGATAGGCGGTCAGTACAGCAGATGAATTCACTTTTTTTCTTAAATTAAACAATGCATAAGAAAAACTGTTAAGTTTTTTACATATTATGTCGATCTGGTCTTTCCATGTCAACTTATTATCTAAACTTAATCCTAAAAATTTTGTTATGTCAGTTTCATCAATTTTAATGTCGTTGTATGTCACAGTAAGATTAGTTAATCGGTCAACTCTTTGTTTGAATTTCATAATTTTTGTTTTAGTCAGATTTATGCGTAAATTATTTCTGTTGAGCCATTCAATTACTGTTTGTAATGCCTTATTTATGCTGATTTGCAATTCATGTGAATCAGTTCCCGAGAAAACAATCGTGCAGTCGTCCGCAAAAAGGACCATGGGGTGGTCTATAACTTGTGGCAAATCATTGATGTAGATGATGAAGAGCAGAGGGCCTAGTACACTGCCTTGAGGCACACCATATTTTATTTCTTTATAGTCCGATGATACAAGTCGTTCCATTTTAGTTTTTATGCAGATGCTATTAATTGTAACTATCTGCGTACGTCCAGTTAAATACGATTTTATTAGTTCGTAAACATTTCCACGTACACCATAGCTGTATAACTTTTTAAGTAAAGTATTGTGATCGACAAAATCAAATGCTTTGGACATGTCCATGTATAACGCGCAAACCGGTTTCTGTTCATCCATATCAGTCATAATTTTATGAAGTAAACTATAGATTGCCATATTGATGGACTTGTTTTTACGAAAACCATGTTGTTCTACTGCAAACACGTTAAACATTTCGAAAAACGCATATAGACTGTTATAAATAACCTTTTCAATAATTTTAGAAAAAATGGATAATAGGGCTATTGGTCTATAATTCTCCATGTATTCTTTATCACCATTTTTTAAAAGTGGTCGCACAATCGCAATCTTTAACTTTTCTGGGAATTTGCCACTTTCAATGCATAAATTTGTTATGTAGCTGATTAGTGGTGATATTATATAAGCAACTTTTTTTACAATTCTACAGGATACTCCATCATAACCAGTACTATTGGTATTTTTTAATGAATTAATAATAGTATAAATGTTAAGGGGATCAGTAGGGTTCATAAAAATAGAATTAGGATATTTATAAGTCGTGTTACTATTATTATTATTTGAAATTGGGTTATTTCTACTAACGGGGTTATTTACTACGGGATTCAAATTATTGTATAACATGACTTGATCTACAAAATGTGTATTAAATTGTTGTGCAATCTCTTTTGTGTCATTTATTCGTCGACCGTCATGCTGTATGTGTGTAATATTCTCGCTCAAGTTAGTATGTTTTGACCTGTTTATGATATTCCATGTAGCTTTGGATTTATTTGTAGAGTTTTTAATGTAATAGTTATTCTGTGATTTTTGTGTTAGTAATATGATTTTTTTAAGTCTATTAGAATATAATTTAAAATAATTTTTATCATGTGTGTTAGGCGATGATCTGTATTTCCATAGTAACTCCCTTTTTTTCCTACAGCATTTTCTTATTCCATTCGTTATCCACTTAGGCTTGTTATAGGCAGATTTCTTGATTTTGACATACGGAAAACAAAGATTGTAAAATAACTCAAAATGATCCATAAAATAATTAAAAGCTACGTTGGGGTCACTGATAGTGTACAAGTCACTGAAATCAAGATTTTGTAGGCATTTCATAAACTTTGTAACATTATTTGTACTGTAGTCTCTTTTCCTTATAAACCAGTATGGTAAGACACAAGTTTTTTTGACCGGACATGTTATTATCTGAGCTGAGTGATCAGAAATAGCTAAATCAATCACTTTGGTTTTACTGCCTCGTATGTTATGTAGTACATTATCAATACACGTATTACTTTGTAGTCGTGTTGGTTCTTTTATGCCTAACTTGAGATTATAGCAAAATAATAAATTCTTAAAATCTACAGAGAGACTATTTCTTTTCAGTATGTCAATGTTAAAATCTCCACACACAATAACTTTCTTATTATTATTACATACCTTAGACAAAATATTATTCAATATGTTAAAAAAATATGTTCGTATTTCGTTTATCATATTTTGGAATTCTGTATATGCAAATTACTACAATTTGATGTTCCGTTAGTTCTATTGCCGAACACTCGACAACATTCGAGATAGAAATAGACTGAATTTCGGTCAAGACCGTATACTTATGACTATGTTTAATAAGAATACAAGATCCTCCGTTTCTATTGTCTCTTGAGAAATGTGTAGCCAATTTAAAGTTCATTACAGAGAGTTGGTCTTCGTCACCTGGCTTCATGTTATGTTCTGTTATGCATAAAATATCAATTTCATTGCCCGAATTTCTTAATTCTTCAAGATGAACGCTTAGAGCGTCGGCTTTATGAATCAAGCCATTAATGTTTTGGTGTAATAAAGATATGTTATTGTACACGAAAAAGCGAGTTGGGTATGGTGTGGATATCTCGAGTTTGTTCGTCGTTGCGGTCAGTAGTCGTGCCAGGCTTTGAAATCATTTTTATTTGAGTATTATTTAATTCTGATACGCAATCTTTTGTGTGCTTTTGGATTGGCGGGTTGAACTCAGATCCATCGATGAATAATCGGTTGTTTCTTATTACTGCAAATTGTCCTTTTCGACGAGCAATTAGAAGGTGCTCCCTCAGTAGCTTCCTTTTTTGAAGGGCTTCACTGTCTAAGATTTCCGAGACGCCGTATCCTGTTTTCATAAAACACAATTTGTTTTGCAGCACATAGTTTGTCATTCGTTTACTAATGAGCTCAACTAAGAGTGGGCGTCGATTCCCTCTTTTCCCAATTCGTTTGACTGATTCGATATAGCCGTTAATATTTATGTTTAAAAGGTCACCAAACATATTGTCAATACGGTAGAATAAAGATGACTCAGTTTCACCGAGGTGTTCATCTAGACCGTACAAGATAAATTTCTTATCAATATCCTTATTTTCTAATGAGGTTTCAAAGGTAGCATTAGATGAGATACTCTTTTGCAGTTGCCGTAATTCTTGTAGATCTCTTTTTATTTTCGTATTCTCGTTGTTCAAAGACTCAATTTTCGAAAGGGTATCCTCAAGCTGTTTTTCTAAGTATTGTTGTTTTTCCTGAATTTTGTTAAAATCAACGGTGAAGTCGTGCCTAAGTTGACTGATTGCCGTATTAATTTCCGTCTGTATGAGAAGCTTCATTTGCCTTAAAATGGTATCATTATTATTATTCAGTTTTTTATCTAGCAGCATACTTATTTGTTCTAAAGTGATATTAGGATGTCGAGACTCGTGCTGCTGTGTGCTAAGAGTAACAGACCCCACGGTGTCATCAAGCAGAGGTTTCCGTGTGTCATTATGTAATAAATTGTCTATTGACATATTATTCAACGACATATCCGAGATATTCGAAACTTCAAGTGTAGTCGTCTCGAAAAGTGTATTAACTGGTGGGTTATCAGCTTTCCTACGTGAAGTAACGTTCATACACCGAGGACAATACCAGGAGCATTGAATCTCCTTTATATTATCGTTGTAGTATATTGTAGTCATTCCAAGGCACTTATAATGGTATGTACCTTGACACAACACACATGATAGTAGCTCGGATTTGTTTACAATAGTTTCATAGCACGCTAGGCAGTTCATCTTGGTGTTAAAGTGTTTTTAACAAGTTCAAATTTGTAGTTCCGTAAATCTAGGCCTATTTTATTGTTCTCTTCCTTATAACAATGGGAGTGGGCGGAGCGTAAAGCGGTCTTGTCAAACTATTGTTGTTTCGTTTACTCATACGCATACAGGCCTGCGCGCGATGTAGATGCAAGATGTTATTACGTGATATTCTCACTATTTCAATTATTATTTCAAGATTAAACAGTAAATAAAACACTTTGAGTTAAAAGTCAAGTTTAAAAGTAAGGTTTCTTTTATATATTTAGTTGGCTAAAGTTTTCCGAGAAACGTGGAAATGCACTTGTCCTCACAGTCACTGGTCAGTTAAAAGTTTAACGGCCCGACACTTTGATTGTTAAAAGTTTGCGCATTAAAACACGATTAAAAGTTTTTTCTTCACTAACACTGATAGATCTAAAGTACATTTATCTAATTCAGTCATTTTAAATAGTAAAATCACACTTCTTCTAATTTAAAAACAAATTTATGTGCGGATCCAATGTTTACATAGACAGCAGCGCCATCTCCATTCGAACTCCCAGGCTTCCTTTGTTTTTCGAAGCAGGGGGGGGGAGGGGGGAGGGGTAGGGCTATACCATAATACATACGGAGAAAGTTGACAGAGTCAAATATACCTGTGTCAAACTTTTTAGCTAGGTCATTGTACGTAAATAAATTTAATACTTAGGTAAAGCCTGAACAGAAATATACTATGATCATTGTCAAGAGGGCGCTATTATTCCCCTTTATATGGCAACAGTTTAGTATAGTCAAACAGTACATTATTCTCTATGGTATAATGTCATCTTGATTTGTTTTCCTGTCAGCTCTGATGCTAATTTGTATATGTTTCGTATCGAAATAGTTTCATTTCCCGAGCGTTTTATTTTCAACAGTTTATTACATACATTATTTACAATGTTTTGTTCTTGACTATGAATAGCGTTGGGCATTTCTTGACATTTATTTTTTAATAATTAACACTTTCCTATTAATTTAATAAACCGCCACAATGACACTGACAACAGTGACAACCTATTATATCATTATTGCCAGTGTAAGAAATTTGTCCCAATAAAATTGCGCAACATGGCGCATGATCATATCTTTCTCCTGACCAGAAAGATAAGATAAAGCCTGCTTTATATCTTTTCGTTACCAGAATTTCTAGGCTCTAGAGATAAATAATAGATCAGTTACATCCGAGAAAGTCTCCGGCCATTGACGAAATTCGAGTTCAGGACCTAAAATATGTTTATCAAAATAGAACCGTTTTTCCCAGAAGAGAAGGAAAGGGTAAACGGTTATCGGATAAAAGATTATATTTTGAAAAACTTTATCTCGGAAACTATTGGGTCTTCATAGATAATTCTAGTTTCATATTGTAGCAAATTTAGTCTACTTTAGAAATGTCCTGTAAAGGTACTATCAAAAACCAGTGATTTAAGGTCGTAATCGCCAAAGTCAGAAAAAAACGAAATTTCGATTTTTGACAAGGTTGCGTTCGGCGCCCCAAGTCACAAACTTGGATTATCCATTGCATCCAACATCATAAACACAGCTTAAATGGCCGTATCTTTGGACTGAATTGTCTCAGAAGCTTTATTTTTTTAACAGCTTCAAGAGACCGCAGACATACGTATTTGATGTAAATTTCAACTTGATAGCTGCTCGCGTTCCTGAGAAAAAGGGTTTTGACAAACCAACAGAGAGACAGACAGACAAACGAAAACAAAGTGATTCTATAAGGGTTCCGTTTTTCACCTAAATATTGCCGTCGAATTCGTTTTCTAGTTAAAGTTACAACAATAGTAAACATATATTATTGATTTTTTTCATAATTTTTTAACGTCCGTTTCAAAAGTCAGAGGGGACGAGACACACACACAATTTTATGGATTTTAAAAAGCTTGTTTCTGAAAATATTTACTAAAACAAATTTCAAACTTGTATTGGAAGACCTGTTGATTGATATGCAACGTGTGCTTATATACCTATCTACGAAATATATTATTTTCAACAGACTTCAAGATTTCGAAGGCGGAGGTTATGAATTCGTCGGGATCTTTATTTTTGCATTTTTTTTATGTATGTTCACCGATTATTCGAAGAAGGCTTGATGTGGAAAATTATTTTTTATTTGAAAGAGTATACTTCACAGTTGGTCCCATTGTAACCAGGTCAGGATCTGATGATTGGATCCTGGAGAAATCGAGGGAACTCTTCAACTATTATAGGCACACCTATAGTGATTAGAGTATTTTTTACAGCAGCTCGAGCCTTTGCTTCGGAGGCTAAGTGAAGTCGGTTCTTTTTTGTTTAAAATGATTTTAAATAAAAAATAATCAATAAACTTACAACAACAAAGTAGTGCGAGATTCATCATGACAGCCATATCGAAAACGAATACCATATACCGAGCTGAAACTGGATGTAATAAGCATTAAAATGTAATAACAAATCTAATCATTCTTAAATTGATGTTTAAAATTTTACAGCCTTTTACATACTTTATTATTATTACTACTAATAAAACACCTTTATCCTATACACGTGTCGAAATAATTATGAAGAATAAATTTTATAGTAAGTAGGTATTTTAATTAATTCCCTATTACAGTAGGTACAGTTGGTATCAAATATATCGGAGCGGCCAAGGTATTTAAAAATATCTGAACATGCACTTTATCGCATTGACAATAGAGGCGTTGTTAAGATATTTGTGACCACCTTGACCGCTCCGATATATCTGATGGCGACTGTACTCGTATACCTATAAGATTAATGGTTTATTGTCATGTGATTACTTTACAGGCCGCCACACACTGTCAGTAACAAGTGACAATAACATTATTTCTCTACTCGTCCTTCTCATCCTCTATATACATAGAAAAGGACGGTGGCTTAAGAGGCCTTATTCCAAAAACGTGCGAATTTGGGTATCTGACGGCGACTGTACGTTGTACAGATTCAATATCGTATTCGATCAAAAAGGCGTAAGCCCCGCCCGACAGATATTAACTTATGAAGTGGAATATCAAGGCATTACGGCATACGTCACCAGCGGGTGAGGTAGCTAAGTGTAGCTACTTATGCCGCTGACTGTCCAAAACAGAGGTGAGTACGGACACTGCGAATGTCATCTCTTTGTGTGGTGGCACGGCCCAGCGAATGCCATCTCGCCCAAATCTGGAGCAGAGCCCGGCTGGGGAATACCTTACAGAAAACCACAGCCAAATAGCACTAGACCCTACTCATAGTGTTTTGTTCCTGCCGGTTAGTAAGGTTGCCAGAGAGCTCAAAGAGGATGCATTGTTTTGACGACGGGGGCCTTCTTGTCCCTTTAATCGTCAACTCCGAATCCTCCCTTACATTATAGGTTCGACAACGCAAATGTGACTCCTCTGGAGTTGCAAGCGGTAAAGGCAACGGTAGCTGCTTACCATCAGGCAGGCCACGCTCCGTTGCTTACTTGCTTGTTTGCCACCGCATGGTATTAAAAAAGGTAGCACTAGGATAGCATTAACGTTTTTAGGGTACGTACCCAAAGGGAAAAACGCGACCCTATTACTAAGACTCCGCTGTTCGTCTCTCTGTCTGTCACTAGGCTGTATCTCACGAACCGTGGCAGTTAGACAGTTGAATTTTTTACAGATTGTGTATTTATGGTGTCGCTAAAACATCTCATACTAAAAACAGAATAAAATAAATATTAAAGGGGGCACCCATACAATAGACAAATAGAATATACACGTTTTTTCCCTTTTTTATAGATATATATAATAGTACGGAACCGTTCATGCGCGAGTCCGACTCGCACGTGGCCGGTTTTTTAAATATCTTTCTTGTTTTTGAAGAAAACAAACCACGTTGGAGCATGAATGTTACTTTTTCTGTAGGGGCATATAGTTGGGTTCTATGTACCAAGACGTGCTTGGTCTTGTATAACATAATTAGGTATATATATCATCGTTAAGAAACTGTTTTGGAGAAAACTTGTTGCAAGTTTTATGTCGGTCAGAAATAATTCTATGTTGCGAAATTAAACATAATTACTTCTTAGCACATTACTAATTTTCAACCGATAACTATAGTCGTATTAAGCGCTTAATAAAGGTTTTAGACGCAAAACCATGTAAGAGCCTGTAATAATCAGAACTATGCAATTGCTGCAATAAAACTTATAGGGTTTATTCTATTGCAGCCAGAGACATGTTTCATGTGTTAAATTTGAGTAATATGATTAGTAATTTTGAGTGCGGAAATTCGTTCCACTTAGCTTAGGGTATAGTACGCTTGCTTACTAAGTATATATGTCCGAGTTCAAATCTAGGCTGATGTTAACTTTTTTGTTTATTTTTTTATCTCATTTTTATAATATAAATGAGTCATTTCTCATTTATATTTTCAATCCTGATCCTAAGCGATTTATAGGTATTTTTAGACAAAAAAAAAGTCAAATCATACTATAGTCAAGTTAGTAGTTAGTTTAATCTTTTTATTTTGACTTTTTTACCCAATATATTTAAACTACCAACTTATTAAAGAGACTAATTCATTATTCAATTTTTACAGTGGGTATGGGTACTTTTTACCATAGACGGCTTCGTCCATGTTTTTACCATAATTTATATTACAAGAGCGCGTTTTTTCGAGCAGTTTCCATCCGAGGCGACGTTGCCAGCTGTCATTTGCTCATTTCGCTTCTTGCTTTGAGCTGTTGCAAGCTAGATCTATATTATGATATGAATGACGGATACATTGAATACAATCAAATGCGCTTGAAGTTGAAACACATTCGTGCATTTGTCAATGATTTGTCCACATCATCGTGTTAGGTTGTATATCTCTCTCTTTACTATGGAATAAGAAAGAAACAATCGCCTCGGCTATCCCGGCACTCCGCGATGTCTGGTCGCGCCATTAGGTTTATATGGTTTATTGTATGTTCGTTTTCGTACGATTTAAAAGATATGGTGAATTATTAATATTATTATTAGGTTAGGTAAGTAGATATGGGATTAATTTAATCGTATAAGTATATATACCAATATAATTTCTCACAATCCCTTAAATGAAAAACCAATAAGTAAGGTACGATGGGGTAAGACCGGACCATTTTTGAACTAGTTGGTCAGCTTTCAGGGCTGACTTTTATGCTTAAACTTTGTAAAAAATTCTCGAAATATTAATCCTTGTTTCAAATCAGTATGAAGTGTACCTAAGCTGTTTTTCCTGTATAAATTTTCAAAATCTACTCCTTCTACTTAAGATTGGACTATTCAATAAAACCACTTATCGATTTTGCCAGCTTTGTAATGCAATAATAAATTTTGAAGTGCCCTTACTTATCGTTCTAGAGCTTATATGGTTTTGTTTAGATTAATATTATACGAGAATAAATCATACTCGAAAGGTTTTTTTTTAATAAAACATTTTTTGTAAAAGTGGAGTATGTGTCAGTTTTCCGTCAATACTTATTGATATATTGATATTCAAGTTTTTTAAATAAAAGCTTATAATTAAAATATCAATTAAAGAATAAATAATTATTATCAATGGAAAATTTGACCTCAAAAAGTTTTTTTCATGTAGACGGAGAGCTGGCCACGTCAGATATGACACAATAGTCAGGTTTCATTGCTCTCATTATTGTGTCATATCTGACGTGGCCAGCTCTTAGTCCAATAAATTTGTAGCAGTTTAATTAGGTGGACGGCAACCCGGACGGGAAACTAGCATAACCATCCTATGCACGGTTTCAAATAATAGATATAATTATAAACCGCCTTTATTATGTTAATGTCAACCTTTCAGCATTTTCTCAAACTTTTTAAAAACGAGTGAGTTAAAAATATTGAGAGTGGAAAGTCAAGATGTTTCAAACCTTTGAAGCAAGATGTTTCAAAATTTTAAAATTAAAAAAAACGCTTTTGTCTATAATCCTTTTATTTCCCCCAGCCTACTTGAAGAGATATATTATATGGACGTAACCATACTAATATTATAGTGTTTCTCTCTGTTAACTCTTCACACTTAAACCGGTCAACTCATTTAGATGAAATTTGGTATGTATAAGGAGGTGAAAACGGAATGGAATTTATATGGAATTGTTGCTCCCTGTTGACTTTAAATAGCATACGTGCTAGTTTTATATTTGCTCTTAGATTTTACTAACTAGTAACTTTTATTTTGCGTTTTATTATGTAATTCCATATGGCTCATGTTAATTTCGCGCAGACGAAGTCGCGGGTAAAAGCTAGTATTTTAATATTGTAATGGATTTTTATATGATAAAACTTTTGAAATAGATGGCACTTAACCAAAACTAACCCAAAAATGTACCCAAAAAACCGTGACGATCCTATACACGACACGATACAACTAATCCATACTAATATTATAAATGGGAAAGTGTATGGTGTGTTTGTTTGTTTGTCCGTCTTTCACGGCAAAACGGGGCGACGAATTGAAGTGATTTTTTAAATGGAGATAGTTGAAGGGATGGAGAGTGACATAGGCTACTTTTTGTCTCTCTATAACCCCTCACTTCCCTAAAATGGGGGGTGGAAGTTTGTATGGTTTGTTACCCCTAATTTAACGCGAGCGAAGCCGCGGGCAAAAGCTAGTATTATATATTTTTAACTTACTCGTGCTGACTTTTCGTGTTTTTAATTCTTTTGTGTAATTTCAATTTATAATTCTTATGTGAGACGACAAACGCTTTTATATTTGTCATTTTTTTTAGTAAAGAAAACTTATGATATATAAATGAAAATGATTAAAACATGTTAAAAAATTTATCTTAAACTTTAGGTTGAATTAAGTTATTTGCTTTTTGGCTATGGTTTTCTGTAAGGTACTTCCCCAGTCGAACTCTGAGCCAGGTCCAGATTTGAGCGTGATAACATTCGCTGAACTGTGCTTTACCACAGTTAGCGAGATAACATTCGGAGTGCCCATACCTCCCTTTTGGACTTAACATACCCGTGTCTAAACCTGTTCCTAGTAACCAACTAGGTACCAATTTAAAAAATATTTACAGCAACAATTAATTGGATCAAGTCTTAAATGCCACGCAAAACCAAATCAAACCACTTTTTGTGACAAACAATTGAATTTACAGAACGAAACTTTTTTGTCTATAAAGATCCCATGTATGCGTGACTTCGGCAGCAAATAGCATACATCCTCCATACCACCCTCTTAAACCTGATGTTTACTCAGTGTTGGGCGTAATTTATTTGATGGCAGGGGAGAGGGGGGCAGCCTGGTACACATTTTACACTCATTGACGTATTTCAAAATATTACCCATAAAAACCAGTTTTAGGCGTCTACACAACAACGTCTGTTATTAACCTATGTAATTAATGCATTTGCATATGTCCAAAGCTAAAGACAAAGGTACAATTCAGAATTTTGGAACTCAAGGAATAATGTTCAATACTGCCTCAAGTGTGGGTAGCTTTGATTTACTTGGGGCAATTTTGAAATATGGGTTGTAAGGCAACAATATCGAGATATACGTGTTTTATTTACCTGTACTTAGTACAGTTAGTCACTAGAAATGGTCGTATTAATATTTTACTCGTATAATTTGCAGTTATAACGAAGAGGGGGTAGTTTTGTACAGTAATGTTTTTTGTGGTGTTCAAAGGTGCCTCAGGAGGGGAACCTTTGAAAAATATTGAAATCCTACTAAAGCTGCCCCCTTGAGGCAGTTATGCACACACTGTTGCTCAAATCTACCCCAACAATGTTACAGGTGATAATAATTCAGTATTTATTATGTTTTGGCTGTTGTTAAATAAAAATACATAAAATGATCTAATTAGAATTTTTATTTTATCATATAAAACGAAAGAAAACTAACAATAGAATCGAATACCCATTGAAAATCTTCTGGAATCATACGACTTTACAAAAATATGGCTCCAAAATTATTAATATGTAATGTAGCACATTTATAAATCTGTGTGTAGCACTATATTATTATGGCATATCCAACTCTTATACCTCTTATGACGTTATCATGGTCAGGGTACCACTTTGTCGCTTATGGATTCCGAGATATCACTGATTTTGTTAATCAACTCGAAAATAGTGAAAATTGGTTTTGATTAAAAATAGCTTCTACACACTTAAAATAATACGGTGTATTGATAAAAAGTTAAACGTTTCAACTAAAAGTAGGAAAAAAAACACAGCCACGTATATCCATCGATCCCATTCTTGTATGGGATCAAAAATAATTTGCGGCTAGAAAAGCCACAAATTGAGAAAAACTTTTCCCATACTTTATGAAAATTTTTATTTTTTATTTTTCACATGCTGCTTTTTTATGCCAATCGATGCCATTCCTAGTTTCTAATAGTTTCCTATTAGGGGTCAACTTACGGTAATGTACTAAAAAGCCACAAATTAAATATTTTCCATACATTTACCATATAAATAATAAATAAATAAATACTATAATAAATAAATAAATATTATACGACAATCTTACACAAATCGACCTAGGCCCACAGTAAGCTCAATAAGGCTTGTGTTATGGGTACTAGACTACGATACGATATATATAATAGATAAATAT
The DNA here is from genome assembly GCA_947086415.1 of Pammene aurita. NCBI lineage: Eukaryota > Metazoa > Arthropoda > Insecta > Lepidoptera > Tortricidae > Pammene > Pammene aurita. The sequence continues at coordinate 31,982,892 of OX352308.1, forward strand.
GGATAAATACTTAAACACATAGAAAACATCCATAACCCAGGAACAAATATCTACGATCAACACACAAATAAATGCTCTGACCAGGATTCGACCCGGGACTTCCTGCTTCGTAGGTAGGGTCACTACCGACTGGGCTAGGAGATCGTCAAATAAATAATAAGTGATTTTTTTAACCTTTCACTTAACCAACAGTCGTTGTTATTAAGCATACCGGAAGAAACATTTAAGTAAAATGTGTAGGTACCTGAAAAAAGCGCCATCGCCATTATATCAAAATGCAACTAGGTACAGGTACACAATAGTGTTGGAGGATGTGTGGTTTGTATTTGCAACTAAAGGCTAATTTTCCAGATAGGTAATTGAATTATCCGATGTTCTCCCGATGCGGTCTTATCCCAACGCACTTTACCGTCCTCATTGAAAGCGTTTCTGACCATGTCCAATTTCGTTATAGATACTAAAAACCTGGATTTTTCAGAGCAGAAGAGGACATAAAACAAATTAGTTACAAATAATATTATCTTCAGTTAAGTACATTTTATTTGAACTTTTATTTTAAAGGACTTGACACGTACTTGACACATAGAAATATAACCGCCATGATGAATGCTTATTTTGGATATTTAGAATAAAATATTATAATTGTGCGATTATGATACTGTAGGTAATGGCGTGCGTTGGCCAAGTCGTTTTATATATTATAGGTAACTTTAATTATTTCGTCATTGATTACCTACATACAATAGTAACTTTAATTAAGTAAGTAAACATAAAATGAAATTATTATCAAAGCGCCACCTTACTGTAAAAGACCGCGATTGTTTGACTATTTAAACATGTCAATCATAGTTCATCTCAAGTATACTAGATGGCAGAAGCGGAAGCTGCGATTATAAAAACGCAAAATGCAGTCGTCAACCGTGATACCCGTCACCTTAAATAAAATATAGGCAAAGTTGTTCAGTATATGCCTTCTCTTTGTAAGGTGATAGCTGTTACTTACAAACAACACTTTGCGGCCGTCTAACTCGGAATTTTGGGACTAATTCATCATTAGCTGCACACTTGTTTATAGATCACCGCACTATATCAATATTACGCACTGAACTACTAAAATTACCAAAACCAACGATTCCCAAGATGTCAACGCTACCCTGCGTCTCGAACGGAAGTCCCTTTACCTTAATATAATTGTTAATGACTGTCTTAAGGGCTCAAATATATAAAAAACCGGCCAAGTGCGAGTCGGACTCGCGCACCGAGGGTTCCGTACAAACCTATAACAAGCAAAAGTTTTAGTATGTTTATTACTAAATGAAAAGAGGACCCAGTGTGTTGACGATGAGGGACCCTCTTGTTCCTTTAGTCGTCAACACAGTGAATCTCCTTTTTGTAAAGGGTCGGCAACGCGCATGTGACTCCTGAGGAGTTACAGGCGTCCATAGGTTACGGTAGCTGCTTACCATCAGGCAGGCCGTATGCTTGTTTGCCACCGTCGTAGTATTAAAAAAAAATGAAATCCGTAACATTATGCGTTTACGAGAAAAAAGGTAGTAAGTTGAAAATTTAAAAAATATATTTTTTTATGATTTTACTAAAAATATCTACTTTTCGTAATTTTTCCTTTGTCTGTGCTATATGAAGTTTCTTCGTCCCAAGTTTCAAGTTTCTGGGTTTACGGGAAGTACCCTTTAGGTTTTGAGTTTCTTGCGAGTACTCAGTTTCAAAATATTGTAGTTTGAATGCGTTGACATAGAAGTTTGGTTTTGCTACATCTGAAAGGTCCTATAGCCCTGAGTATTTGACATGAATTTCAATTTAATACCTTCACGCGTTTACGAGAAAAAAGGTAGTAAGTTTAAAATTTAAAAATATATTTTTTTGTATGATTTTACAAAAAAATCTACTTTTTGTAATTTTTCCATTGTCTATGCTATATGACGTTGCTTTGTGCCAAACTTCAAGTTTCTGAGTTCACGGGAAGTACTCCGTAGGTTTTGAAGTGCCGACAAACTCTAAAATTTGCAGCATAAACGACTGTATCTTTTGTTTGCGTTGGCTTTTAAGTTTAATTTTTTTAGTTCCAAGGGACAATAGACTTGAGTATTTGATATAAATTTGAGCTTGATACCTTCACGCGTTCCTGAGAAAAATGGTCTTGACAGACAGACAGACAGACAGACAGACGGACAACAAAGTGATCCTATAAGGGTTCCGTTTTTTCCTTTTGAGGTACGGAACCCTAAAAACGGAGCCAAAGAATAGGAGGTAGGTAGACATAAAATAAAAAATAATAATCGAAAGCTAAGAAATTTATTATTGGTATTAAAAGTGGTAATCGGTATTCGGCAAAATTATTGTAACGGCCTCCTAGCTCAGTCGGTAGTGACCCTGCCTGCGATGCAGGAGGTCCCGGGTTCGGATCCTGGTCAGGGCATTTGTTTGTGTGTTTAACACAGATATTTGTTCCTGAGTTATGGATATTTCTACATATTTAAGTATTTATCCATATTTATCTATTATATATATCGTCCTCTAGTACCCATAACACAAGCCTTATTGAGCTTACTATGGGCCTAGGTCGATTTGTGTAAGATTGTCCTATAATATTTATTTATTTATTATTTTATTCAATCAAATACAAACACTGAAAACATTGAAAAAATAATCAACCCAGCAGGATTTGAACCTCGCAACGATACGCCTTACCGGGGCTTGATCGCTTTACCAATTAAGCTATGGGTTCAGTTACTGAGTTGACGAAATTCTCAATGCAACTTTTGGAAGCTCACAAGGAAATGTAGCCCAAAACCTAGTCTGCCTGTGAGTGTGCAGGGTAAAAGTGATCCTCAAAATGTTGCCAATATATTTACAAAGCATTTTAAAGTAGATCTTACCTTGTCAAATACAAATCACGAACAGTTCGATGTGAAGCACCATCATGATATTGGTTATGCACTTACTTTAAGCGCAAAGGACGTTGCTCGGGTCATTCGGTTGATAAAGAGGGGTAAGTGTCCATGGTATGATGGGCTTAGCATCGAATAGTTGCAAAATGCAGGTCTGCATCTGCCACGTACTCTGGCTATCTTTTTTACCCTCTATATGTCGTATTCTTTCCTGCCATCCCAATTAACGCACACGCTTACGACATACCCATAGTTAAAAACGAGACGGGTGGCAATGTCGTCTGACATTGGTAATTATAGGCCAATTTATGTTGCTACCGTAGTAGGTAACGTACTCGATGGTTTGCTTAATCGTAATCTGGAAGAGCAGGTCAAATTACGTGACGCTCAATTTGGCTTTCGCAAGGGCTTATCAACCGAAAGTGCTATTCTTTGTCTTAAGCAAACTGTTGGGTATTATACGGATACAAACACTCCAGATTATGCGTGCTTTCTCGATCTTTCCAAGGCCTTTGACTTAGTTTCATACAATTTGTTATAGAATAAGTTAAGAGGCAATGGGCGTTTTCGGGCAGCTGGTGCGGCTGTTCAAAATTTTGGTACGGAAGTTAGAAGAACTGCGTGCGCTGTTGATGGCGTTTTCGGAAGCAATATAAGTTACGCAGATGACATGGTGCTGCTTGCGCCGTCGATTAGTGTGTTAAGAAAAAATTGGGATATGTTTGGGATATGCTGAAGCTCATTATGAGCTTAAGTATGATCCCTCTAAAAGTGAACTAATGATTTTTCAAACCGGCAGGAAGTGTCCTGTAGAAATTCCTCCTGTTAGGCTAGATGGAAAGGACCTAAAAAGAGTGTACCAATATGGATATGGAGCGAGAACAGAGAGCATTGGCAGTTCGTGGGAACATGCTTGCTTGCAGGTTCGCTCGTTGTACAGACACAGTTCAAATCACGCTTATTAAAGCATGCAGTTAGACATTCTACACGAGAACCCACAGGGTTAGGTACACCCAACGTTCAGCGAATGCTCTCCGCGTCCAGTATAAGAATGCTTTCAGAATGCTGATGGGGCTGCCACGGTTTTGCAGCGCCTAGACCATGTTTGTAGAGGCGTGTCAAGACAGTTGTCACGCCATCTTGCGGAAAAGGGCAACGTGCAAGCGGTAGCCCCAATAGCCTTTTAAAAGTATTATCGGACAGATATGACTCCCAAATATGGAGTCACTGGGCATAAGCTCTGAACAGCCGCCCTATTTACTTTTAATTCAGGTTTTAAGGATGTATAGTTAATAAGTAAATAGTAACAGTAGGTTTATTTAATTTAATTTAATTTAATTTAATTAAGGTTCCGGTGTTTTTATTTCCTTGCCCTCAGAGCCCTGTTCTACTCTATGCCTGATGTAGTCCACCTGTCAACAATCGTATCAACTATAAGTTTAACTCAAACGCGCATCTCCATATCCGGGGACACGGCTGTTCCCCCGCCAAGTCGAGAAAAATAAACAACAAAGCCTGCACAACCTGTCCTCATGCCGTTTTCACCTGGACCAGGAGAGATGGTCTACCTCTCCACGTGGGCAGTATCCAATTATATATACCAACCAGGAAGGTGACGTCCATGTACCTCCTCACCGGCTGCCAGTACAGCTAGAGCTACTACGTGAGAGTCCACAACCTGTCTGATGGTCTACACCCCCCGCCCCTAGTCTATGTACAAACAAAGAAGGTGTCTTCCACGTTCCTCTTCACCGTTTGCCAGTACAGCAAGAGCCTCTGCGAGGGGGCCCACAAACTGTCTGATGGTCTACGTCCCCCGCCTCACCCCTGTGTACGAACCAGGAAGATGACGTCCATGTTCCTCTTCACCAGCTGCAAGTGCAAATAGAGCCTCTGCGTGGGGGCCCACAACCTGTCCGATGGTCTTTATCCCCCGCCCCTAGTCTTTGTACGAACTAGGAAGGTAGTGTCTTCCATGTTCCTCTTCATCGGCTGCCAGTACCTGGTCCACAACTAGTCTACCTGTCTGATGGTCTAGCTCCCACGCCCTATCTCTATGTACGAACCAGGAAAGTGACTACCATGTACCTCTTCACCAGCTGCCAGTACAGCTGGTGCCTCTGCGTGGGGGTCCACAACCTGTCTGATGGTCTCCATCCCCTGGCCCTACTATACGTACAAACCAGGAAGGTGACGTCCATATTCCTCTTCAACAGCTGCCAGTACAGCTGGAGCCTCTGCGTGGGGGTCCACAACCTGTCTGATGGTCTACCTCCCCCATCCCTACTATGTACGAACCAGGAAGGTGACTTCCATGTTCCTCTTCACCACGTCCAGTACAGCTGGAGCCTCTGAGTGGGTGTCCACAAGCTGTCTGATGGTCTACTTCCCCCGCCCCTACTATGTACGAACCAGAAATGTGACTTCCATATTTCTTTTCACCAGCTGCCAATACAGCTGGAGCCTTTGCGCGGGATTGAACAGCTTGGGCTCTTTCCGATATCTCCTTCGTCTGCAGCAGACACATGAAACCTCTAGGAACTCAAATACCCACAAATCAGTTTTCGATTGACAGGTGTTTTTTATACATTTGAATTTCTATCTTGTCATAATCACAAATAGGGATGTCACGAATGTCGGTTTTCTCACATTCGCGAATGCGAGTGTGAAATATTCAAAATACGAATGTTCGAATGCGAATGCAAATACGAATGTCCCGGAGTAGCTTGAATTAAAAATTCAATCTTTTTGTTTGCATTTTGTCATCATTTTATATCCGTAGTTCAAAAACACAGAAAATGATATGTGATTAGACTGATTAGCTCTATACTTACTATTGATCAAAATGAGTCAAGTGATACCGTCGTTTTCTCGTCCTGTGTATGCGCAAGCAGATGACTAGTGGACGGGTCAGCGCAGTGAAAATACGCTTCTACACGTTCTGCAAACATTCGCATTCGCAAAATATTCTCATCTTCTGATGCGAATGCGAATGTCGATACGAAAGTCCAAAATGATGCGAATATTCTCATGATACGAATTTCAATAAGTATATTCGTGACATCCCTAATCACAAAGTCAACGTCACAAACAAAGAAGTAAGTAAGGTATTACTGGAAGAGGATTAGAGTTGACAGATTTACCATATACTCACGTCAAAATTAGTACCAATGGGTTGGCAGCTAATTCAATCGTATTTTCATCGCGTTTTGCGATTTAGTAATATGTAGGCAAGCATCAAGCATCACTATTTGGTGGCAGGTTTTGAATATTGACTTTTTTTTTCGTTAAGTTTCGTTAAACTCTGGAGTCCTTCGTTATGTTCAGGATTCAATATCGCGCCCGTAGCATAAAACAGTGCTTTATCCCCTTGGTGTACAATCTACTATTATGTATCTGTTACGTAATAAGGGTCCTTAAAACACGAGTATGGTTTTATGAAACGAGCCGCAGGCTAGTTTGATAATAAGATCACACGAGTGTTTCATGGCCTAATTACGGACAGTTGCAGACACTGCTTTATCTGCACACTTATTATAAATCCTAAATGACGTGTTCGGAAACCATTAGAATGACCGCCATTGCACTGCCATGGCCAACTCGATTGTGCGAACGGTCGGGGAGGAGGATAACTGCGGTCGGGGAGGAGGGTTGGATTTTCAATACGTTACCAAAATCGATGTGGTTATGAATTTTCGAACATTATTACGACACTGATACCGATAATACACTAATATTACGTTACTAGTTGCAATAATGGTGGTAATTAATTACGGTTTCCGAACGCAGAATAGAGGACTTATGCTATGGATGTACATAAAATATTTCATATTATCTGTGGTTTCATATTATTTGCAGCTGCAAATGAAAAAAGGGATTTGACAACCTCGAAAACGTATCCGATACTAACCAAGGCCAAGGCTGTCACTTCGTGGAATGGTGCACCCTTGCTTCTGGAAAGGTGAAGTAGGTTTTTTTGTTTCGAATTATATTTATGATCATCTCACCTCTTTTCTATCAGTCGCATGATGGCTCTGCCCTCGTGGACCGCTTGCTCCAGCTTCAAGAAAATGTAGGCCATGCGGTACGGAACATGCGTCGAGAACTTGTCGAATATCGGCTCCCATTTCCAAAGCAGCTCCTGCAAAACACTTTTTTTTTATATTACGACGGTGGCAAACAAGCATATGGCCTGCCTGGTAAGCAGCTGATGGACGCCTGTAACTTCAGAGGTGTCACATGCGCATTGCTGATCCTTAAAATTTGAATGGCTGGTAGCCTGGCGGTACGTCCGACTTTCAACCCGGAAGTCTCGGGTTCAAGCCCCGGCTTGTGCCACTGAGTTCTTCGGAACTTATGTACATAATATAATTTCATAGTAACGAGTGAATGACAAAATAGTGAAGCAACCGGACGTCGTCTTCGTTAAAACTCGTACTCAAGACAATTCATGGGATTAGCTTACCAAGTGGACTCTAGGCTCAATTGAGCCGTGGAAAACCCCGGGATAAACGCTAGGAGGATGATGACGCTCCTTTTCTGAAAGACCCCATACTGAAGTCCCTTGAGAAAACTTCGGCAGGAGGATTCCACAGCCGGAGCACCCGTGGAAGGAATTTCCTCTTATATAGGTATCGCCACGTTACTTGAGGTCACGCACACAACCACAACAGCGGGATTTTAAAATTACTGTTCTTTTTTCGTACGGATAGCAACTTCAACAGTGAACTGCAAGATTGACACTAAGTTGACGAATTAACTTAAGGTAATATTTTAAGTTATCTCTAGGGCCGCGATTCGAAAAATAAACACACAGCTCCAACCCAACTCAACCCAACTCAACTCAACGCTATAACGACATTGACATTGACATTTGCTATTCGAACAGATTTTCATTCAACATTGGTCTCACATTGGTCATACATTGGTCGGTACAACATTGGTACAATGTGTGAATAGGAAATGTCAATGTCGTTATAGCGTTGAGTTGAGTTGGGTTGGAGCTGTGTCTGTCCAGTGTGTGTGTTTATTTTTCGAATCGCGGCCTAGTATTATATAATTTTATGTTCGCCATGATATTCGCAACTTTTTAGGGTTCCGTTGCCAACGTAAAACGGAACCCTTATAGTTTCGTCATGTCCGTCTGTCCGTCCGTATGTCACAGCCATTTTACTCGGAATCTACACGACGTATCTTAAAAAAAATTACACCTATTGTGTATTTTGTATGCCGCTACTTATTAATGTAGTTAAATTGCAGAAAAAAAAATTTTTATGGGGTGCTTTATACATGTAACAAAATTTTTTTTTACCAAATATCAACATGTGGCGCATGAGGCACATTAATCGATAGGTTTTTAAAAATAACATTGAGGTTTATTTGAACATTTTGTGATAAAGTGAAAATTTTCTGAAATAATCCCTTCGAAAGTAGGAAAAATTGAGCCCCCCCCTCCCCCCCTGTAACTTTTGAACGGTAAGTCCAAATCATATGAAAAAATTTGGAAAGATGCGCCCTAGGTAAGTATTACATACTTTCTACGAGAATTATTTTGAACATTATCGGTTCAGCCATTTTTGAGGTATCCCCAAAACACTTCTTCCATAGAAATCAGATACGACCTTGGAGTTTGATTCTTAATTCATTGAAGGTACGGAACCTTCCATTATGCTAGGTCCGACACGCACTTGGGCGGTTTTTTTACTGTCTCAATAATTTTATTGAAATGAAGAGGTATCTGAATGATGAATAAAGGTTCGATTGTACAAGCGGTAGAATACACATTATTATTATTATTCTTAATTGGGCTATGGATGTGCCGCGTCGACCAGATTTGATCTATTGTGGCAGACATTTATAGTTCATTACTGATTCCAGTTGCATCTAGAAATTTCCAGATTCTTTGGGCTGTAATGTGTTGTACCTCAGAATACACATTACCGGGGCAGTATATAATATTGTATTCGTACAGTCACCGGCAATTTGTAGGGCCATAAGGTCGTGTCACATATTTTTGCGGCCTTCGTGTAGGAAGATACTATTGCCGGTGACTGTACGACCGACTCAAAATAGACTAAGAGTTCGATACGTCAGATATGACACATTAATAAGAGCAACAAAACCCGTCTAGTTAGATTGCTATATTGTCATTATTGCTAGATCCGGGTATATGGCAGCTTTTAATGGGTGGAGGTCAGACAACCAGGCTAGCAAAATTGATCTGTTGGAAAAAGTTTATACAAAAATGGGTAAAAACTAATTATTATTATAAATTCTCATTAAATTTGTTTACTTGAAGAGGTCTGCATTTTTTGACCTCCACCCATGAACAGCTGCCAGAAATCCAGATCTAGAAATAAGCAAAGTATATATAGTAACGGTCTCCTAGCCTAGTCGGTAGTGACCCTGCCTATGAAGCAGGAGGTCCCGGGTTCGAGTCCTGGTCAGGGAATTTATTTGTGTGTTTATCACGGGTATGTTTTCCTGAGGTATGGATGTTTTCTGTTTATTTAAGTATTTATCTATATTTATCCATACTAATATTATAAATGGGAAAGTGTTTGTGTGTGTTTGTTTGTTTGTTTGTCCGTCTTTCCCGGCAAAACGGGGCGACGAATTGAAGTGATTTTTTAAGTGGAGATAGTTGAAGGAATGGAGAGTGACATAGGCTACTTTTTGACTCTTTCTAACCCCCCACTTCCCTAAAATGGGTGGTGGAAGTTTGTATGGTTTGTTACCCCGAATTTAACGCGAGCAAAGCCGCGGGCAAAAGCTAGCATATTATACAAGGTGAATCTGAGTAACCCGACAGATTTTAACCATAAATTCCTGATCATAATTGGAGACTAAATAGTCCAGCAGTTATGTACATTTCACCTGGAAAGTAATCCAAACTCAATGGAACGGGTAGTTTGGGGGTATGCCAGGAAGACACTCATAAGTTTTCGACCTCGAGGACCCTGTGAAATTTGGAGGGGGGACAAAAAACTATTTTTATTTTTAGGTTTTTGCTTATATCTCATAAACTAAGCACTTTTTGTGTACACCTTGTATGGCAAAGTTAAAGAGCAATAAATTTCCTGAAAGTTAGCTGTCATACCAGATTTTCAGGCCAAATATTAACGAAGATACAGCCAATTTATATTTGAGATTCCAATATGGCGGCGAAACCAAATTTTTTTAGCAATTCTGAAAAGTTATGACTTTTTAAGTGTCATAACACTTGACAGCTTAACGAAAAATAATACATCTAAAGGTTGTCTGGAAGAGATCGCTTATTAGCAATAAGTCCGCCTGTTGTTTGCCTCTCTTCAGACATAGGTTTGGTGTGCTGTTTTCTTATTCTGAGGTATGCAATAGAGAGGATTTAACTTTACTTTTACTTAATATCCACAGAATATCATACATTAATTGCTACTAACGTATAATATATCCACAAAGTTCCGATGTTATAGGTTTCTTATTCTGAGGTATGCAATAGAGAGGATTTAACTTTACTTTTACTTAATATCCACAGAATATCATACATTAATTGCTACTAACGTATAATATATCCACAAAGTTCCGATGTTATAGGTTTTCAAAGACGTTAATATTGGTGATTGATCGACATAATTTACATAGCAATGATGAAAAAACAGATAAGCTACGTTTTAAATTCTAATAACCTATTTTCGACTGTATCTTCGTTAATATTTGGCCTGAAAATCTGGTATGACAGCTAACTTTCAGGAATTTTATTGCTTTTTCACTTTGCCATACAAGGTGTACACAAAAAATGCTTAGTTTATGAGATATAAGCGATAAACTGGCAAAAAAATTGTTTTGTCGTCCCCCCTATAAATTCCACAAGGTCTGCGAGGTCGAAAACTTATGAATGTCTTCCTTGCATACCCCCAAATTACCCGTTATAGTTCCATTGAGTTTGAATTACTTTCCAGCTACCCTTAACTTCATTCGACATAACTGCTGGATTAAAATGTCGTATAAACTTTTCTGGAATTGGCCAAGTTTCAGAGTTACTACCAATTAAATAAAAAAAACATTTTTATTGTGACTCAGTGGAAAACCCTTTTCTGATGGCGATTTCACCCTTTATGGGGTCTAGTCTAGACGTTCTTGTTGACTGATATCAAAGTGCCAAGGAATACTTTACGTTAGCTATTTTTTGCAAAAAAAAATTGACTAATTTATTTTAATCGACAGTTTTATCAATAACATTTATGTTTTATGTTCAAAAGCATTAAAAAAATAGAAGAAATACCAACAAAAAAATTTTTTTGGCGAAACTAACCTAAATTCTTATAACATTGATTACTCCTTATGACCTCAGGCATTTATGGTTAAAATCTGTCGGGTTACTCAGATTCACTGTGTGTATTGCCGCCTAGTAGCCACAACACAAGCCTTATTAAGCTTACCGTGGGACAAGGTTGATATTTATTTATTTTATTTATTTATAGAAAACTAACTAGGGAGTTCGTTCTCTCGTTATTGTGTTATATCTGACGTGGCCACTCTCCGTCTAAAAGACGGTATAGTGTGGGTTGTTTCTTCTGAGACAAGCATCGAGGGTTAATGAGCCATACCTGAGTTTGGTACGCCGCCTGCTGCATCAAATTACATGTTTTTTTCTTAAGTTTGTAAATCGACTCTTCTTTGTAAGCAGTTGTAGTTTTGGTTTTAACGTTCTTGTTTTCATCTTCTGTTGGTGGTGGAGTGCAGTATGGCGGAAAGCAATCTGGTGCCCCTATCTGGTATCTCCTTTTCTGAGAGATCGACATAATGCGTGAAAATTCTTCCTTGAACGTATATGTATTGTTTCTGGAGTCCGTTAAGATTTTTCTTGGATCTTCAAACTCTGTATCGACAGAAGTTAAAGCCAAAGGAATGTCTGCGGGAACAAAAAGTCATGCAATAGTACATTATGATACAAGTGTGCTAAGTTGATCATTACATACGAAGCATTATTGTGCGCACGAACGCATGTGAGTGTGTGTGTGTGTGTGTGTGTGTGTGTGCGCATAAGGAGGCTGAGCTTATATAATGATCAAGCACACGCGTTTCATACGACGTTTTTCAACACACTTGCGAGGAAATAACAGAATAGTATAATTAATAACTTCTGATAAATACATTAATTGTTAGAATGTTTACAGGATAGAGGTACTTACGAACCTAAGATAATTAAATTTAACTAACCTTTTTTGTGATTTTATTGAATATCTGGAACTCTTTTTCAAATCATTTCATAAAATTAAAGACTTCGCATGTGTAATAAATTTGTTTATTATAGAAAATTAACAATAAACGACTAGTATAATACATTATTCCTTCTAAAAATTAAAACTATACTAACAAACTAATTAAAAATATAAAAATAAACCTACCTATGAAAACCCAACTATAAAAAGAATACCCCGTCCAAAAGGTCCGCCTGCGGCATGGTCCCCATAACGCTGGCCGCGTTACCTCTCTGTACAGCTAAGGCTATACGCTGGGAGAGGTAAGCGCCAGCTCTACGGTCCCCTGTACTTTCGACCAGCCGGGCCGACAGGGCCCTCATGAAGCATTTCATGTCGGCCGACCAGGGGCCCAGTGTCTCTAAAGCAAGCGCCGCAAACTCATAGTCCTTAAGTAAGGAAGAGTATTTGCGGCGCTTGAGAACCTGGGCCTGGTCAGCCGCAGCGCCGGCCTGTGTGCGGGTCGCCTGGATGTGGGACTGCGCAAAGGTGTCGACGCACGTCGCATCCCACACCAGAGCCCTACCCAACCTCCACGGCACCAACGTGGCTCCGTCGGGACGCTTGCCATCATCTCTTGCCATGCCCACCGGCTCCAAAATTGCAGGCACAGACACAGTCGCAAGCGCGCGACGGACCAAATCATTGATAGTGCCGTGGCGGTATAAGCGGCCGGCGCTTCTTGTACAGGAGAGGCCATGGCGGCCCATCTGGTCTACACTTTTGCCGCAGGCACACGTGTGGGAGACACATATTCTGGACCCCACTGTAATAAATTATAGTATTTTTTTCTTACGTATTGCTCACTAGATTTTTATGATGACATTTTACTAGTATGTATCACAATTTTGAAATATATCCAGAGGTAAAATGAACGCTAAAGTTGTCTTCTTATTCATTGAAAATATAACGTGTTTAATTTAATAAAACACGATGAGAAAAATCTAACAAATAAACAATGATTTGAGGTTAACTTATAAATGGCGCGCAATTTTCTTTTTTGGATGTGCGTGCAGCTTGAGGCAAAGGCGCGGACGTATAATGCCAAACAGTCAATATTAAAACAGACAATTCGTGTTTAAAACGTAATTTATTGTGTATTATTATTGTATGTATAATTTGTATTCTATCGTAAATATGTATATTTTTAATATATTTACTTTTTTTTTACTTTTTTAGAATGTAAACTCATAAAGAGTTAAAAAAAAGTAAAGGTAATACCCGAATAAATTACAACGATTCGTCTGCGAACGTACAACTTGGTACTAGAGTACAAACGTCACTTGATCGGATTATTAAATTATTCCACTTGTTGGATATTTATTGTGAAATGCACACGTGTTTAATATCTAGGATTATGAGCATAAACGCGGTGGAATAAGAACCTCGTTACGAGCAGGTGTGTTAAAAATAGTGTTAATTATACATTTATATCTTATACAGGGTGAAATTGGGGTCGTTTAGCAACTAGCAAGCCATCCAGGCATGATACAGCATCGAAAGATGGACCTTGTGATGTCAATCATATTTTTTGTCACCAATGTTGAAATTTATTTTTCAGATGGTATGTGGAAAAATTAATTAGGCGTATAATTTGGTTACCATGTGACGTCCCGACGACGTCACAGCGCCACGACAACCGGAGCGGCGGGGTGCGACGCGCGGCGAGCGGAGAGCAACAGCCTCATCCCCTCCACGCGCCCGGCCGCGCGCCGCGCCCATATAAGCCGAAATCTCGCGTTGTTAGCCGGGAGGTTTCCCCAGTTAGTCCTGATACCCGTAAACCCAGAAGGCCGCGCGAAACCTCGCGTCGTTAGCCGGGGGTTTATTACTGATCCCGCCGTTCCACGGGGAACACTCCGACATCCTGTCCTAAGCCAGGATTACCGTACCGCATAATCGCGTATACCGGAACTAACCCGTAGCATAGAGTCTAGCTCCCTTCAGGAGACCTAACTTACAACTTAGACTAAGGTTTACTTTCAATAAAGGGCGTACAAGACCCAGTTATAGTAGTTACCTTGGTGTTTTACTTTAACTCTATCCTCCAAACCCTGAGTTAGCCTGGAAACCTTCACAAAGCCCCTCAGGCTGAAGGATATGTGTGGTTGCCCTCACGACAACCATTACATTTGGCGCCCAACGGAAAAACTCACATACAGGAGTTTTGGTTAGCTCAGGAGGATAAGGGTCGATGATAAATATTTTTTTTTCTTTTTATTCGACGCGTCCCACCCACCCGTGAATTGGGAGAGACGAAAGCTTAATTATATTCCACAGAATAGCCCCGTTACCTGCCGCCGTCCCCCAGCCGTGTGATTGTAACCAAGGAAGGTAATACCGGCCGTATCCAGCACTTAGGTGAGTCGTAGCCGCTATCTTGAACCACGATCCATCAACAGCACCGGTAAGTTACACAAAGAGAGCCCTAACGCGTCGACCCACCGGAACGTTTCAACGTATCGCCGATGCCGACATCCTGGATATACCACTTGAGGAAAGAACAGTTAACTCAGGCAGCTGAGGAAAGAAACATACAGACTGAAGGTCTAAACGTGGAACAGATACGAAAACTATTGGTAGAGGCCGTGAAAGAAGACGACAACGAAGGCAAACCCGACGAGTTTGGAACACCAGACGGAAAACCAACTACGAAGATGGAACAGCCTAACAAAGAATTGAGAAAGATAATCAGGGACTGGAACCTCACCTTTAAACCAACAGACGACGCAGTAGAGTTTATCGAAAGACTGGAGGAATTAATAGCCGCAAGTAGTATAACAAAAGAGGACGTCTTGACTATCCTACCCCGGATACTACGGGAAAAAGCCTTACTATTGTACAGAAATAACGCAGAAACATGGGAGACATGGGAGGAGTTCATCACGCTGTTTAAACTCTACTATTTTCCTACAAATTATGAAGAAATCCTAGTCACAAGGATCGTAGCCAGGAAACAGAGGTACAGGGAAAGTTTTATAGACTACCTAACTGACCTCCAGACATTGATGCGAAGGTATGGGAAGCTAATCGATAAAGAAAAGATAAACCGCATCCACGAGAACATGCAGAATAGCTACAAACTATATATCAAAAAACAGGATTTTCAGGATCTGCCCGGATTACTGCAGCTCGCTTCAGAGTACGAGAATACAAGTCCAGTACGAATAGGAGATCGTACGAGGTTAACCGAGATACAACCTCACAGGAAGGAGCAGGGACACCGCGTTCAATCATTTACTCAGGTATGTCAACGAACTACATGAATCAATATCAACCGCAAGGCAAAATAACCAATTCAGGGAACGACAATAAAGTCAACCCCACATACGACACATGCTGCTGCTGGTCATGCGGGAAAACAGGACACATGACTAAAGACTGCCGATCGACAAGGAGGATATTTTGCAGTGAGTGCGGTAGACAGGGAGTCTTGAGTAAAAACTGCTGTAAAAGGAAACAGTGGGGGGAAAATGAAGCTGTAGGAGCTGCAGGAGATGAAAACCGAGAGGATAACCGGATTTACGAGCGGATACAAATAATGGGGAAAGAATATCACTGTCTCGTAGACACAGGCTCAACAAACACTTACGTTGACCAACAGACATACAAGGAATGCATGGAGAATGGTGCAGAGGAAAAAGGGGTACAAAGGGAAGTAATACTCGCTAACGGAGGAAAAACGCGAGTAACGAAAAATATATTAGTAGAGATTCAAATGAGGAACGCCCGATTTAAGCATTGGATCCGCGTGCTATCCTCCGCCACATGCACTATCATAGGCATGGATATATTAAAACGAGCCGGAATGTCAATGACATGGGCAACGGACAATCCCGTCAAAAGAAAAGATGACGGCGACACAGGCGGAAGTAGTCGACCAAAACAGAACGAGAACGACAGCTCAGAGCCACAACATAGCGGAACTGAGGAGCAAGTAAGCCAAATCAGACCGAGTTCAGATAAGACTGATATCGGTGACAGTAAACACGAATGCATTGAGTTACAACGACAGGCATTACAGACACCACTACTACAAGAATTTACAAAGGGCGAGCAAGCCCCGAAAAGAAACACGCGTGCGGAACATAAAATAAAACGGAAACACACAGAACCCGTAGAACAGCAATATTACCCGAGGAACCCTAAGCAACAGCAAATTATACATACACATGTAAAGGAAAAGTTGGAACAAGGCATAATCGAGAAGTCGGACAGCCCGTACAGCTCACCGGCCGTATTAGTTAAGAAAGAAAACGGACAACATAGATTCCGTGTTGAGTACAGAAAAATCAACAAAATATCTAGGAACCCCATCTGCGTGGCAGAGGAGAAGAACGAGCATGAGGCAGAATACTCCGCATTTGTATCCGAAATGCTCGGAGACGGCCTACCAGACAGTTGGGCAAAACCAGGGGCGATCGAAGCGAGCACCGAACCAGTCCCGCGGGGACGGAGAGGAAAGAAGGACAGAACGGGGCGGCGCAGGAACGGTGGCTCGAAGCGAGGGGTGGTAAGGTTACCACGTACAATACAGGGACCGAAGTAAAGGGTCTATTTGTGATATCCTTACTTATCATTTTCTTTTCTTTCGTTTTGTTTTGAGTATTAAGTCTTATTTTTTTTGGTTAAGTAAAATAAGTAAATAAATAGAGTACCTACCTTCCATACAAGAGACATAGTAGGAAGTATAAATAACATAAAAAGATAGGTTAATAAATGAGAGTTATACAACAAAAAAAAAGAAAGTACAACAACATACAAGTTGTACAGGCGGGGTAAATAGGACCCCATATAACCGGAATATATTTTTTTATAAAGCAAAAATCTTCTCGACGGGGGAGGCAGTGTGACGTCCCGACGACGTCACAGCGCCACGACAACCGGAGCGGCGGGGTGCGACGCGCGGCGAGCGGAGAGCAACAGCCGCATCCCCTCCACGCGCCCGGCCGCGCGCCGCGCCCATATAAGCCCGCCCGGACCGTGCCGCAGTGGCAGTCGATGTTCCGAGCCCGTTAGCCGGGAGGTTTCCCCAGTTAGTCCTGATACCCGTAAACCCAGAAGGCCGCGCGAAACCTCGCGTCGTTAGCCGGGGGTTTATTCCTGATCCCGCCGTTCCACGGGGAACACTCCGACATCCTGTCCTAAGCCAGGATTACCGTACCGCATAATCGCGTATACCGGTAGTAAACTAACCCGTAGCATAGAGTCTAGCTTCCTTCAGGAGACCTAACTTACAACTTAGACTAAGGTTTACTTTCAATAAAGGGCGTACAAGACCCAGTTATAGTAGTTACCTTGGTGTTTTACTTTAACCCTATCCTCCAAACCCTGAGTTAGCCTGGAAACCTTCACAAAGCCCCTCAGGCTGAAGGATATGTGTGGTTGCCCTCACGACAACCATTACAACCATACGTAATGTGACATATAATCTTGTCGGTTTTCATACAGCATACGCTGGATTAAAACAAATAGGGTGACCATGATTTCTTCCATGAAAAATAATTAAATGCGTTCTGTTTCGATCACATACTACCATATAATAATGGTGAGCAGTTATAGAGTCAGAAAAACTGGTTCAGGATCACGACTCAGAACTCACCCTGTATGTATGTATGTAACAGTTCCGTACCATAGATACTGGCAGACAACTAACAGAACGCACTGCTTGACATGGAGCAGTGTTAAAATCCATACTAATGACGTATAACGGCCTCCTAGCCTAGCCTTAGGCTGCGTTTCCTACAGAGATGAGCGAGGAAAGTGTTTGTTAAGAACCAAGCCTAGCTCTGCGCTGTGCGAGAATAAACAAATGAAGTGATTCTATCGGTGCAACAAACAAATGCTCACAGCAGTCGCAACGCATCCTCGCTCATCCCTGGTGGAAACACAGCCTTAGTCGGTAGTGTCCCTGCCTATAAAGCAGGTGGTCCCGGGTTTGAATCCTGGTCAGGGCATTTATTTGTGTGAATAGCACAGGTCACTGCTCTAAATATGAGTATTAAGGAAATAAGATGCGTTGGGATAAGATAAGATTAAACGTGTTTTAAGTTTTAGACGAGATAAATAGTATTTTCTTGAAAGCTTGATTGTACAAACGACATGAGGACCAGTTACATAGAATTATGTTTTTAGTATAGAGAAAGATTTTTCTTTATATTCAATTACTTTACAAAATGCTTTTTGCAATATATTAAGCATTAAAAAACTGAATATAGTTAGAGTTGTGGCTTAAAAAACACCTGGGGTAATAGTATGATGGGACACTAAACCTAGTCCGATAAGACTCCTAGCTCCTAGATGATATATATTAATATATAAATAGTTACATCTTTAATCGGGGGAACACAAAATGGCGATGCTGTAATGCAAAAAACCTGGCAGCGTAATAAAAAATCCGGTTTCTAGACAAGACTCAAATCAAATCAAA
Source organism: Pammene aurita (assembly GCA_947086415.1). NCBI lineage: Eukaryota > Metazoa > Arthropoda > Insecta > Lepidoptera > Tortricidae > Pammene > Pammene aurita. Next base: position 32,001,473 of record OX352308.1, read on the forward strand.
TCAAATCAAATCAAATCGTTTATTCGTAAACATAGGCTATACAGGTGTTATATATATATGATGTTCCACTATGCTTTGCCCTTTTGGGCACACGAAGAACAAAGAAGATGGAGCATGCATTTTATTAAATTATTACCTAAAATGTATACAAGAACAAATTTTATTGGTAAAATAAGATTAGGTACTTAAAACTATTATTAAATGCAGTTCAATATATATCCGTAAAATACTCCGTTAGTGAATAATATGCTTTTTGTGCTAAAAATTTATACAATTTTTTCTTAAATTCAGTCAAATTTTCTAACATTATAATGTCTCTTGGTAATTTATTGTAAATTTTATGTGCCATTCCGAAAATACTTTTAGCAAGCAGGCCCGTATTTATGGTTTGAACATTACAAATTTTCTCGCATCTGCGTGCACTCTTAAAGTTTGAGAATTGGTGCTTGTTATTTTTAATGTATTTCGCAGTCTCAAATATATAAAGACACGGGAGTGTTAAAATATTTAATTCAATAAAATGTTTTTTACAAGGTCCCATAAGCGGTAATCCTAAAGCTGATCTTAAACAATTTTTTTGTGCTATAAAAGCCATCTTACGATCAGTTGAATTGCCCCAGAATATGACGCCATATCTTAAGGTTGAAGTTACATATGCGTGATAGGCGGTCAGTACAGCAGATGAATTCACTTTTTTTCTTAAATTAAACAATGCATAAGAAAAACTGTTAAGTTTTTTACATATTATGTCGATCTGGTCTTTCCATGTCAACTTATTATCTAAACTTAATCCTAAAAATTTTGTTATGTCAGTTTCATCAATTTTAATGTCGTTGTATGTCACAGTAAGATTAGTTAATCGGTCAACTCTTTGTTTGAATTTCATAATTTTTGTTTTAGTCAGATTTATGCGTAAATTATTTCTGTTGAGCCATTCAATTACTGTTTGTAATGCCTTATTTATGCTGATTTGCAATTCATGTGAATCAGTTCCCGAGAAAACAATCGTGCAGTCGTCCGCAAAAAGGACCATGGGGTGGTCTATAACTTGTGGCAAATCATTGATGTAGATGATGAAGAGCAGAGGGCCTAGTACACTGCCTTGAGGCACACCATATTTTATTTCTTTATAGTCCGATGATACAAGTCGTTCCATTTTAGTTTTTATGCAGATGCTATTAATTGTAACTATCTGCGTACGTCCAGTTAAATACGATTTTATTAGTTCGTAAACATTTCCACGTACACCATAGCTGTATAACTTTTTAAGTAAAGTATTGTGATCGACAAAATCAAATGCTTTGGACATGTCCATGTATAACGCGCAAACCGGTTTCTGTTCATCCATATCAGTCATAATTTTATGAAGTAAACTATAGATTGCCATATTGATGGACTTGTTTTTACGAAAACCATGTTGTTCTACTGCAAACACGTTAAACATTTCGAAAAACGCATATAGACTGTTATAAATAACCTTTTCAATAATTTTAGAAAAAATGGATAATAGGGCTATTGGTCTATAATTCTCCATGTATTCTTTATCACCATTTTTTAAAAGTGGTCGCACAATCGCAATCTTTAACTTTTCTGGGAATTTGCCACTTTCAATGCATAAATTTGTTATGTAGCTGATTAGTGGTGATATTATATAAGCAACTTTTTTTACAATTCTACAGGATACTCCATCATAACCAGTACTATTGGTATTTTTTAATGAATTAATAATAGTATAAATGTTAAGGGGATCAGTAGGGTTCATAAAAATAGAATTAGGATATTTATAAGTCGTGTTACTATTATTATTATTTGAAATTGGGTTATTTCTACTAACGGGGTTATTTACTACGGGATTCAAATTATTGTATAACATGACTTGATCTACAAAATGTGTATTAAATTGTTGTGCAATCTCTTTTGTGTCATTTATTCGTCGACCGTCATGCTGTATGTGTGTAATATTCTCGCTCAAGTTAGTATGTTTTGACCTGTTTATGATATTCCATGTAGCTTTGGATTTATTTGTAGAGTTTTTAATGTAATAGTTATTCTGTGATTTTTGTGTTAGTAATATGATTTTTTTAAGTCTATTAGAATATAATTTAAAATAATTTTTATCATGTGTGTTAGGCGATGATCTGTATTTCCATAGTAACTCCCTTTTTTTCCTACAGCATTTTCTTATTCCATTCGTTATCCACTTAGGCTTGTTATAGGCAGATTTCTTGATTTTGACATACGGAAAACAAAGATTGTAAAATAACTCAAAATGATCCATAAAATAATTAAAAGCTACGTTGGGGTCACTGATAGTGTACAAGTCACTGAAATCAAGATTTTGTAGGCATTTCATAAACTTTGTAACATTATTTGTACTGTAGTCTCTTTTCCTTATAAACCAGTATGGTAAGACACAAGTTTTTTTGACCGGACATGTTATTATCTGAGCTGAGTGATCAGAAATAGCTAAATCAATCACTTTGGTTTTACTGCCTCGTATGTTATGCAGTACATTATCAATACACGTATTACTTTGTAGTCGTGTTGGTTCTTTTATGCCTAACTTGAGATTATAGCAAAATAATAAATTCTTAAAATCTACAGAGAGACTATTTCTTTTCAGTATGTCAATGTTAAAATCTCCACACACAATAACTTTCTTATTATTATTACATACCTTAGACAAAATATTATTCAATATGTTAAAAAAATATGTTCGTATTTCGTTTATCATATTTTGGAATTCTGTATATGCAAATTACTACAATTTGATGTTCCGTTAGTTCTATTGCCGAACACTCGACAACATTCGAGATAGAAATAGACTGAATTTCGGTCAAGACCGTATACTTATGACTATGTTTAATAAGAATACAAGATCCTCCGTTTCTATTGTCTCTTGAGAAATGTGTAGCCAATTTAAAGTTCATTACAGAGAGTTGGTCTTCGTCACCTGGCTTCATGTTATGTTCTGTTATGCATAAAATATCAATTTCATTGCCCGAATTTCTTAATTCTTCAAGATGAACGCTTAGAGCGTCGGCTTTATGAATCAAGCCATTAATGTTTTGGTGTAATAAAGATATGTTATTGTACACGAAAAAGCGAGTTGGGTATGGTGTGGATATCTCGAGTTTGTTCGTCGTTGCGGTCAGTAGTCGTGCCAGGCTTTGAAATCATTTTTATTTGAGTATTATTTAATTCTGATACGCAATCTTTTGTGTGCTTTTGGATTGGCGGGTTGAACTCAGATCCATCGATGAATAATCGGTTGTTTCTTATTACTGCAAATTGTCCTTTTCGACGAGCAATTAGAAGGTGCTCCCTCAGTAGCTTCCTTTTTTGAAGGGCTTCACTGTCTAAGATTTCCGAGACGCCGTATCCTGTTTTCATAAAACACAATTTGTTTTGCAGCACATAGTTTGTCATTCGTTTACTAATGAGCTCAACTAAGAGTGGGCGTCGATTCCCTCTTTTCCCAATTCGTTTGACTGATTCGATATAGCCGTTAATATTTATGTTTAAAAGGTCACCAAACATATTGTCAATACGGTAGAATAAAGATGACTCAGTTTCACCGAGGTGTTCATCTAGACCGTACAAGATAAATTTCTTATCAATATCCTTATTTTCTAATGAGGTTTCAAAGGTAGCATTAGATGAGATACTCTTTTGCAGTTGCCGTAATTCTTGTAGATCTCTTTTTATTTTCGTATTCTCGTTGTTCAAAGACTCAATTTTCGAAAGGGTATCCTCAAGCTGTTTTTCTAAGTATTGTTGTTTTTCCTGAATTTTGTTAAAATCAACGGTGAAGTCGTGCCTAAGTTGACTGATTGCCGTATTAATTTCCGTCTGTATGAGAAGCTTCATTTGCCTTAAAATGGTATCATTATTATTATTCAGTTTTTTATCTAGCAGCATACTTATTTGTTCTAAAGTGATATTAGGATGTCGAGACTCGTGCTGCTGTGTGCTAAGAGTAACAGACCCCACGGTGTCATCAAGCAGAGGTTTCCGTGTGTCATTATGTAATAAATTGTCTATTGACATATTATTCAACGACATATCCGAGATATTCGAAACTTCAAGTGTAGTCGTCTCGAAAAGTGTATTAACTGGTGGGTTATCAGCTTTCCTACGTGAAGTAACGTTCATACACCGAGGACAATACCAGGAGCATTGAATCTCCTTTATATTATCGTTGTAGTATATTGTAGTCATTCCAAGGCACTTATAATGGTATGTACCTTGACACAACACACATGATAGTAGCTCGGATTTGTTTACAATAGTTTCATAGCACGCTAGGCAGTTCATCTTGGTGTTAAAGTGTTTTTAACAAGTTCAAATTTGTAGTTCCGTAAATCTAGGCCTATTTTATTGTTCTCTTCCTTATAACAATGGGAGTGGGCGGAGCGTAAAGCGGTCTTGTCAAACTATTGTTGTTTCGTTTACTCATACGCATACAGGCCTGCGCGCGATGTAGATGCAAGATGTTATTACGTGATATTCTCACTATTTCAATTATTATTTCAAGATTAAACAGTAAATAAAACACTTTGAGTTAAAAGTCAAGTTTAAAAGTAAGGTTTCTTTTATATATTTAGTTGGCTAAAGTTTTCCGAGAAACGTGGAAATGCACTTGTCCTCACAGTCACTGGTCAGTTAAAAGTTTAACGGCCCGACACTTTGATTGTTAAAAGTTTGCGCATTAAAACACGATTAAAAGTTTTTTCTTCACTAACACTGATAGATCTAAAGTACATTTATCTAATTCAGTCATTTTAAATAGTAAAATCACACTTCTTCTAATTTAAAAACAAATTTATGTGCGGATCCAATGTTTACATAGACAGCAGCGCCATCTCCATTCGAACTCCCAGGCTTCCTTTGTTTTTCGAAGCAGGGGGGGGGAGGGGGGAGGGGTAGGGCTATACCATAATACATACGGAGAAAGTTGACAGAGTCAAATATACCTGTGTCAAACTTTTTAGCTAGGTCATTGTACGTAAATAAATTTAATACTTAGGTAAAGCCTGAACAGAAATATACTATGATCATTGTCAAGAGGGCGCTATTATTCCCCTTTATATGGCAACAGTTTAGTATAGTCAAACAGTACATTATTCTCTATGGTATAATGTCATCTTGATTTGTTTTCCTGTCAGCTCTGATGCTAATTTGTATATGTTTCGTATCGAAATAGTTTCATTTCCCGAGCGTTTTATTTTCAACAGTTTATTACATACATTATTTACAATGTTTTGTTCTTGACTATGAATAGCGTTGGGCATTTCTTGACATTTATTTTTTAATAATTAACACTTTCCTATTAATTTAATAAACCGCCACAATGACACTGACAACAGTGACAACCTATTATATCATTATTGCCAGTGTAAGAAATTTGTCCCAATAAAATTGCGCAACATGGCGCATGATCATATCTTTCTCCTGACCAGAAAGATAAGATAAAGCCTGCTTTATATCTTTTCGTTACCAGAATTTCTAGGCTCTAGAGATAAATAATAGATCAGTTACATCCGAGAAAGTCTCCGGCCATTGACGAAATTCGAGTTCAGGACCTAAAATATGTTTATCAAAATAGAACCGTTTTTCCCAGAAGAGAAGGAAAGGGTAAACGGTTATCGGATAAAAGATTATATTTTGAAAAACTTTATCTCGGAAACTATTGGGTCTTCATAGATAATTCTAGTTTCATATTGTAGCAAATTTAGTCTACTTTAGAAATGTCCTGTAAAGGTACTATCAAAAACCAGTGATTTAAGGTCGTAATCGCCAAAGTCAGAAAAAAACGAAATTTCGATTTTTGACAAGGTTGCGTTCGGCGCCCCAAGTCACAAACTTGGATTATCCATTGCATCCAACATCATAAACACAGCTTAAATGGCCGTATCTTTGGACTGAATTGTCTCAGAAGCTTTATTTTTTTAACAGCTTCAAGAGACCGCAGACATACGTATTTGATGTAAATTTCAACTTGATAGCTGCTCGCGTTCCTGAGAAAAAGGGTTTTGACAAACCAACAGAGAGACAGACAGACAAACGAAAACAAAGTGATTCTATAAGGGTTCCGTTTTTCACCTAAATATTGCCGTCGAATTCGTTTTCTAGTTAAAGTTACAACAATAGTAAACATATATTATTGATTTTTTTCATAATTTTTTAACGTCCGTTTCAAAAGTCAGAGGGGACGAGACACACACACAATTTTATGGATTTTAAAAAGCTTGTTTCTGAAAATATTTACTAAAACAAATTTCAAACTTGTATTGGAAGACCTGTTGATTGATATGCAACGTGTGCTTATATACCTATCTACGAAATATATTATTTTCAACAGACTTCAAGATTTCGAAGGCGGAGGTTATGAATTCGTCGGGATCTTTATTTTTGCATTTTTTTTATGTATGTTCACCGATTATTCGAAGAAGGCTTGATGTGGAAAATTATTTTTTATTTGAAAGAGTATACTTCACAGTTGGTCCCATTGTAACCAGGTCAGGATCTGATGATTGGATCCTGGAGAAATCGAGGGAACTCTTCAACTATTATAGGCACACCTATAGTGATTAGAGTATTTTTTACAGCAGCTCGAGCCTTTGCTTCGGAGGCTAAGTGAAGTCGGTTCTTTTTTGTTTAAAATGATTTTAAATAAAAAATAATCAATAAACTTACAACAACAAAGTAGTGCGAGATTCATCATGACAGCCATATCGAAAACGAATACCATATACCGAGCTGAAACTGGATGTAATAAGCATTAAAATGTAATAACAAATCTAATCATTCTTAAATTGATGTTTAAAATTTTACAGCCTTTTACATACTTTATTATTATTACTACTAATAAAACACCTTTATCCTATACACGTGTCGAAATAATTATGAAGAATAAATTTTATAGTAAGTAGGTATTTTAATTAATTCCCTATTACAGTAGGTACAGTTGGTATCAAATATATCGGAGCGGCCAAGGTATTTAAAAATATCTGAACATGCACTTTATCGCATTGACAATAGAGGCGTTGTTAAGATATTTGTGACCACCTTGACCGCTCCGATATATCTGATGGCGACTGTACTCGTATACCTATAAGATTAATGGTTTATTGTCATGTGATTACTTTACAGGCCGCCACACACTGTCAGTAACAAGTGACAATAACATTATTTCTCTACTCGTCCTTCTCATCCTCTTTATACATAGAAAAGGACGGTGGCGTAAGAGGCCTTATTCCCAAAACTTGCGAATTTGGGTATCTGACGGCGACTGTACGTTGTACAGATTCAATATCGTATTCGATCAAAAAGGCGTAAGCCCCGCCCGACAGATATTAACTTATGAAGTGGAATATCAAGGCATTACGGCATACGTCACCAGCGGGTGAGGTAGCTAAGTGTAGCTACTTATGCCGCTGACTGTCCAAAACAGAGGTGAGTACGGACACTGCGAATGTCATCTCTTTGTGTGGTACGGCACGGCCCAGCGAATGCCATCTCGCCCAAATCTGGAGCAGAGCCCGGCTGGGGAATACCTTACAGAAAACCACAGCCAAATAGCACTAGACCCTACTCATAGTGTTTTGTTCCTGCCGGTTAGTAAGGTCGCCAGAGAGCTCAAAGAGGATGCAGTGTTTTGACGACGGGGGCCTTCTTGTCCCTTTAATCGTCAACTCCGAATCCTCCCTTACATTATAGGTTCGACAACGCAAATGTGACTCCTCTGGAGTTGCAAGCGGTAAAGGCAACGGTAGCTGCTTACCATCAGGCAGGCCACGCTCCGTTGCTTACTTGCTTGTTTGCCACCGCATGGTATTAAAAAAAGGTAGCACTAGGATAGCATTAACGTTTTTAGGGTACGTACCGAAAGGGAAAAACGGGACCCTATTACTAAGACTCCGCTGTTCGACTCTCTGTCTGTCACTAGGCTGTATCTCACGAACCGTGGCAGTTAGACAGTTGAAATTTATACAGATTGTGTATTTATGGTGCCGCTAAAACATCTCATACTAAAAAACAGAATAAAATAAATATTAAAGGGGGCACCCATACAATAGACAAATAGAATATACACGTTTTTTCCCTTTTTTATAGATAATAGTACGGAACCGTTCATGTGCGAGTCCGACTCGCACGTGGCCGGTTTTTTTAAATATATTTCTCCCGTTGTACACAGCAATGGGAATTTTGCCAATGTCGACATTAAACGTTAATCACACTTTTATTTAAATAAAATATAGGCAACGTTGTTCAGTATATGCCTTCTCTTTGTAAGGTGATAGCTGTTACTTTCACACAACACTTTGCGGGCGTCTAACTCGGAATTTTGGGACTAATTCATCATTAGCTGCACACTTGTTTATAGATCACCGCACTATTACAATATTACGCACTGAACTACTAAAATGACCAAAAACAACGATTCCCAAGATGTCAACGCTACCCTGCGTCTCGAACGGAAGTCCCTTTACCTTAATATAATTGTTAATGACTGTCTTAAGGGCTCAAATATATAAAAAACCGGCCAAGTGTGAGTCGGACTCGCGCACCGAGGGTTTCGTACAAACCTATAACAAGCAAAAGTTTTAGTATGTTTATTACTAAATGAAAAGAGGACCCAGTGTGTTGACGATGAGGGACCCTCTTGTTCCTTTAGTCGTCAACACAGTGAATCCTCCTTTTTGTAAAGGGTCGGCAACGCGCATGTGACTCCTGTGGAGTTACAGGCGTCCATAGGTTACGGTAGCTGCTTACCATCAGGCAGGCCGTATGCTTGTTTGCCACCGTCGTAGTATAAAAAAAAATGAAATCCGTAACATTATGCGTTTACGAGAAAAAAGGTAGTAAGTTGAAAATTTAATAAATATATTTTTTAATGATTTTACTAAACATATCTACTTTTCGTAATTTTTCCTTTGTCTGTGCTATATGAAGTTTCTTCGTCCCAAGTTTCAAGTTTCTGGGTTTACGGGAAGCACCCTTTAGGTTTTGAGTTTCTTGCGAGTACTCAGTTTCAAAATATGCGACTTAAATTGCTATCTATTTGAATGCGTTGACATAGAAGTTTGGTTTTGCTACATCTGAAAGGTCCTATAGCCCTGAGTATTTGACATGAATTTCAATTTAATACCTTTACGCGTTTACGATAAAAAAAGTAGTAAGTTTAAAATTTAAAAATATATTTTTTTGTATGATTTTACAAAAAAATCTACTTTTTGTAATTTTTCCATTGTCTATGCTATATGACGTTGCTTTGTGCCAAACTTCAAGGTTCTGAGTTCACGGGAAGTACCCCGTAGGTTTTGAAGTGCCGACAAACTCTAAAATTTGCAGCACAAACGACTGTATCTTTTGATTGCGTTGGCTTTTAAGTTTAATTTTTTTACAGCTCCAAGGGACAATAGACTTGAGTATTTGATATAAATTTGAGCTTGATACCTTCACGCGTTCCTGAGAGAAATGGTCTTGACAGATAGACAGACAGACAGACAGACAGACAAACAGACGGACAACAAAGTGATTCTATAAGGGTTCCGTTTTTTTCCTTTTGAGGTACGGAACCCTAAAAACGGAGCCAAAGAATAGGAGGTAGGTAGACATAAAATAAAAAATAATAATCGAAAGCTAAGAAATTTATTATTGGTATTAAAAGTGGTAATCGGTATTCTGCAAAATTATTGTAACGGCCTCCTAGCTCAGTCGGTAGTGACCCTGCCTGCGATACAGGAGGTCCCGGGTTCGGATCCTGGTCAGGGCATTTGTTTGCGTGTTTATTACAGATATTTGTTTCTATTCTATATATTTAAGTATTTATCCATATTTATCTATTATATATATCGTCGTCTAGTACCCATAACACAAGCCTTATTGAGCTTACTGTGGGCCTAGGTCGATTTGTGTAAGATTATCCTATAATATTTATTTATTTATTATTTTATTCAATCAAATACAAACACTGAAAACATTGAAAAAATAATCAACCCAGCAGGATTTGAACCTCGCATCGATACGCCTTACCGGGGCTTGATCGCTTTACCAATTAAGGTTAATGGGTTCAGTTACTGAGTTGACGAAATTCTCAATGCAACTTTTGGAAGCTCACAAGGAAATGTAGCCCAAAACCTAGTCTGCCTGTGAGTGTGCAGGGTAAAAGTGATCCTCAAAATGTTGCCAATATATTTACAAAGCATTTTAAAGTAGATCTTACCTTGTCAAATACAAATCACGAGCAGTTCGATGTGAAGCACCATCATGATATTGGTTATGCACTTACTTTAAGCGCAAAGGACGTTGCTCGGGTCATTCGGTTGATAAAGAGGGGTAAGTCCATGGTATGATGGGCTTAGCATCGAATATTTGCAAAATGCAGGTCTGCATCTGCCCCGTACTCTGGCTATCTTTTTTACCCTCTATATGTCGCATTCTTTCCTGCCATCCCAATTAACGCACACGCTTACGACATACTCATAGTTAAAAACGAGACGGGTGGCGTGTCTGACATTGGTAATTATAGGCCAATTTCTGTTGCTACCGTAGTAGGTAACGTACTCGATGGTTTGCTTAATCGTAATCTGGAAGAGCAGGTCAAATTACGTGACGCTCAATTTGGCTTTCGCAAGGGCTTATCAACCGAAAGTGCTATTCTTTGTCTTAAGCAAACTGTCGGGTATTATACGGATACAAACACTCCAGATTATGCGTGCTTTCTCGATCTTTCCAAGGCCTTTGACTTAGTTTCATACAATTTGTTATGGAATAAGTTAGAGGCAATGGGCGTTTTCGGGCAGCTGGTGCGGCTGTTCAAAATTTTGGTACGGAAGTCAGAAGAACTGCGTGCGCTGTTGATGGCGTTTTCGGAAGCAATATAAGTTACGCAGATGACATGGTGCTCTGCTTGCGCCGTCGATTAGTGTGTTAAGAAAAAATTGAGATATGTTTGGGATATGCTGAAGCTCATTATGAGCTTAAGTATGATCCCTCTAAAAGTGAACTAATGATTTTTCAAACCGGCAGGAAGTGTCCTGTAGAAATTCCTCCTGTTAGGCTAGATGGAAAGGACCTAAAAAGAGTGTACCAATATGGATATGGAGCGAGAACAGAGAGCATTGGCAGTTCGTGGGAACATGCTTGCTTGCAGGTTCGCTCGTTGTACAGACACAGTTCAAATCACGCTTATCAAAGCATGCAGTTAGACATTCTACACGAGAACCCACAGGGTTAGGTACACCCAACGTTCAGCGAATGCTCTCCGCGTCCAGTATAAGAATGCTTTCAGAATGCTGATGGGGCTGCCACGGTTTTGCAGCGCCTAGAACATGTTTGTAGAGGCGTGTCAAGACAGTTGTCACGCCATCTTGCGGAAAAGGGCAACGTGCAAGAGGTAGCCCCAATAGCCTTTTAAAAGTATTATCGGACAAATATGACTGCCAATATGGAGTCACTGGGCATAAGCTCTGAACAGCCGCCCTATTTACTTTTAATTCAGGTGTTAAGGATGTATAGTTAATAAGTAAATAGTAACAGTAGGTTTATTTAATATAATTTAATTTAATTTAATTAAGGTTCCGGTGTTTTTATTTCCTTGCCCTCAGAGCCCTGTTCTACTCTATGCCTGATGTAGTCCACCTGTCAACAATCGTATCAACTATAAGTTTAACTCAAACGCGCATCTCCATATCCGGGGACACGGCTGTTCCCCCGCCAAGTCGAGAAAAATAAACAACAAAGCCTGCACAACCTGTCCTCATGCCGTTTTCATCTGGACCAGGAGAGATGGTCTACCTCTCCACGTGGGCAGTATCCAATTATATATACGAACCAGGAAGGTGAAGTCCATGTACCTCCTCACCGGCTGCCAGTACAGCTAGAGCTACTACGTGAGAGTCCACAACCTGTCTGATGGTCTATACCCCCCGCCCCTAGTCTATGTACAAACAAAGAAGGTGTCTTCCACGTTCCTCTTCACCGTCTGCCAGTACAGCAAGAGCCTCTGCGAGGGGGCCCACAAACTGTCTGATGGTCTACGTCCCCCGCCTCACCCCTGTGTACGAACCAGGAAGATGACGTCCATGTTCCTCTTCACCAGCTGCCAGTGCAAATAGAGCCTCTGCGTGGAGGCCCACAACCTGTCCGATGGTCTTTATCCCCCGCCCCTAGTCTTTGTACGAACTAGGAAGGTAGTGTCTTCCATGTTCCTCTTCATCGGCTGCCAGTACCTGGTCCACAACCTGTCTACCTGTCTGATGGTCTAGCTCCCACGCCCCATCTCTATGTACGAACCAGGAAAGTGACTACCATGTACCTCTTCACCAGCTGCCAGTACAGCTGGTGCCTCTGCGTGGGGGTCCACAACCTGTCTGATGGTCTCCATCCCCTGGCCCTACTATACGTACAAACCAGGAAGGTGACGTCCATATTCCTCTTCAACAGCTGCCAGTACAGCTGGAGCCTCTGCGTGGGGGTCCACAACCTGTCTGATGGTCTACCTCCCCCATCCCTACTATGTACGAACCAGGAAGGTGACTTCCATGTTCCTCTTCACCACGTCCAGTACAGCTGGAGCCTCTGAGTGGGTGTCCACAACCTGTCTGATGGTCTACTTCACCCGCCCCTACTATGTACGAACCAGAAATGTGACTTCCATGTTTCTTTTCACCAGCTGCCAATACAGCTGGAGCCTTTGCGCGGGATTGAACAGCTTGGGCTCTTTCCGATATCTCCTTCGTCTGCAGCAGACACATGAAACCTCTAGGAACTCAAATACCCACAAATCAGTTTTCGATTGACAGGTGTTTTTTATACATTTGAATTTCTATCTTGTCATAATCACAACTAGGGATGTCACGAATGTCGGTTTTCTCACATTTGCGAATGCGAGTGCTAAATATTCAAAATACGAATGTTCGAATGCGAATGCAAATACGAATGTCCCGGAGTAGCTTGAATTAAAAATTCAATCTTTTTGTTTGCATTTTGTCATCATTTTATATCCGTAGTTCAAAAACACAGAAAATGAAATGAGTCAAGTGATACCGTCGTTTTCTCGTCCTGTGTATGCGCAAGCAGATGACTAGTGGATGGGTCAGCGCAGTGAAAACACGCTTCTACACGTTCTGCAAACATTCGCATTCGCAAAATATTCGCATCTTCTGATGCCAATGCGAATGTCGATACGAAAGTCCAAAATGATGCGAATATTCTCATGGTACGAATTTCAATAAGTATATTCGTGACATCCCTAATCACAAAGTCAACGTCACAAACAAAGAAGTAAGTAAGGTATTACTGGAAGAGGATTAGAGTTGACAGATTTACCATATACTCATGTCAAAATTAGTACCAATGGGTTGACAGCTAATTCAATCGTATTTTCATCGCGTTTTGCGATTTAGTAATATGTAGGCAAGCATCAAGCATCACTATTTGGTGGCAGGTTTTGAATATTGACTTTTTTTTTTCGTTAAGTTTCGTTAAACTCTGGAGTCCTTCGTTATGTTCAGGATTCAATATCGCGCCCGTAGCATAAAACAGTGCTTTATCCCCTTGGTGTACAATCTACTATTATGTAACTGTTACGTAATAAGGGTCCTTAAAACACGAGTATGGTTTTATGAAACGAGCCGCAGGCTAGTTTGATAATAAGATCACACGAGTGTTTCATGGCCTAATTACGGACAGTTGCAGACACTGCTTTATCTGCACACATATTATAAATCCTAAATGACGTGTTCGGAAACCATTAGAATGACCGCCATTGCACCGCCATGGCCAACTCGATTGTGCGAACGGTCGGGGAGGAGGGTTGGATTTTCATTACGTTACCAAAATCGATGTGGTTATGAATTTTCGAACATTATTACGACACTGATACCGAAAATACTCTAATATTACATTACTGGTTGCAATAATGGTGGTAATTAATTACGGTTTCCGAACGCAGAATAGAGGACTTATGCTATGGATGTACATAAAATATTTCATATTAACTGTGGTCCAGCTGCAAATGAAAAAAGGGATTTGACAACCTCGAAAACGTATCCGATACTAACCAAGGCCAAGGCTGCCACTTCGTGGAGTGGTGCACCCTTGCTTCTGGAAAGGTGAAGTAGGTTTTTTTGTTTCGAATTATATTTATGATCATCTCACCTCTTTTCTATCAGTCGCATGATGGCTCTGCCCTCGTGGACCGCTTGCTCCAGCTTCAAGAAGATGTAGGCCATGCGGTACGGAACATGCGTCGAGAACTTGTCGAATATCGGCTCCCATTTCCAAAGCAGCTCCTGCAAAACACTTTTTTTTATATTACGACGGTGGCAAACAAGCATATGGCCTGCCTGGTAAGCAGCTGATGGACGCCTGTAACTTCAGAGGTGTCACATGCGCATTGCTGATCCTTAAAATTTGAATGGCTGGTAGCCTGGCGGTACGTCCGACTTTCAACCCGGAAGTCTCGGGTTCAAGCCCCGGCTTGTGCCACTGAGTTCTTCGGAACTTATGTACCTAATATAATTTCATAGTAACGAGTGAATGACAAAATAGTGAAGCAACCGGACGTCGTCTTCGTTAAAACTCGTACTCAAGACAATTCATGGGATTAGCTTACCAAGCGGACTCTAGGCTCAATTGAGCCGTGGAAAAAGCCGGGACAAACGCTAGGAGGATGATGACGCTCCTTTTCTGAAAGACCCCATACTGAAGTCCCTTGAGAAAACCTCGGCAGGAGGATTCCACAGCCGGAGCACCCGTGGAAGGAATTTCCTCTTATATAGGTATCGCCACGTTACTTGAGGTCACGCACATAACCACAACAGCGGGATTTTGAAATTACTGTTGTTTTTTCGTACGGATAGCAACTTCAACAGTGAACTGCAAGATTGACACTAAGTTGATGAATTAACTTAAGGTAATATTTTAAGTTATCTCTAGAGCCGCGATTCGAAAAATAAACACACAGCTCCAACCCAACTCAACCCAACTCAACTCAATGCTATAACGACATTGACATTTGCTATTCGAACAGATTTTCATTCAACATTGGTCTCACATTGGTCTCACATTGTACCAATGTTGCACCAATGTGTGACCAATGTATGACCAATGTGTGACCAATGTGAGACCAATGTGAGACCAATGTTGAATGAAAATCTGTTCGAATAGCAAATATCAATGTCGTTATAGCGTTATGTTGAGTTGGGTTGGAGCTGTGTCTGTCCAGTGTGTGTGTGTTCTAGTATTATATAATTTTATGTTCGCAATGATATTCGCAACTTTTTAGGGTTCCGTTGCCAACGGAAAACGGAACCCTTATAGTTTCGTCATGTCCGTCTGTCCGTCCGTCCATCCGTCCGTATATCACAGCCATTTTACTCGTAAACTACACGACGTATTTAAAAAAAAATTACACATAAGGTGTATTTTGTATGCCGCTACTTATTAATGTAGTTAAATAGCAGAAAAAATATTTTTATGGGGGCGCTTTATACATGTAACTCAAAAAATGTTTTGACCAAATATCATCATGTGGCCCATGTGGCATATTAATCTATAGGTCTTTAAAAATAGCATTGAGGCTTCTTTGAACATTCTGTGATTAAGTGAATTTTTTTTGTAACTTTTGAACGGTAAGTCCAAAACATATGAAAAAATTTGGAAAGATGCGCCCTAGGTAAGTATTACATACTTTCTACGAGAATTATTTTGAACATTATCGGTTCAGCCATTTTTGAGGTATCCCCAAAAAACTTCTTCCATAGGAATCAGATACGACCTTGAAGTTTGATTCTTAATTCATTGAACGTACGTAACCTTCCATTATGCTAGGTCCGACACGCACTTGGGCGGTTTTTTTACTATCTCAATAATTTTATTGAAATAAAGAAGTATCTGAATGATAAATAAAGGTTCGAATGTACAAGCGGTAGAATACACATTATTATCATTATTCTTAATTGGGCTATCGATGTGCCGCGTCGACCGGATTTTATCTATTATGGCAGCCATTTATAGTTCATTACTGATTCCTGTTGCATCAAGAAATTTCCAGATTCTTTACGCTGTAATGTGTTGTACCTCAGAATACACATTACCGGGACAGTATATAATATTATATTCGTACAGTCACCGGCACTTTGTAGGGCCATAAGAGCGTGTCACATATTTTTGCGGCCTTCGTGTAGGAATATACTATTGCCGGTGACTGTACGACCGACTCTCAAAATAGACTAAGAGTTGGCTACGTCAGACATGACACAATAATAAGAGCTACAAAACCCGTCTAGTTAAATTGCTATATTGTCATTATTGCTAGATCCGGGTATATTGCAGCTTTTAATGGGTGGAGGTCAGAGAGACAGACTAGCAAAATTGATCTGTTGGAAAAAGCTAATACGAAAATGGGTAAAAACTACTTCTTATTATAATTTCTCATCAAATTTGTTTGGATTTGTTTAATTGAAGAGGTCTGAATTTTTTGACCTCCACCCATGAACAGCTGCCAGATATCCAGATCCAGAAATAAGCATAGTATAGGTATAGTAACGGTCTCCTAGTCTAGTTGGTAGTGACCCTCCCTATGAAGCAGGAGGTCCCGGGTTCGAATCCTGGTCAGGGTATTTATTTGTGTGATTTCAAGCTCACATGGTCATTCACATTATAAATATTATTTGAAACGGGATATTTATTTGTGTGTTTATCACGGGTATGTTTTCCTGAGGTATGGATAATTTCTATGTATTTAAGTATTCATCTATATTTATATATTATATATTGCCGCCTAGTAACCACAACACAAGCCTTATTAAGCTTACCGTGGGACAAGGTTTATATTTATTTATTTTATTTATTTATAGGAAACTAACTACGGGGTTTCTTTGCTCTCGTTATTGTGTCATATCTGACGTGGCCACTCTCCGTCTAAAAGACGCTATAGTGTGGGGTGTTTCTTCTGAGACAAGCATCGAAGGTTAATGAGCCATACCTGAGTTTGGTACGCCGCCTGCTGCATCAAATTACATGTTCTTTTCTTAAGTTTGTAAATCGACTCTTCTTTATAAGCAGTGGTAGTTTTGGTTTTAACGTTCTTGTTTTCGTCTTCCGTTGTTGGCCAACAGTCATTTCCACCTAAGCAAACTGGCCCCACGTGATCGCGTCCTTGTCTTGTGTCTTTAAATTCTGAATCGACAGAAGTTAAAGCCAAAGGCATGCCTGCTGAACAAAAAGTCATGTAAATAGTGTTATTATACATTTATATTTTATACAGGGTGAAATAGGGTAGGTATAATCCATACTAATATTATAAATGGGAAAGTGTATGTGTTTGTTTGTTTGTCCATCTTTCACGGCAAAACGGGGCGACGAATTGACGTGATTTTTTAAGTGGAGATAGTTGAAGGGATGGAGAGTGACATAGGCTACTTTTTGTCTCTTTCTAACCCCCCACTTACCTAAAATTGGGGGGTGGAAATTTGTATGGAGCATTCCGGGGGGCAAAAGGAAACCGTATTACCCCGAATTTAACGCGAGCGAAGCCGCGGGCAAAAGCTAGTTTAGTAATAAAATTAAGTGTAATGGATGCAAAATGGTCAGTATCTATACATATAATAAAGCTGGAGAGTGTCGAAAGACTGTACATTGAAGATAATCGAAATAAAATTGGCTGGGGATACTTAGAATCGATAACAGAACACGTTCCAAGAATTTTTAGAATTTTTGTCTGTTTATCAGTTTATCTGTTTATCTGTTTGTCTGTTTTGTTTACCGCGCATCACGTGAAAACGGCTGAACAGATTTTGATAAAATTTTGTATAGAGATAGTTTGAGACCCGGGAAAGTATAATAGATAGTTTTAATCCTGAAAATCAACACTGGTGGGGGTGAAAAGGGGGTTGAAAGTTTGTATGGAGATATTTTAACCGCTGAAACGATTTAGATAGAAATTAGTATGGAGACAATTTGAGTCCCGAGATTCGTCATAGGATAGTTTTGAAACCTTTGTGGGGGTGCAAAAAGGGTTGGAAGTTGGTACGAGGATTTTTTACCGATGAACTGATTTTGATGAAATTTGGTATAGCGATAGTATGGGTCTCGAGAAAGGACAAAGGATAGCTTCCAGACCATAGGTCCAAAAAAATAGAAAAAAATAATGGAAGTGAAGCCTGAAAGGTACGTTCAATAAAAACTATATTGATAAAATCGATTTAGCTGTTTTTTGCTGCCAGTCAAAAACGCGTAGTGAAAGGACGTAAGTGCCGGGTAGTAGTATTACAACGCCAAACAATTAACCCACCACGCGATTATTAGTTTATGACGGAAGCTCCGCCAAATATCCCTCAATAAACGACCTTTTGAACCGATGTTTTTTTTAACATGGCGGCAATTACGGAACCCTACACTGAACATGGCTCTTGGCCAACATGCTCTTGGCCGGTTTTTTTTTGCATTGTTATCCCAGAAGTCCAATTGTCAAGAAAATCCCCGGCCAGGTATAGGTAGGCTATAAAAATTCAACCTCTACCCCCTTTTACACTCGATTGAGTTAATTTTGCACCTGAATCTGCGCTACTTAGGAAGGAGGTGCAAACTTTTTTCAAATATCTCCTAAGACTAACGAGTACTCTGCTTAACTAACAGATGGCGCTGAAATGAATACGTTGTGACATGAATAATCCACTAAGGATGAATTTTGCCAAATTAACTCTAAGTTTAGAAGTGGGGGTACGGGTATCAACAAATTTAAATGAATTATTGGATAATAGTACAACAAAATTAAACTACAATAAATAATTTGCCACTCATTGCACAGTGCATGTAAATACTCAGCCTTACGATTTTGATATCTATTCTCCTTTTCTCTAATCTTACTTTTAAGTCTTCTAACTAATATTAGACCTAAGTTTGTTGTTAGTATATTCGTTAATAGTTTAGTTTAGTTTTTATTATCCCTTAAATACAATTTTCACACATAATGTAAGAGTAGGTACATAGGCATTACTAATCGTATACCGATCGTCAAAACAATTGTTATAATTATTACATTATTTATGTGACTAGTTATATTATAACTTATAAATATATCTAACAAGCAACATTTAATTATTAAGGTCAAAGAATACTTAGGTATATGAAAGTCATAAAATAACAATTTATACAATGTCATAAACAATAAAAAATAGTACCATAAAGTACCTATCAGGAATATAAAATGTCAGTTAAGAAAATAATAATTAATAGAAAAAATAAAGATAGGAAATGAAAGTAAAAACCGTAACAGAAGTAACAATACACTTTACATAATATTAACAATTTCAATTATATAATAGGTCAAATGTCAAGTTATTTAGCTATTATAATATATTCTTCTACTGAGTATAGTGACTTCTTTATGAAATAGGCCTTTGTTTTGCACCTGAATGTTTTTTCACATTGCTCACTTTTTATGTCATCAGGTAAATACTCGTAATAAGTTGGACCTATTACACGCGGGTTTCTTTCGTGGAAGCTGTGCGACGCGGTACGGATTGAAGCTTTCCCGTGTTACGGAGGCATTTGCCCACAACTTCAACCCTCTTAAATTGGGATATATTTTTCCGTGTGAACATAATGACTTCAAAAATGTATTGCGAGTAGTGGGTCATAATCTAATGCTCAGCAAATAACGCTTTAGTGCGCTTTCACATAATCCGATCCGATATCGGATGTAGGATAGGCAGTGGCGTAGCTAGCATGGGTGGCACCCGGTGCGGATAATGTAGTGTCACCCCAAAAATCACAGAGAATCCTCCTTTATCTATACTAATATTATAAATGTGAAAGTGTGTCTGTCTGTCTGTTTGTTTGTCCGTCTTTCACGGTCTAACGGGGCGACGAATTGACGTGAATTTTTAAGTGGAGATAGTTGAAGGGATGGAGAGTGACATAGGCTACTTTTTGTCTCTTTCTAACCCCCCACTTCCCTAAGATGGGGGGTGGAAGTTTGTATGGAGCATTACGGAGGCCAAAGGGGAACCGTGTTACCCCGAATTTAATGCGAGCGAAGCCGCGGGCAAAAGCTAGTTTATTATATTATTAGGGTTGACGACGCGCATGTGACACCTCTGGAGTTGCGGGCGTATACAAGGTGTAACAAAAATGCTGGTGATACTTTTAAGGGCATAATTGGTATCGTATTCTTATTATGAAAACATAAGAAAAAAAAAAAATTGCTTCCGAAAATAAAATCGGCTTTGTATGGAGGGTTGGCCAGCTGGGACGACGCGTGCCATAACTCCCATATATGGAATGCAAACCGGTTATAACCGAAACCGGAATAATCGGTTATATTGTCAAAATAAAATAACTGATCATTGAAAATTCGAATAACCGGGTTCGGTTATTTATTCAATGCTATTTTTACCTAAATTTGTGTCATAAAAGGTTGTAAAACTACGCATAGCTTTTAGTATGGAACTATGATTTCTATACTTTATAATAATTTTAGGTTTCTCTCCTATTACTCTATTTTGGCGAGTCATTTGCAGCAAGTATGAGTAAATTTTCGATCATAACCGACAGAATAACTGGTTACGAAATTTTACCGGTTATTGCATTCCCTAGTTCCATACAAAAAAAAATTGTGACCAAAAATTTTTGCTCTTTCTCTTTCTTACTCGCAATACGATATCAATTATGCCCTTAAACGGGTCACCAATATTCTTGTTACATCTTGTATACTGGCTACGATAGCTGCTTACTATCAGGCGTGCCATATGCTTGTTTTCCATCATCGTGGTATAGAAAAAAAAATGTAAGCCACTCATAACTACTGCATTATCATAATCTTGATTATCACATAATGCCTTAACTAAACCATCGTTTAAAAGTTGTTGTAAAAAATATTGTAACTATCAATTTATTATTCTCGTGACACCATTAAGCTCACCGTGAAACCAAATAAAAAATCCTAAAATCTTTCTAAATGAAAAAGCTACGCCACTGGATATAGGACCGACATCCGATATCCGATACTTTGCATCCGATACTGTCGGACCGACATATATAAACGGAGGTCCTATAGACATTACAATTTATCAGGTCTCTACAGACAAGAGCGACATGACGGGGCAACAAAGTAAGATGGAACTATGGAACTACGAGTAGAATGAGACAAAAAATTCAAAGCAGTTGCCGCTCGTAATATAAATAATAAATAAATATTATATAACAATCTTATGTGTAATATGTGATCGTAAAATAGTGCTGTTTTATAATTTTTTTATTATATACTTAATTATTACAGTAAGTCCGCCTCGAACTGAAAAGTCGCTACTGCGACTGACAAAAAATCGGTTTGCTAGATTTTACCAAATAACTTGAAAACTACGTCTTTTTGCATACACCCATAATATTATCAATCGTCAATGCTTTCCAGTAAATTCATCTATATATATGAACGTAAAAGTCCTGACTGACTGACTGACTGACTCACTTAAATCAACGCCCAGCCCGAACAGTTGGACCTAGAGAGCTGAATTTTTCACAATAGGTAGTTTTTATAACGTTAGTATCCACTAAGAAGGGGTTTTTCAAAATTCATTCCCAAAGGGGGTAAAAAGGGGGTTGAAAGTTTGTATGGATGGGGTTTAAAATTTTGAGTTAGAGATTTGAAACTTCGTACGTTTACTAATAATTAAAAAACAATAAAAGTAATTTCAGCGTTTTTTTAAATTCAACTTCCAACAGGGTAAAAAAGGGGTTGAACGTTTGTAAAGAGACTTTTTTTTGTGACAGACTTGAAAGTTCGTTTGTAAGCTACCCAAGTAACACAGGAAGCATTATAACATATGAATAGTTAACTAATTTCGAACTTAAGGACCGTATAAACTCTTATATACGTTCACCGAGCAACTTCTCGCATTATATGATGTTTTGAGCTGTACAACGGTTGTATAATGGCATATCTAAATGCTTTTGTAAAGACTTTAGCTTTAGTGCAGCAAACCACAACGTAACTGTACAGCTTTCGACTGTTTAAAAGCACTTAAGTGCTTTAGGTTCTACAATAGCATTATATAATTCTTTAAGATGTATAACGGTTGTATAATGGCATGTATAAATGCTTTTTTAAAGCCTTTAGTTTTAGTGCAGCGAACCAAAATGCAACTGTACAGCTGAATGCTGTACAGTTGCGTTTTGGTTTGCTACACTAATACTTCGGTTTGGTTTAGTGCCTTAGGTTCTACAATAGCATAAATAAATGCTTAATGCTGTTTAAGAGCATGAATATTAGCCATTATAATGCCACGTAAATTCGCTATACAGCTTTCAGCTATTTTAATGCCTTAGGGTGTACAATTTACAATAGCATTTGTAAGTAGGTAATACGTTCCTAATGCAGTATAATAGCAATAATATAAACCATTATAAAGCCAAGTAATTCACTATAAGGGTGTGCCCGACGCACCTTCTTGGCACATATTTTTACTTTTTATACTTTTTCTATTTTTTGATAGATTTTGTTTTATGCTTCATTCTGGTCTTTTACTGTCATGTATCATAGTTTCTTTGCAATATAATTACTATATTTAATGAACGAGTGCAGTTTTTATTATAACATTAACATTTGGTCCCTCGTGGATTAAAAAAGTAATTGATAGTATTCTAAAGAAGCTACATCGTTGCAATAAGAAAATGGTTGTTACGAGATCCGAAACAGCCATGGGTAAGAAGAGTGAAAAAGGTAAGACCGTTACGGGGAGTGAGGCAGGGCCGTCTAACGCGCCCTCAGCCCCTCCTGTCGATTCGACAACCGTACTCCCGGCGCCGTCTCATTCCTCCCGTGTAAGTACGTCATCTCGCTCAGCCACAGTGTTGGCCAAAAAGTTAGCGGCAGAGGCGCAACACGCGCGCCGCCTCGCCGCGCTTGAGGCGGAACAAATAAGCCGCCGACGTGAGGCTGCTGATCGTGAAGGTGCCGACGCGGCCCGCCTTGCCGACCTGCAGCGTACAACCGCCAAGCTTGAGCTAAAAGCTGAAATCGCCGCCATCGAGGCAGACGCGAGTCAGCATAGCTCAAGAAGTAGCCATTTGGACGAGTGGTTTCGTAAGTCAGAGGCTGCATTTAACGATAAAAAAGCACTAAATATTGATTATGATTTCAGGGATTCTGAAATTAAAGCACCACGGATCCGTGTTGCGTCTCTTGCGCGGACAGTGACCGTGCCTCATGACTGCGGTGCCGCAATGTCAGCGGCCCCTCCCGCGCCTTCTGCGAGCGCGGAAGTCCCGCAGCTAGTGAAGAGCTTAGGTGTTTTAGTTGATAGTGTCAATAAAGGCATTGGCCACGCTATAAACCGCGTTCCGTTACCTAAGTTCGACGGGAAATCTTACCTAGACTGGCTCAGTCTGAAAAAAGCATTCGAAAATACGCAAGGGTCCTATACAGATGCAAATAATCTATCAAGATTGAATTCGGCGCTAACGGGCGCAGCGCGCGAGGCAGTGGCAGCGCTCCTGGTGTCGGCGCGCGAGCCCGGCGTTGTGGTGCGCGCGCTTGATGCGCGCTTCGGCCGCCCTGAGATCGTGGTAGCGCACGAAGTAGCCGCGGTGCGCGCATTGCCGCGCGTAAGCTCGGAAGGTAAGGATTTAGCTGTTTTTGCCTGTAAGGTTCGCAACTGTGTAGAAGTTATCCGTTTGCTAGGTCACACAGAATATTTAGCTTCTCCAGAACTATTCCAAGCTCTAATTTCGAAAATTTCCCCACTGCTGCGAACCAAATGGCTAGATTATGCCGTTCGTTATGAGGCTGCCGGCCTGTCGAAGCTCGAAAATCTGGCCGATTTTCTAGCTAACGAAGTCGACCTGCAGTCTCGCTTCGGCATACTCCCTGAGCCGACTACTGCGTCACGCGCCGTAGATAGTAGGCGGGCCAGGGATAATGTGCATGTCGCCGCTGACGATCAATCCGTGAATTCAAATTCACCATCGCGAAATACCGCTAAATTGAATTCATCGACGACTGCACCTAAAAATAAATCGTGTGTTGTTTGTCAAAAACCGCATGAATTATTTGAGTGTGATAGATTTGCGTCAATGTCAATCGATGACAGATGGAATCTAACTAAAAAGAAAAAAGTCTGTCATCGATGCCTCAAAGTAGGTTGGCATAGGTTGAATTTTTGCAAGGCGAAGAAAACTTGTGACGTTGACGGATGTACGTTCCGTCACCATAGATTATTGCATAATGCGAATTATGACCGCTCTGCAGCCGCGCATGTAGAAGTAGAGGAAGACGAGCTGGTTGCGGGAACATCAGGCGCTGCGCCGCGGGGCCCTGGCCTCGCTCCGGCACCCGCTATCACGCACGACCCTGCTTCATACGATGTCGAAACCAAGGATACTCTTACCCACACGTCGACCTCTGTTGCTGTGGGCTTATCAGCTCAGCCATTGCCCCCTCCTCGACCATTGTTGAAGATCGTAGCCGTGACAGTATCCGGCCCATTAGGTTCCGTGAATACATACGCTATGTTAGATGACGGGGCCACAGGATCTTTTATAGAACTAGAGATTGCTGCAAAGATAGGCGCTTGTGGATCCGAAAGACGTATGCGACTAGACTGCGTAGGCGGTTTAGGAAAAGATACGACAGTGCAGTATGTTGATTTTCAAATAAAAGGTAGTCGTGCTAACAAAACTTACGATGTTAGTAGAGCCCGGGCGATGAAAGGGTTAGGTCTCGCGTCACAGGCTGCTGATAAATCGAGTGTGTCCAAGTATTCTCATCTTTCAGATATTGCAGATGAGTTTTGTTACGGCCACGTGCAGCCGATGATTATAGTCGGTCTCGACAACTGGCATCTCACTATGCCTAGGGATTTGCGTGAGGGCACTAAGACACAACCGGTCGTAATTAAAACCGCTCTCGGTTGGGTTTTATTCGCTTTTGGGTGTAGCAAAACTGCTCCGCTTGAAACTGTCAACCACGCGATGGTTAATGAGTCCGAGGTCGCTTCGGTAGGCGATCGCACAGTATTAGAGCAATTAATTCGTGAGCAATACAGCATAGATTCAATCGGTATTTCCAAACGCGAAGCGCGCAGCGCTGATGACGAGCGCGCTATCCAAATTCTTGACCGTACAGCGCGTCGCCTGCCTAACGGGCATTACGAAGTCGGTTTGCTGTGGAAAGCAGATGATTTAACCGTGCCTGATAGTTTCAAGCTTGCGTTATGTAGATTTCTTAGTCTCGAAAGAAAAATGGCAAGAGATTTTCAATACGCAGAGCGTTACCGGGAAAATATAAACGGTATGATTGGGAAAGGTTATGCTGAACTGTGCACGGAAGAGCTGAGCGCCAAGTCACCTGTTTGGGTTTTACCACATTTCGGCGTAACCAATCCTAACAAGCCCAATAAATTAAGGGTTGTCCATGACGCTGCTGCTAAAAGTAATGGAGTTTCACTAAACTCGCTTTTACTTACTGGGCCCGATTTACTGCAACCTCTGCTCGGAATCTTGTTGCGTTTTAGGGAGGGAAAGGTTGCTCTAACGGGAGATATTCGCGAAATGTTCCCTCAAATAAAAATACGAGCAGAGGACCGAGATGCGCAGAGATTTTTGTGGCGAGACAGCCCAAAAGAGCCCATAAGGACATACCGGATGTCATCTATGATTTTCGGTGCCGCTTCTAGTCCTTTCACTGCAATTTATATTAAAAACAAAAACGCAGAGGAATGGCAAGATCGCTATCCAGACGCTGCTCAAGCCATCATAGTCGATCACTACATGGATGATTGTATTGTGAGCTTAAATTCCGTTGACAAAGCCGCAAAACTTGCCGCTGACATCAACCTTATTCACCGACATGCTGGCTTCGAGATGCGTGCGTGGGTTTCAAACAATACCTCTGCTCTTGCTTTACTTCCAAAAGAGAGCCTGGTTGAAATGCCTGTAGCTAGCAATCACGTAGATGTTGATCTCGGTCACCTTTCTGCGCCCGTGCGTACACTTGGACTTATTTGGCAACCCGTTTCCGATACGATTGGGTTTAACATTGGGATAAAAAGAGAATGTTCGTTGCCAAATAAGCTCACCAAACGTGAAGTGTTGGCTCACGTGATGCGGGTTTTCGATCCACTCGGTATCCTGGCGCCAGTAGTGATCACGGGTCGCATCATGTTCCAAGATGCGTGGCGTAAGGGTCTCGATTGGGACGAGGAGCTGTCACAGAGTGATAGTGCAGCGTGGAGACTTTGGTTTGAAGATTTATTTGCCGTTTCAGGTTTACAGATTCCACGCTGCTACTGCCTTAGCGAATTGCAAGTTGAGAAAGCCGAGCTTCACCTCTTTTGCGACGTGAGCGAGTCAGCTTTCGCTGCGGTCGCGTATTGGCGTTTTGTTTTAGAAAATGGTGAAGTGAAGCTAGCACTTATATGTAGCAAAGTTCGTGTAGCTCCTTTGAAGCAAATTTCCATCAATCGTTTAGAGCTCCAAGGAGCTTTGATTGCAGCTCGCCTCGCTTCTACGATTTGTGAAGCCCACAGGTTAAAGCCAGTAAACCGCATCTTTTGGTGTGATAGTATGACCGTTTTGGGATGGCTACGAAGCGAGGCGCGCTTTTTTAAGCCGTTTGTCTCTCACAGAGTAGCTGAGATTATGGAGGTAACTGACGTCAAAGAATGGCGATGGGTGCCAAGTCAGCTTAATGTTGCGGACGATGCTACCCGTATGAAGCGAGTCACGTTATCTCCAGAGTCACGTTGGATATCGGGTCCTGAATTTTTGCTCTCTTCAGAGTGGCCCAGCGAGCCTGCTACACCTGAGTATCCAGGTATAGACGAAGAAAGCAAACGTGCAGCTCGTTCTGACTTAGTTCATCTCATTAGTGACAGTGACAAGCATGAGCCAGTCTCAGCCGACCCTACTCGTTTCAGTTCTTGGCTAAGGTTGGTACGTGCAACAGCTACAGCGCATAAGTATCTTACATTATTGCGAATGCGTAGTCTAACTCGAAGGGGTCTGTGTGTAGATAATTTAGTCCGTATCGAGGGAGGGTTGTGTACCTTTATGTTTCAGCCTTCAAGCCAATGGCAACAGTACACCGACCCACGCTCTACGCGCGAAACATCTGCGGCACTGACTGCCGCAGATCTTCATCTAGCTGTGCTGCATATTTTGCACCGGTCACAGCTGGACACATTTCCTGACGAGATGATTCATTTTATAAATCATACTACCCAGCCGGTGCCACGTTCCAGCCGCTTATCCAAACTGACAGTTCATCTTGGAGATGACACGCTTATGCGTTTATCCGGCCGCATTGGAGCAGCGAGAAGCGTACAGAACTCAATGAAAAGCCCCATTGTACTAGACGGCAGACACTAAGCCGTACGCTTACTTGTTTCACACGTGCATCGCAGGGCCGCTCATGCAAACACAGAGACTGTAGTTAATGAGCTCCGGCAAGAATACCATCTGTTAAGTCTTCGGAGTACCGTCCGCAAGGTGGCGTATACCTGCCAATTCTGCAGAATCCGGAATGCCAAGCAGTTTCAGCCTCCTACAGGAGACCTACCAGAGGCGCGCTTAGGTCATCACAAGCGACCGTTTACATTCACTGGGCTTGACTACTTCGGCCCTGTGCAAGTTTCCGTTGGACGAAGACGAGAAAAAAGATATGTCGCCCTATATACCTGCCTGTATTAGAGCCGTCCACCTGGAAGTCGTCGACAGCCTTTCCACTGACTCTGCAATTATGAGCCTCCGCCGCTTCATAGCCCGAAGAGGTACACCATCGGAGCTATGGTCGGACAATGGAACTGCGTTCGTAGGCGCCGACCGAGAGCTACGACGCTTATACGCCGATGCGACATCCCAATTCGCAGCAACGGAGCAGATCAATTGGCGTTTCATCCCTCCATCTGCTCCGTTTATGGGGGGCTCATGGGAGAGGCTCGTGAAAAGTATAAAGACAGCGCTCAAAGTGACGTTGACTGAACGAGCACCGAAAGATGAAGTCCTACGGACATTGCTGGCGGAGGCAGAGTATTTAGTGAATACTAGACCGCTGACGCATGTTTCAGTTGACCTTGTAAATGAAGAATCGTTGACGCCAATGCATTTTTTACTGTCGTCATCTTCTGGACGTGCATTACCGGCGACACTGACCGATTCTGACCTAGTGTCACGAGCCAGCTGGCGTAAAGCCGTACGACTAGCTGACCATTTCTGGCGCCGCTGGATGAGGGAGTACCTCCCAACCCTGACTCCAAGACGTGGACGAGGAGAGGTTCCCCAAATTGTGATCGGCGACCTAGTGCTCATTGCGGACGGTAACACTCCTCGAGGAACCTGGCCCCGCGGACGGATTACAGCTGTTTTCCCAGGCCCTGATGGCATCGTCCGTGTAGCGGACGTGCGCACGCTGGCGGGCGTTTTGCGGCGGCCACTAAGGAAGCTGGTGAAGCTGGACGTGGCTGGATCCTCATGAAAAAAGGGAGGAAATGTGCCCGACGCACCTTCTTGGCACATATTTTTACTTTTTATACTTTTTCTATTTTTTGATAGATTTTGTTTTATGCTTCATTCTGGTCTTTTACTGTCATGTATCATAGTTTCTTTGCAATATAATTACTATATTTACGTCATTTCAAATAGACGGGGGGTCTGGACATCAGATGATGGTAGCATGACGTAGGAGGGGGGGGGGGGGGCGGTCATTCCGAAGATCACATCATCAATGTGTAAAAAAAGGAATGAAAGTCGTGTTTCTATAAACTTTTAATGCTATAAAATATTATCTACTAAATAGTTTTTTATTTTACAATTACGCTTAAGACGCATTTTTTTTAATGACGTCACTTTATTTGGCAGCTTTACTATCAAAAATTGATGACGTAATTTATGACCAGCCCCTATACAGCTTTTAGCGGTTTTAGTGCCTTAGGTTCTACAATAGCATAAATAAATGCTTAATGTTGTTTAATAGCATAATTATTCACATGTAATGCTGTAGGCATAAATAAGGCATTTTTTAAGGGCCACTGAGCTGCCATTGGACTAAGAGCTAGCCACGTCAGATATGACACAATAATGAGAGCAACAAAACCCGTCTGGTTAGATTGCTATACTATTCTTATTGCTAGATCCTGGCATCGGGCAGCTTTTAATGGGTGGAGGTCACAGTGACAGACTAGCAAAATGTTTTAATTGGAAAATAGTAATACCATACTAGGTAAAAATTGCCGAAGTTGTCTCAGTTATAAAGGACAGGGCCTATATTTTAAGGGGCTCCCTGGCGCCAACGACCTTAGATCTGATTCCCTTAACGGCTTTAAACAATATAGTATCCTATATTTACTTCAATATTCATTGTCTTCGAGATATTTGACATCAAAGTCGAACCGGTTTAGGCTAAAAAAGTGGTTTTATGGTCATAAATTTTGTTTTAATTATTTAAAAATTTAAATCTCTCTACAGTTTTTAGAGACATCAAAGAGGAACCCTAATATGTAGATTACGTATATGTAAGATTCTTTACATCACTCGAATATCGATAAAAGTGTTTTTTTAGACCATATTTTTAAAATATCATTAAAAAATAACGGCTCATTTATTTCAAGATCCGGCTCTACAGAATGGAGATAAAAGATTCAAAAACCGATGGTCGTTTGCCTTATAATTCTATCTATAGTGAATATGTTGGAATATCGACTCAAAACTGGTCAAAAATCTATTAAAAAAAACGTTAGACCAAAAAATATTGTGTATTATTACCATACATCGGGGTTTTCGGTGCGGCAATGTTTGACATTAGCCAAAGAGTAGGCATTAACTTAAAAAACAGAATGTACTCTAGCACGTTTCTACCTAATGAATAATTGATCGAGAAAATCATAGGAATATATATATATTGTAGGTACTAGGTTTTTTCAAGTATTTTTTTATTAATTCATGTAATGACTGATCATTGTCAACCTCTTCAGTTAATCAAATAGTTCATAAATATCGGACGTCAAGATTAATATTTGACACTTATTATACCGTGTCTTTGTCTTAGGTAGATCTAGTTAATAAATTTCGGATATGCAATTGCATTTTTAAAATACTAAGGGTGGGTTGCACCAAACCGCCTGTAAAAGTAAGCCAAATGTTACGCTAATCGGAGCTACTTAACGATTGCTAACATAAATGGGTTGCACCAAGTGCAAAATAACAGAACGTAAGAGTTACGAGGGATGCCACTGTATAAACGCATTTCTAACAACATTTTTATGGTAGAATATTTATTCAATATGGCAACACAACCATAAATGCCAAACTAAACTTGTCAAAATCGTCACACGAAGAAAAAAATCTAAAGAAAGGAGCGCGAACTAAACTTAACTTTGCACTCTGCAGCTTGAAAATCAAGAATATACAAACATTTAGCCATTCCTGAACATGTTTATTACTCAATCAAAAAGTGGGCTATCCATTGCGCCTTACGAGGAAATTTTTTCAAAGGATAATGCAACTTGTGCTGAGAGTGGAGTTTAAAGCGAAAGCCAGAATAGTCGGCTGGTGTATTGTGCATTATATTATAGTGAGTAAATCATCCTGCTAGTTTATTACTACTTACAGAGCCCTAAACAAGTAAAGCCGTTGCTGGAAGCACCAAATGGCGAGAAGGAGCCCAATCGCAAAACAAAGGCATCACTAGTTTTAACTCTTGAAAATTCGTAAAAATAGGGTACTGAATCCCTCCAACCTGGTTGATTATGGCTGGCACTGTAACCAACGTCCTAAATATTGAACTTATACATGTACTTACTTATTAAATGAGTGTTCTAAAGTATCTTAACGGCCTCCTAGCCCAGTCGGTAGTGACACTGCCTACGAAGCAGGGGGTCCCGGGTTCGAATCCTGGTAAGGGCATTTATTTGTGTCTTTATCACAGATATTTGTACCTGAGTTATGGATGTTTTCTATGTATTTAAGTATTTATCAATATCTATCTATTATATATATCGTCGTCTAGTACCCACAACACAAGCCTTATTGAGCTTACTGTGGGACTAGGTCGGTTTGTGTAAGATTGTCCTATAATATTTATTTATTTATAATATTTATCTTTGTTAACAAATGATGAGTAGCACATATGTTACACTAATGAATAATGATACACAATGTTTTTTATTTCAGGTTTGAATTTACCTTTGGTATTGAAGACAAGATGAAATCGAGGCTTGTTATGCTACTCAGTGCCTAACTCCAGGATGTTTGAAAGTAAAAATGCAGTGATTTCAAGAAATTGGTAGAATCTCAATGTAAAAATAAAGTATAATTATACTAACCTAATCAATCAGTATTTTAATTTTGATAATAAAATACATAATTATATTTATTTAGTTACCTTATTTTTGTTTTATTTATTATTCAAACACTGGCATAGGTTTCCTTTGTAGATGGAAGCAAGATCCTCCCCCCTCCAAACATATTTCTACTGCAAATATTATTCACCAGTTTTCTAGCACTTGGCATAAATAATCAATGAAACTTGACACTTGAAGTATTTTAAGTCAGATCAATCAGTTCTTAGATAGTGTGAAGCGGACCCTTGGCCAAAGTGAGCCAGCTTATTGATCGGACAAAAAACTTCATATACTGAACCACAGATCTTTGATAATGGTTATTAACAATACTCTACTCTTGATACATGTTACAAATATTATTCAGGTAAAAGTGACCATAAAACAGTGTGGCTAGGATTCCAAAAATGTTTTCTTATCACTTGTATCTTAATAATCATAATCATTTATTTCTTTGTAATGATATATGTTTACAAGTCATACAACAGCCATGTAGGTAGGTACCTAGTTACTATTATGTTTTATTTGTAAATAGGTACCTATGCTGGTTGGGAAAGATATATGATAAAGAGAGACCTTTATTATTTATTACTAATAAATTCATAGTAAAATCATAACATAACACATATTTTATAATTGATTTTGAGCACTGATGATAGGACTAGGACTAATCCAAAATGCATGCATACATACATCATCTTAGGAAGCTTTTTCCCTTATAGAAATGTAAGTATGAAAATATATCTACTTTTTATACTTACAAAATGAAATGCATGTACTTATTTTGCGTACAGTCAATGGCAATAGTATCTTCCTACATGAACTGTACAGTGAGTACAATTTGGATTAAAAAAAGCATGTTCATAATAATGTCCGATTTAAAATATACTAATGGGGAAGGTATCTGTCAAAAGTCAGGAGGTGCCAGCATAAGTAGGCACCTACCACTAGTTTTGTTGAATGAGATTTGGCTTAAGGCGACGATATATGCAAACACGTCAAATCGAGGTGTTTTCGTGCAAGGTTTTTGAAGAAAACAAACCACGTTGGAGCATGTATGTTACATTTTCTGTAGGGGCATATAGTTGGGTTCGGTCTACCGATACGTGCTTGGTCTTGTATAACATAATTAGGATATATATCATCGTTATGAAACTGTTTTGGAGAAAACTTGTCGCAAGTTTTATTTCGGTCAGAAATAATTCTATGTTGCGAAATTAAACATAATTACTTCTTAGCACATTACTAATGTTCTACCGATAACTATAGTCGTATTAAGCGCTTAATAAAGGTTTTAGACGCAAAACCTTGTAGAGCCTGTAATAATCAGAACTTATGCAATTGCTGCAATAAAACTTATAGGCATTTATTCTATTGCAGCCAGAGACATGTTTCATGTGTCAAATTTGAGTAATATGATTAGTAATTTTGAGTGCGGAAATTCGTTCCACATAGCTTAGGTTATAGTACGCTTGCTTACTAAGTAGATATGTCCGAGTTCAAATCTAGGCTGATGTTAACTTTTTGTTTATTTTTTTATCTCATTTCTCATTTATATTTTCAATCCTGATCCTAAGCGATTTATAGGTATTTTTGGACAAAAAAAAAGTCAAATCATACTATAGTCAAGTTAGTAGTTAGTTTAATCTTTTTATTTTGACTTTTTTACCCATTATATTTAAACTACCAACTTATTAAAGAGACTAATTCATTATTCAATTTTTACAGTGGGTATGGGTACTTTTTACCATAGACGGCTTCGTCCATGTTTTTACCATAATTTATATTACAAGAGTGCGTTTGTTCGAGCAGTTTCCATCCGAGGCGACGTTGCCAGCTTACTCTCATTTGCTCATTTCGCTTCTTGCTTTTCGCTGTTGCAAGCTAGATCTATATTATGATATGAATGACGGATACATTGAATACAATCAAATGCGCTTGAAGTTGAAACACATTCGTGCATTTGTCAGTGATTTGTCCACATCATCGTGTTAGGTTGTATATCTCTCTCTTTACTATGGAATGAGAAAGAAACAATCGGCTCGGCTGTCCCGGCACTCTACGATGTCTGGTCGCGCCATTAGGTTTATATGGTTTATTGCATGTTCGTTTTCGTACGATTTAAAAGATATGGTGAATTATTAATCTTATTATTAGGTAGGTAAGTAGATATGGAATTAATTTAATCGTATAAGTATATATACCAATATAATTTCTCACAATCCCTAAAATGAAAAAAACAATAAGTAAGGTACGATGGGGTAAGACCGGACCATTTTTGAACTAGTTGGTCAGCTTTCAGGGCTGACTTTTATGCTTTACCTTTGTAAAAATTTCTCGAAATATTAATCCTTGTTTCAAATCAGTATGTATGTACCTAAGCTGTTTTTCCTGTATAAATTTTCAAAATCTACTCCTTCTACTTAAGATTGGACTATTGAATAAAATGTACTCTTAGTAAGTTTTTAGGTGCTAGTTTTCTTCCACTTATCGATTTTGCCAGCTTTGTAATGCAATAATAAATTTTGAAGTGCCCTTACTTATCGTTCTAGAGCTTATATGGTCTTGTTTAGATTAATATTATACGAGAATAAATCATACTCGAAAGGTTTTTTTATAATAAAACATTTTTTGTAAAAGTGGAGTATGTGTCAGTTTTCCGTCCATACTTATTGATATATTGATATTTAAGTTTTTGAAATAAAAGCTTATAATTAAAATATCAATTAAAGAATAAATAATTATTATCAATGGCAAATTTGACCTCAAAACGTTTTTTCCATGTAGACGGAGAGCTGGCCACGTCAGATATGACACAATAGTCAGGTTTCATTGCTCTCATTATTGTGTCATATCTGACGTGGCCAGCTCTTAGTCCAATAAATTTGTAGCAGTTTAATCAGGTGGACGGCAACCCGGACGGGAAACTAGCATAACCACCCTATGCACGGTTTCAAATAATAGATATAATTATAAACCGCCTTTATTATGTTAATGTCAACCTTTCAGCATTTTCTCAAACTTTTCAAAAACGAGTGAGTTAAAAATATTGAGAGTGGAAAGACAAGATGTTTCAAACCTTTGAAGCAAGATGTTTCAAAATTTAAAAATTTTAAAAAACGCTTTTGGCTATAATTCTTTTTTTTTCCTCAGCCTACTTGAAGAGATATAATACGTATCCATACTAATATTATAGTGTGTCTGTCTGTTAACTCTTCACGCTTAAACCGCTCAACTGATTTAGATGAAATTTGGTATGTATAAGGGGATGAAAACGGAATGGAAGTTTATACGGAATTGTTGCTCCCTGTTGACTTGAAATAGCATACGTGCTAGTTTTATATTTGCTGTTAGATTTTACTAACTAGTAACTTTTATTTTGCGTTTTATTATGTAATTCCATATGGCTCATGTTAATTTCGCGCAGACGAAGTCGCGGGTAAAAGCTAGTATTTTAATATTGTAATGGATTTTGATATGATAAAACTTTTGAAATAGATGGCAATTAACCAAAACTAACCCAAAAATGTACCCAAAAAACCGTGACGACCCTATACACATCACGATACAACTAATCCATACTAATATTATAAATGGTAAAGTGTATGTGTGTGTTTGTTTCTTTGTTTGTCCGTCTTTCACGGCAAAACGGGGCGACGAATTGAAGTGATTTTTTAAATGGAGATAGTTGAAGGGATGGAGAGTGACATAGGCTACTTTTTGTCTCTTTCTAACCCCCCACTTCCCTAAAATGGGGGGTGAAAGTTTGTATGGTTTGTTACCCCGAATTTAACGCGAGCGAAGCCACGGGCAAAAGCTATTATATGTTATTAACTTACTCATGCTGACTTTTCGTGTTTTTAATTCTTTTGTGTAATTTCAATTTATAATTCTTATGTGAGACGTCAAACGCTTTTATATTTGTCAATTTTTTTAGTAAAAAACACTTATGGTATATAAATGAAAATGGTTAAAACATGTTAAAAAATTAATCTTAAACTTTAGGTTGAATTAAGTTATTTGCTTTTTAGCTATGGTTTTCTGTAAGGTACTTCCCCAGTCGAGCTCTGAGCCAGGTCCAGATTTGAGCGTGATAACATTCGCTGAACTGTGCCTTACCACAGTTAGCGAGATAACATTCGGAGTGCCCATACCTCCCTTTTGGACATAACATACCCGTGTCTAAACCTGTTCCTAGTAACCAACTAGGTACCAATTTAAAAAATGTTCACAGCAACAATTAATTGGATCCAGTCTTAAATGCCACGCAAAAACAAATCAGACCATTTTTTGTGACAAACAATTGAATTTATAGAACGAAACTTTTTTGTCTATAAAGATCACATGTATGCGCGACTTCGGCAGCAGATAGCATACATCCTCCATACTACCCTCTTGAACCTGATGTTTATTCAGTGTTGGGCGTAATTTATTAGATGGTACCTACTTTTGTAATGAATTAAATTGCTAATTAAATTACATGAAAATCAATTATATTAAGTAATTGAAATTGCTTGTAATTGAGATTACATGTCAGTAGTATTCCCGATTACATATAATTTGTAATTGCAATTACTTTTATCTTAACTACTTTTACTTGTAACTTCGATAATTTGAAATAATATACAAGTTAAATTTCTTTTTGGGTCAGTGGGGGCAGCTACCAGATCTCTCGCTGCAACGCGAAAATGGTCTTAGAAGACCTTCCCTCAATTTCAAATTAATCAATCTTCATTAATTTGAAATTGAGGGAAGGTCTTCTACGGATTTTGGAAAAAAACATACAGGATGCGAGATGAGGTCACATTTGGTAAACTTCTTTTTGATGCCAATCGATCCCATTCTTGTATGGGATCAAAAATAATTTGCGGCTAGAAAAGCCACAAATTGAGAAAAACTTTTCCCATACTTTATGAAATTGTTTTTTTTATTTTTCACATGCTGCTTTTTTATGCCAATCGATTCCATTCCTATCGTTTCTAATAGTTTCCTATTATTAGGTAATGTACTAAAAAGCCACAAATTAAATATTTTCCATACATTTACTATAAATAATAAATAAATATTATACGACAATCTTACACAAATCGACCTAGGCCCACAGTAAGCTCAATAAGGCTTGTGTTATGGGTACTAGACGACGATATATATAATAGATAAATATGGATAAATACTTAAATACAAAGAAAACATCCATATCTCAGGAACAAATATCTGCGATAAACACACAAATAAATGCCCTGACCAGGATTCGAGCCCGGGACCTCCTGCTTCGTAGGCAGGGTCACTACCGACAGGGCTAGAAGATCGTCAAATAAAGAATAAGTGATTTTTAGGGTTCCGTAGCCAAATGGCAAAAAACGGAACCCTTATGGATTCGTCACGCCTGTCTGTATGTCTGCCCGTCCGTATGTCACAGCCATTTTACTCGGAAACTATACGACGTATCTGAATAAAATTTACACATAAGGTGTATTCTGTATGCCGCTTAGTTAGTTAGTACTTAGTTATGTATTTAAATTTGAAAAAAAAATATTTTAAGGGGGGGCGCTCCATACATGTATCTAAATTTCAAAAAAATTGTTTTTACCAAAAATCAACATGTGATACATCAATCGATAGGTCTTTAAAAATAATATTGAAGTTTTTTTGATCATTTTGTGATTAAGTAAATATTTTTTGATATAATCGCTTCGAAAGTCAGAAAAAATTTGTAGCCCCCCCCCGTAACTTTTGAACCGTAAGTCCAAAAAATATGAGGAGATGCGCCTTATTATATACTTGCTACGAAAATTGTTTTGAACATTATCGGTTTAGCCATTTTTGAGTTATTTCTAAAAAACTTCCTCCATAGGCATCAGATACGACCTTTTGCTATTAGTTTGGTTCTTATTACATTGAAGGTACGGAACCCTCCTATGCGTGGTCCGACACGCACTTGGCCGGTTTTTTAAACTTTTCACTTAACCAACAGTCGTTTTTATTAAGCATACCTACCGGAAGAAACATTTAAGTAAAATGTGAATGTACCTGAAAAAAGCGGCATCGCCATTATATCAAAATGCAACTAGGTACAGGTACACAATAGTGTTGGAGGATGTGTGGTTTGTATTTGCAACTAAAGGATAATTTTCCAGATAGGTAATTGAATTATCCGATGTTCTCCCGATGCGGTCTTATCCCAACGCACTTTACCGTCCTCATTGAAAGCGATTTTGACCATCTCTAATTTCGTTATATATACTAAAAACCTGGATTTTTCAGAGCAGAAGAGGACATAAAACAAATTAGTTACAAATAATATTATCTTCAGTTAAGTACATTTTATTTGAACTTTTATTTTGAAAGACTTGACAAACATTATAATTGTGCGATTATGATACTGTAGGTAATGGCGTGCGTTGGTCAAGTAGTTTTATATTATAGGTAACTTTAATTATTTCGTCATTGATTACCTACATACAATAGTAACTTTAATTAAGTAAGTACACATAAAATGTAATCATTATCAAAGCGCCATCTTACTGTAAAAGACCGCGATTGCTTGACTATTTAAACATGTCAACATTGAATTGTCATAGTTCATCTCAAGTATACTAGATGGCAGAAGCGGAAGCTGCGATTATAAAAACGCAAAATGCAGTCGTCAACCGCGATACCCGTCACCTTAAAGGGCTAAAATTAATGCCAGTAAATTCCAAATAAAACAAGAATTTGACACTATTGGTAGGACTGAGACTACAACCTATGCCGGCACCATCTGTAAACACTTGATTGGCCATAATCCTGATTGCAGCGACGAGCAGCAAATGGTAGGTAACAATTGCCATAGAAGAGCGACACACATGAAGTCAAATTAGTTGTCAGTAGATAGTTTATTTATTTATATGGGTTTAATGTTTCAATATCTGTAAAATCTTTGTGTTTATTTCACAAATTAAACTGAAATACAGTGTAAGCTCTTTATCAACACTCAAGGGACCGGACATTTTGTGACATTATCACAAGTTGTCATTAAATAGAGGCCTACTGTGCTTGTTTTAAGGCAAATAATGAAATCAAATAAAAAACAAGAATTATATGAATTACTATAATGAATTTTCATACACATTTGAATTTGTGGATACCTAACCATTGTTGAACTATTTTTTTATTGTCCCACAACACATGACACTCTTATTTACTTGATTGTAAATTCCGCATCACACTTTATTTACATGTACTGTTCTGAACATTGTTTAGTTAGGTGTCGAGGCTCGATTTCTGTAGGACATTGGCGATAAATGTTTGGTGGTATAACTTCATGCCCTTATTAAAAGCATTAAAGAAACCTCTCTGATCATCTGGCATCTTTTGAATCGTATGACTTGCTCCCATCAAGTCCCGTTCGTGGGCTGTTCTACCGTGTCATAAAACTTGTTTTTCTTCTTGACCTGGTCATTCCACCGCGTCGGAGGTTTACGTTCCCTTTTGTCTTCTACCTTGCAGTATTCAAGTCAACCGTTGTTTCCAAAGGTTTGGTCTTCATTGACAAAAACAGAGTGGTTTTTTAATGGTTGTCATGATTCTGGTCCTGCTCATTCTACGGCTGTCGGCTTTCATGACAATGACTGTAGGTTCTGGTATGTTTGTGATACATAACAGAAGTCTGTACTATTTCAACCTGAAGTCACTCGGCACTCGATTTTAACTAAATAACGCACTTTTTACAAAGAATTTTATGTACTTATTATTTAATACCGTTATCTGATCTAAAAATTGTGAATAAAACCAAACGTCAATCGTATACGCCTTTTTACGTTCAGATACTCGCATATATTTATTACTGCAAACAATATTTTAATATTTTTCATCAAATATCACTGTCTTTTTGTCTAATAATGCATTTATCCTTGAAATACGAGACATTTTTGCAAACTGTCAGCCATATTTAAACGTAGATTTGAGTTAACCAGTGCTCGATGGCTGGTTAAGGTTAACGTAACTTTCTGACTGCTAAAGTGCATGGTGCAACGGAAAAACGGACTTGACGTCTACTGTAACCATGATGAGTTCGTTAAGTGTGCGTGGTGCAACCCGCCCTAAGTATATAATAGTTAATACAAACATGCCTCTAAGAAAAAAAGCTCGTATCATAGTGTGTTAGCTATTCACAGACAGGGAGTTATTCATAAGGCAAAATATGATATTTTCTCAGACTAACTCTCAACCTATCTGTTTATCTCTACTCTTTCTCAAATCGTTCCCGCACCGAAAACCCCGATGTATGGTTATTACGGAAACAAAAACAGTAGGCGACAAAATATGAACTATATTTTATTATACATTGTTTGTCACTACTTTCCCCCAACATGAACTTTTGTATAATTTCTCTTAATATTGTATAGTATTTGTATAGTTTCTCATAATATTGCATCAAACCCAGATCTCTAGGATTGGTTTCCTTGAAATGGTTTGCATTCTTTGACCTCCACCACTTTAAAGCTGCCAGATGTCCAGATCTAGAAATAAACATAGTATACCAAACTGACTAGAGGGGTTTGGTTGCTCTCATTATTGTGTCATATCCGAAGTGGCTAGCTCTCCGTCTATATAGACCAACGCCATTTTGTAAATAATTTATAACCTAAGAATAAAATCATGCGGACCTATTTATATAAGGAAAATACCTATATAATAATGAAATTACTTAATTTAAGACTGCTCAACCAACACTATTATGTTAATAATGCAAAACTCGTTCTATACGAGGATTACACAATTGTTTTGTTTATTTGACGCATATCTTTTTATAATATTTTATAGCAAAACCACAATAAATCAAAAGCGCGTGAAAATTTTCAATGAAACTTATATATACATTTACAGTAAACTACATTGCGCAGTAATATTTGAAGGATATAATAACGTAAAAGAGTCAAAAACTTTTATAAATTTTGTTAGGATGCAAACAAATATGACGTGTCACTCATTCAGTTTTTTGTACCGTCTTCGTCCATTTTATATTGCGAGACAAAGTAGTTAAATCACAACGTTCATTGTATTATAACATTTGTTCCGTCGGTGTTAGAGACGTTTTTGCATTGACGTTTTGTAATTAATTTGTTAAGTATAATATAATAGACATTGAGCGAATTTAATATCATAAGATTATTTGTATTGTATTGGCAAGAAATAAAAGGCTGTTTTATTTTATTTTATTTATTTAAGGTTTATTTTACTACACTATTATGCTAGTATAATGCTTTTGTATTGCGATTGGCAAGTTAATCGAGAGTACTTATGCTTATTATTGCGATTAGCAAGTTTTTTTGCCGTATTAAAGCTTCTTTAATGCAGTTGGCAACTTAATAGAGCGTACTAATGATTCTTTAATACGATTGGCACTTTCCATGACAACGATAATGCTAATAGCGCAGACATATTGCGCCTGTAATGCTATTAGTTAAATGACCTGTATAGGATCTCAAGCTGGGTAATTCGTGCCCATTTAAGACCTATATCAGCACTATAAAC
This sequence comes from Pammene aurita, assembly GCA_947086415.1. Taxonomy (NCBI): domain Eukaryota; kingdom Metazoa; phylum Arthropoda; class Insecta; order Lepidoptera; family Tortricidae; genus Pammene; species Pammene aurita. Next base: position 32,042,335 of record OX352308.1, read on the forward strand.
GTTTATAATGCTACTATTAAACGAACTGAAAATGCTAAAAGCATACAGATATGCTGTAAGACGGCCGTTATACTGCTTTGATGTGTTACTTGGGTACTTACTTCAAGGCAAAGAAACAAATTTCTGCGTTTTGAAAAATTTGTTTTAAAGGGAGGCCGTAACTATTGAAGCTAGAAAGTTATAATATGCAGGACGAGTTAAATTTACAATTGGTACCTACATCTAATAAGAAGCGATTTGAAAAATTCAACCCCTTAGGGGGTAAAAGTTTGTTTAAATTTTAAAATAATAATAAACGCAATTTCAGCGATTTTCGAAATTCAACCTAGAACGGGGCTAAAAAGGGGTTGAAAGTTCGTATAGAGATTTACTATTTTTTTGGTTTGAGATTTACTAGAAATTATTGTTCCTATTTCCGTTCCAATTCCATGTTCCAGAGTGAACTCTTACAATAGTTTGGTCATCGTATAGCCAAATAAGACCACCACAATATACTACACAAAGAAGTTACGCAAATAATAGGGTACATTTACGTTATTATTAGCATATTAACACTTATTTGTAACTGAAACTATGTCTACGTTACCCGTTTTTTCGCCAAAATAGCTATAAGTATAAATAGATTAAGAAGATGGTTCGGGGATAAACAAAAGTTAGTTAAGAAGATAAAATTGGATATCAAACTCTATATGAGGAACCGTATTATACGCGGACGAAGTCGCGGGCGGAAAGCTAGTAATACATATTACGTGCAAAAATCATTCTATATTTTTTTTAAACGTATAGGATGGATTTTCTTTTTGGATTATTGAGGGTAGGTACCGGAACCCGTGCTACTACGTGAAAATAGTCTTAGGAAACCTTGAGTTTTTAATTAATTAAGATTAGCGTTTACAGATTTTGGGGAAAACATACAGGATGCGAGAAAAACGTCATATTTGACAAACTTTTTTTTGACATTAAAAGGTGTAATTAAACCCCGTCTCTCTAACCGTAACGTATTTTGAATGCTGCTACTGTAATGTTTTCATACATACAGTATTATGGTCCTTATACGTAACAGGACTGATTGGCGAGATAGCAAAATGTGAAAAAAAAAATAGCATGTGAAAAATAAAAGTTTACATTTTCATAGAAATTGTATGGGGAAAAGTTTTCCTCGATTTGTGGCTTTTATAGCCGGAATTGTTTTTTGGTCCCATACAAGCTTTTGATTCTGGATAGAAATGGAATCGATTGGCATTCAAAAAAAAGTTAGTCAAAAAATTACCTTTTTCTCGCAACATGTATTTCGAGCATTCGAAATTCAAAATCCGCACCGGCGACATAACGCACACTACAGCAAATGTATACCACCTCTTGCACGCACACAAGTAAAGATTATCGGTCCGACAGCTATCGGGGTTCCGACATGCCCAACGATATCGGAAGTGCATCGCCGATATCGGATGTCGGAGGGCCCCTATTAGAAACGCAGCTGCTAGAGAGAGCCTTATGACGCCAAGTCCGCCTTTTTGTGTGAACGTATTGTTTTAGTAATAAAGTTTAGTTAAATGATTGAAAAAATACAAAAGTACACATATTTAGTTTACCACTAGCAGTCCTATCCTACTAGTGGTAGCCGTACAAGCCCAATTTCAAGGAAAAACCGCAAATCGATGTACAGTTTAGCCGTTTGGCACACGCATACTAGAGGTAAAAACACATTTTTTGACCCGCAGTTCTTAAAAAAAATCCCTTAGGGATTTAGTGCCGAGACGTTTTTTTATATGTATGGAAAAATTTTTTTTTTTTTTCAGAGACCTTGTGTCTTGTGTGGTAACTTATGAAAGGGCATCTTGAGGCAATTCTAAAAATATACCACATCATTACTTTTCAGCCATTTTTAGGGTTCCGTACCTCGAAAGGAAAAAACGGAACCCTTTCACTTTGTTGTCCGTCTGTCTGTCTGCCTGTCTGTCTGTCTGTCTGTCAAGACCATTTTTCTCAGGAACCAAGCTGAAATGTATATCAAATACTCAGGTCTATTGTCCCTTGGAGCTGTGAAAAAATCAAACTTAAAAGCCAACGCAATCAAAAGATACAGTCGTTTATCCTGCAAATTGTAGAGTTTTTCGGCACTCGCAAAACCTACGGGGTACTTCCCGTGAACTCAGAAACTTGAAATTTGGCACGAAGCAACAACATATAGCATAGACAATGGAAAAATTACAAAAAGTAGACATTTTTAGTAAAATCATACAAAAAAATTTTTTTTTTTATTTTAAACTTACTACCTTTTTCCTCGTAAACTCGTCGAGGTATGAAATTGAAATTCATGTCAAATACTCAGGGCTGTACGACCTTTCAGATGTAGCAAAACCAAACTTTTATGTCAACGCAATCAAAAGAAATAGCAAGTTAAGTCGCATATTTTGAAACTGAGTACTCGCAAGAAACTCAAAACCTAAAGGGTACTTCCCGTAAACTCAGAAACTTGAAACTTGGCACGAAGAAACTTCATATAGTACAGACAAAGGAAAAATTACGAAAAGTAGAAATTTTTAGTAAAATCATACAAAAAATATTTTTTGAAATTTTAAACTTACTACCTTTTTCCTCGTAAACGCGTAGATGTATTACCGTAACGTCGGGGTACTTTGGCCCTGAAGGGTAACTTTGGCCTGTAGGGTTTACTTGGTTCAGGTTTTATAAATGAATTGAATTAATGACACATTGCTATGTGGATGATTAAAATTAACCGTATAAGTTTTTATCTTTTTTATTAGACCCTTCTATATGTGATTTTTATATGGGCCAAAGTAACCTGAATTTGGCCAAAGTACCCCGACGTTACGGTACATTGAAATTAGTAATAAACATACTACAACTTTTGCTTGTTATAGGTTTGTACGGAACCCTCGGTGCGCGAGTCCGACTCGCACTTGGCCGGTTTTTTTTTAATTAACACAAAATTAATTTTCGAAACATACCAAGATTGGGCTCCTCCAGATACGATATGGCTGATTTTTTTTAAATACAATATACCACAAATGATACATAATATCCTCATATCTAACCTCAATAAAACAAGTTTGAAAATAGTTCCAATTAAGTATTTTATTTTTTAATATTACAAAGTGACACAGTGATACCTATTTGGCGTGACTTATGGAACTGTAGTACATATTAATCATAAAATGATAAGTAGTATCCATATATCCAACGGGAAATACCTCTTTAACCATTTAACTGCGTCTTTTCATCAGTTGGTATAGTTTTTGTGGTAGATACTGTCTTAAAGTGGCTGAAAGATGAATTAAAGATGTTTATTCCTGTTGTTTTTATCTCAAAATTATAATACACATACTATAATTCTTGCTTTTTATATTTTTAAAATATATTTTTCTTCTAGCTTTTGCCCGCGGCTTCGCTCGCGTTAAATTGGTAACACGGCTCCCCTTTGCCCCCCGTAATGCTCCATACAAACTTCCACCCCCCATTTTAGGGAAGTGGGGGGTTAGAAAGAGACAAAAAGTAGGCTATGTCACTCTCCATCCCTTCAAATCACGTCAATTCGTCGCCCCGTTTTGCCGTGAAAGACGGACAAACAAACAAACACACACACTTTTCCATTTATAATATTAGTATGGATGTTTATATTTCTTCCTCTCCGTCTTCTATACACAATTTACTGCAAATAAAAAAGCGGTTTGTATAAATGAACTCACTTATTTACGTAAAAGGCGTAAATTGAGAAAATAATAGCGCACCTGTGGCAAATTTTGCAGGCTGGGGTGCAAGGGAGGTTATTTTTTTGCATGAGCACCGGTTGGCTTTGCATCCAATTTTGCATCCACACCTATCTAGCTCCTTAACTGCATGGCCACATACAGTCCTATTAGGCTCTAATGAAAGGTCAGGTCTTCTCTTCCATCCCCACTGTTCTAGAGATGGTCGGGTTGCTACGTGACTTTCTAGTGTACGCCCCCATATTTCTCCAGCCTGATAGGTTGCCCTTTTTATATGCTGAAGGAGGGCAGCGGCAGTAGGAGGTATTAAAGAGAGGGTCTTATCACCGATGACAAATATTTAGCGTCGAGCTTCATTCATCCACGTGTGTCAAATCGCTTCAATTAAAAAAAACTTAATGAAATTATTTTCAAAATTGCTTTCTTGGGGTTAGATATCAAGATATAACGTATCATTTGTGATATACTGTACAGAAAAAAGCGTACCTATATCGTATCTGAAGTAGTCCAACCGTGATATTTTGTGTCAAAAACTAAGCAAACTTTACCAGCTGATGAAAAGGCGCAGTTAAAGGGTTAAAGAGGTATTTCCCGTTGGATATATGGATACTACGTATTATTTTATCATTAATATGTACCGTATCTGTGCTACAGTTCCATAAGTCACGCCAAATAGGTATTGAAGTAGAACTGTGTCACTTTGTAATATTTAAAAATAAAAAAAATTAAATACTTAGAGAAATTATTTTCAAAATTGCTTTTTGAGGTTAGATATGAGGATATTATGTATCATTTGTGGTATATTGTATTTAAAAAAATCAGCCATATCGTGTCTGGAGGAGCCCAACCTTGGTATGTTTCGAAAATTATTTTTGAGTTAATTAAAAAAAATGGCAGAAATGTAATGATGTGATATATTTTTACCAGTTTCGAGGACCGAAGTGATTCCATAAGTGTTTCGTAAACCAAGTATTGGTACGAAACACTAAAAATGGCAGAAATGTAATGATGTGATATATTTTTAGAATCGCCTCAAAATTCCTTTTCATAAAATACCACACACGATAGGTTTCTGAAAAAAAATTTTTTTTTCTCCATACAAATAAAAAATGCCTCGGCACTCCCCTCCTAAGGGATTTTTTTTAAGAACTGCGGGTCAAAAAAATTGTTTTGACCTCTAGTACGCGTGTGCCAAACGGCTAAACTGTACGACTTACATGGATTTGCGGTTTTTTTAATCGTACTATTGGCTACCACTATACATCCGATATCGCATAGGATAATGTGAAAGCGCTCTTACACGGATGTCTATACTTTAGACCGAGTATAGTTCTTAGCGCTTTTTTTTGCATGAGCAACACCCTGTCGGCATCAGTCGAGTTACCCCAAATAATCACGCCGTAGGTCATAAGCGAGTGGAAGTATGCGAAGTACGCGTGTCTCAGAGCAGCACTTGAAATCAATGGCTTCAATTTGCGTAGTGCAAAGACCGCACCGCCCAGCTTGTCACACAGCGAGTCTGTGTTGCTTCCAGCTCAAGGTGGGATCTATCGTAAAGCCTAGAAACCTGCATGGTTCGCTTGTTGGAATAGGACATTGGAAGTTCGTGACCGGGACGCGCTTACCGGAGAATAGCATACTGTTTGATTTATTGACGTTAAAAATCAATCCGTTTGCCGAGAACCATCTATTAAGCTGGTCGCTCACTATGGTGACTTTGTTATAAAGTTATTCATATTTGGGTGCACTACTACTACCACCGTTGTGTCGTCGGCAATCAGAATGATTTTGCCGTCTGTTATAGCAGATGGTCTGTCTGTCCGTCCGTAGGTCACAGGCATTTTACTCGGAAACTAAACGTAAGTTCAAAAAATATGACAAAATTTGAGGAGATGCGCCTTATCATATACTTTCTACGAAAATTGTTTTGAACATTATCGGTTTAGCCATTTTTGAGTTATCTCCAAAAAACTTCTTCCATAGGCATCAGATACGACCTTTTGGTATTAGTTTGGTTCTTATTCCATTGAAGGTACTATCGGCGTCAGTATAGCTTCGTCAATTTCTCAACTGAATCGTTTGCACCCAAAACTTTTAGGTGCCACGCCTCATTTTATAGTGACCAATTAGGATCGTGCAATAAGTACGACGATATTGTTTTAGGTTCAGGCATGACCAGTCCAAACATCTGTTGACCATCGTTGTCGGTATATCTATTCTAAAAGCTTAGCATAAAAATATTTAATAGTAGGTTTAGTATGCCATCTGCGGCCTTTGGTTGTTGTAATTTAGCTTCATTGTCCCGTCTTTTAACATTTGTTTCACTATGACCTTGGTTTTAAGGAATTTGAAAAAGTATCACCTTGAAAGGTTTAGGGACGACACGAGGATATCCGACCTAACTACGCCTAAGCGCAGCGTGCCCGTTTTATTATTACAGTTGAATACATTTTTAGTAATTCGCTACTTGATATCGCGCTTGCTAGTTTCATAAATAATAGCTCCGAAAGTTTAAAAAATGTTTTTGTTTTTGAACCAAGGGTCAAAAAATATGAATGAAATGATCAAATGTGAGGATTATTAAGTAGTTTACCTATTTAATAAAATCCTTGTTGATCCTTTTTTTGAGTAATCGCAACAACTTTTCCTTTCATACTTAAAGGACGTAAGTGTCACTAAAATATTCTTTAAAAATACCCTTTTGTTTGAGTGCGTTGTGACGAGCCAACTAGGAAATTCTCCTTTCAATTCAACTTTGGTCAATGTGCTCGCCAGATGTTTCTTGGCAAGTTGGCAGTCCATCTTTTTTTTTAGGGGGCCTATTACTACGAGACGATGTCGGCTGTCCATCTTTATTTGAACCTTATACTTAGTAATATAAATGTTGATTTTAATATGCGCTGAAAGGTAGTAGTTTAAAAAACGGGCCCTTCTTGTGATTTTCTATTCATTCTATTTTGTACCGTATTGGTAAGACTTTAAGTTGATATTAATAAGTAAGAGTAACTGGTCAAAAAATCATCGTCCGTTTCCATTGGTGGATAATGTAAATAAGTGACCGTTTCTCGGGTGCATGCGAAAGTAAAGGATGTCTGGTCTAAGCTATACTGACGCCTATAGTACGGAACCCTCCTATGCGTGGTCCGACACGCACTTAGCCGGTTTTTTTTAATGTATGTTCACAGATTATTCGAAGACGGCTTTACCGATTTGGAAAATTATTTTTTTGTTTGAAAGAGTACTTCACAGTTGGTCCCATTGTAACCAGGTCAGGCTCTGATGACGGGATCCTGGAGAAATCGAGGAAACTCTTCAACTATTATAGCACACCTATAGTGATTTGAATTTTTTTTACAGCAGCTCGAGCATTTGCTTTTGGAAATGTGGATGCTAAGTGAAGTCGGTTCTTTTTTGTTTAAAATTATTTTGTTAAAAGTACAACAGTGGTAAAACATATATTCTTGATTGTTTTTCATATTTTTTTAACGTCCGTTTCAAAAGTCAGAGGGAGTTTCTGAAAATATTAACTAAAACAAAACATTTAAAAATAAATTTGAAATTTGTTTTGGAAGACCTGTCGATTGAAATGCAACGTGTAACTATATACTTACCTTTTTATTATTATTATTAGGAGCCTGTAATGTCCCACTGCTGGGCAAAGGCCTCCCCCCGGTTTTTCCAATCCTCCCGATTCTGTGCAGCATCCGGCCATTCCTTTAAAAAGGAGTCTAACTCATCTCGCCATCGCCGACGAGGTCTGCCAGATCCCCGTTTTGAGCTGGGCTGCCACTCGGTGGCGATCTTGGCCCACAGCTCGCTCGGCATGCGGCAGACATGACCAGCCCAGTCCCATTTCAGCTTGGCCGCTTTCCGAGCTACGTCGACTATTTGTGTTTTGGAGCGCAGCATGGTGTTTCGGATACGATACGATCCATTAATTTTACACCTAATATGCTGCGCTCCATGGCTCGCTGGCAAACCCCAAGTTTGGACCTCTTAGATGCTGTCAAAGACTAAGTCTGTGCCCCGTAGGTGAGAATTGGAAGTATACACATGTCCACGAGCCTCCGCTTAAGTGAAAGTGGGAGGTCACCTTTCATTAGATGTTTCATGGACCAATAGCTCCTCCTTTGTCCTCGACACGACGCGCGACGTTAAACTGTCGCACACTTTAATTCAAGTGTGAAATGCCGACAAGGGCGCATATTCTGCGGCCTGGTTGAACCGTCAATATCAGGGTAGGATATTGACTTAGGGTGGCGGCGAAAGAATGGCTAGTCCATCAATGGCGGCGCCCACGAGCCGAGTTAGGAGGCTTACTACTCACCTGCCAACACGCACTAGACGAGCGCGGTAGGTTAAGTGTCTAAACCCCCCCTAAATTATGGATACTTACCTATCTACGAAATATATTATTTTCAACCAACTTCAAGATTTCCAAGGAAGAGGTTATCAATCGTGGGGATCTTGTTTTTGCTTTTTTTTTATGTATGTTCACCGAGTATTCGAAGACGGCTAGACCGATTTGGAAAATTATTTTTTTGTTTGAAAGAGTATTCTTAACAGTTGGTCCCATTGTAACAAGGTCAAGATCTGATGATGAGATCCTAGAGAAATCGAGGGAACTCTTCAACTATTATAGGCACACCAATAGTGGTTAGAGTATTTTTTACAGCAGCTCGAGCATTTGCTTCGGAGGCTAAGTAAAGACCGTTCTTTTTTGTTTAAAATTATTTTAAATATTAAAAATAATCAATAAACTTACAACAACAAAGTAGAAAGAGATTCATCGTGACAGCCATATCGAAAACGAATACCATATACCGAGCTGAAACTAGATGTAATAAGCATTAAAATCTAATAACAAATCTAATCATTCTTAAATTAATGTTTAAAATTTTACAGCCTTTTACATATTTTATTATTATTACTACTAATAAAACACCTTTATCTATACACGTGTCGAAATAATTATGAAGAATAATGTTTATAGTAAGTAGGTATTTTAATTAATTCCCTATTAGAGTAGGTACAGTTGGTATCAAAAATATCGGAGCGGCCAAGGTATTTAAAAATATCTGAACATGCACTTTATCGCATTGACAATAGAGGCGTTGTTAAGATATATGTGACCACCTTGACCGCTCCGATATATCTGATGGCGACTGTACTCGTATAAGATTAATGGTTTATTGTCATGTGATTACTTTACAGGCCGCCACACACTGTCAGTAACAAGTGACAATAACATTATTTCTCTACTCGTCTGGTTCTGATAATTTTTATGTATAATATGCATGTAAAATAATTATGTGATAGCAGGCGCCATCTGTTATTTCCGTTATGACATTTGTAAAAGGGTCGGCGGGAAGGGTATCTAACTCTAGTGGTTGGCACCTAGATGTCGCTTACGGCTGCTATAAAGTCGATGTAAAAATAAATGCAAAAAGATGATTGAAGGCATTGAGAATTTCGTCAGCTCGCTAACTGAACCCATAGCTTAATTGGTAAAGCGATATCGAGCCCCGGTAAGGCGTATCGATGTTGGTTCAAGTCCAACTGGGTTGATTATTTTTTCAATGTTTTCAATGTTTGTATTTGATTGAATAATAATAAATATGTTTAATTTTTTTTTTATTACTAATAGTATAAACTTATATATAGCATTTTAAGCGGCTTTTATCATAAATCGAGTTTTTCGACCTGTTAGGGAATAAGGAGCCTTATTGAAGGAGCCTTAAGAGGCTGACAACCCCCGATGACCTTCAAATTGACTTTACTCAAACAGTCTTTTAGCTATAACTCCTTGTTTTGAGAAAGTAAAAAAAAAATATGTTATTATTCGTTATATTTGGAAGAACTTCGTTGATTCCGATACACGATTGGACGAAACCGGCTCGATAGAAATTAATTCCAAAGTTACATCTTAAAATTTGCTTTAAACAGTCGTATGTCTTTAGTTTCTTGACTTATACGTCTGTAACTAAAGACCGAAAATTCCACCGCACTAATACTAAAATCTTCGTTGTTTTATATTACTCAATTAATGCGTAGTTTTTTTTTAATTCATAATTTGCAATGAGCAATGTTGCAAAATTTGCAATGAGCTCCCATACTAATCGTAACTCAGTGTTTCTCTTTCACTCGCGCTGAAAAAGATAGGGAGGGAATTTAGCTGTTGTCAGCCCCTTAAGAATCGTGACATGTTACTAAATTAAAATACTTAAAAGTCACGTGATTTTCGACTCATTTCCAACGCTTTAGGCCACCAAACACAGTCAGTCATAATATCATTATTTCTGTACCCGTCCTTTTCTACGTACGGTGGGTTCCCCAACTTAAGTACCCACATTGCCATACAAAGTTGTATGGGAGAGTGGATACTTATGTTGGGGAACCGACTTACCTATATGAAGTATGAGAAGGACGAGTAGAGAAATAAAATAAGTAATGTCATTATTACCGGCAATGTCGCTGGCCTTTTGAAATTTAAAACGTCTTTTATCGCATGAACCAGTCAACTAGTCCTGCTTTAAGAAGGCCTAATTATATAAGCCTGATGTTAACCTATTTGAAAGAATTAGCTTTCTCTCTCTTACATATTATTACATATTAAACGGCCGCAAAGTGAATTGTTTGTAAGTAACAGCTATCACCTTACAAAGAGCACGGCCTGTACCGAACAATGTTGCCTATATTTTATTTAAATAAATAAAAGTGTGATTAACGTTTAATGTCGACATTGGCAAAATTCCCATTGCTGTGTACAACGGTAGAAAGCTATTTTATAAAAAAAAAACCGTCCAAGTGCGAATCGGACTCGCGCACGAAGGGTTCCATAACATTATCTATAAAAACGGCAAAAAAATCATGTCTATTGTATGGGAGCCCCCTTTAATATTAATGTAATTCTATTTTTTTGTATGTGTTGTTTTAGCGGCAACAGAAATACATCAACTGTGAAAATTTCAAATGTCTATAAAGTTTCGTGAGATACAGTCTGGTGACAGACGGATAGACAAACATCGGAGTCTTATTAATAGGGTCCCGTTTTTACCCTTTGGGTACGGAACCCTAAAAAGGTAAATGCTGTCCTAATTCTCATCTTTTTTTAATACGGTGGCAAACAAGCAAGTAAGCAAATAAGCATTGCCTGCCTGATGGTAAGCAGTTATCGCTGCCTATGGACGCTTGCAACTCCAGAGGTGTCACATTCGCGTTGTCGAACCTTAAATATAAGATAGGATTCAGTAATGATGATTAAAGAGACAAGAGGATCACCTGTCGTCAACACACTGCATCCTCTTTGAGCTCTCTGGCAACCTTACTCACCAGCAGGAACACAACGCTATGAGTAGGGTGTAGTGCTATTTGCTGTAGTTTTCTGTAAGGTGGAGGTACTTCCCCAGTCGGGCTCTGCTCCAGATTTGGGCGAGATGGCATTTTCGCTTTTTAATTGAATAGAATATAAATTGTTTATTTGGTGGTACAGAAAATAGTAATAACATATCCAACTTTCTCTCTCAATTGCTCAAAGGTTAACTGGAAGAAATCCCTTAAAGGGATAAGTTCGCCTTTGTACGTATATGTTGTGTTATATGTCTTTCTTTATGTTTTCTTGTACAATAAAGTATTTACTACTACTACTACTAACATATCAACCAGTCCTATTTACCTTAATATGATTGTTAATAGATGCCTAAAGGGCTCCATTATAGAAAAACACGGAGCCAAGGGATGGGAGGATGTTTACCTACAACAAGAAATAAAAAAATATCTAAAGCCAAGAAATGTATTACGGTAAGTGGTAATCTATCGATGTTCCTCAAATTTACTGTGCTCATTTCCCGAATTCTCATTCAACCGTCCGTACATGCTTTTCTACAAACTGTTAATTTTTCTATACATTTGAAAAGATTAAATCAGAAATTTGAAAAAACAGACATAATTATAACAGCGCCATTTATGGAATTAAAGTCTGTCTAAGTTTTTTTCCCAATAATCTTTTTTTGCTAATTTATCACCCAAATTTTGTTGAAAACAGCAACAAAATCAGACAAGCCGTTTAGGAGACGGATGGAAACAATCGTTTATATGCACAAACACAAACAAACAAACTAAAAGCATATTCTGTCTCCGTTCTGTCGGCTAAAAAACATCGCGTAGACTCTAGTCTCTGAAAATTCAACGGTTTTGAGTTTGAAGCGCGTTCGGTCAAATGAAAACTTGGCAAATTATTTTAAGATTTACTTATATAATATAAGTGGTCCACCAATTAGGTATATTATTATTTATATGTATAGGTAAGTATAGGTAAACATAACTATTAGTAATACTACGTTTTTTATCTTAACATATTCTAGTTTAATACATACATAAACAATACATTAAAACACAATCTATTTCAAACATAACTCCAACACACAATAAATAATCAACGAAATTAAGGTTTAATGTGTAATAAGTTATTATTGACAAAGCCTGTGGCGGATTTCATCTTGTAAATTTTGATTGTTATGTGACGAAACCTGTGGTTGACCAGTTTTTGTATCTACCTGACGAAGCCTGCAGCGTGGATTTTAAAATTGTTGATAAAATAATTAATAATGATGTATAAATGGTAAATAAATACCTTTTTAATTTAATAATCAACCATTGAAGTTGTATTGCAGTTACATCGGAACAATTTTTAAGCATATTTCTGTATCAGACGCTACCTGTAATTGCGTAGTTAATGCATTGGAGTTGTATTGAAGTTGGATAGGTTATAAATATGTTTTAAAGTTACCAATGTTAGAGTAGAAGGTTGGTAACCCTTGGACTCTATGCTACTGAACTCTATGCGGCAGAGCTGTAAAGGATAAAAGCGCGGTATTTTTTTTGTGTGTAATAAACATTTTGAATTTGAATTGTAATAATTCTTCTTCTTTCCGACTTTCAAGAAAAGGGAATTTTCTGAAATTTCTGTTTCATAGCTCTGCCGCAGAGCCCAAGTCAGGACAAAATTATTGTTATTAGATTGGAAGGAATATTTACCTATAATACAGTGTATAAGTCCAATACGAACAAAGAATTAAACCAGATATAGGATTTATTCGTAAAAATAATAATATGTTAGCTTATATACCTACGTCCCACTCCTGCGCACAGGCCTCCTCTCATACACGAGAGGGATTGGGCTATAGTCCCCACGCTGTTTTAATGCGGGTTGAGGATTACACATACACCTTTAAATTTCTCTTTAAATTTAAGAAGACTTACCACCAGACTACTGTAGCTTTTTTATTAGTGTTCGTAATCAATTAAAGCCTGACCAGAAATATATGATCATGCGCCATGTTGTGGAATTTAATTGGAACTAATTTCTTACACTGGCAATAATTTTAATGATATACATGATGATGATATACATGTGTGAGTGCATGTGATAGGCTGTCACTGTCATTGAGGCGGTTTACTTAAATAATAATAAAGTGTTGAATATTAAATAATAAACGACAGAAAATCCCCAAAATTATCCATAGTCAAGCGCGGAACATTGTAGATAGTGTATATAATAAAATATAATAAAATTCTGTAAGTAATACGCTCGGGAAATTAAACTTTTTCGCTGTGAAACATTTTCAAATTAACATCAAAGCTGACAGGTAAACAAATCAAGACCATACCATAGAGAACTGAAGTGTTGCCATATAAATGAGAATAATAGCGCCCTCTTGACAATAATCATATATTTCTGGTCAGGCTTTAATTAAGATTTTTTTAAAGTTACACTTAATTGCTACCTATTTTCGTCGTAATTTAAGAAAAAGTTATCAAAATATATTTCTTTTGACCTAACCACCTTGCCCGTATTGGATTTACACACTGTATAAGCAGTCCAGAATAGGTAACCATATTCTTATCATTCTTCTTTATCCTGACTCGAGAATACGTGGATCTGGTCTTCCCGGGGGCCTCTTGCCATTAAACCAATAGAGAACATGCATGAAAAATATTTAATTGAATTTGTTCCATAAACACGTTCAACAACCCCTAATTAATATAAATAAGTGGAAATCTGTATAAATTTTTAACAGTTTTTAAAGATATTGCGGTTTAAAAATTTAAAATTGTAGGCATTTTTTTTATACATCAAATGTATTTTCAAAACTTCAGTTCGATTACTTATGTTCTAACAAGAAAAAGAAATGTACGACAACTATATAGCTAAACGCATTTTTTCGTGCCTAAAATTACAAAAATCTTCCAAAAACTTGTTCCTTCCAAACAGTTTTCTGCAACTTTGTGGTCGGTGACGTCACAAACCTCACACTTTTTGTATGGGGCGTTTTGAGGCGCAGACGCCTAACTTATTTTCACATTTTTGACGTTTCAGGGCTATCATAGATAGTAGGTTTATTAGAGACATTTGAATCTATCTACAGGGAAATAGAATCGAAGGACGTCTTCCAAAAAAATCATGCATGTTCCTAATTGTCGTGGCGATAATTGCTTATATACATAGGGCTAATAATAACCTAAACGCTCCTGCTCGTGGCGGATCAGATATTGACGGATCCTCGTGACCTGGTCGCGCGGCACCCGCTGCATTATGTATTCCGTCTGTTAACAAAAGGGATGACTCTCAACTTAGCGTTTATGAAACCAATATGGCGCCGTTCATTTATTTACGTAAGAGGATTTAGGGAGGTGGGTCGACCGTGTTTTAATTTTTCTTACGTGAGGGAGGGGGAGTCGAGGATTCTTAGGTAAACTCACAAAAATGAGCGAAGGTAATCCATACTAGTATTATAAATGGAGAAGTGTATGTGTGTGTTTGTTTGTTTGTTTGTCCGTCTTTCACGGCAAAAAGGGGCGACGAATTGACGTGATTTTTAAGTGGAGATAGTTGAATGGATGGAGAGTGCCATAGGCTACTTTTTGTCTCTTTCTAACCCCCCACTTCCCTAAAATGGGGGGTGGAAGTTTGTATGGTTTGTTACCCCGAATTTAACGCGAGCCAAGCCGCGGGCAAAAGCTAGTGCTTTATAAAATCGCAAATCGCGTGAACAGTAACCATGGCATTAAGGCACAGTAACATAAAATAAAATGAAATTAGTACAAAACCGACGTTTCTTATCTAGTTTTGTAATTAATTAATAAAAATTATGAGTACAACTAGACGTGTCCCAAATTGTACCTTAAGATACACTGTCTTACGTAATAGATATGAAGCAGAGGGGTCAAAAAGTGGCAATAACTGTCTTATGTACTAAATAAATACAGTTTTCTTTCGACATGCTGTTCAATAGGTTAGATGTGTGTTTGTGGGGCGAGGGACCATTTTATTTTAAGACCTGCTTATAATCATCAATGTCAAATCTAAAAGTATTTACAGCAAATAATTCAGATACCTGTAGGACGTTGGGAAATCTAGACACACGGCAGTGTGTCCGCCAAGTTCGAGCAAAAAAAAGCGACACACCGGCCGTGGGTTATATTACACGAACCATTTCGGGCCAATTTCGACCACCCTATAACTCAAAACATATTTTATCCACGCATATGAAATTTCGAGTGTCTGTTGACATCCCCTTAATTGTCTAGAATACAAAATTTAATTATTCTACCTATAGCAGTTCTTGAGATATTGACGTCAGAAAATCGCTATTTTTACTATACACTCACTGACTCACTGACTCACTGACTCATCAAAAACCTAGACCACTTCCAATGGTCGTACTGACTTGAAATTTGGCATGGAGATAGGTCTTAAGGTCAAAGTAAAGGGAAAAATCTGAAAACGGCCAAGTGTGAGTCAGTTTTAAAAATAGCGAAGGTGTAACTTTGTTCTACTATGAAGTCATAATGAA
This sequence comes from Pammene aurita, assembly GCA_947086415.1. Taxonomy (NCBI): domain Eukaryota; kingdom Metazoa; phylum Arthropoda; class Insecta; order Lepidoptera; family Tortricidae; genus Pammene; species Pammene aurita. The sequence goes on from OX352308.1 coordinate 32,057,921, forward strand.
CTAAGTGGGTCTATCTTCCAATGGTCGTACCGACCTGAAATTTGGCTCGAAGGTTTGTCTTTAGGTCGAAATAAAGTAAAAATCTGAAAACGGCCAAGTGTCAGTCAGTTTCGAAAACAACGAATGTGTAATTTTGTCCTACTATAAGTAGGTATGGAGTGGAAATGAGATAAGACTTATTTAAATTTAGATACATACCAATTTAAGACAATACATGTTTGTCTTAAAGACAAGAACAATAAAATTGTTCACCACTCTGTATGTGTCTGTTGCGGGAACCGAACCCACGATTTACGAAGTACAAAGCAGGTCACTAGGTACACTAGGTGCGCTAAATCAGTCAAACAAAAATGAAAAGACTATTTTTTCTCGCATAGTCTAAATAATTTCTAATTTTACAACTAATAAAATCGCAGATTCAAGAACATGGAAATCATATATACTCTAAGATGGAATTATATATACTACTGCCCATCTCACCCTCCGATACGCCACGGGATGAGATGGGATGGTGCACTTCTAGGGCTACATAATAGGCCACCAATTATAATACCTACTGGTAGGTAGGTATTACCAAGTGCAGTAAAACACTTCTTAATTGCTCTTCATCGTTCTTCATCGTCTGCCATTGGATCTAAAATCCTCGGATCGTACGAGTTTAAAGATGAGTGCGCATGAGGTGTCTCAGCAATTGATCCTTCATTACTTAAGTGCGACATGGCGAAAAGTCGAATGTTGTCTTGCGTTGCAAGTTCAAACAAAAAATAAAGTTAATCTACCTAAAAAATAAAATCCGAAGTTCGAGTATATCCGTGGTCTAAACCAAGCGCTTAAGTCAAAGAAAGAAAATAACACTCGAAGTCTAAATGCCAAGTTAGAGTTCGAAATAAAAAAAAACAAGTTCAGTTTCTGAAAAAAATAACAAAACGCAAATCATACATCCTATGTCTGACTTACCTGCGAATTCCCTAACGTCTACGGGCTCTAACTACAGGACTCAGACTATGAAATAAGGTATTCGGGATATGTTACGGGTAATTGAGAAAAAGGCATAAGTAAAGGGCAACAGATAAATTCGTTTTTTTTTTAACATAAATAAAAGCAATTTTTTTAATATGACGGAATTCGGGTTAGTGATGGGACGTAAGGAGGCAGCAGGCTGAAACAAACCAAAATCAAGATTAATAGAACCGCGACCGGTCTACGGTCACCGTCTCACAAATCCAAAAAAAATATTTAATTACAATTATTAAAAGTAAATCCAAATTTCTTTACCTTATCGGGCGCCATTTTGCAGTAAAACACTTCTTAATTGCATTAACACGTTTAATTTTGACGACAAAGTAAAAATATTTAATATTAGCAAAAATAATCAATTATTTAAAATTTAGCATTTCACGTAAAAATCACAATAACGGCATCTAAATAGGGGTATTTCACATTCAATAAGTTCCCTAGTGGTCAGAATGCAATTAAATTACAATAACAAAAATATTTAAATTTAGCACTTCACTTAAAAATGAAGACAACTGTACCTATTTCACTTTCACATTCAACAACCTCCCTAGTGGCCAGAATGTAATTAAATTACAATAATTAAAAATATTTAATATTAGCACTTCACTTAAAAATGAAGACAACTGTACCTAAACAAGGACATTACACATTCAATAGTTAGCAAAACCGGTAAGTAAAAATAAAGACTCGGCTAGTAATAATTTGGCTGCAGGAAAATAATGGGTTAATGAGGCGGGTGATATGGATGGTGACAGATGATTCGCTGGCTGAACGTAGCCTAAATTAAAGAGCCAGGTCTTTATACGCCCGTCAAACGAGGCAATTGGAATTTGGGGAATTTAGCAAAACAACAAAAAAAACTATTATGGCACAAAAATACTGGATACAAAGAAAAGGAATCCGATTTATAACGTTTTTAACAAAAATGTAAATAATTTGATACTCTCGAAAGCAGGATGGCTAAAGCTGTTGCTTTAAATTAAAAAGAGTTCGTGGGCAAGTGTCCGCTTTGATTTAGGCGGACCCAATAGCTCGCTGAACTCCTTTTCTCACTTGGAGAGCCCGCTGGATGCGGACTCTAACTCTCCGATGATGTGGCGAAGAAACCCGCGGAAATCGCGGCAGCTGCAGACCGTCCCGCCGGCCCGGCATCCACAAGCGCCTTCCGGAATCCTTCCGGATCAGGCGGTTCCAGTGTATAGCACTTGCTATATAATTTATATGGCCTTTTTTGCCCGGCAATGGTTTTGGTTTTATTTTTGCTCCAATAATGTATTAATAGCACTTGCTATATAATGTTTGAAATAAATCGCACTTCACCACGATGCAACTTAGCAAATTATAGCAAAAACCCCAGACCAAATCCAGATTATCTCTTTTTCTTTCCAAAATCTCACGGCGCTCTGACAGACTCAATCAAAAATCAACTTTTTTCTTTTTGACAATCTGGAATACCTCAAAAATTCACATTCAAAATTAGCGCGAGTATTATCTCAATTTTATAACTGCCAGACGTATTACAAAATACGGACTGATATAAGCGCCATCTACCTGTAATGCCGTGAATCACAATGTACGCTTTTTTTATATATCAACCGTGACCTAGCCTTAGACACAGAAGTTCAGAAGTTCTAAAGAAAGTCGACAGATGTCGTACGATACGTAGCGTCATGCTACAGCATCTCCCTACCAAACAAAGAAACAAACAAACAACAACACAAGAAAACTAACCCCAAGCAACAAAAAAACACAACTTAATTCTAAGGCTAAAAAAGGTACAACAAGAGAACCCTAAATGAATTACAAAAAAAACAAAACCAACCAGTTATTAACATTACCCCTAAAGACTAATCTAATAGATTAAGAAGATGACAAAACGCCAACCAACGCGTCACGCGGTCCAAGACGTGACGGCCGGGATAGGACAGAAACTGCACCTGGCCACAGATCTTAATCCCTCACATCGAGTCATCAAATTATACAACCAGGCTATCATAGACCGGGAAAGATAAACGAAGCCTTAAGCACCAACGGTAAAAAAAAGTCAAACCTGGAAAAAGGAGCAAGGAAACGCTCAAACGAAAACAAAAAACGATAAGAAACGAATCAAGCAAGGATTACCGATAAGGGAATGGCGGACTAAAGCGCATTTTAGAATTTTGAGAATACTGAACGGGCCGAAAGAAGAAACTATTTCAAGATATCTTTAATATGATAGGTACCGACGTGCTCGGAATCGGTATCAGCCAGTACATATACCTGTGGAGACACCCGTCTAACCACACGGCACCGAACGAAACGTGGAGCGAATTTACCGCCTCGAAAAGGATCAGCGGATCCACGCTGGAAATTCCGGCGCCAAACGATTTGGTCACCAACGATTCTTGGCGAAGAACGGTTCGTGTTGAACTTGGCGGCGTTACGATGAAAGGCTAAAGCCATCGAATCAGAAACTTTATCGTACACCTCACGAAGCGTCTGAAGATTCGAAGCGCGTTCCATCCGGCTGAGTCCCACATCTTGGTCCACAACCTGATTCTCAACACGTTCACGAATCATTGACAACTCGCGGCCGTATATCAAAAAATTCGGTGTATAAGCAGTAGCCAAATTTATACAAGAGTTTAAATAAAGAGCGACCCGATGTAAATGACCCGACCAACTGCGTTGGTCATTTTCAACTAAAATGCTCAAAGTAGTAATCACGACCTGGTTATATCTCTCCACAACATTCGCTTGTGGCGAATAATATGGGGTATAACACGGACCTGGAATATTGTAGCTCGCCAGGAAATCCAGAAATTGACGACTATGAAAAACTGTAGCGTTGTCACAGAGAATGTTAGTAGAAACACCGTACCGCAAAATAACCTCCGACTCTAATGCCATCGATATTGACCTCGCATTCACCAACTTCAAAGGGACCAACCAAACAAATTTGGTAAAAACATCAACCAAAGTCAAAATATAACGACACCCATTGCGGCTAACCGGTAAAGGACCAATTAAGTCAATGGAAAGAAGATCCATTGGAGCCGCAACACGACGAGGAAATAAGCGAAGTCCACGAGGTTGTGAATTTGCAATTTTATAAGACTTGCAAATCTGACATTCGGAAAGGAACCTTGTAACATCACGGTACATATTCGGCCAATAGTATAAGTCACGAGCTTTTAAATACGTTTTCATAACACCAGGATGAACGTTGGGAAATCCATTATGAATTTCAGCAACCGCCTCTCTAGTCCTTGAAGCAGGAAGAACTATACGCCATGGATTAGGTGCTAAAGGGTTTTCGATAGATACCCTGCGCATTAGGACACCATCCCGAAGAGCAAATGCAGTAAACATTTGAGGATTGTCCAAAACTCCCTGGTAAATTCGTTCATACCAAGGATCTCCAGAAGGATCCATGCCACGCGCGAATGAGATAAGCCCAACTTGAGCGCGGGACAAGGCGTCTGGAACAACATTAAGGACACCTTTTTTATGTTCAATCTCAAAGTTATATTGGGAAATCAAAGTTGCCCAACGAGCCAAGCGCCCGGTAGGATTATCAAGGGTGATCAACCATTTAAGAGCAATATGGTCAGTAATGATCTTAAACCTCATTCCATCGAGATATCCGCGGAAATGCTTTATGGAATCAACAACGGCGAGAAGCTCATGTTCGATTGTCCCGTATCCACGTTCAGCTTTAGTGAATAAACGAGAATAATAAGCAATTGGATGTTCAACGCCGTCAAACTCTTGAGCCAGGATCGAGCCTAAGCCAACCTGGCTAGCGTCACATTGAATGATAAAAGGTTTCGAAAAATCCGGGCAAGCCATTAACGGAGCGCTCATCAAGGCATCCTTCAATTTAGAAAAAGCTTCACTAGCACTATCGTTCCAATCGAGGGGATCACGTCCCTTTCTCTTACCGATAAGTGCCGTCAGAGGAGCAATAATCGAAGAAAAACCATCCACGAAACGGCGATAATACGAACACATACCAATGAAAGCACGTAGAGACTTGGCAGAAGAAGGGGTAGGGTAATCCCTAATAGCTTCTAATTTCTTTGGATCAGTTTGAAGACCACGCTCATTGACGATGTAGCCGAGATACTTCAATTCAGACTTACAAAACTCGCACTTATCTAAATTAACCGTAAGACCAGCTTCTTTCAACCTATCACGAACCTTACGAATAAGCCGCATATGACTGTCAAAATCACGAGACACCAAAATCAAATCATCAACATAGCCGAAGATAAAATCCTCAGACTCAGGGGTATATTCAAAATTGACAATCATGTCAGTAAGCCTCTGCATCTCGGACGCAGCGTTGGTTAAACCAAAAGGGAGACAAACGAACTCAAAGAGGCCCCTTTGGGGTACAATAAAGGCCGTTTTCTCACAACTGGCCTTATCAGCTAAGGGGATTTGCCAAAAGGCGCTCCTAAAATCCAACGAAGTTAGATATTTGGCACCTCGTAGGTTATCAAGGATGTCCTGGACGCGCGGGAGAGGGTATGAATCCCTGATGGTAACGCTGTTCAACTTCCTACTGTCCACGCAAAACCTGACACTACCATCTTTCTTGGTAACCATCACCACTGGAGAAGCCCAGGGTGATCGTGAGGGACGAATAACGCCTGACTCTAACATCTTGTCGATCTCTTCGTTGAGAATCTTGAGTTTGACTGAAGATAAGGGATAGTAACGTTGACGGATGGGCGAACCAACAGTCTCAATCTTATGCGAAAGCCACGAAGTACAACCTAATCCAGCTTTATCAGAAGAAATCTCCTCAAACTCGTCAATAACACATTGGAGTTTTGATTCCTGCAGTGGTGCAAGCACCGTACGAGGGTGGACATAGCGAACCTCACCTACTCGTGGGACTGCGACAGGAACATGATGTGAAGCGACGTAAAGCTTACCTGACAAACCATCACGGAATGCCTTCTTTAAAATGTCAATGAGACCAACAGCATTCCAAAACTCAATTCCTAAAATAAATGCAGTAGGAAGATTACTGCTTACTAGACAGGGGTGCAGAACGCGAATGCCACTAAAAAGAATGGGGACGTCCAAACCGCCTATAATTTCAATAGGAGAATTGTCGGCGGAGACAACATAAGGCCGGATATCCTCGTGATATGTTATACCGAGCTCCGATAAGAGGGATATATCAATTAGTGAAACCTGAGCACCAGAGTCTAAAAGAGCTCTTACCGAAGAGCCAGCAACTAAAACATCAATAAAAAGTCTATTATCCGGGGAATTATTCATATAAACGGGCGACACCGATGGACCTCTCAGTTCGCCACTTATTCGTTTTTTGACGGACTAGAATTACAACTAGGACAATCGCGTGTGATTGCACCAACACGCTTACACTTGAAGCACACTGCCCCTGAAACGTTAGGACAATTACGATAGTTGTGACCAGTTGCATCACACTTCATACACACTATAGAACTGGGTTGACCTACAACTTGAGCACTAATCGGTGCAATAGCCAAACGTGCTGGACGTGAACCTTGAAAGGCTTCAAAATTTTTCGCGACTTCTAACAAACCATCAATATCCCTGACCACGTTAGTTGCAAGACAAGGATGATATCTAGGATTCATTCCACATTTAATAATGTTAAACAGGTTGTCTTCGGAAACCGGTGTACGAAGCTTTGCGTTTAGATCGCGCGCCTGAATAACAAAATCAACCACTGACTGGTTGTCCTTCTGTGATAAAGCGCGAAGTTGGCTCTCAAGCTTGAAATCGAAATCGGCTACGTCGAAGGTTTTAACGAATGCAGACTTTAATTCCGCGTAAGTAAGACCCGGATATCTGATTGCCCTAAAATGTTTCAAGGCACTATCTGACAACAATTCATGGAAACGTCTGACAACATATGAAGGATTGACGTTACGCGCCATACCTTCTTCCTCGATTCGAAAGAAAAATTCGCGAACACAAGTGTCCCCGGAAAAGTTCAAGTTCCATTTCGTAAGTGAATAATCTTTGAAAGGAAAAGGCGGGGGAAGTCCGGGCATATGCATCGCCTGGGGTCGTGGTTCAGAATCAAAAAACTGTTCTTCATCGTCTGCCATTGGATCTAAAATCCTCGGATCGTACGAGTTTAAAGATGAGTGCGCATGAGGTGTCTCAGCAATTGATCCTTCATTACTTAAGTGCGACATGGCGAAAAGTCGAATGTTGTCTTGCGTTGCAAGTTCAAACAAAAAATAAAGTTAATCTACCTAAAAAATAAAATCCGAAGTTCGAGTATATCCGTGGTATAAACCAAGCGCTTAAGTCAAAGAAAGAAAATAACACTCGAAGTCTAAATGCCAAGTTAGAGTTCGAAATAAAAAAAAACAAGTTCAGTTTCTGAAAAAAATAACAAAACGCAAATCATACATCCTATGTCTGACTTACCTGCGAATTCCCTAACGTCTACGGGCTCTAACTACAGGACTCAGACTATGAAATAAGGTATTCGGGATATGTTACGGGTAATTGAGAAAAAGGCATAAGTAAAGGGCAACAGATAAATTCGTTTTTTTTTTAACATAAATAAAAGCAATTTTTTTAATATGACGGAATTCGGGTTAGTGATGGGACGTAAGGAGGCAGCAGGCTGAAACAAACCAAAATCAAGATTAATAGAACCGCGACCGGTCTACGGTCACCGTCTCACAAATCCAAAAAAAATATTTAATTACAATTATTAAAAGTAAATCCAGAGTTCTTTACCTTATCGGGCGCCATTTTGCAGTAAAACACTTCTTAATTGCATTAACACGTTTAATTTTGACGACAAAGTAAAAATATTTAATATTAGCAAAAATAATCAATTATTTAAAATTTAGCATTTCACGTAAAAATCACAATAACGGCATCTAAATAGGGGTATTTCACATTCAATAAGTTCCCTAGTGGTCAGAATGCAATTAAATTACAATAACAAAAATATTTAAATTTAGCACTTCACTCAAAAATGAAGACAACTGTACCTATTTCACTTTCACATTCAACAACCTCCCTAGTGGCCAGAATGTAATTAAATTACAATAATTAAAAATATTTAATATTAGCACTTCACTTAAAAATGAAGACAACTGTACCTAAACAAGGACATTACACATTCAATAGTTAGCAAAACCGGTAAGTAAAAATAAAGACTCGGCTAGTAATAATTTGGCTGCAGGAAAATAATGGGTTAATGAGGCGGATGATATGGATGGTGACAGATGATTCGCTGGCTGAACGTAGCCTAAATTAAAGAGCCAGGTCTTTATACGCCCGTCAAACGAGGCAATTGGAATTTGGGGAATTTAGCAAAACAACAAAAAAAAACTATTATGGCACAAAAATACTGGATACAAAGAAAAGGAATCCAATTTATAACGTTTTTAACAAAAATGTAAATAATTTGATACTCTCGAAAGCAGGATGGCTAAAGCTGTTGCTTTAAATTAAAAAGAGTTCGTGGGCAAGTGTCCGCTTTGATTTAGGCGGACCCAATAGCTCGCTGAACTCCTTTTCTCACTTGGAGAGCCCGCTGGATGCGGACTCTAACTCTCCGATGATGTGGCGAAGAAACCCGCGGAAATCGCGGCAGCTGCAGACCGTCCCGCCGGCCCGGCATCCACAAGCGCCTTCAGGAATCCTTCCGGATCAGGCGGTTCCAGTGTATAGCACTTGCTATATAATTTATATGGCCTTTTTTGCCCGGCAATGGTTTTGGTTTTATTTTTGCTCCAATAATGTATTAATAGCACTTGCTATATAATGTTTGAAATAAATCGCACTTCACCACGATGCAACTAAGCAAATTATAGCAAAAACCCCAGACCAAATCCAGATTATCTCTTTTTCTTTCCAAAATCTCACGGCGCTCTGACAGACTCAATCAAAAATCAACTTTTTTCTTTTTGACAATCTGGAATACCTCAAAAATTCACATTCAAAATTAGCGCGAGTATTATCTACATTTTTTTTACTGCCAGACGTATTACAAAATACGGACTGATATAAGCGCCATCTACCTGTAATGCCGTGAATCACAATGTACGCTTTTTTTATATATCAACCGTGACCTAGCCTTAGACACAGAAGTTCAGAAGTTCTAAAGAAGGTCGACAGATGTCGTACGATACGTAGCGTCATGCTACACAAGTTATTAATTATCTATGTAGGTAGCGTACTTACAAACAGAATAAAGTACGTTATTGATGTATGTAATTATATGTAAGGGGATGTAAGGGGGACATATACTATCTACGCTCCCCAAGTCAACCTCTCCTGCCCGCGGTGCATCCTGCCGATCAACGAACGAGGCTCTGACGACCGAAAAATGGCGGTATAACCATTCAAAATTGCGTAACTAAATTAATCCAGACCAATGACGGGCAGCAGCATCATTGGTGCAAGGAGTTACGCTCTGCGATCGCCAACCCGCATGCCCAGCGTGGCGATTATGGGCAATACATTTCATGGCAAGTCACAATAAACCACGGCCCCTAGTTCCCGGTCGCCTCGCTATTCCGGGCCACGGCGGCGGTCGCGGATCAGGCGGGGCAGGGGGTGCGAAGAATCCCCGGGCTACGGTAGGCCGCCAACCTCATACACTCCAAATGACCCTGGCTACGTATAACGGACGCACGCTGCGACTCGACGAACACCTTTTGCAGCTAGAAAAAGAGCTAAAATGCATAAGATGGCACGTTTTGGGTTTAAGTGAAGTCAGAAGAGCAGGGTAGGACACCGTGACCCTAGAATCGGGTCATCTTATGTATTTTAGAGAGGGAGACCGACCTTCTCAAGGTGGCGTCGGTTTTCTAGTCCATAGAACCTTCGCTGACAACGTTGTTGAAATGCCCAGTGTGTCGACAAGGGTGGCATACCTCATAATTAAACTGACTGAGAGGTACAGCCTCAAGGTCGTACAGGTATACCCACCGACTTCTTCACGCTCGGATCAGGATATAGAGATACTCTATGAGGACATCTCTAAGGCCCTTCATGGTACCTCTAGGGCACACTACAACGTTGTCATGGGAGATTTTAATGCCAAAGTTGGACTAAGAACCGGCAGCGAATCTTCAATGGGACCTTACAGATATGGGGACAGAAATGACAGAGGACAAACGCTGATAAATTTCCTTAAGAGAGAGGGGTTGTTTATGATGAACTCATTCTTCAAGAAGCAACCTCAAAGGAAATGGACGTGGAAAAGCCCCGATGGTCGGACAAAAAACGAGATTGACTTCATCATGACGGACAAGAGGCGTATATTTAGAGATGTCTCAGTGCTCGCAAGGTTTAATACCGGAAGCGACCACAGACTCGTACGGGGCACTCTGAATATCGATTATAAGCTCGAAAGAAGCCGCTTGATGAAGTCCAAACTCCGACCAAATCTGCATGAAGTCGCTATAGGTTCCCAAGCTTTCCAGATAAAACTGGAAAACCGATTCGCTGCCTTAGGAAGCTTTGAAGATGTGGACCGGAAATTCGACCAGATGGTGGATATTCTCAGGGAAGAGGGCAAAAAAATCTGTGAGACGAAGCGCGCAGGTGGGAAATCCAAACTTTCTGGAGAGACTCTGGACATTATAAGTGAGCGACGCCAAAATCCCCCCTCAACTTCGTCAGTTGACCGGGCCTTAAATAAAAAGATTACGAAGCTGGTTCGACGCGATCTTCGGGCTTTTAACACGCTTCGCATCGAAAAAACCATTGAACAGAACCGGGGATCAAAAGTCTTTTTCCAGCCACTCGGCAGAAGCCATCTGACAAACTTGACGACATTAGACATGTCCAAGGCCTTTGACTGCGTGGTACATGATATACTTTTGAGACAATTGGATAACATTGGAGTAAGAGGTCATGTTCTAAAATTATTTGAAACTTACCTTAATAATAGAAAACAAGCTACAATGATAGTCAATTACTGTAAAGAACTAAAAACCTTAGGTAATACTCTATCACGATTTGAAGCTACTAATGTAGGAGTACCTCAAGGTAGTGTTCTAGGACCTCTATTATTCTTAGTATACATTAATGAATTTCCTAAAGTCGTTGACGAGTTATGCGTAATGTTTGCGGATGATGCCACAATACTTTTTACAGCGGATGATCACAACATTCCTTATATGGAACAGAATATTAAAACCACCCTTAAAAAAGTTATTGATTGGCTTCATGCTATAAATCTAAGGGTCAACTTAAGCAAGACTAAATACATTCAGTTTAGAAATTATAAAACAGCTCCCATTGAATTAAATATTGAAGAGGCCGGAGTTAGAATAGAAGAAGTCAGTAATATATGTTTCCTGGGAGTTACTATTAAATAAAAAAAAAAAAAAAAATAAATAAAGCATTTATTCACATTAACAGTACATGTGTAGTTTTATACAACCTCCGCCAAACCGTAATAACGGTTTGTTGGCAGAAATAGGCTCCCTTTTATTATGTTACTGTTATACATAAATTGCTCATGAACTTATTTAAATTACATTTAATAATACAAACTATTTAAGTAGGTACTAACTTTAAACAATAGAAAAATAAAAATGTAAGCTCAACAAGAGAATACTAACTTAAGACTAATTGATTTTCAAATTGCTTTAACATAAGCTTTTTTAATTTTGATTTAAATACACTTTTGCTGGTGCTTTTCTTAATAGGCAAAGGTATATCGTTATAAATTTTGGGAACGAGATAAAGTCTGGTCCTCTCACCATAATAATTGACTACTCTAGGTACAATCAAGGCTTCATTAGCTAATTTTCTACGCAACAGTGGATTCGTCACAGGGACTTTAAACACACTAGACCCATATTGTTCTAACGCGAGCTGGAACGATACTCTCTCAGAGACCGGCAACATATTACAGTTAAGAAATAATTTATTGTAATCGTCCCTACAGATTTGTTTTGTCTTAATATCCACTAAAGCTTTCATAAACCTAATCTGTAAGTGCTTAATTTTATCAAGATAGGTTTTAAATGTTCTACCGTACGTGCCAAGTCCATAAGAAAGTATCGCGTCAGCAAGTGCATAATAGACTGTATACAAGGTCGCTTTATCTGCGAAAAACTTGAGGTGGTGAAACTTCACAAGCACGGCCCGGAGCTTTTCACATACTAATTCCACATGTGCACCCCACGTAAAGCGGGAGTCTATAGTCAACCCTAGGTACTTGTATCTTTCCACCACCTCAACCCTTTCACAGTGACACAATGATTGGACACCCCTATGTAGGCAGTCATAATCATGGCCTATGATATTTGGTGCTCCTGTTATACATTTATTGTAGGGCGAATAAATATGCATACATTTTGTTTTTGCGACATTTATTATAATACCATTGTCATGGGCCCATTTAATGATATTATTAAGGTCGTCCTGGATACAGTGCTCTATATTTTGGATGTCCTTGTCGGAGTAAACTAGACAGGTATCATCCGCATACATATACATCCTACAGTGTTTCACCACATTACACATGCTGTTAACATGCATGATGTATCCCACGGGACCATACACGGAGCCAGTTGGCACCCCGCAGGTAATCTGCGCGCTACCACCAGTCACTCCGCAAACAGCAGTCCTCAGTGTCCGCTCGGACAAGTAGGCCTTCAACCACTTGTTGACCGGGCCGCTGATCCCACACTCGTCCATGGCACGCAGCAGCTGGCGGTGGTCCAGCGTATCAAAAGCTTTTTTAAAATCGATGTAGACCACCACCACCTGCTGCCTGCCGTCGAGACTACCGTTTACGTCATCAGCGAACCGCGCGAGTGCCGTCGCCGTGCTACGGCCCCGTCGGAACCCATGCTGCACATCACTTAATATATCATTTTTTTCTAGGAAACCGCTTATTTGCTCAACTACAAATTTTTCAACTATCTTGTTCACTACTGATAAAATTGCTATAGGCCGATAGTTTGTGTAATCCATATGAGAACCACCCTGTTTATAAATTGGTCTAATTATAGCAGTTTTTAATGCAGGTGGATACATACTCTTCTGTATACACAAGTTAATAAACAGAGCGAGAACCGGGCTCAATTTTAACTTGATATGTTTTATGTCACGGATACGTATTCTGTCCTGGCCAGGGGCTTTATCAGTACTTAAGTTATCTATTATCTTAATAATATCAGATTGGGTGGCCTTCTTGAAACGCATTGATAATTGAGCCTTATTTACATAATCGCTTCTGTTTAAAAACTTGTGATGACAGTTGTGTTTTATATTTAATATTTCTTGCGTAAATGTAGTAGAAAAAGTATTACAAATGTTAACTAAAGATTCCTTTTTCCCTAGATACTTTTTTATAACATCATCTAAACTGACCCGTACTTTTCCTGTCCAACTGTTAACCTTATTCCATATCTTCTTCATGTCTTTTTTACACTGCAAAATCTCCTCACGCCTATACTTGTTCTTGGCGTTATTTATGCATTTATTTACTTTATTCCTATATTTATTATACTCTAGACGCATATTCATGTCATGTGGTTTGTTTTTCCACCTATGAAATAACTTATCTCTGTATTTAATCATTCATTTCAATTTAGTACTTATCCAGGGTTTAGAGACCCGTTTTTTAGGCTTTAATTTATGTTTAATCATAGAACTGTCATAAATACTGCCAAAAATACACCTAATTTTCTCAAACAACCACATAGGACAGTCACATACCATTAGTTCATGCCACGGATACTCATCCAACTTCTTTTCGACACTCCTATCACACAAACGCACACTATTACACTCGTTGTAGCACGGATTTCCACTAACACCTGTATTATTATTAAATCTCACCCCCACTAGGTAATGATCTGATATTTTACACGCTAACAAAAAGGTCGAAACACTGGGTGCAGATACTCTAGTCCATATGTGATCTAGACAAGATTGTACGAGACTACCGTTATATACTTCTTCGCGCGTATAATCTGTAATTGCACACTGTAGGCCCATCTCGCACATAGTGTCAACGTATTGCGTAGCTGCACTATCCAACCTTGAAACCTTGAGATCGATGTTAATATCGCCCAAAACAATAACATCACACTGTGGTGGTATCTTCTTCAATAGCTTTTGCAACTCACTTGTGAAGATATGCCTATTTGTGTCTGGCGGTCTATATACGGCAACAATGTGCAAGTCCGCGCGACCTTGACCTTGCGTCAGCTGTCCGTGCATTATCTCGCATTCTGTACAATTAACATTGGAGGCCATAATGTTGTGCATTTTCTTCACAAAAATAAGCAACCCGCCACCTCTCATATTTTCTCTTGTATAGGCGTAGGAGTTGTATCCATCCAATTGGTATAACGGCAACTCAATAGATTTTATATTTATTTCTGACAGTATAATTATATCACAGCTTTCCTGACAATCCTCTAGGAGTGTTACTAATTCATTAAAGTGTTTTCGCAGTGAACGTATGTTTAAATGGATAACAATGAAGTCTGAACTATTCTGTTTTATATTATTGCACCATAGATTTGAGCTTATGAACTTAGTGTATTCAACATCTGATTGAACTAACTGTAGTATATCTTCGAATTTTAATTATATTTTAGCACATCGAATTTTACAAAGCCCAAGTTGGCTGGGGTACGGGAGTGACACTATCGCTTGACTGCAGCCCTAATATTCTCTAAATCTTCATCTGTCCGAATTATAGAAATTTTTTTGTTGTTCGGATCATCTCGTCTAAGCAGGATTTTATTGTCCCTTACCCATACGTATTTAAAAGGATCGGGCTTAAGTTCGCTCTTTACCCGCCATAAGAGTTGCTTCATATACTTTGTGAGGTCTTCGTTGAGGTAAATTTGGGTGGAATCTCCCTTTTCGCCATAGATGTCGGCGTTAGTTATCTTCATTTTTCTCTTAGCCATCCACTGATCACGCGCGGTTCGCGTGTTCAGGGAGACAATGAGCGAGCGCGGGCGGGCGCCGCGCGGGCGGGAGGGTGCTTCGCTGTCGGCACCGCGGTCCGCGCCGGTCATACCGGCTGGCTTATCTTCACCTACCCTCTTTACCTCACGAATATCACTTGGCTCTAGCCCTAGTTTTACAGCTATTGTTTTCGCTGTTCCTATAACATCTTCTTCCTTTGTCCACTGCACTCCACGAATTTCAACATTATTTTCAGTTTCCTTGCATTCCAGTCTTGCAACCCTTTCTTCCAAAGCTTTATTTCGTGTTTCCAGATGCACGTTCCTATTTTCTAATGCCTTTATTTTGTTCTCAGCATGGCCTTTAAACTCGAACAACGCTTGGTACTTCTCAGAATAAAAGCTTACGTCTTCCGTGAGCTTGTCTATTTTATTCTGCAAACTATACAAGATGTCCATCTTCCGGTTAACTTGCTCAAGAACGCTCTCAGCAGTAGCGTTTTTATCCAGCGTAATTTTCGGATTTTTTTCGGCTACAGAACTCGTACAGGTCTCGCACACGTCTTTTTTCGCATTCTTCCCGGCACACTTTTTATGATAGACAGAATCACAATATTTACAGTTCAACAAGTCTTCTGATTTATTTACAGATATAAATTGCTTGCATTTTTTACACTGCGCCATGTTGACTGTTTAACTACGAGCAAATATCACACTCATGCGTCCGAACGCGGGGGAGCGCACGCGCTGATTGATACTTTTCTTAGCCGGAAGGAACATATTAAACAAATAAACAATAGAATTTCCAGTCAATGTTATGCACTATCGGTTTTGTCGGGCCCTTGCTCTGAAAACGTCGTTAATAGTACATTACTGCAGAGACCAGTAAGTAAGCTTTCCTGGCTGAGTATTTAGTAGCCGTCCGAGTCGAAGACGAGGACGGCTACAATACGAAGCCAGGTAAGCTGATTACGGTCGAAGCATGTATAGTGCTTTTCTCAAACATGTAAGGAAATAAAATTACTTGTTTAGTGCTTCAGTTACTGGCTGAGTGATTTAATGTTGTATGAAAATCCTTTACGTACGTCGCGCTGAACCTGCCTTGGAATAGAGTCCCTACTGGTCTCTAATTACTAACGTAACAGGAACATTTCCGAGCATGTTTGAGAAAAAGTACTTATTATGGAAAGGTGGTGCCTCTGCTGACCTACGGAATCATTTTTTGGGGAAATTTTGTCGATGTACAAAGTACGTTTATTCTTCAAAAGGATTATATACGCTCTATATACCGTATGAGTAAAGACCAGTCAGTACGACATGTATTTAAGAATAAACGTATACTCACTCTTACGGGAATTTATATCCTTGAACTTTGTCTTTTTCAGAAGAATAATTCTGACTATTTTGCTAAAAGGTCATCATTAAGAGACAATTTAAGAGAGCAATATAGGTATAACTTAATACGTCCAAGATCACATAATAATATGTACTTCAAGAGTGCCTTTTTTACCTCTATACGTGTATTTAATGCTCTTCCTAATGAAATTAAAATGTTAAACGGAAATAAATTTAAGATTAGGCTTAAGGAACTACTCATTCAAAATGTATTCTATAATCTAAATGAGTTCTTCGAGATGATGGCAAGACTCAAGGATATATATTAGGTAGGTGTTACATGTAAATAGTGTTATTTATTTTTAAGGCCAAAAATTGTACGCTTGAAAAGAGCAACTGTGGATGCTAAATTTATATATTACAACTTCTGTACACAGTTTACAATAAATGAATTACTTACTTACTTACTTACTTACACAAGCGGGTACTGTGGTCGCTTCCGGGCCAGAGGTTCTCTCGGAAGTTGAGGATTTCTACACCGAGCTCTACGCTTCACACGCACTTCGACCCGAAGTAAGAGAAGATCCCAGAGCCACCCTTACACGCCACTTCACAGAGGACATGCCTGAGATCAGCGTGGATGAGATCGAACTGGCCCTTAGACAGCTGAAGAATGGAAAGGCTCCTGGGGAGGATGGTATCACGACTGAGCTTCTGAAGGCGGGGGGAACTCCCATGCTGAAAGAGCTACAGGAGTTATTTAATATTGTCCTCTCTACTGGGAGAACTCCGCGTGCATGGAACAGAAGCGTGGTCGTTCTGTTTTTTAAGAAGGGCAACAAAACCCTTCTGAAAAACTATCGACCAATATCGCTTCTGAGTCATGTATATAAGCTGTTCTCCAGGGTCATAACGAACCGTCTCACGCGAAGGCTCGACGAGTTTCAACCGCCGGAGCAGGCCGGGTTTAGACGTGGTTACGGCACCATAGACCACATCCACACAGTGCGGCAAATTATACAGAAGACTGAAGAGTATAATAAGCCCCTGTGTTTAGCTTTTGTGGACTATGAAAAAGCCTTTGATACTGTCGAGACCTGGTCTGTTATGGACTCCTTGCAACGAAGCCAAGTCGATTGGCGGTACATCGAGGTGTTGAGATGTCTCTATAAAGCCGCATCTATGACCGTTCAAGTACAGAACCGGCGGACTGAGGACATCCCCTTGCGCCGCGGAGTGCGACATGGTGATGTTATCTCGCCAAAACTGTTCACGAACGCATTGGAGGATGTCTTCAAGACGTTGGACTGGAAAGATCGCGGCATCAGCATTAATGGTGCTTACATTTCTCACCTGCGATTCGCAGATGATATCGTAATCATGGCGAAAACGTTGCAGGACTTACAACAGATGCTGGACAGCCTGGCTGTTTCGTCTCAGCGAATTGGTCTCCGGGTGAACTTAGAAAAGACGAAAG
This sequence comes from Pammene aurita, assembly GCA_947086415.1. NCBI lineage: Eukaryota > Metazoa > Arthropoda > Insecta > Lepidoptera > Tortricidae > Pammene > Pammene aurita. Next base: position 32,075,663 of record OX352308.1, read on the forward strand.
TCATGATCAATGATCATATCGACCCGGGCCCTATCGCCATAAACGGAATCCCTCTCTAGGTTGTTTCTGAGTACGTATATCTAGGTCAGATACTCCAACTAGGCAGTAACAGCCTCGACAAGGAGATTAAGAGACGCATACAGCTAGGCTGGGCAGCATTTGGGAAACTACGTCGAGTCTTTTCATCGCCCATACCACAGAGCCTAAAAACAAAAGTTTTTAACCAGTGCGTCTTGCCTGTCCTAACATACGGAGCTGAAACGTGGCCACTCACTGTGCAACGTGTGCGCCAGCTCAAGGTTGCTCAGCGAGCTATGGAAAGAGCTATGCTCGGAGTTTCTCTTAGGGATCGAATCCGGAACGAGGTTATTCGTCAGAGAACCAAGGTTACCGACATAGCTCAGCGAATAAGCAAGCTGAAGTGGCAGTGGGCAGGCCACATATGCCAAAGAACCGATGGCCGTTGGGGAAAGCTGGTTCTTGAGTGGAGACCGTATGACAGCAAACGCAGTGCTTGGCGCCCTGCAGCAAGGTGGAGCGACGATATCCGTAAGGTGGCGGGTACAGATTGGAAGAGGAGAGCTTAAGATCGAGCTCAGTGGCGTGCCATGGGCGAGGCCTATGTCCAGCAGTGGACCGATACGGGCTGATGATGATGATGATGATATGTAAGTAGGTACATTTTATAGGTGTAGGGAGCCAGTTTATTTGTAAAAATCACCTATAAATAAATAGTAAAATATAATTAGACGCTTAGTATAAAGGGTATAGTATAAAGTACATACCTAAGTGGAATGAGACATTTCCTAAAGCAAAAGTGATAAAAAAATAATAAAGAACCTACACCTAACAAAAATAAATGAAATCCCATCAAAAACATAAATATGAAGGCTGCCAAGTTCGATACTATGGGAATGCTTCGCCTATAAAAGAAGTGAGATCTGAATAAGTACCAAGTTCCATAAAAATACCTCAAATCATAAATAGTTATAGGAATGCACACTTGATTTCCAGCAGTTTTTAAGGTACATTTTGAATAAGTATCACGTTACATAGAAATACCTAAAATTATAATAGTCAGAGAAACGCACACCGGTTTTTTAGCAGTTTCCTGATAACATTTATTATTTTCAGTACTTTTTAATGATGTAACTTGGCAAGTTTTAATAGAAAATTATATACTTGACACATTGCAGTCCAAAGGTGTCGATTCATTGCATTGAAAAGGTGTGTGGTGTGTGAAAACTTGCCAAGTAACATCATTAAAAAGTACTGAAAATAATAAATGTTATCAGGAAACTGCTAAAAAAACGGTGTGCGTTTCTCTGACTATTATAATTTTAGGTATTTCTATGTAACGTGATACTTATTCAAAATGTACCTTAAAAAACTGCTGGAAATCAAGTGTGCATTCCTATAACTATTTATGATTTGAGGTATTTTTATGGAACTTGGTACTTATTCAGATCTCACTTCTTTTATAGGCGAAGCATTCCCATAGTATCGAACTTGGCAGCCTTCACATTTATGTTTTTGATGGGATTAATTTTTACCAGATAAGTAACGTTCACGTTTCTGACGTCTGTACATCTGCGGGCGTTGCAGCATTTTCATGACCTTCTCCTATACCTCACGCCGAGGTATGTATTGTTTTGCTTTGTATTGTTTTCTCAAAAAATACGTGGAAATAAGACCTAAAATTCGAAGCTTGAAAGTATATAGTCCGCCATGTATACTTATTTTTAGTGAGCGATAAAGTTTAAATAAATAAGTGACGTTTTTTTTCTAGGCGTCCTCATTTGCAGCCGTTGTGTCATTTACATTACATGGCCTCGTCAGTACCTGTAGAATGTTGGGAAAGGTAATTTTACCAAATAAATAACGTCCGCGTTTCGGGCGACCTGTCCCTACATCTGCAGGCGTTGCTTCATTTTCATGGCCTACTCCCGTAGGTTGATGGGAAAATGACATTTGACGTCCACTTTTCGGGCTTTGCGCCATTTAAATGACCTCGTTTTGTTGCTGTAGGATGTTGGGAAAAATATATTTGCCAGGAAAGTATAACATCCATGTTTCTGGCATACATACTATCTCACATAACGAAGCGAAATTATATTTGATGCACTCTAATTTGTGGAGCATAAGAGCGTGCCACATTAGACGGAGAGCTGGCCACGTCATATATGACACAATAATGAGAGTAACGAAACCCCACTAGTTAGTTTGCTATACTATGCTTATTTCTAGATCCGGACATCTGGCAGCTGTAAAGCGGTGGAGGTCAAAGAATGCAAATAACTTGAAGAAAACAAATCCTAGAGTTCTGGGTTTGATGCAATATTATGGGAAATTATGTAATTAATTAGATTATACCATATCCAGAAGTTTCTGTTGGGGGATAGTAGTGCAAAATGATGTTGATCTGTCGCTCTAACCTCCATCCATTAAAAGCTGCCAGATGCCCGGATATAGCAATAAGGGTGGTAAAGCAGTCTAACTAGACATGTTTCGTTGCTCTCATTATTGTGTCATATCTGACGTGGCCAGCTCTTAGACCAATATTTTTGCGCTTAGATGTAAAAACGTTGCGTCATTTCTCTGTACCTACAGGAGCCGTACCTACCACGTAAGTGATGTCGACGTTTCGTCGTACGAGGTGCCCGTACATCCGAAGACATTGCGTCTTGGTCATGGCCGATGTAGAGATCCTGCGATACAATGCAGATTATAAGTGTTGTTAATAAATAACCAACTTCTCTTAGACTCCACCTTTCCTAAAGCAAAATGCCCGAGCTACTGTAAAAATGCTAAAATCTCTATAGGAGTGACTAGATTTCCCTCGATTTCAGAGGATTCCATCATCAGATCCTGACCTAATGACAATGAAACTAATTATTAAGTATACCTTTTCAAATAAAAAATAAATGTCCAGCCATCTTTGTATAATCGGTGAACATACATTGAAAAACAGCAAAAAAAGCAGCAACAAGAATGACCCCGACGAATTAAGGCCCTCATCTGTATATTAGAGTTTTTGAGCAAATAATCGTTTTTTTTTATACCACGACGGTGGCAAGCAAGCATACGGCCCGCCTGATGTTAAGCAGCTACCGTAACCTAACCTATGGACGCCTGCAACTCCAGAGGAGTCACATACGCGTTGCCGACCCTTTACAAAAAGGAGGATTCACTGTGTTGACGGCTAAAGGAACAAGATTTTATTTTCTTATTTTTCCATTATTAGAATACGATACGAATTATACACTTAAAAGGATCATCAGCATTTTTGTTACACCTTATATGCTAAGTACCTATTATTCCTTCAATATTCCTTCAATATTTCTTCAATATTCCTTCAATATTTTTTCAATATTCCTTCAATATTCCTTCAATATTGCTTCAATATTCCTTCAATATTCCTTTAATATTCCTTCAATATTCCTTCAATTTTCGGACACGGGGTATGTCCTTGAACTACGTCCGGACTTGGGTATGTCCTTAAACTACGCTAAAAAAGATAGGTATTTGCACTGAGAATGGCAACTCGCTAAGTGTGGGAGGGCACGTTCAGCGAATGTCGTCTCGCTCAAATCTGGAGTAGAGCCCGACTGGGGAAGTACCTCCACCTTACAGAAAACCACAGCCAAATAGCACTAGACCCTACTCATAGTGTTGTGTTCCTGCTGGTGAGTAAGGTTGCCAAAGAGCTCAAAGAGGACCCAGTGTGTTGACGATGAGGGACCTTCTTGTTCCTTTAGCCGTCAACACAGTGAATCCTCCTTTTTGTAAAGGGTCGGCAACGTGCATGTGACTCCTTTGGAGTTGTGGGCGTCCATAGGTTACGGTAGCTGCTTACCATCAAGCGGGCCGTATGCTTGTTTGCCAACGTCGTGGTATAAAAAAAATAGATCTCCAGCATTTTTGTAACTTCTTGTAGTGTATTGGTACTTACCGTCGATTCATATACTGGAGTATAGAATAGCTTTCGTGTACCAGTTGGTCCAGCTTTAAGAAGATGAAGGCCATGCGGTATGGAGTCAGATGCTCGTACTTCTTGACGGTCGCCCCAATGGGCCAGACATGTTCCTGTAATCACGGTCGAAGTCAAAGTCAAAACCGACCAAGTGCGTGTCCGATCACGCATAATGGGTTCCGTACCTTCAATAGAATAAGAACCAAACTAATACCAAAAGGTCGTATCTGATGCCTATGGAAAAAGTTTTTTGGAGATAACTCAAAAATTACTGAATTGATAATGTTCAAAACAATGTTTGTGATAGTATGTAATAAGGCGCATCTTCTCAATTTTATTTTTATTTTTTGGACTTACGGTTCAAAACTTACAGGGGGACACAATTTTTCTGACTTTAGAAGCGATTATTTCTGAAAATATTCACTTAATCAGAAAATGTTTAAAGAAACCTCAATGAAGCAAGCTTCGTGGCCTAAACACGGTAATCGACTGAAAAGCTCTTCATTATGACACGATTGTATAAAATACTAATTTAACTGCAGAAATATCGGGAACTCAAAAACACAAATATACAATGGTAAATACTACGTTTTTAATTATAGTTGTACTGGGTGCGTAGCCAACGAGGCAATCGTTAACGCTCCGTAGCGAACGAAACGCAACTGTCACTGTCATATGAGCCGTGGTCCGAATCACACTTACAACGCTCACAACGCTAAAAGTGCTGATAGTCGGTCCGAATCATTAGCGCGCTCAAGGCCGCGTAAGTAATGTTTTGATTCGGGGGTGAATATCAATTTTCATGTTTTGCACCTGTCTCGGCATGTTAACTTTTTAAATATGCAGTTAAAACAGTTAACTTTTTTTGTGGATGAAGATCAATCTAAAAAGCAATATATACATCATTAAGAATGTCAGATTTTTATACTACTTTAAATAAAATGTCAAATCTCAAAAACCTAAGCTCTTTGGCGCGTCCACCACCGTGCTTTTATTTTCCGACGATTAAAAATACCATCATGCAAGCACGGCTTTCGTTCTCTAAGCGCGTTTCATGTAATCTGTTGTATCCTTTATACAACCTACCCGTTTTTTTGGTTGCCATCATTTTTCCAACGTCCCACGGCAAATAAATACAACAAACCACCACCACTACCACCAGTATATAAAACTCGACCTATAGTGTGGGAAATCTACCGGGTCGTTGTATGGAGACCGCGCATTAATTCCTCAGTCGATTATTCTTTTGCTAGGATGTAGTGGTCATAACAAACACAAAACACTATTTTTCCAAAAAAAAAGTATGTCAGTTTTGGTATTTTTACAAAAATGTACAAAAAGTACAAAACTGGATTTTTTCTCAAGGTATATTTTTTTCACTAAACAAATTATTTTGATAGATACTGTCAAAAGTTAAAAAAAAAATTAAATAAAACTGTCACTTTTATTCAAAAGTAATTGGTAACACTCGTCATTTTGTTTGGAAAATTTCTCAGTCAGTTTTGTAACAGTGGGTGTTACGTTAATCTTATTTTAGCATGATATTTACGAATATCCAAAAAAAATTCTAAAAATAAAATTGTTATTACAGTATATTTCATAAACTTAATGGAAAATTCCTCAGCCTGGTTTCGTTTTTTATTCACGTAAGGTAGTCAATTCAACAGCCACAACCGAAATTTCCAAAAAATATTCCACATACAATACGTCAAATCTCGAAATGAAAAATTTGTCTAGCCTTTTAAAGCGAGTGAGCACGCAGTAATATGTCGTCGTGCATCAGCTATTGAGTCCAGTTTAGCATGCGCGGCTACGACTCAGCTATGCTTGCGTCATAGTGAAAAAAGTGGAGCAAGTTACTTCAATTATATAATTGTCTAATTTCATATTTGTACTTAACTCGTGTCATTATAATTTTAATAAATATTTTGATGGCGTATTATTAATTAAACAATTTAGTATTTAATTGAAGCATCAGAGTATCATTGCCTCACTAAATAGAACACCATCGCCACTACTCGCCAACAGATGACGCTTGTAGTGTCATAATGCACACAATTCAGCCGCATGCACCGATACAACTACGCTTCGACACTTGTCACGCCGCCTACCAACAGATGGTACATTGATCGAGTTATATATGACGGCGCGCTGCCAAATACTACGTTCGCATTTATTCGAATCTTAAGAATACTCACCAATGTTTGTAATTAAGTTGTTTGTTTTGATTGCTTTAACGTCATAATATTATGATTGTTATTAAATTGAAGGGTATCTTTAAAAACGTGTTGAGAATTGACAGTTCATTGTTCGTTTTGATTGCTTAAATGTCAAAACATTATGATAGTAGATTGTCACGAAAGTTAAGGGTAGTGTTGAACTTCTGTTGACATTTGACATTCGTAAAACTATTGAAGGTAGCATTAAAATAAGAGCGGGTTTCCCCCGAATAGGGTAGCAGGTAGGCGCCGATCGCTCGGTAGCTGTCATTCGATTGATAGCTGCGCGCGGTGGTGCACGTGTTCTAACCTATTTGCTGTTAATCCGATTTTATTTCGTCAATCATACGTTATTTTGATTCTAAGTGTGTTAAAATAAAACTAGTTTTTTGTAAACAAGTAGAACGTGCTTTTATTTCCACGATTCCGACACCTTTACGACACAATGAGTTCTAATGATAAAAATAATGCTTCCAAATCTCGTGATGTTTCCTTAAGTGATGATAGTCGTCCCGCCAAGCCTCCCGATGCCTCGTTATATAGATGCCGCTAACGTTTGTTCAACGCAGAAACATGACCCCGGCGCATTGCCAAGGACTTTTTGAGAAACGCCCTACCGGTCTCAAGGTACGCATGCTATATGCCTCAACCAAGTTTGCCAGTTATTAAACCCCGTTGGTCGGCGGCGACCTTAGTGATGTAAACTAGCGGCTAGGCTTTAAGAAATTACAGCACGTCCGTCCTCGACGACGGCTAGCCGAACAGAGGGCGATCAATGACAGGCGGAGCGAACGAACAGAAGATCGTGCGCATTCACTCTATTAGACTTGAATACATTTGAACTAGATGTCGCTAATTTGCGTGAACATTCCTTCCCGGCCCAGGGAAAAGGTGAGCTGAAGACCTGAAGTTTACATCGCTACGATCTAGCATACAAGAAATATGAAAACAAACAATTATTAACACTAATAAATGTTACATGAGTTGTCTACAGCATAAGTAATCTGCGACCATCCAGTGCACTTGCACTCAATAACATAATATCAAAATATGAATCATGAAAGTGTAAAAACAACAAAGGTAAGCTACTTACTAAGTTTGTTACATGGTTTCCCGAGGAAACAGTGGTACATAGTTCACGATAATTAGTACTAATTGCTACAATTTAAACCAAGATTCATAATTGTTAACTTACAAGAGCTGCTCAAATAATTAAAGCTCCATAGGTAATTTACATAATTTGACAACGGGGCGGACAAGCTCGCCTATCTGTGTCTTCAGCTTTACAGACCTGACAACTCCGTCGGAGCCTTTGAAAACTTGGATGACCCTACCTCGACGCCATTGTAGAGGCGGGGAATTTTCATCCTTTATTAAGACTAAATCGTTTAATGCTACATTAGTCTGTTCCATTTGTTACGGGCTTGCAAATTATTTAAATATTCTAAGTGATACCTAGCCCAAAACTTTTGAATTACAGCCTGAATAAATTGAAAATGCGACACCCGTGATATATTCGTGTCCTTCCAGGAAGGTTCAGGTAATGACACCAAAGGTTGACCTATCAAAAAATGACCTGGCTGAGAACTTCCAGGTCACAAGGATCCTCTGACATTGGAACCAGCGCTCTAGAGTTGAGGATAGCTTCCGCCCTGCAGAATACCGTCTGCAGACCTTCAAAGGTTAGGATACGGTCCCCAATCTCTCGTTTGAGCAGGTTCTTGCTACTCTTGACCGCTGCTTCCACTAGGCCAGACATGTGAGGGGCGCCGGGAGGATTGAACTCCCAGCGGACGCCTTGGCGATGAAAGTCATCCTCTAGTATGGTTTCGTTGTCAAGCAAGAACTGGTTAACCTCTCGGAGGTATGAGCTAGCAGATTTAAAATTGGTACCTTGGTCACTCCGGACGAGGGCGGGCAGCCCACGTCGACTCACAAACCGTGTGAACGCCGCGATAAAAGCCTCGGTGCTCAGCGACGAGACGACCTCGAGGTGTATCGCCTTGGTACCTAGACATACAAAAACACACAGGTAAGCTTTAACAGATTTAGCATTCCTGAGCTGGCTACTTTTAACCAAGTAGGGGCCAGCGAAATCGGTCGCTACGCCGGAAAATGGACGCGTCGCCGTGACGCGGTCCGCGGGCAGATCAGCCATGAAAGGCGCCTGATCTGTCGCGTTGAATCTGAAACGTGACATACAACCCCTGATGACACGTGACACCTGACGCCGTGCTGACGGAATCCAGTATCGTTGTCTAAGTATATTAATCAGGGCACTTGTCGAAGCATGACAATAGATCCGGTGATAGTGCTCCATCAATAATTGCGACCATCGATGGTCCTTAGGTATAAGCATTGGGTGCTTTGCGTCATAACGTAAGCTTGAATTACGTAGTCTGCCTCCGACTCGAATAAAATGATTATCGTCCACGAAGACGCTCAACTTCCGAAGTCATTTGCATACCAACTTTCCTTTTTTCAGTAAGATGACTTCATCTTGGTATGCATCCAACTGAACCTTCTTGACCCAGTGATCCGTTGCTGCACGATTTTCCTCGATAGTAAGGTTCTGTTTTAGATTTCGTTGCTGCTTCGGCAAACGAATATTCCTGCAAAATCTCAAAACGTACGACGTCACGTTTATGAGTTTACTATACGAGCTGACTCTCGACAGTAATAAGTCCTCCCATGTCTGCTCTTCATTGGCGACATGAACCAGCTGCTTGAACCCTGGCAGCTCCGTTGACATGGTGACCGGCAACGTCGGCCACTGTGACTCCTCCTTGAGTAGCCACTCCGGCGACCACCACAACTTGCATTTGAGGAGCCCCTTCGCTGTAGCACCTCGGGACGCGACGTCGGCCGGGTTGGACTCACCTCGGACATAGCGCCATGTCATTGGTCGCTTCGACTGCTGAATATCCTGTACTCTGTTACATTCGAATGTCTGGAGCAGATGTGGTTTAGTGTTAAGCCAACACAACGTGATTTTGCTATCAGACCACGCATTTATGCTATCAATCTCGATTTCGTCTTCATAGGCCGCTGCGACATGATTCAGGAGTTTACAAACCATATGAGCTGCATTCAACTCATTCTTCGGAATGGTTTGTTTGACTTTCTTCGACGCCACTCGGGTCTTAGCTAGGACTAACCATACCATGACGTTTCCAGACGTGTCCTCTGTCCGAAGGTACACGCACGCTCCATAGCCCTGCTCCGAGGCATCTCCAAACCCGTGGAGTGAGTAGGAGGCAGATCCTGGTAACGCGACGCAACGAGGGATCTGTAATTGAGACAAATGGTTTAAATCCTGAACCAACTCGTTCCACTGAACCTCCTGAGTGTCCAGGAGCGGTTCATCCCACGTCATTCCATCGGTAAACAATGACTGCATGAACAGCTTGAATCTGTAGACAATCGGTGCGCAGTACCCGCACGGATCATAAAGCCTAGCTATACTACTTAAAACGCTTCGCTTCGTTACCGCCTGCCCCAACGGTACATTGACCTGATACGACATGGTGTCGTGCACCGGGTTCCACTGTATTCCCAATACCTTTATGAGGCTCCTGTCTTCAGCGTCGAATTGATGAGGCATCTCACAAAACTCCTGTGGTAGGTCCCGGAGTAACTTGTGACAGTTAGATGACTATTTCCTGAGCTCGTAGCCGGCACTGCTCATGAGTTCTATGAGCTCCGATTGAAGCTGCCGAGCCTCTGTAATGGAGTTTGCGCCAACCAAAAGGTCGTCGACGTAGCTCTGACGTCGTATGACGTCTGCAGCTGGAGACCCTGGATGCTGAGCTTGCCAATCCGCGGCTAACTGCAACAGCGTCCGTATTGCGACAAAAGGGCTTGAACGTAGTCCGTAGGTATTAGTATTCAACTCGTAAACCTGTATATCCTGCGACGGGTCCTCACGTCACAGGATCAGCTGATAGCGCCTATCACTGGGGTGTATCCACGTCTGCCGGAACATCATCCGGATGTCGGCCGTGAACACGAACTGGTGCCGTCTGAAATTCAACAATATCTTTGTAATATCATTCTGAAGAGGCTTGCCTGAGTGCAGGCATTCATTAAGAGCTATTCCATTGCTACTCTTCGATGCTCCATTAAAGACCACCCGAAGCTTATTTGAATCTTTTTTGAAAATCCCATGATGAACAATAACGCAGTGCTCAGAGTCAAACTGGTAACTGGATTTAGACATGTATCCTAGCGACTCATATTCCCGCATGAAATCCTTATATTTCTCAGCAAAGACTGGATTCTTGGCTAGCTTCGCCTCTAACGAATGAAGCCTGCGTACAGCAATGGCTCTGGTCTCGCCTAGCGTGGGTCTGTCTGACAAGAAGGGCAGCCGCACCATGTATTTCCCGTCAGGCATACGTTTAGTAGTAGAAGTATACAACCTTTCACATGCCAAATGTTTCGGATGATCTGGTGGGTCTTCTGGAGGCTGCTCCACCTTCCAGAACTTCTCCAGCACCTCTTCAAGCTTGGTAGCGTGCACGCCGTAGTCTTCCACGGACGTCCCTCTCGACTGCTGCGCCGAGGTGTCAGCAGGGTGTGTCCAGATGGCTCCCATGAGGATATCTCCAAACCAGGTACCGTAGGCCTCCACTCCTGTAATGTTTGTGAGCATCTTTGAACCAGTGAACATATAATTAAGCACATCCAGACCGAAAATGATGTCTACATCTTGAGATTTGTCAAAATCTGGATCGGCCAGGCTGAGTTTAGACGCATCTAAGTGGGCTTTTAGGTAATGATTACAGGCCGGGATATTTCCTGTGACTGTATACATGGCGGTTGCCACAACGCTAATTATAGGGACTAATTTCCCTACTGGCTTAAATACTATTTTAGCTATGGTACCGGGTACCTTGACCTATTGGTTTCCGATCCCAACAATATTATTTCCTACATACTGCTGATGCAATCCTATTTCATCTGCAAATGATTTCTTAACTATCGAACACCCGGCTCCGGTGTCTAACAGTGCCCTTGCCATAATATAATTGCCTTGGCCTGACCTTACCATGACAATAGCAGTAGGGCTGACCCGGATCGATGGCATCATCATCCGAGGTTCTCGTGGTACATCAGCAGTAGCCTTATTTCAAGAACGGCGCTCAGGGCTGCCTCGAGTGCCGAAACGTAGGCTGTGGAAAGACTCCTGCGCCTGGCGGGCTCTCGTTCCCACCGGAGGGCGCGGGATGTGACCAGCAGTCATCAATTGAGCTGGCTGGACCTGCTGTGGAGGAGGCGACCTAGTCTCTTCTCTCCACCTTGGCGGGCTCGTACGGGGTTGTTGAGCTCGCTGCGCCCAAGACCCTTGTGGCGGGGTCGACACCCTGTGGCGGGGTCGACACCCTGTGTCGTGGTGGGGACCTACGCTGTGGTGGTGTACTTACCCTTCTGGTGGGTGGAACCGGGGTTCGCTCATGGACCCTGTGCACCACTTCCGCGGCTTCCGCTTCCTCCCTGCACAGCAACGGGCTATGTGACCCTGACTGGCACGCACCGCACCAATTACGAGCCATACACTCTCTCGCGTAATGAGAGCGAAGGCATTTAAAACATGCACCATTCTTCCGAACCCAGGTTTTCCTCTCCGAAACAGCCAGACTTGCGAAGAATGGACATTTGTATATAGAGTGTGCACTACTGGAACAGTACGTGCACAGCCCTTTAGACCGATTCACCTGATCAGCTTCTTCCAGCTCCGCAGCTAGGACACGTGGAGGGGACGCTCTGCCGCGTCTTCCCTTGGTCGGTGACTGCCGTCCCACCGGTGCTCTTCCCGCTGCCGCAGTGGGAACCGCCTGCTGCACCCGACACTGCTCATCCAGCAGCGCCAGCAGCTGATTGAGCGTTGGCAGGACTTGAGGATCCGTGCCACAGCGTTCCTCAAATAGGGTTCTGATGCGAATAGGCAGCTTCTGTAACATCATGTAAACAACTAAATACGACCACTCAGAAACCGGCTGCTTCAACTTTTCTAGGGCCTTTCGACTCGCGCAGAGGATCATAAAACTGTGTTCGCAAATTTATATTCGGGCCGCCGACATTGGGCAGATTGACTATCCGGGCAATGAAGGTGTCCACAAGCTGTCGGGAGTTATGGTACCTTTCCTTAAGAAGATCCAATGCTACTGAGTAGCTTACGCCATCCACAGGTAAGTGTTGTACTACCGTCAAAGCCTCAGCATGCAACGACGTTCGGAGGTAGTAGTGTTTCTCGGCATCAGACAGTGGACCTGCATCCACTAATGCCATAAAAAGGTCATAGAATGACATCCATTCTGTCATATCCCCGCCATATGTTGGCAGTTGTACCAAAGGCAACTTAACCTTACTGTGATACTTAGCTGCACCAGCTGTCTGTTCTGACTCCTCACCTGATGCCTCATCCAGTTGGATAAGAAGTCGGTTGATCTCGGCGAACTGCTCCTGGTACTTGAGACGTTCCGCCTCTGTTAGTTCCGTATCGCTTGTCAGTACCGCCTCATAGGCCGTGATATATGTTTTATATACCTGATCAAAATGCCGCTTGGCCACCGCTGTCGCTGAAGACCCGGACCTGGCAGCCACCGTGCCAGCGTAATCAATAAGCATTTGATACCTCGTACCCAACTGTACCTTAGCTTTGAGCGACATGTTGTCAATAGATATTAACTTACCTGGTAAAACACAAATACTTCACCGCGCCGCGCGTATTTTCAATCAATCACCTATTTGTGAGTATTTACTAACCAATTCCAAGCTATATTCTATCCAATTTAATCTAATCCTAAGTATTTCACGTAATATTAGTTGAGAAATCTATCACAAATAGCACAACACAACTTGACTTTTGACACTGACGTTTGTCAAATGAAGTTCAATGTCATAGATAATAAAGTCTCTAAGATGGTCGCCACGAAGCCCGACGTCGTTCCGGATCGACGCTACACACGTTCCTACCATTCAGCTCACTCACTCAGCACAAAACCGGTAAACGTCAACCGGATGTAGCACCTCACTATGGCGACCTCCAAATGTCCCTACAATGACACGTTTCACGTTGCATGGAATGTAAATTACGTAATCGCGCACTGAATTTACACAATGAATGCCAAATTCCACTCGACGAATCCTTGATTGCCGTGGCGCGATTCTAGGCCCTGGATTGCTTCAATCTTGCCCCAATCACGGGATTTTATTTTATATTTTCCCAAATCACGGGTTTTGTTATTGTCGTGCGGTTGTTCCCTCTCATGGGTCACACCAAAATTTACGCAGAACTAGCCCAGTCGCCGCGGTAGGCCGGTTTGGTACATCTCATACTTCCCTGGTAGCAGTCGAGTCGCTCCGGCACGGTGCTGTAGAGAGTTTCCAGTGGGCCACCATCATCTGTGACGTCGATGAGTACGCCGCCGCGCCAGCTGCGGGAATGGCGGATGAGTTTCGAAGAGAAACAACGGGCACTCTTTACACGTATATTTCTCTCGAGTTAACCTAATTACAATGTTTACACTCAACGAAATGTTCTCGCACAGCGAATTAGATTGCCGCTCGCGACGCGGATTAAACTCCGTTGGTCGGCGGCGACCTTAGTGATGTAAACTAGCCGCTAGGCTTTAAGAAATTACAGCGCGTCCGTCCTCGACGACGGCTAGCCAAACAGAGGGCGATCAATGACAGGCGGAGCGAACGAACAGAAGATCGTGCGCATTCACTCTATTAGACTTGAATACATTTGAACTAGATGTCGCTAATTTGCGTGAACACCGGTCTTGGCTAGCAGTTGCCGTTTAAGATCGTGGCAAGTGCAAAACTTTTATGCGAGCCCTATGTCCCTAATGAGGGACAATAGGAACAAATTTTCGTCACCAAGTAAAAATTTGTTTCAACTTAAAGAAAATCACAATTTCCAAAAATGTACAAAATAGTTTTATTTGTTCCATATGACTAGACCCCGTTTTCAGTGGTGAAATTTTAATGAAAATGCTAGGGTTGGCATAGCATATTTTAATATTCTTAACATGACGTATATATATTTTGATGTAAGCTATATACTTATTTTATTTATACAGGATGGAAAGATAAGTCGGGCCCTGGAGGGAAACTACCTTAAAACCTTGAGATAGCTCAATTCGGTCAAAGGAAACATTCTTTTATTTTTCCTAAAAACTAAAACTGCGTTCACAGTTTTTTTCTTAATTTTCACTTTATTCCAGACTAATTGTATGAAAATTATTATTATTATTATTGATGTGTTCTCTTGTGCCCTAAACTTGGTTGGTATTTAGAAGGTAATAATAATATTAAAAAATATATAAAGTTTTTATCCTCGTTGGAAACAGGATCGATTGGCATCAATTGTCATAAAAAATATTTATGGAAAAAATTACAAAATAAATACTTTTTTGAAAACTGTACTCTTTTCCAAAAATTTGTAAATGCAGTTATGTCCCTTTAAAGAAATTAAAGAATGTTTCCTTTCAGTGAATTGAGCTATCTCAACGTTTTAAGGTAGCTTTCCTCCAGGGCCCGATTTATCTTTCCATCCTGTATATTAAGGCAAAGGACTTTAACGAGGTTTAATTTGGTATATAAACTCCATAATAGTTACTTAATTGTATTTTTTTCGGCAATTATGATTGATGTCATATTAATCACTTAATTGTTTATTCAGTAAAAGTATGGATTTCCTGAATAATCTTGCTAAATTTTCTCAGTTTCTCAGTCTCAGCGACGCGGAAATGGTTACTAAATTTAGTATAACTGTGCAAAAGATACCATTTTTTTCGAATAGGTAAGCCTGGTAAGCTTACCGATTAGATTTTAGTTTTCTAATAAATAAATAAATTTGTTTTTTTTTTCAGTAACATGATACAATTGTGTAAATGCATATACATTTTAAAGTAAGATGACTAAGATTCGTGTTAAAACGTGTTAAATCGTATATATATGGCGGTTCCTAGGATGAAATGGTCACAGTATTCAAAACAATTATGACAAGTGGAAAAAGATGGCCAAAAAATGAATTGTATTGCACAAGCGATAACCGGACATCAGAGTTACGGAAAATGTTACCTAATGAAAATACATCTCAACGAAAGTAACCTTTTTGTCATGGAGCGGTGATATAGTTGAAAATTATGTTTTTTTTTTAATATGTAACATGTTGTACTCGAAATAAAATATTGTGTGACAACCCTATGATTCGATATCATTAAATTTTCACCACTGATAACGGAGTCTGCATATGACACATCTACACAACACGCATGCATTTTAAAAATGTGTCAAATATATTACAACTGGCGTACTTTTTTATTTACACTGTGACTAGGCGTTTAGCACCACTACAAATTATATCAATTAAGATAAAATTACTAACAGTATGGGGGTATTAATGTAGTGTTAATGTATATTTTAGTAACGTGCAAAACCATAAAAGTAAACTTTTTCTTTGAGTTTATTAAAGAAGATAACGAGAACGCTACGCATGGCCCCTCGCATCCCCGCTCCCGCGTCCCGCGTCCTGCACGTGCGCATTCCACTAACGAGTGAAATATTAGGTATCTTTATTTGTGACATGATTTAACTTTTTAATACGCAGGATATTTTTTTGGATTTTTGTACAGTCGCAAGAAAACTCTTAAAGGAAATATAATTTAAAAAAAATATTGACGGAGCAATATGATACTGCGAATAATAAGCAAATTATTATACTGAAAAAGTTTGATGATGAAATTTTTGGATTTTTTTTTGTCATACGTAGAATACATACATTTAATGTCACTTCAGTAAAAAGTAAAAAAAAGACGGAGCAAATTTCCGATGTGAGTTACACAAAAAAAATATTTTGCATAAAAAAATATGTTCAGTTATGTTTTTTTTTTGATATTTTTAATATTGGTTACATACATCAAGTCAATATTTCTAGTGCAATAAAATTAGACTGAGCATTTTTCCAAACGTAAATATAGACGATATAAGAGTTTAGATAAAAAAACCTAAGAAGGACAATAGTTTTTTTTTTGGAAAAAGATATATATACCATCTACTCCTGACACTTTATCATGCTGTATAGTTTTTTTGGACTGAGGAGTTAATGCGAGGTCAACCCCTCTATTGCCTGGCCTACTAGCTCTTCTTAATTATCTAATTTCTCCGGCATATTTTATAATTTCTTTGGTACCATTCTAATTTCTTTGGAAATATAATTTTTAAACTGCTAAAACCTAAAACTCGTAGGTCAAAATTAAGGCAGAATTCTTTTTATTTATATGAATTTGAGTCCTTTATTAGGTATGTTGATCAATTTTGTAACATCATGAAAAATAAATTGCGCCATAGAAATCAGAAAATTTCGAGCGAAAATTGGTATTCACCATCGGACCACCGTAAACGGCTGCGTGAGCGCTGTCAACGTCAATTTAATAAAAAACATGTGTCAAACGTATGCCAAATGTCAACTTGACGTTTGTGCTCAAGGTGCTTACGCCTAGGACCGTGAGCACTGTAAACGCTGTCAAGTGATATCATTCAATGACGTCACGACATCTATGTTGGCGCTGTGAGCGTGAATCGGTCTGCCCGTTAGCGCGCTGTGAGTGCTGTAAGCGTGATTGGGACCACAGCTATGGAAGAGTGATAGAGAGAGGTGACTACGATACGCTACGGAACGTTAACGATTGACACGTTGGCTACGCACCCCTGGTAATGGTAGATTTTACCTGAGCAGAGTACAAAGACTGCTTCATAATATGAAGAATCTTTCTTTTCACACGACTTTCGTTCATATAACTTCGTAGCGATGCCTGTGGTGCCCCAGGCCAGCGAGGAGACTCCACCCCCTCGGCCTCTGCTTGTCTTCTGAATCTCTTCAAATATGGCGGCTTTAATCCTGCTGAGTCATTCCATGGCAAAGGATTTATCATCTCCTGGTCTAAATATATCATTGTGTTTTTCTCTTGGACTTTTCTGGGTTTCCCTGCCTGTGTTCTGGCCTTAGAATAAATCGGATTTGAGGATTTTTTGTTGAATAGCTCAAGTATTTCCTCTCGGTGTTTCTTAACCGACTTTAAAGTATTTTTCTTGAATATTTTGAGGTGAGACAAGTGATTAGATGGAGCGGGATCAATATCCAGCCAAAGAAGTAAATCCGTAGCCTCTTTACTTAATTTAAACTCAGATTTAGGTAAACCCACGTCTAAAAAAAGAATATTTTCAAAGAGATTTTTGTCTCGCTTCATAATTCCTGGCTTGGCGCTTCTCTTTTTGAATCCATAGTGTGTGGAGACTAGTTTTGAAGTTTTACTAATATTGCCATTTTGACTATTAACGTTATTTTTAAGGTCGATTGTGGTATTTCGAGGCGTGCCCGATACTCTGCATGATGTCGAAATTGAGTAAATGTCTATATCAAAAAATATGCATTAATAAAACAAAAAACTAAGTAGATACTTGTATCATATAATAACTGCATATTATTTCAATTCAATTCGGTTATTTATTGATAGACAATTTTAAATGTCATTTTATGTAATTATCTACTAATTGTAATACATGTCCATATTAATACTTGATTATTAGATTTACCTACATATCCAACAAAATTAAATATTAAAATCAGATACACAACTTACAACAAAAAAGTAGTATGATTTTCATCGTATTACTTCATAAATCCATACCCGAGCTGAAACTTAATGTAAGCAATAAAACCCATCCGTTCTTTAATCTTATAAATTTACAGTCTATTGATTACATATTAAAACTATTAAACACCCTTATCATTACACGTGTCGAATACATAGTAGTTTATGTGCCTGCTACGTAACGAAGAGCGTTAAAATACGAGTGTAGTTTTATAGAACGGGCGAAGTGAGTTTTATAATATCACACAAGTGTTTTAATGCCTAATTATGTACAGTTACATACATTACTTTATAGACCTAACGTGTTGAGATTCATTACAATGACCGTCATTGCAACTACATGACCAACAGATTTCAAATCACGACCAACTATAGCGTGGCATTATTGAGCAGAGAGGGCACTGGAGTCGCATTTTATGATTGAATGACTAATGATTAAATTATTATTTTTAGTTTAAAACATACATTTCTTATATTATTATCCTCTTTATTTAGTAGTAGTAGTAGTAGTAGTAGTAAAACACTTTATTATTTATACAAGAAAACACAACGAAAGACACAACATATACGTTTATTTATTTTTCCTCTTAGGCTAAGATTTTTTACAATAACAATATGAAAGTAAAAATACTCAAAACACAAAAATACTGAAATAACTATAGGTGTGCCTGTATTTGAAGAGTTCCTTCGATATCTCCAGGATCTGTGAAGTATACTCTTTCAAACAAAGAAAAATATTTTACGAATCGGTCCAGCCGTCTTCGAGTAATCGGTGAACATACATAAAAAAAATGCAAAAACAAAGATACCCATAAATACCCAAGAACCTCCTTCTTCGAAATCTTGAAGATCTGATGGTAGGGTCCTGGAAAAATCGAGGGAACTCTTCAATTACTATAGGCAATAACTATAGGTAGTTATTTCAGTATTTTTACAGTAGCTCGAGCATTTGCTTTTGGAAAGGTGGAGGCTAAGTGAAGTCGGTTCTTTTTTGCTTAAAATTATTTTGCAGAAATAATGTCTGTGTCAAGAGGCACAAAATAAATGGGAGGTAATTAATAATAATATCCTGCAATTAAGTGGAAGCCAGAACCATCCGAGCGAAGCTGCGTCATACCTGCGTCAAGCAACCTCTTTCAGCCGTCAGTCAAGGGACAGCCATCCGGCATTCGTCATACCAGGTCATTAATTATTGACGCGTTAAGGATTAGGTGAGGCCATCAGGCTTCATGCCAGTGCATGCTGTAACGTTCCTCGTCCTACATGACACCATAAGACACACATAAATAAGACATATATACATTATACTATTGCAAGAAATGCCTAAAATTGCGTAGTGACATTTCGCATCCATACTAATATTATAAATGGAAAAGTGTATATGTGTGTTTGTTTGTTTGTTTGTCCGTCTTTCACGGCAAAACGGGGCGACGAATCGACGTAATTTTTTAAGTGGAGATAGTTGAAAGGATGGAGAGTGACATAGGCTACTTTTTGTCTCTTTCTAACCCCCCACTTCCCTAAAATGGGGGGTGGAAGTTTGTATGGTTTGTTACCCCGAATTCAACGCGAGCGAAGCCGCGGGCAAAAGCTAGTTGGTAATAATTAAAAGTACTACGTACGTAGTGGTGAATCGTCCATATGACTCGATTTCCACCGGCTTCCTAAATTTCTTTCTTCTGCTCACGTCGACGATGGCATTGACGTCACGTACCTAGTTGGTTACTAAGTTCTGTTACCAGATTTCTGACTGATAAAATATAAAATAAAGTTTTAAATAAAAATTTTAAGTATTTTTTTAATAGCCTAATTTCTAATGAACATAATATGGTATAATAATATACAAAACTGATGAGAAATTTATTGAAAATCCTTGTAAAGCACAAGATTGCCTGAAGACGCAAACACGCGGTAAATTTAAGAAAATTACACTTTACAAAAGTGCATCAAATAAATATTGCACGAAGGTTCCATTGCTTGTTTGTAAGAAACCTGTTTATTAGAGGTAATTGCGTGACCACCATTTAATATTCTTCCGATTTTATCCCACAGATTTCCCATTTGAAATTTTATTCCCATTTGAAACATTGCCTATTTTTAAGTTTAGTACAAAATACATAGATTTAGACTGCTATGGAACAAGCAGACTTGCAACGTATAGTCTAGTATTTTATCAGATAGACCCACGTGAACTATACATATATCAAATTGAAGCTAAAGAATATAGCTACTGAATTGTGCAAGCCTGATGCGTCTTAAACGTGATTAAAAATAAATAGGATTTAAAATCAACATGAACGAGGAGTGTAATTTTGACGTATATTTTTCACGCCTATTTCCGAGTGTTATAAAGAATTCTGAAAAACTGCGACAATAATTTTCAATTCAGTATATTGTAATCTATTGACTATTAAATAAGCTTTTAAATGATATACTTGAATAATTAAAATGTTGCTACCTATTCCTATTTATTTAGTGAAAACTCTAGTAACAGAACTTAGTAACCGACTAGGTATGTTTAAAATGACCCATGATATTTTTATATGAGCTCAGGGGCGTATTG